>JACMZG010001913.1:12663162-12850662 GCA_018340805.1 Microvelia longipes | reverse complement strand
TAATCTCACTCGATCGACTAAAATACGCCGTAAGAACCGTGAAGTTAGTGGACTGTATTGCATACGTATCCAATACGATCGCCTGTTAAATACGCTGTGTATACGTAGTAAATAATAGAGAGTCTATCTGCTGAAAACGCTTTGCGAAACTTTAATACATACATACATACATATATATATATATATATATATATATATATATATATATATATATATATATATATATATATATATATATATATATATATATATATATAATATATATAATATTATATATATATATATATATATATATATATATATATATAATATATACACATATATATATATATATATATACACAATATATATATATACACACACATATATATATTATATATATATATATATATATATATATTATATATATATATATATATATATATATATATATATACACATATATATATATACACACACATAATATATATATATATATATATATATATATATTATATATATATATATATATATATATTATATATATTATATAATAAAGCAATTCAAAGTAAATTCGCCGGCTTCCGCGACAGGATGTTTTCCTTGTCTGTGTCCACAGTAATAGATGAAAGGGTTAAATAAACATACAATAACGATAAACACATTTAAACAATTCAAAAATATCTATAATTTATTCTTTAATATAATAATTAATTACATGTTGTAATAATTATTTTTAAATCCAGACAAGTACACAAAAGCTTAAAGCTTGTTAAAAGTCGAGTTTTGTATAAATAATTGTAATAAATAATTAAAATCCTCACGTTTTTATTTAAATAACTTGGGAAACTGTTTTCCCCTACAGGATACAGAAAAGACGTTTTCTTAGAAAATTTCTTAAAACTAGAAGTTTTTTAATTAAATCTTGGTATGTACCCACGTGAAGTTATCGTAAAAATATTATTAAGTAAAAAATAATCATTAAATATTTTGAAAACAAAATAATCATAAAAATAAAACATATGTGATTCTTAAATATGTCTTATGTTCAAAAGCCTGATGGAAGTAGGCTGTGGAACCAGAGTTTAGTGTGTGCATTTTATGGTGTTGAAATTTATTTGATTCAGAAATGTGTCTTATGTTCAAAAACCTGATGGAAGTAGGGTGGACCAAAGTTTAGTGTGTGCATTTCATGGTGTTGAAATTTATTGATTCAGAAATGTGTCTTATGTTCAAACCTGATGAAGTAGGCTGTGGAACCAGAGTTTAGTGTGTTCATTTCATGGTGTTGGAATTTGTTTGATTTAGAAATGTGTAATGTTCAAAAGCCTGATGGAAGTAGGCTGTGGAACCAGAGTTTAGTGTGTGCATTTCATGGTGTTGAAATTTATTTGATTCAGAAATGTGTCTTATGTTCAAAAGCCTGATTGAAGTAGGCTGTGGAACCAGAGTTTAGTGTGTTCATTTCATGGTGTTGGAATTTGTTTGATTTAGAAATGTGTCTAATGTTCAAAAGCCTGATGGAAGTAGGCTGTGGAACCAGAGTTTAGTGTGTTCATTTCATGGTGTTGGAATTTGTTTGATTCAGAAATGTGACTTATGTCTATAGCCTGATGGAAGTAGGCTGTGGAACCAGAGTTTAGTGTGTTCATTTCATGGTGTTGGAATTTGTTTGATTTAGAAATGTGTCTAATGTTCAAAAGCCTGATGGAAGTAGGCTGTGGAACCAGAGTTTAGTGTGTTCATTTCATGGTGTTGGAATTTGTTTGATTCAGAAATGTGACTTATGTCCTATAGCCTGATGGAAGTAGGCTGTGGAACCAGAGTTTAGTGTGTTCATTTCATGGTGTTGGAATTTGTTTGATTTAGAAATGTGTCTAATGTTCAAAAGCCTGATGGAAGTAGGCTGTGGAACCAGAGTTTAGTGTGTTCATTTCATGGTGTTGGAATTTGTTTGATTCAGAAATGTGACTTATGTCCTATAGCCTGATGGAAGTAGGCTGTGGAACCAGAAGTAGGCGGTGCAATTGGGAATTGCACCAAATATAAATAAAAATATCTTTAATTTTCAATAATAAAAAATTTAGAAAATATACAAAAATTTACTCAAATATAAATAAATTCACAGTGTACAAGAACAATTGTGATAGTTGATGGTTTAAATAGAAATAGATTTAGTAGGGCTAAAAGATTTCAGATATTAGAATGCATGCAATGACACCTATGCACACACTGACATGCGTGTCATTGCATCCATATATTACCAATAATATTATTACCATACATATGGTAAAAAATAAGATGGTTGTAAGAGTAAGCTTAGGGTTAGATTTGGAATCCACAAAGCAGGGCCTTAGTGTGGGGGTTTATCATCAAGGTTTGTTTGTAGCTAAGCTAGTTTAAATGAAGGATCTTGAATAAAGGGGATAATGCATTAAGGAAAATTTCTGACCCCATGGAAGTTGTATGAGATAGAGAAATATGAGCAAACTTACCTTCCTCTTAATTATAATGAAAAAAATGCGTCAAACGCAGGTTATGTAGCAAGGTTGTCGAGTTTACTTCTCAACTTTCGTTTGTGCTTCTCGTTATTATTACATTTGTGGTGCTTGTTAAGTCATTTGTGCTTATTTAATTTTAAATTTTGGACTGTACTTACCCACTTCAGTGAGTGATAATTTAAGCGTGTTTAAAACCTTCTCAAGCAATAAACAATGGGAAACCATTAAAGGGTGGGTTTACCTCTAAAATTTAAGACCTGCACTTTTATAAGAATTGTAAGCATGCGCAGTTTGTACCAAGCATGTGTAGTTTGATATTGGCGTGTGTTTCGTGTTGAACTCTCTCTATTTTTTGGTTTTCGATAAGGGTCACTTTTTTATGGCAAATCGACTTAGTATTGTCGACTTACAATATCAAACATATTGTAATTGTGAAGTAAAAAAAAATATTAGTTATTATTATTATTATTATTTTTTATTAATTAAAATTGCTTTATAAATAAAGATTTAACAAGTCAAACATTTACAATAGCTTAAAACAAATTATTAAACAATTACAAAGTATAAAAACTAACGAAAACTTAAAAATAAAACATATAACACATAAAATCACACGAAGTCCTTAATGGAATAAAAAGCTTGATCAACCAAAAACTTTTTTGCATTTTTTATGAACGAGCTCATCTTTTCTATACTTTTTAGTGTCGAAGGGAGTTTATTGTAGCAACTTATGGCTAAATTAAAGGGTGACTGTTGAAACATCGAAGTTCTACATTTAGCAGGGTAAAGGTTCATCTTATTTCTAGTATTGACATTATGCACATTTGAGTGTGTACAGAACTTTTCAGGATACTTTTTAACAAGCTTACAAGATTTTAAAATAATAATAGAGGGAAACGTTAAAATATTATTTTCTCTAAATGCTTTTATAGTGGTTTCTCTGGGACTAATATTAAAAATTAATCTGATGAGCCTTTTTTGTAATATAAAAACTCTATTAGCTTCCGCACTCGGGCCCTATGTCAAGATATGATTAGATAAATAAGGGAATGCCCATCCATAGTATAGCATCAATAGTACATTAGTTGTGTTGAACTTTTTTAATTTTTTTAGTAAATGATAGACTGAATTTAACTTTGCAACTACGTGATCAACATGGTAACTATACTTTAACTTATCATCTAAAAATAAACCTAAGACTTTAGTAAACGGCACACTACATAAAGGACTAGAATTAACAACGAATTGGAACGGTCTACAAATATTCCGAGATCTAAATATCACAGAAACGCTCTTTGATGTATTTAAAACTAACTTATTACTAAAGCACCATTCTACAAAACCAAGTTAGAAAACTTAAAGGTAGAAACAAATTTTTAACAATATCTTGATTGTTTATCAAGCAAGATTGATAATCTTCTTCTATATTATATATATTAATTCGCAAAAATTTGCACTCACAGGGAAAACGCGTTTTTGGAGAGTTTTCCACACCTTATTTATGGGAAGTCACACGGTTATGTGATTAATACTCATTATATTACAATATTTATACAGAATAAGAATATAAAGTATAATAACAATAAACATTATAATAAAAGTTAATAAAAATTGCATCTCCCTAGATCTAGTATATCCCACAGCATGGCTTGTACAGCATATTTAACAAGTGTACCTAATACCATCCGTGGATTGAGTATGCTGTGTGTACTTAGTCGAGCCATCAATAATGACCAATGTAAAACAGTTTTTAAATGTAAACAATTACATTGTTTCAACTATTCATGTTTTGCAAAACTCAGTAGTATTAAATAAAACAAAAAACTTAAGTGACTAGAAATGAGGGGTTGGCACTAGAGACAGTGTTCCGACTCCCACCATTTTTCCAATGGGTAAATGGGTAAGATGGACCAGCTTCCAATCAAGAGGAGTATAGTCAG
Organism: Microvelia longipes; assembly: GCA_018340805.1. Classification (NCBI taxonomy): domain Eukaryota; kingdom Metazoa; phylum Arthropoda; class Insecta; order Hemiptera; family Veliidae; genus Microvelia; species Microvelia longipes. The sequence continues at coordinate 12,846,242 of JACMZG010001913.1, read as the reverse complement.
CCACACGTTAGTGCCATTAGTTCTTACATATCCTGCTTTTTTATTGATAGCTGTTGCTAACAAAGAGCGCCATTTCTAATATTTTCAACATTTTCTCTTTTATACAAAAGAAAGCATTTTGAACCGGTAGTTATAGCTGTTGAAGATTGGCAGGATATGTAGCCCTGCAATGTAGATGTTCGGAGAACTAAAAGTAACAGAATTTGCTCAGGACCACGTTAAGGGTGGGAGTCAGAACACTGTCTCTACTGCTGACTCCTCATTTGAACAAGCAACCACTGACTCCTCATTTTTACATCACTGTAAATTGACTTTATTCCTTTTATTTATTTTAACAACACTGTACATACTTTTCTGACCAATTCCAAAAAACTGAAAAGGTAGTTTCTAAGACTACCTTAGATATAATAATTATGTCAGCTATCGAAAGGGATTATACTCGAAATATAATGCAAGACAAAGTTATTATTAAAAAAATACATACCCATTGACAAAACTTTATTTGAAATTGACGCCAATTATTACATTTGCTCGAAGCCGAAAGGGCGTAGAAAGTTAAGACGCAACATACAAAATGTAAACAATGGTTTTACATAAACATAAATAACTTAACTCACATAAAACCAATAAATAAAAAATTAATTAAACAAATAGTGAAACCGAAGTAAAAGATAACATAGACGAGACACGAGTCCGAAACAACACAAAAACATGAACTAAACAAAAAAAAGTTTATTTTTAAATTATCAATGAAGTGTTATCAGGTTTTTTTTATCCCCACCGTCATGGAAATGTGTATCTAGAGGGGGCATATCCTATACTATCCTATATCTATATTATACTATCCTATACTCGTATAATAAATACCCATTGGTTTATATGGTTAATATCTAGGTTTTTGTTTTTTTGCCGTTTTTTTTTTATATTGGTTTCATCTCAATAAATGAAACATCTTTTTAAGGCTCTGAGAAGCTCTGTTTAACCTACTCGAATTGTGTGCTAAGATTATAATAAATCAATCTTTGTTGGTTTTACGCATAGAGATATTATTACTAGAGGGGTCCTAAAGGTTAAATTGTGAAACATCAAAAAAGTAACCTGACCACATTCGATGATTAATACAATCATACCATCAGTACAAAACTACAATAACCTATATATTTTATCGTTAAAAATATAAATTAACACACAAACAATGTGCGGGAAGCCAAAATTGATTCATTATAACCTTAAACTCACTAATGAGGTTTTAACCAAAGATTATGTAGTATACCACATAATCTTTGGTTTTAACAAGATTACACAGAGCCCCTGAGAGCCCCAAAAAGATGTTTCAGGCCTTTCAATGTATTGAGATAGGCTATGCCTACTCTAGTATATATCTCTATGGTTTTACGCGCTTTGGCTTTATGTTTTGTAATATCAACGTTCTGTTATATGAGAATTATTGTAATTTTGTACCGCTTATTTTGTTTGATTCATAATAATCAAGGATTAAAAAGTTTCTTTTTTGTGGACTTATAAAAAATAAATAAAAACAGATTAATACACAAAAGTCCTATATTTTTTTAATATATAATAAAATTATATATTATAATTTAATATTATAAATTTAAAAAATATAGGACTTTTGTGTAATTAATCTGTTTTTATTTATAACCAAGGATTTTGGATTAAAATCCTTAATAATAATATAATAAAAAAAAACAATGAAACGAAATCTAGGCTGTTCAGGTTACGTGTTCCATGATTCAACATATAACTTATAAGAATTATCTAGTAATGAAATTTCTATGCCTACCCTATCTAATTAAAGGAGAAACAAGAAGAATTCGTTCTTTAAAAAGCGTCATAAGGTCCGACGACACGACCTGCATAGCTAAACTGTTAGCACGTATCGGAGGACAACCCGCTTTCAAATTTAATTGTTCCAATATTCGGAAAATTACATTATGCACAAATTTATTGTAATTGGAAATTTTATTGCACTAATTAAAATCCAGCAATATTAGATTTTTCTTCTATGACACACGTTGTATGCATAGAAAATTTTCTTCTTGAACTTACGACGCCATTCTCATTTACTTATAGGTTTTGACATTTAAGGGTTGGATTATTTTTTTATGAATAATGAATACATGTTTTGAATGAGTTTACTATTACTTCAGGGAGTTTAATATGAGTTTGGTAGGGGGTTCAACTCCAAATGTTCACACAGTATTTTTTACCGTGAAAAATGAGTTTCAGGTTGAACCCCGTGTTCAGAGTCGGTTAATGACGTCACACAGTCACACATATTTCATAAACAATATGGTTCAATAAGGTAGATTTTTGTACCAAGTTTCATTTGGATCCGAGAAAGCATTCGAATGTTATTGAGTCCCATAGAAACGTCTAGGAACAAAATCTCGTGCATGCATTCACACACACACGTATGTATATATATATATATATATATATATATATATATACACGTGTGTGTGTATGTATATAGGGGAGTTAGCAAAAAGGGCCCAACAACGTGGCCTACTTGCTAGGTGATCACTACTACTTGCTAGTCTTTTTAGTTAGCTTTTCTACAAAAAAAGTAGAAAAGTTAGGGCTAGATCAAAGTTACAAAACAAAGTTTGGATTAGAAAAAAATTACAAAAGTCTGTATGGGTTAGATCAAAGTTTTAGACCATAAGGGAACCAACGCCTGCTATTCTACGTTTATGCAAAATATACAATACTTAAAGCACCAAAAGTTGGTATTTTTAGAAGTGTACTGAAATTCAGCGTACTTGTATTTCTATATTAACTGATGAATAACTTAAGAACAATCAGATTTACCCATAGAATAAAGAATACTAGGAGGAATTACCACATAGTAAATTTCTTATCATAAGGTTCTGCTCCAGAATGTTTATCATAATAAGTATAATTATTAGGAAAAAAAATTTGTACTAAAACTATCATTTTGGTCTTGAATCCAATGTGAATAAAAAATAAACTTCAAAGCAGCTTTTGTGTACTTCTGTTGAATTTTGAATCACAAGCTGCTTCGTGTGATAAGATAAGCTTTTAAAAATTATGGGTTGGTCGTCCGGCGATATTTATTAACGAAGTTATTAATTTTTTATCGATTTGAATTGATTAGTTTTTATGTTGTTTGATTAGTTTTTAAGTTTTACTTCTTCTTTGTGTTGGATTTTTATTAAAATGGAGTCTTGCATTCCTTTGCCATTGGAGGATAAAGTTTTGGCTGAAGTTGCTGATTACGCTCGAGATTGGGCCTTACTTCATGGTAACTTAAGTTTATCCTTGTCTTTCAGATGCTTTATATCCTAGAAATTTGTTGGATGAATGGAAGACATTTTGCAATAGACTTTAGCCTTGGGGGCAAAGTATATTTGGCACTGCTAGTATAAGAATAGAATCAACAGGTGGATCCATAAATATAACTAAACCTCACGTACTAGTGGCGCATGGCTCCTGAAGTTCCATATAGAGAACTCGATCTCGTGGGGGCCTTCTACTTGTTCCTAATAAAGTGATTTTGAGGGGGGGGGGGGGTGAAAGGAAAAGAGGTTCTTTTCCTTAAGAAGTTTTCGTACTTTCAAATAACTCAAGGACAACAAAGCACTATCAAGTATAGCTGTGGTGCTCACACCACCTCATTTATTAGTTATCACTTTTGGAATAGAATAACAAGGGACCAAATACCATAGATGGTTTGAAAATTTCTTAACAGCAGCTTTACGTATTTCTTGGTCCACATTCCTAAATCTATTGACATCTTGAAGGAAACAAAGATCGTTGTAAGGGGCTTGAGCAGCATTGTTTGCAGAGAACCAAACTTTCGCATAAACAAGAATTATAAATTGACTCACTCTTCAAAATCCATTTAGCTCACACTTTTTCATTTTGAATTAATGTCTTAATAAAAATATATTTATGGAGTAGACATGCAACGTGTATGGGATGAAGCACCATGTTTTCTAAAAGATATTTCTCTTTGAAGTGTTCCTCCCAAAAATATTATTACCATGTAATTCACGATAATCATTCCTGGGCTGTTTTTCCTCAAGGGTTTGCATGCAAAACTGCAGTTTTCATGAAACTTTGGCTTTTGATAGATTTTTCTGGTCATCGTCAGTTAAACCAGTAGAGTATGAGATTTCACATACAACTAAAGTCAAAAGTACCTCTGTAAAAATTGCTTGAAATAAATCTCGGGTCAATGTTTTTATCATTAAAGTATTTCTCGGACCTTACTTAATGAAATGTAAAAACCACTTAAAAGTCAAAACTATCGTTAAATAAGATAAAGGAGTAAGATACATTATGACTAAAACCAACTTTTTAAAAATTTGATAAAATAATAATTATATAATGACTTATGTCCTTTTTCCTGCCAACCCTAGAAATAAGAGGGGAGTTGAAAAAGTTTAACACCCTAAAAGAAAGCTGCCTATGGTCCTCAACCTTGTCTTACTAATCTTCTTACCTGGGTTCTCAATAATACAATACTTTTTTTTAAGGCAACAAAGGATTAAAAATTAAATTCTAAAGCCTTAAAAACATTTTCATTTACAAAGTAACAATACTACATACAACTGTGAAAGAAAAATATGAATCAAAACTTTTCAAAATGATGATGCAAAAATTTGTTATATAGCTCTCATGTATGATGCCTTGGATGGGGGGGGGGAAACAAATCCATATATTCTAAATGTTTTTAACCATTTATAGATAGCCTGGGATTAATCTAAAATTAGTTCCCTTATCTAATATTATTATTATTATATCACTAAGCCTGTGTACTTGTGAGTTATATTAGAATATAATCAACAAGTGAATCCACATACTTCCTAGACATGGGCGAAATGGCAATATAATACAATTTAATACAAAAAAAAAATTTAATTGAATTTTTTAACAATTTAATTTTATAATTTAATACTATCAAAGATTATTTAGTATACCTAGATAGATCACCTAGCCTTTTTAGGAGCTGGATTTGAACAATAGAAAAACTCCCCTTAACAGTGAAGGATTCTGATTGGCTCCACCTGTTGACTTGTACTGTAGGAGGAGTTAGTAAAGGTTCATGAATCCCCCACCTCTAATCTAGTTTAGTTGGTTTCTAGCCTTCTAGTTGGAAGGTCCTAGTACTTTTTCTTAAGGGCTTTGTATTATACATTACATTAAATGTTTTGGCAACATTTAAATTAAGGGACCTCTACCATAACATTTTGTGGTACCCTTATTAACCAAAATTTTAAATTGATTAATAAAGAATATGTCCAGATTTTCTTTTTTTACTAAAAAAAGAACTTAACATTACTTAATATTTAAAGAACTTAATATTTTTAAGACAAAATATTTTCTACGTATTCTGTTTACTAGGCAGAACTAATAAACTTTATGATAAATACAAAATATTTTTTACAAAAAATAATGCTACTAAGATGAAATTTGGTGCAATTGTACCCTTCGTAATAATGAAGAGAATATATATATTTCTTTGTAAAACGCATTATTAATTATCGCTTTCATTACTTGAGTTAAGCAACGTTGAGCTAATCAGTATTTGGATTGGTGATTTTTTACGAATCCAGGGTTTTCTTCATTTCCTTTTCTGATGACAAGCGAAGCTTAAGTTCCGGATGAAGAGCAAAATATCTTAAGTTCAAAGATTTATACTATAACCGTTTTTATTTTTTCACACGAGCCACTTCATAAGCGATTTTTTAAACAAGAAATTCACAACAAATAGTTACTTATAGTAATTAACTTTATTGACACTGTTTAAGAGTTTTTATATCCGATTTAACTTTGTGTTACATGCCAATACAGAACTTTTAAAAAGTTCTTTTCATCATTTATGCGGTAGGAGTATAGGAAAGGTATTGTGTCTGCGTTACAAAAAGCCAAACTAACATTTCATACAATTTATCTGTTTCAAGAGTTTTTAGACCTGAGTCGTTAAAAAATCGGGTACAGGGTACCTCGGAACTTTTCCTTATCACATCGGATCCGCCACGCTCATCTACCCGTCTTCAGATTATACAAGCCGTCATTAAATTTATACTAAAACACGCCTTCGGACTTACTTCGCTTGTCCTCAGATATTATAACATCCGTTTCATTCCAGCGGTCACCCATCCAGGCACTGACCACGCTCGATGTTTCTTAACTTTTATAATCCAACTACAGTCATGGATTTACTAGCCGTATTGAAAGAAAAACTGCTTTACTTCATTATTACATAATGATTTAAAAAGAAAATAAAAAACGCACACTAGTCATTTGATAAAAATTGAACTAATGCCTATAATGAAATTAAACTTGGCATGTATGTTAGTCTTATACATAGCTACATGCGTGCCAAATCTCGATTCCATCGCAACACTAAATTTTCCAATTAGGTTGAAGTTCGGTTCAAGCCTATCCCTTTGTGTTATATCAAGTACGAGGTGTGCTCAAAAAGTATCGCGAATTTTGAGTTTTCGGGTTACGTATATTCGAATTTCAATTTTTTTTGTGCGTTATGTTGGTACTCATGTCTCTCACAACCTCGGCCATTTTGAATGTTCACTTAATTGTTGACAGCTGCTTTGCTTGCACGTGTTTTGGATCGTCTTTGATTTTTACCTATTCAAAAAATGGATCAAAGAACGTGTATCAAATTTTGTGTGAAAAACGAAATTAAGTGCGCGGATGCATTCCGAATGTTGACTGTGGCATACGGAGAAGCTACCTTGGACCGAAGCAACGTTTATCGCTGGTACAAAATGTTCTCAGAAGGCCGAGAAGATGTGAACGACGAAGAGCGTGCCGGACGCCCGAGCAAGTGCTCGGGCGTCCGGCGAAAAAAGGCGGCCGACCGTGCTCGGGCGTTGTTGAAGTCAACAACAGACGAAAAAATCAATGAAGTGGAAAAAGTGGTATTGGCCAATCGTCGAATCACCATTAGAGAAGTTGCTGAGGAACTAGACATATCGATTGGATCGTGCCATTCGATTTTTATCAATGATTTTGGGCATGAGACGGGTCGCCGCGAAATTCGTACCAAAATTGCTCATTTGCGACCTAACAGCATCGCATGAACATTGCTAATGAGATTTTGGACTCTGTCCGCGACGACCCAAATTTGCTCCAGAGGTCATAACTGGTGACGAATCGTGGGTTTATGGTTATGCCGTGGAAAACCAAAGCTCAATCTCAATCAAGCTCAATTTGTTACACGTTCTTTGATCCATTTTTTTGAATAGGTAAAAATCGAAGACGATCCAAAAACATGTGCAAGCAAAGCAACAACAACAAGCAAGTGAACATTCAAAATGGCCGGGGTTGTCGGCATAAGTGAGAGACATGAGTACCAACATAACGCCACAAAAAATTGAAATTCGAATATACGTAACCAGCGAAAATTCAAAATTCGCGATACTTTTTGAACACACTTTGTATATTACTTATTAACATACTATCCAGCGAAGCGAGTACGAAGATACGTTAAATTATTCCTTGATTGTCTCCTCATTCTGCAGACGAGCGAAGCAAATCCAAAGTGTGAGAAAAAGTTTCGAAATACCCTGAACCTGATTTTTTTAAATCAACTGTATAATAAAAGTTTAGGGTCAAGATAAAGATTAGTGTGGACGTATTTCTTTAAGTTTTGAGTTTAACCCTTGACAAAAGCTCATAAAAACTAAAATTGATGTGGGGATTAGGATTAAAATTTGTTTTTAAAATTATAACGGTATGTGAACATATTATGACTGAATGGGGAAATCCATAGGATATCTTTACCATGACGTTCTCTTCACCATATCTTGACCAAGAAATTAAATGATTTTGGCGCGAAGGTCCGTAAACAATACATGTCTTGCTAAATGTCTATTTTTAAGTTACTTATTTACATACTGAGGAGGGAAGCTAGTCCGAAGTGTTGAGAAAAAGTTTCGAGGTACCCTGAACCTGATCTGTTTATGCTACTTTCAATGTATTTTCTTCGGAAAATCCCGAAACATTAAATAGCATATTATGACCCAACTGCCTAAGTTATAAAACTTAAATAATACTGTGTATTATTTCCAGAATTATTTTGATGTTATAAACTAATAAAGTGTAAGTATAATGTTAAAAAAAGTTTGCAGATTACAAAATTTGAACCTAGGAACCCTTAAATGGGGCTTTAAATGGTCGTATTGACTCCATTTAAAGAATTGAAATCCGACCGAATGGAGTCGTTCAGACTTCAGATTTATTTGATTAAACGCCCCAAACACATTTTTTCCCAGTTAAACATGTTCACTCAACATTTTAAGGATTTTTATAAAACTTTTGCTGACTTTTTTTATGAAACACAAAAGGGTTCATGTACGCTCAAGGTATATGTATGTATGTATGTATGTATGTATGTATATATATATATATATATATATATATATATATATATATATATATATATATATATATATATATATATATATATATATATATATATATATATATATATATATATATATATATATATATGTATAAAATAAGTTGAAAATTTTGGTTGCTTATAACTCAAAAACTATTATTTAAGGTTTCGCAAAACGTATGTTTTCGTCATAAGGGACCTCTGAAACGGATTTGTATCCTGGGACTTCTGCCATGACGCCCATCACACTAGCGAATTTATTCCCAAAGAAAATTCGCTAAAATGAAATAGTTGCTACAGGCTGGCTCCTCCTTTATTATACTATTAATAAAATCGAAATATTGTAATGTATTATACAAAGCCCTTAAGAAAAGTACTAGATGCTTCCAACTTGAAGGCTAGAAACCAACTAAACTAGATTAGAGGTGGGGGATTCATTCATTAGTCTCTTTACTTAATTTTTTGGAAGACATTCAACATCAAATAATAAATAAAAAGGGTTTTCAATACTTCTGTAAAATATTAAATTAGACTTTAATGACTTTTTTTACGTATATCTGAAATTGGTAGTAAAAAACTTGAGGTATATACTTGATGTTATGATTAATACTTGAAATTGTTAAATTTACTTCCAATCTAGAAGATCAGTAATACCAAATCAAGGAACTGATTTTTTAATAATGTTTTAAAATTGCATAAGACGGAAAAATATTAATAATTCTGACGTTGTATCAGCATGCCGTGCGATTTTTTGCATGTGCAGACCGCGACACAATACGAGAATTAAAGCCAGGTTACCTGGGTTCGAATTCGGGTAAGGACGATAATTTTGTATAGATTTATTTACATTATATAATAATAATAATAATAATAATAATAATAATATCTTTATTTCATCAAAATTTTTACATTTCGAATATAGTAAAAATTCTGGCGCGGTGGTCCACATGTCGGCGAATTTCCTTTGGATGCGTTTCGTGCCTTTTACTATATAAGTTTACAACTACTAAATAAATAATTCCGGCGCGGTGGTCTGCTGTCGGGCGAATTTCATTTAAAATGCGTGTTTCCGTGCTAAACAACCCATATCTTGCTTATGCAAGAACCATGCCCATTGCGTGGTTCCAGTTCATGCTGTCAAGCACTGCTCGTAACTCATTTTGTCTGTATTTTCCAAAGGAAATGCGCATAATCATCCAGTTGTTGTACAAAACTATGCCTCTAAAATTAGAATTACGCACTATTATTTGCACTAGTTTAAAGATTAGTTACTTATCTTTAAGCTTAGTCAGTTATCTTTAAAGGTTTTAGCGCATTTCCTTGGAAAATACAGACAAAATGAGTTACGAGCAGTGCTTGACAATTGAGTAACTGCTTAGTTCTAAAGCATGAACCGGAACCACGCAATGGCATGGTTCTTGCATAAGCAAGAAATGGGTTGTTTAGCACGGAAACACGCATTCTTAATGAAATTCGCCCGACAGCGGACACCGCGCCGGAATTATTTATTTACTAGTTGTAAACTTATATAATGTAAAAAGCACGGAAACACGCATCCAAAGGAAATTCGCCCGACATGCGGACCACCGCGCCAGAATTATTTTTAGTTGTAAACTTATATTAGGTAAAAAAACGATTAAAAATTATTGTCCCTACTAGGATTTGAACCCAGGTACTCTGGGTTTGAGAGCTCGCATCCAAAGGAAATTCGCCCACATGCGGACCACCGCGCCAGAATTATTTCTAGTTGTAAACTTATATTTAGTAAAAAAAAACGATACAAAATTATCGACCCTTCCAGGATGTGAACCCAGGTACCCTGAGTTTGAGTGGTCGTATTGACTCCGGACCACTGCCATTCAGCTCAGAGGCCCAAAAAACATTGAAAACGACACCCTACTCGAAATTTAATTTTCAACGACCGTAATGTTGGTTTTCTATAATTTTTGTGGTTTTTCGACCTTTTGGTAACTTAGAGTGTTCGTATCGACTTCGGACCGGTTTCATTCGATTCAGCGCCCAAAATTACAAGAAAACGACACCCCTACTAATTTATTTTTTATCGACCTAAATTTTTGGTTTTGGTAATTTACAATGGTTTTTTCGATTTTTTAGGTCACTTAGAGTGGTCGTATGACTTCGGACCGGTTTCTTTCGATTCAGCGTCCCAAAAACATAAATATTGACCTTTTTCACGGCAAAAAATTTTAACCTTGGATTTTGCCGATTTTTGAAAATTTCGCTGACTCAGCAAACCAGGTTAATGACGTCACAAAACCTGGTTTTCAATAGGGTTCGTGTCCTCCCAATGGTTGATTTTTGTACCAAGTTTGGTTAAAAAATATTAATCCGTTCGAAAGATAGAGTGTTTACAAGAAAGTGTCTATATATATATATATATATATATATATATATATATATATATATATATATATATATATATATTATATATATATATATATATATATAATTCTCGTCTCGCGAAAAATTTTTTTCGTCATTAGGGACCTCTGAAACGGATTTGTGTCGTGGTCCGAGGTTCGAATTCCGCCTATCCTATTAGGAGAATTTCCAAAGGAAATTCGCTAAAATGAATACATTTTTACAAGTTTATAAACTCAAAATATCTCCTTTGGAATGCGTGTTGCCGTGCTTAACATCTATTTCTTATTTAAGGTTCCGGTTATACTATTTAACTTAAGCAGTTACTTAATTATGAATCATTACACGTAACTCATTTTTTCCGCTTTAGAGCTTTAAACTAATGCAAATAATGATAAGCACAGCCAATTTTAGAGGCATAGTTTAGCCAAGAGAATAATTAATGTAGCTCATAACTTTGGAGAAGAAGAAAAAATTAGCTACAAGTAGAGCTTGATAACTTGAGTAGCTACAAAAGTTATAAAGCATACACCGGAACCTTTAGCGTGAATTTTATTGTTAAGCACGGTAACACGCATTGCAAAAATAAAATCGCCCGGCATGCGGATACCACGTTAGAATTGTTAATATTAGTTCGCATTATGCAATTTTTAAACAGTATTTAAAAGTCAATTCCTTTTTTTGGTATTACTAATCTTTTAGATTGGAAGTAAGTTTAAAACAATTTTAAATATTACTTATAAAAAAAAAAAATAACTAAAGTTTTTTACTCGCATTCTCACAGATATATACTTTATAAATAAATGCATTACCTAAAAAAATTAGGTTACAAACATTGAAGTCTTGAAGTTAAGAATTCAAATATGAAAAACATATTTGAAGTTGAATTTCTTACAAAAAATTTAGTAAAGGGACAGGAGCAGGTATAAAAAGGGTTAAGGAGATTTTACAATGTGTTTTAAAAATGTCTACTTTAAAAGGGGTGTTGGCTAATGACCTAAAACTCCTCCTCTTTTGACAGAAAAAGCAGTTCCAGTACTGCTAGCACCATCTATTGGAATGGAAAAAACTAACAGTGATCTATCTAGGTAAACTACATAATCTTTGAATACTATATGGCAATGTCTCGTTAAACTATTAGGACTGTGTCATAATAAACATAAAATGGACCGATCACATTCCGTTATGTGTTTGCTATGAGCCAACATTGACCAATAAATTAGTTTAAACTTCTGTAATGTATTGCAATTTAATCATATGCTTGTCAAAGGAGAACATAAATGCTCACAATCAAATAATACTTTACAATTTTCCTAGGCCATTTTCCATTCTTTTACAGAGTATAAACTACCTCATTTTATATTTTAATGTGCCTGATGTGAACCATTTTCTTCTTAATGCTGTTTTAATAGGTGCTGTTATGAGATCTAAAGATGAATTTTCAAAAAACAGAGTAAACTTTGCACCTTTTACTCTCCTTCCGTCTGTGTATAAGAGAGATTCGTTTGAACAAGTCGTACAAATACAGAAAACTGTCAATCAACTCATCCATAAAGTATCTCACAATCATCAATTTTTGCAATCTTCATTAGCCAAGTAAGTTATGAAGCTTCTGTTCCGTTAGATTTTTTTTCTCTTTAAAGCTTTAAAAAAGTCATAGAAATTAAAATTTATTTTAGTAACTGACTTAATTGGGAAATTCGATTTCCTTAAATTCTACAAACATTATAATAAAAAGGAACTATGTATTTAAATCCACTTGGATCATCTTCAGGTACAACTAAAACCAAAAGCACAAAAATATCACCAAAAAAATATCTAAAACTACAACATACTATAGTAAAACCATTATAAGAAGACTTGGAACTATGGTAAGAGGATAGAGTTTTGAATTATCAATGTTTAAAAAAAATCGAGTTTTTTTCAATATTTTAACAATGGCTGCCACTCTGTTACTAACTGAAGATTGTCATATATCCAATTAGCATCACTTAAGGATGTATAAAACTAGCAAATTGAAGAAGTATAACCAAGATATACTATCCCCAGGTCTCTTAAGACCAGGTTATACTGACCTGGTTAAAATGAGTATAACCAGGTCTCTTAAGACCAGGTTATACTGACCTGGTTAAAATGAGTATAACCAGGTCTCATAAGACCAGGTTTTATTTATTTATTTATTTATTTAACAATATACGGACTATTGTCCATTTACAAATAAATATATATATTATATATATATATATATATATATATATATATATATATATATAATATATATAACTAAGATTAAGATAAGGCAAAATACAAACAATTACGAAGGTAACAATAAAAAACAAGTTAAACTATATAAGCCAAATAAGTATAGATAAAAATATAAATAGAATAAACAGCTATTTAAAGTAATTCTTTCTCATTCATTTGTCTTAATTTCTAGACTAATAAATTTTTCTTATTTTATCTATTCATCTTTACTATTATTTACTATTATTTATTTATTTATTTTTTTTCAGCCATTTATTTATTTTCTCTTTATTATTCTTTTTATACTACTGGATAAAAAACAGCCTTAAAATCACAAATAAATTAACTTAATTTAAATAATACTATAAAAAACAACCAGTAATATAGTTCAATTAAATAAAATAATAATAAAAATCAAACAAATCAAAAAATAAAAAAAAGGAAAAACAATTATATATGAAAAAAAATAATAAAATAAAATAAGGATATAAGATTTCTTAGTTCACACATAATTTCTTAACAATATTTCTGTTTTAATATATTTTCAAGGAATGATTATTCTTAAATTTATTTATAATTATTTAAACACTTCTTTTTGAAGGCGTAAAGAGATGTTGAAAAAATGTCACAATCAGGATATATATATATATTGACCAGTTATACTGACCTGGTTAAAATGAGTATAACCAGGTCTCATAAGACCAGATGATACTGTCATGGTTAAAATGAGTATAACCAGGTCTCTTAAGACCAGGTTATACTGTCCTGGTTAAAATGAGTATAACCAGGTCTCTTAAGACCAGGTTATACTGACTGGTTAAAATGAGTAAACCAGGATAAGACAGATGACTGACCTGGTTAAAATGAGTATAACCAGGTTTCATAAGACTAGGTGATACTGACCTGTTTAAAATGAGTATAACCAGGTCTCATAAGACTAGGTGATACTGACCTGGTTAAAATGAATATAACCAGGTATCTTAAAACCTTATTATGCTCTGTCCAGACTGATCCTAGCTGGTCTTGTGCATTATGTAAATATTAAATCTTTAGCAAAAGCCTGATATTATTAAATTAATTTGTTGACGGTAGCGAATTTTTATTTCCAGTACCATAGAAGCAGATGACTTTACTAGGAAGTTATTTGATATTTACGATATTGTTAGAAAAGAAGGATTTTCTCAGGTTAGTTTCATCATTTATAATTTACGTGAATATGTTTGCTTTGTAAAAAACAATTTGAATTTAATGAAAATGATAATAGATTTTTTTAAATTCTTGAGGAAATTTAAAATTGCCACTGTAATAATGAAAAACGCTTAGCAGATAATAGTCTAGAAGCCCAGAGGTGTTTGGTACCATTCAACCATAATATTTTTAGCTCTATAGAGCCTAGTAGGAAAACCACCAGTCTGATGTTTTATTGATAGTCCAGGCTACACTGTGGCTCATGCGCAATTTTAATTTTTTGTAATATTTTTTCTTGAGTAATACAAAACAAAGAATTGTTACAAGAATTAGAGCTAATGCAGGAGTAGTGACTTGGAAACACTTGTTACAAAAACAATCCAGTGATTGCACTCTGACGGGGGTTATAGCAACTGTAAATATAACTGGGAGATAATAATAATTAATAATGAAAACTACGAAGTCTCTCTACAAAACAAAACATTATTGGCAAAGTGCTTTCAACCTAACTAGAGGCCATCATCAGTGCAAACCTACAAACTTGTACAACAGAATAAAAAACCAAAATAAAATAATGTGAAAAAACAAATTATGATGCAAGAAAAACAGACTCGTTCTTCTTCCTTTTTAACATCTCAACGGTAATCACTTTAAATTTACACTATTTAGATTACTTATTTAATTTGCGTCATAAACATAGACTCTCAAAATTGAATTTTAATTGACCGTAATTTTGGTTTCCAGTAATTTATTATGGTTTTTTCGACTTTGTAGTTGTATCAAATTCGGACCAGTTTTATTCGATTCAGCGCCCAAAAAACATAACTAAGGACTTTTTTGTGGCAAAAAATATTAACCCTGAATTTTAGTGATTTTTGAAAATTTTGCCGAAAGCAAATCAAGTGAATGACGTCACAAAAACCTGGTTTTCAATAGGGTTCGTGTCCTCCCCAAGGTTGATTTTTGTACCAAGTTTGATTAAAAAATAATAATCTGTTCAAAAGAGCCAGTAAAAAAATAAGCCTCTCAAGCCAGTAAAACAATTTAACTCTAATACTTGTAACAATCATAATTGTTGTTGTATTAATCAATGAAAATTGTAAGAATGATTGAGTTCTTCCTCAACAAGACATTCTTCGCTTGATTTTTTGGTTTATAAGTAATTGTGCTTTTAATTACTTCTTTTTTATGTCTGTTGTTTAATTTTATTTTTGTATTTATTCCTCTATCCTTTAAATACACATTCTAGTTTTTTTACTAACAATTTTTTGTACAGTAAATTGTTTATAACATTATTCATTATTTAATGCATATTTGTTTAATTTGATAATTTGTAACTAATACTTTTGTTGAGTTTTTCAATTCAATTTTGTTAAGGCAGGGCTGAATGCCTTGATAAATTCAAGTTCTATATATTCATATACTACTAGTTATACAAAATTGCTACTATATTAGGTGGCATCATTATTACCACATACTACTATGTATGGTAATAATGTTATAATTAAATAGTATTAAGCGTAAACTCATAATATATTATATATATATAATATATATATATATATATATATATATATATATATATATATATATATATAATAAAACACCTACTTTTTCCTCTATATACCTACGGTATAAATGAGGAAAAGTAAAAGTAATTAAAATCTCTTTTTAACTAGTTGTGTATAAATATATAAAACTTGAGCTTATAAATGTATCACAAGTTAAAATGTTTTTATCTCCTGACCGTGTATAATGTAAAGTTTATTATCTAGTTTTTAGGGAGTAAAGAGTAACTTTTCCCCTTTGGGAATAAAGAGTGTTTCCTATCATTGGGGCATTAAAGCCAATTATATCCATTTTTTAGGGGAGTGGTATCTTTAAATTTATATAGAGGATCGATCAATTTTTGTTACACTTTTCGAATGGGCGACACCCCCATAATTTATAAGGAGGACCCGACCAAAAAAAAAAAAAATTGTATTGGCTCATAATCCGTCTCAGGTCAAAAGAAGTTGTTTGGAGCAATAAAACATGTTTTGAGATTTTTTGGGGCAGCACCCCCAAATTATTATTGGGGGTGCATATAACAAAATTATTGGTTCAAAATTCATTTCAGGTCAAAAGACGTTGTTTGGAACAATAGGAACAATTTATTGGTTCAAAATTCATTTCAGGTCAAAAGACGTTGTTTGGAACAATAGGCAGCACCCTAAAATTTATAACTAAAAACTAAATGCTTCGGTTCCCTTGGCTTACGCCTTAGGAAACTAACTGCTCTGGGAAATAAAAGCATTCTTTACTCCCTTGGTGCATAAATAAATATTATCAAAGAATATGTGCTATACCATGAGACATGACATTTTAAGGTTTGATATTGGTTATTCTCTCTATCAGCTTGTCTTTTAATCTGTCTGAGATTCCACCTTCTGGTCAGACTTATGCATATCTGTGGTTGGTAAAAGAGAGGAGGAAAGGTGACAAGCTATAATTGTGTGAGAGTTTGAGTTACCTCAGTTTATATTCTTTGGAATTTAGAGTGAAGGTTTGAGTGAGTCTAGGCTCTGTCTGAGCACTGATAAGTTAGACGTATCGTAACAGAGTGAGACATGACATTATTTTGAGCTATCATAATGACGAAGTGGAATGACGATGGAACAGTTCCCAGCTGTAATATAGCAAATTACATTCCCAAGGCATCTCTCCTACAATCTATATTGTCAACTATTCATGTTTTTCAAAACTCGGAAGTACCATATGATAAAAGAAGACAAGCCCTGCTAAAAGGTGGTGTTTGTAGTGCAATAGGTGAAAAGTTTTTATTATTGTTACCACTATAGATGTACCGCAACAGAGAGTTAAGTGAAATTAATAAAACCTCTAAGTTCCCCTCAATTATTATGTATACGAAAACATTGTATATATTTATTATTGTATACATCTATGTATGATCTCTTACTATAAAAAAATGTTTATTCATTCCTATGATTTATTCATTTATATACATCTGGCATTTTAATATTATTCCTTCTGGAAATATTGGTTACATAAATGACTTAACGATAGAATTAAAACCAGCTCTATTGATTGACAAAGGCCTTATAGAATCGAGCTCTCTAGACATAGTAAATACTCTTTGATTAGAATGTGTTTATTTTTTGTTTAGTCAGTGAGTTTATGCATTATGAGGAATGACATCATGCTTGGCAGAAATAATTGTTTTAAGTATAGAATCAAGCTCTCTAGACATAGTAAATATTCTTTGATTAGAATGTGTTTTTTTATTAGTCAAAGAGTTTATGCATAATGAGGAATGACGGAAATAATTGTTTTAAGTATTGAATCAAGCTCTCTAGACATAGCAAATACTCTTTGATTGGAATATGTTTATTTTTTGTTTAGTCAGTGAGCTCATGCATAATGAGGAACAACGTAATGCTTGACGACAATAATCATTTTAAATATAGAATCGAGTTCTCTAGACATAGTAAATATTCTTTGATTAGAAAATGTTCATTTTTTTTTAGTCAGTGAGTTTATGCATATTGAGGAACGACCTAATGCATAATGGCAATTATGGTTTTAATTATAAAATTGAGCTCTCTAGACATAGCAAATACTCTTTGATTAGAATGTGTTTTTTTTATTAGTCAGAGAGTTTATGCATAATGAGGAATGACATCATGCTTGACGGAAATAATTGTTTTAAGTATTGAATCGAGCTCTCTAGACATAGTAAATATTCTTTGATTAGAATGTGTTTATTTTTTGTTTAGTCAGTGAGTTTATGCATAATGAGGAACGACCTAATGCTTGATGGCAATTATAGTTTTAAATATAGAATTGAGCTCTCTAGACTTAGTAAATATTCTTTGATTAGAATGTGTTTATTTTTTGTTTAGTCAGTGAGTTTATGCATAATGAGGAACGACGTAATGCTTGACGGCAATTATCATTTTAAACAAGTAGAATATAATACTGTGTCGGCTGGCTTTGGTTGGTTGGGACCAGCATCGACATCCATTCATAGGTCCTAATTTCACACATTTTCATCATATTTTTTTTTATTTTATTTTTTTTTTTAATCTCCTAACATAATTAACAATGTTTACCTAGCAACTCAAGGGATATTTTGCAACAAAAAAATGAAAATAAATAATACAATAATTTTGGTATTACGCATAAAACATTTTCATGATGAAAATGTTATCTTTGAAAATTCGCTACAAATTGTCCATTATTATGTTTACTTTTTCAAATTAATAGTACTTTGCCAATGTAACTCTTGCAGCCTAAACTTGACACTAAATGTGTATACTTTTCTTATTAATAAAGAATAATAATGTATTCAGATTTTTTTTGCAAAATGTTACTTGCATCTTTTGGTTTAGCTCTAACAGATAGGTTGTGGTTGCTTTATATTGTGTGTCTTGATAGTGTGTCCTTTATTTGATACTTTGGCATTTATATCTCTATGAGGAATTCCAGGTGCTTATGTATATAGAGGTCTGAAATTTAGTTTACACATCTGCTTCTTTATTAGAATTACAGCACTTCTTTAGTTTAGGCGACCCCTTGGTTTTTTGTGTTTATTTATCTTTGTTGCTTATTAATTGTGTCTATTATTTTGTTGTAATTTTGAACAACATGAGGAGATAACTTTCAAAATTTACAGGGACACAGAAAACACTATTGAGTATAATTTTTGTGCACCTCATTTATTGCTTATCTTTCTGCCAATCTGTCTCATTTTTGTGCACATGAATAAAAATTATTTAAAGTTTATATTATTAAATTTAAGTTATTATTTTTTAAAATGAATATAATTTTGTTTTTAATTTAGCTTTGTAATACAACAATATATAAGCTTATATATAACAATATAAGCTTTGTATATAACAATATACCTACTGTTTTATTATGACTCAATTGATAAGGTTTTAATTATTGAGTTAGTTAGGGCCTCATCATTTAAGTCTTAAGTGATGCTTTTTTGCTTTCAAAATCTTGGAGGTCCATTCATGCATAACAGTGCCATTGCTATTTTTTAAAAATGAAAATGATTCCTTGAAATATTTTCAAAGTTGAGAGACAAATTTGCTATATGATAAAACATTTCAGGTTGATGTTAACAATTAAGACAAGAAAAAGCGTCTTAATAGAAATTCTGACATTGACAGTTTGAATAAAGGCGGGAACGATGATATCTTTTATAAGGATACAATAGTTTTTCCTTAGATGCACTTCTTAGTTTATAGAATTCCATCTTAAATTACTAGATAAAATTAGGCTTTAATTCTATATGTCACTAAATTTATTTTGTGCCATCATTATGGATATCTTCAGAACAAACTACTTAAAAACATTAAAAAGAACATAACGGGGAACATAAAAGGTTCTACGGAATTATTTGTTTCAGGTGTTTTTAAGACCTTCTGAGTAGTTTTTACTATGTCGTCTGTCTGTATGTGTGTGTGTGTGTGTGTTATTATTGTAGCTCCCACTGTTTTATGCTAGATACTTGAAACTTTGCACAAAAATCAATCTATAGGTGTAGTTGTGTTATCCGAAAAAGAAATTTTATTCCGTCATTAACCCGCAATAGTGACTCAGCAAAAATTTAATGTAAAAAAAACTAACATATGTGCCAAGCTTCATCTCATTATCAGCATTAGTTCAATTGTTATCAAATGACTTGGGTTTTTTAAAAGAATTTTAAAATAATCTAATTAAGTTGAAATTTAGTACAAGTGTATGCCTTTACATAATAAACAATATATGTAATACGGCAAGTATATCTATGATATTTGTTGGATTATAAAAGATAAGCAGCATGGAGCGAGGTCAGAGCTTGGAAGGGTGACTGCTGGAAATAAAACTAATGCAATTACTATCTAAGGACAAGGGAAGTAAGTCCAAATACGGGCTGTAGTTTAAATTTGGGGAATTGTGTATTCTAAGTAAGAGCAAAGCAAGCCTAGAGTAGGGAGGATGAGCGTAGCAAATCTGATGTGTTGATGAAAAGTTTTGAGGTACCCCGTACCCTAATTTTTTATTTATTTAAAAAGTTTCAACATGTTCTTTGGTATGAAAATTCTCTAATATAATTTTTAAAGTTAATCGAATTGAAAAAAATAAAAACACAAATCGTAAAAACAGCTTTAAGCCCAACTTCTAATACTAAATAAAAGATACGATGTCCTCTTTTATTTGCACAGGAACCCTATAGAGTGAGTAGACTTCCTCTCCCTCCTTCTATCCTCCTTCGAATTGACTCTAAACCAAGGAATGATTTAATCTAAAGAAGTACTGTAATTACTTTTTCTCTCTATAAAGAGGCTCATGTTAGACTTTATATTTTTATTTTATAATTAATGAACATGCAGAGGTTTTTGTTGCTACTTTTTGTGTAAAAATTAATTCTAGAAGAGGAACAAGTCATTTGTGGAAGAGCTATTTTTTTTCTTTTGCAAATTTTTGTGTTATTACTTTTCCTCATTTATTCCGAAGGTATATAGGAAAAGTATTGTGTTTGTAAAAAAAAATAGGAAACAGTATGTTTTAGGCTTTTTTAAGGCCTTCTGAGTGGTTTTTACAAAGTTGTCTGTCTGTATGTGTGTGTGTGTGTCTGTTATCATCGTGTATTTATGCTAGAAAGTTGCAATTTTGTAAAGGTAAACACGTGTACTAAATTTCAACTCACCTAGATTATTTTCTGATTTTTTAAAATTTTTAAAAAAACGTTCACAAGTCATTCAATAAAATTTGAACTAATGCCGATAGATTCATTATTGCAGGTTAATGACTTCATAAAAAATTTTCTGAATAGCACAACTACAGCGGTAGACTGATTTTCGTACGAAGTTTCAACTCTCTAGCATGAATACACTAGGAGCTACGATGATAACAAACACACACATATACAGACAGACAACTTTGCGAAAACCACAAAGAAGGCCTTTAAAACACCTGAAACGGATAATTCCGGTTACATCTTGGTTTTAGATTTTTTTGCAAACACAATACTTTTCCTATATACCTACGGCATAATAAGGAAAAGTACAAATTATGTTAATTTGATGTGTAGTTTTCAGATTTATTTTATCTCAAGTAGTTATATTTTATTTTTTCTATTATCTTAGAAAATAATTATTTGTAATGTCAAGTCTTTAAGTTTGTTATAGCTTACAAGTCTTTTTTTTTTTGAGGCATTCGTTGATAGTTGTGTGTGTGTTCCAGTGTTGTACCTTGGGTATATTGAGGACCGATTATCTGCCACATTTAGACGGACAACTAAAGCAAGTTGAAATGAATACTATCGCTTGCTCTTTTGCTTCATTCTCAAAATTAATGACACAACTGCATCGGTATGTTAAATGAAAGAAAAATTACAGCAAAATTATACCAAGAGAGCTTAGTGTTATTTGATTTTACACAGTTCTACTTTATGTTGGGTTGGGCAGTTGCCCAATCCTAGAGGCTTATTGGTAGGATCCTAGATGATCTTAGTTGTATAGAAATGGTCAAACAATGAAACACTATTAAGGTTGTTTTTGTTGACCTCACCGCTAATGTTAACACAACACAAGACCTTTTCACAAGACAGTGACAAGGTCAACTGAAGACTTTACTGGCAAGGATTCACTATAAGGCCTTGGGTAAGGGCTAGCTAGCACTCTAGTCTGCCATTTAGACAGTCTGTGTTTGATCTTGGTTTAAATCTCTAGTATTTTTAGGAAAGGATGGGAAAGTTTACATAAATTATTCTTCAAGACACTAGTGGCTACAAGTCTGTCAGATGTCAGATACTTTTTAATTCTTAATGGACTTGAATTAGGCAAAATTTAAGGCCTACCCCCGTCCTAACCATATATATAATATTTGCTCATTATTTTTTTTGTAGATTTTCTAAAACAAATGTAATGAATACCCAGATCAGCCCTATACTGATTATATAGTGAAACATTATGGTTTAATGTCTTTAACATTTAGTGACAAGGTCAACTATTTGATCGTTGTTATTTAACAACGATTAAGTACTTAAGAAGTTTTGACCTCGATAGGTCATATTTATTCAAGGACGATTATTTCATTTAACTGAGGGTGGAGGGGTAATATTTAACTTTAATAATATGATGTTTATGTTTTGCTTAGAATAATACTAATATAGAAGGAGCTTATGACTGTAAACACAATGTAATATTACTGATAACATGAAAGCCTTCACTGGTGGCCCTAAGTAGGGATACCACCCTAACAACAAAACATTATTCAAATATGTGTCATAAATATCCATTAATGAAGAAAGATCGTAAAGACTATTATAATAACTTAAAACACCTGCTGAGTACTTATTAAAACAGGTCTTACAGTCTATCGTTTAGTTTAAAAATCCCCAAGGTCATAAGTATTTTAGGGATTGACCAATCAGAGAAGCCGCTGCCAACCTCTCACTTAAAAAGAGAAAAAAATCCCTACCACAATAACCGCTGTAGGTAGAAAACCTTCTTCCTGGCAATCGTCAACTTTGTTTGTGGTTCTTCTTTTGGTTACATCGTTTTGAAAACTACTTTCAAATTAATCTTAAAAATGATATTTTAAAATAAAACTACACAAAAGAAATATAAAAAAACATCGCCTAGAAAATACGGGTATAATAACCTGATTTGTTTACATGGTTTTTCCCGCTCCCTTCTTGCAGGGATTTTTTTTCTTAAGAATCAGTGGTGTCTAAACTGACCTGTCAAGATTTTTAAACTAAACGATTGACTGTAGATGGCAAAAGGATAGTGGAATACAAGAATCTACATTTAGTTGACGAGGATTGCTTTTAATATAATTTTAATTAAAAACATTAAATTATTAAATGCACCGATATTTATATTAGTATTTTATGAATAATCAATCATTAATTAATAATAGAACATAATAATTCAGTAACCGGAAGTATTGCCAAATTTTTTATAAGAGAATTGTATATTGTTAGGGTGACAGCATTACTTAAGACCACCATTGAACTGCCTTTCGTGTTATCAGTAGTGCTCCTTCTATATATTGTATTATTCTAAGTATGTGATGGACAGATAACCTAATGCATAGCTGACTCTCTACTCCCAGCTTAGCTTATATTGTAAATTTTTCTTCCCGTATATTCCAAGAAAATAGTATTAAGTCAAGAAAGCACTGACATTTAAAACAAACACTCAGACAGACCAATCACAATGTTTCCATCACACTATACAGACGAATAATGTTTTTCTAATATCAATATTATCCAAAATGTCATTGAAATCTTTATTGTGCAGTTCACTTTTAATTTTTAGTCGTATGTCTTATGTTATTGGCTGCTTGTTTATGTATTCGTTAAGTTTTCTTTTGGGTCAATAAAAAATAAACCACTTTGAATGTGCGTAGAGTCCATTATAAATAATGAAGGAGAAGAAGTCTTTCCACAAAATAGACAGCTGAGTAAAAATAATCTGAAGGCTATGTCATGAGGAGGTTTTTGAATTTCCGCCACAAATAATTTTCTAAATATCCTGTCCTTTACTCTGGGATTTTTCATATACACTAATTTTTATCAATGGAAAACAATATTTAAGAATTTATTTCTCTTGAAATGAATGTAAGAACATACAATTTAACTAAAAATTATTTACCTTAAATATTGATATAATTAAAATGAAAAACTGTTTGTCAAATCTCCCATATAGTTACGACATTGTTTGGAAAATAAAGGCCCTAGCATAGCTCTTACCACCAGTCAGTGCTACCAATTTCTATAATTTAGAACAGCTGTCTATTCTGTTTTTGTTAACAGTTGTGCACTGATGATGGCCTATAGTTAGTTTGAAAGTGATTTTTCAATAAAGTTTTGATTTGTAGAAAAGCTTATTGTTCTTCATTATTTAAGTTTAAAGAAACTGTTGGTTTTCCTACTCTACTCTATAGTCCTGTAAATATTATGGCTAAATGTCATTATGAGGTGTAATTAAATCAAAATATTGGGTATGGGGTTCCTCAGAACCCTTCCTCACTGCATCGGATGTGCTACACTTATCCTCCTAAATTGGACTCCCTTCCCTTATCCTCAAATAGTAAATACATTTGTTTAATTTCCAGCAGTTACCCTTAGAGGCACTGACCTCATTCGATGCTGCTTAACTTTTGCAATCCTTCAAAACTCGTGGATATACTTGCCATATTGAAAGAAAAGTTAGTATACTTTGTTATTACATAATTTCAATTCAATTAGATTATTTTCCGATTTTGTAACCTGAGCTGTAATTTTGTCTTTAATAAATGGACTGTAGAGTGGATTAGGAATACCACTTTGAAATCAAACATACCATCTTAGTAAAACATACAAATGAAGCTGTTGTTAGGTTTAAGTTAAGAAGTAAAATATTATTTCTTTTGGAGATTTAGTTCAAAGGGTAATCTACTTGAAACTTAACGTTTTAAGTTTACCATTTGAACCAAATCTTCCAAACTTTTTTGCCACTATAAAAAAAACATTTTTTTAGAAATTATTATTATTGTTTTAATTTTAAGTTTTTTTTTTAATTTATATGAATGCTAATAACATTTTAACTCATTAAACTCTTTTGCATGAGTGAAGGACATACTTTTAATTATTGCTACTACTACTACTACTACTAATAATAATAATAATAATAACAATAATAATCATAGTAAAAAAATAACAATAAGATTGTGTTTTAGAAAAATTATTTTTATTTTGTTTTGAAAAAATATTTATTGAAATTTAGATAGGAACACCATGGCATTTTGAGGTTTATTGTTCTAATGATTCATTTTAAAGATAAGTTAAATTTGCTTCTAGATTTATTTGCTGAGGAAGAAGTTTTATAAACTGCCAAATTTTTCTTGAAACATGGAGAAAAATGGTCTGTTAATGTTTCTAAGATAGTTTTTTGTAATTATTTATCTCAATTTGCCTGTTACCTATTTTGTAAAATTGAGAAGTTTAATTTAGTTCATAATGATATGTTTTTTTTTTGGAAAATACATTATTCCCAAAGAATAATATTGAATTTCTATAATTTATTACATTTTTGACTTGTAAAATTTTCTTATTGCAATTTCAGTAATAAGAGTTATATTTGTTGTATAATATCTTGATAAAATTATGTCTAGGGTTTAGTGGTATCTAATTTTTCAGTAACGTCATGAGTCCCGACTTGGTTTTAGTCTTATTCATTGCATGTGATTACTATTAAATATTTTGATGTTTATTTTTTATATATTTCAGATATACATTGACTGAATTAGGACATCATGACAAAGTTAAAAATGTAAGCATGACTTGTATTTTCATTTGTTTTTTTAGATTCTAAGATTTTATAAAAGTTTGTTATAGGCGTAATTACACCGAAACCATTCTTTGTAAATTAGTTGGGAGTTTTTCACAAACCCCCATAACAACATATTGGTAACCCCCATAACAACCAATAACAACTCATTGTTATTTGGACCAATGAGTGTTGTAAATTATTTAAATAATTAGTCACACTTGATTTTTTAACAAAGACTTACATCGTAAGTAGAAATTAAATGATGAAACATCTAAGTTAGGTTTCCCAGCAAATTTTGGTTAGTTATGCCTTACAATTTCTCTACAAATTTCTTATTACTAAAACACTTTAAGTATTTCCACATTTAATATTAATAGACAGAGCCAGGTTTCAACCTTACAATAATCATCAGTGCCATCAAATAATGTATCAAGGTAGTTAGGAGTTACCTGTTAGCTATGAAAAATGGGGCTCTACCTGAAAATTTCTTATATTGCCTCCCTTTTCCCATTGACTCCACTTAGGAAAATTATGACACCCACTTTTTCATCCCAAGTTCCACCACCGAAAGATCCCAAAAAAATCACAAGATATTTTAATATACAATAATAATGTGCTAACTGTCTCTGGCTAGTGGGCTCTCCAACATCTAGCTGTTGGTAGTCCTAGTGCATATTCATGCAAACCTAACCCCAATGCAATACTTTATTCTGTACAAAGTGAAAAAAATAAAATAAAAACCTAAACCATACTTTTTTTGCTAGTTTTCTTTAAAAAAGTTTTAATTTTTTTAAACTACTGAAACATATTATGGCCATTTACAGTCATTTTATGTATTAGCCGTTAAAAATAAAACAGTCTGTCTTATTAGGTATAATAAATAATTAAATAAAACGTCACATTGATAAAGATAGTGTTGCAATAATAAAGATAGCAGTTCGGTGTCTTTGTTACTGGATGAAATGAACCAATCTGATGACATACTTGTCCTTGTTTTTTAAATTTAGCCATAAAATGCTCAAACCTCGCTGTATCTTCGCTCTAAACAACATTTGAAACAATAAGTTGTACTTTGTAATATGTTGTAAAACTTTTTTGGATACCTGATTATGTCCAGTCAAAGAAGTTAAAAAAGGTTCTTGGGACTCTTAGGATGATTGCCAATTAATCATTCTGAAACTTCAGTGGTTAATAATGCATAAATTATTTATAAAACCAATTACATCAGGATTCATACTGTATCGTATCTTATGTCGAAAGCAGTTATACTTAGATTGTGCATTGTTCTTGTTTTACTTTTACCATTTTCACCACCTCTCCTCTCTGACTTGCAATTGATTGTGCACTTCTACTTCTTCTTTAATTTTAATATATAATCAGGGAGCTTAAAAAATGTTTAACTGAAAATGAGCTTCTACAGGTTTATAATGGACTTGTCAAGTCAAAGTTGTATGGGGTTGAGCTCTGGGGCAATGCTCCTTGTGCGCGTAAATCTTTAATTATTCAAAAGAAAATACTTAGATGGATAGGCAATATACCACCTAGAATATCCTGCAAGACATTATTCAGGAAATTTAAAGTTTTAACAATACCAGCCATATATATACTAAACCAGCTAGTTCAAGTAAAGAAAAATTTTGGCAATTATACAAAAAATGGAGATAAGCACAACTATAATACAAGAAATAAAAATTTATTAAGAATAAACCAACATAAAACTTCAAAATATAAATTTAGTTCAGATTACTCAGGGGTAGTATTGTACAACTCTTTACCACAAGATATAAAAGACATTGCTGAAATAAAATGTTTTAAATCAAAATGCAAAGAATTGCTCATCAAAAAACCCATTTATAATTTATCAGAGTTTTTAATTAAATAAATAATTACGTCATGCATTGTTAAGTGTATTCTAATTATTTGATGTATTTTATAGAAATATATATGACCTCAAGCTATTGTATATTTTTGTATACTTATTGGCAAATAAAAATAGTTTTTATTTTTTTTTATTTTATTATTATTTATTTTATTACTTTTTTAGGTTCCATCTTAAACAGCTCTTAGCTAAAGTTAATATTTGACATGCTGATCAAAATTATCAATGTTTACCCCTCTATTTTTCCTAACAAGTTATATATTGTTTTATGTCTTACACCTGTATTTATTTGCTTTTAGTTACCTGGGAATGATGCACTAAGAGGAGTAAGTGATGGTTTGTTTAAAGGATGGAAACAATTTGGTGATAACAAGTTAGTTTGTTTATTATTTATCATACAATATTCTTTGTTCTTATTTTGTACCTTAAAAGCCAGTTTTTGCTTTTTCTCATTTATACCGTAGATATATAGGAATTGTGTTTGCAAGAAAATACGAAACTGGGAAGAAACTGGAATTACCCGTTTCAGGCTTTCGTAAAGTTGTCTGCCTGTATGTGTGTGTGGGTGTGTCTGTTATCATCGTAAAAAATTAGTCTACCACTGTAGTTGTGCTTTTCGGAAAATATCTTTTTTATGACGTCATTTATGCCAAAATTACTCAGTGAAAATTTCTAAAATTATTTAAAAAATAATGCGGAAAAATAATGCGATCAGATTGAGATTTAGCACACATGTGACTATGTATAAGACAAACATATGTGTCATGTTTCATCTCATTATCAGCATTAGTTCAATTTTTATTGACTGCCTTCTGTACGTTTTTTAATTTTTTTTTTTTAAATTGTAAAATGGTCAAATTGAGTTGAAATTTGGTACAAGTGTATATTATTGCCTAATAAATAAGTACAAAGTTTCGTTTCAATACAACAAGTATATCCATGATTTTTGTTGGATCATAAAAATTAAGGTGTGTTGAGCGTGGTTAGTGCAGTATGGGTGACCGCTGAAAATTATACCAATGCATTTACTATCTGAAAACGAGGGAAGCGAGCGTAACGAATCCGATGTAATGAGGAAAAGTTCTGAGGTTCCCCGCACCCGATTTTTTTCTTTTCTCCCTATTAGCTTTTATTTTATTCTAAATTTGATTTCAGAGCTGCTATTCTATTTCTGGTCGAAGAAATTACATTAAACATTGCTGATCAAAGATTTGTCGAGTACGAGCTTTGTGAATATACAAAAACTTTAAGAAGAACTTTAGCTTACATTGGAAAACATGCTACTTTAAATAATCATAAGCAGTTAGTTGTGTAAGTCAAACACAAAGATTCATTAGTAAAATCTTTTATGACATAAAATATAATAAATTTTGGGTAAATTGCTTTGTCACACAAAATTAATATTAAAGTATTTGTAGTAATAATAATAGGGGGAGGCAAAGCCATGTAGTTGGGCTCTTCTTGCTAGCCCTGATTCTTTAGCTTACACCACCTTTACCAAGAATCTCTTGTTAAGGGCGATATCTTTGTAAAGGTTGATATATCTATTGATATATTGGTAGATATCTCTCCAACTAAGTGAAGAGAGCTCTTCTTTATAAAAGATGCCAATGCCAAATTAGCAGGTACAATGATAAGTATACACCTCACACTCTGCAAGCAATTATTATAATTTTATCTCTCATTATAATTTCATAATAAATCTATCAGGTATACTTCCTTTAATTCTTGCTCTCACTGTCACATTTGACTCTCTATTAATTACCTGGTCCCCAATATGGGGTTAAAGACTGACTAGAATAGGCTTGTCATTGTCCAAGTGGCACAAGAGTATTTATTATTAATTTATTTTTTTGGAGTCATTTTGTATGATTATATTGTATATTACTCTGTAAATTATTTTTTAAATAAAATTTATAATTTAAAAAACCTCATTTTCGACCAAATGCAAAATCGTTACTACATGCTGTCTGTTGACGTGGTTACATGTATGAATAAGCTGGTAAACCTATTGTTTGTTTTCTGGAAGTGCTCTTAAAGTCTATTGAGGTAGAGTGCCATTTTTTCCCATATAGTTACAGTCACAGTGAGCACACCTTAAAGAATAAATTATTTTTACCCATATAGTTACAGTCACAATGAGCACACCTTAAAGAATAAATTATTTTACCCATATAGTTACAGTCAACAGTGAGCACACCTTGAATAATAAATTATTGTTACCCATATAGGTGAGTTTACCCATATAGTTACAGTCACAGTGAGCACACCTTAAAATAATTATTTTACCCATATAGTTACAGTCAACAGTGAGCACACCTTGAATAATAAATTATTGTTACCCATATAGTTACAGTCACAGTGAGCACACCTTAAAGAATAAATTATTTTACCCATATAGTTACAGGTCAACAGTGAGCACACTTGAATAATAAATTATTGTTACCCATATAGTTACAGTCACAGTGAGCACACCTTGAATAATAAATTATTTTACCCATATAGTTACAGTCAACAGTGAGCACACCTTGAATAATAAATTATTGTTACCCATATAGTTACAGTCACAGTGAGCACACCTTAAAGAATAAATTATTTTACCCATATAGTTACAGTCAACAGTGAGCACACCTTGAATAATAAATTATTGTTACCCATATAGTTACAGTCACAGTGAGCACACCTTAAAGAATAAATTATTTTACCCATATAGTTACAGTCACAGTGAGCCACCTTGAATAATAAATTATTGTTACATGATAGTTTGTAC
Organism: Microvelia longipes; assembly: GCA_018340805.1. Classification (NCBI taxonomy): domain Eukaryota; kingdom Metazoa; phylum Arthropoda; class Insecta; order Hemiptera; family Veliidae; genus Microvelia; species Microvelia longipes. The sequence goes on along the minus strand of JACMZG010001913.1, from coordinate 12,816,045 downwards.
CCATTTTTATTAGTTACCAGTCACGTGAGCACATTAAATGATTATGTTTAATATAGTTTCAACAGTACATTGAGTTACAGTCAACAGTACCCATACCTAGTTACAGCAAGTGACACACCTTATAAATTATTTTACCATATAGTTACAGTCAACAGTGATGGTTTACAGTCATTATTAGTTTGCATATAGTAGTCAACAAGCACTCCTTAAAGAATAAATTATTTGTTGTTGTCTAAACTTGATAATTACTTTGTCTACAACACCAATATCGACACCTATAATTTGTTGGTTGAATCCCGATAATGTGTCGTTTAGACACTTATCGGGGTTATTTTATTATTATTATTGCTTTTAATTTCTTTTGTTATTTATTAAACATATGTATGTCAATATGAATTTACTTACCTTTACCTTATGATATTTTATCAAAATATGGATTTAGCAGCATTATGCTGTCTGTCCAAACTTTATTGGTAATTTTTTTTCAAATCTTACCATATTTTCCTTGTTTAATAAAAACACTAATTGGTTTGTTAGAGCAGTTATTTTTATAAACAACGCATTCAAAATAAGGAAAGAATAATTCATGTTTTAAAAATATTCAAAATAATAAGTAGGGATACAAATAGAAACAAATAATTGCAAAATCGTGTTATGATTTTGAAGAATAACCAACCCACACAAACAAATAGCCCCTAAGAAAATATTTATCTTTATTTAGATTTAAGTTATTATTTAAAATTATTTTACTGAATAACAGCTTTATTAATTCTATTTTACATATACTCTACAATTTTTACTATTCATTTTTGTTTGTATTTTTATAACAATTTTTGGTTTATTCACTTGGTTTTATTTATTCATTATCATTCTACTTTAGGAAAATGTGATTGACAAAATGTCATCCTATATATTGAAAATAAAATATATAATGATGTTGAGACCAGACTACATTTATAAATAAATAATAAATAACACCTTTATTATTGTCTTTTACTAAGGAATCAAAATATAAAAATTGGTAAAAACAAAAATAGAAAATAAAAGGGGCCTGGCTCAGTTTTTATACTGGTCTTCCGCCTGACCCTTGTGAAAGTTACAACTATAATACTTTTAGTTAAAAGAGAAAAACAAAAATCAAAGGATAAAAATTGTAAATAAAATATAAGCTATCATAACATACATAAAATTGAAATATAATAAACAACACATTTTAAAAATAATTAAGCATCATATGTTGATGGTGTAGTAATAACAATAGATATATTTTTATTTGAATACATTAACCTATCAAAAATTCTGTCTATAACAAGCTATATATGGAGATTCACAAAAAAAAATAATACTTTAATTGAAATTAAAATATAATTAACATTTAAATAAAACTAGAAAAAAAACTTGGATAACAAATGAGCAATGGGATAACCAATGAGAAAAGGTTATATATTCAAGCTTTTGAGGAGGAATAGGTCCTAATTAATACAAAAAAAACTAATTTTGCCGAGCTTTTGATATAATTTAATCTTTTTCAAGGCTTAACATATCAAATAATAACAAAAAGTTACATGGTGGTTTACACTAGATGTTAGGACTAACATCTACTGTAAACGTCCTAACATCTAGTGTAAACCACCATGTAACTGTTTTTGTTATTATTTGATATGTTAAGCCTTAAAAGATTAAATTTTATCGAAAGCTCGCAAAATTAGTTTTTTTTNAAAAATTTGTTACCTATAGTTACATACGTGGGCAACCTTAATATAAATATTTTAATATGTTAGTCAACAGCTGAGACACCTTGAATAATAAATTATTGTTACCATATAGTTACAGTTCACAGTGACACACCTTAGGAGTATAAGTTTTACCCATTAGTTACAGTAACATGAGACACTGATAATAAATTATTGTTACCCATATAGTTACCACGTGAGCACCCTTAAAGAATAATTATATACCAATGTTCAATGTCAACAGTGGACACTTGAATAATAAATTATTGTTACCCATATGTTACAGTCACAGTGAGCACACCTTAAAGAATAAATTATTTTACCCAATAGTTAAGTAACAGGGCACCTGATAATAAATTATGTTCCCAATAGTTCCAGTCACCCAGTGAGCACATCTTGATAATAAATTATGTCTACCCATATAGTTACAGTCACGTGAGCCACTTACAAGAATAATTTTACCATATAGTATACAGTCACAGTGAGGCACACTTGAATAATAATTTTGTTACCATATATTACGTCACAGTAGCACACCTAGAATAATTATTTACCATATAGTCTCAGTCGCACGTGAGCAACTTAAAAGATAAGATTATTTTACCATTAGTTACATCAACAGTGGACTTGATATAAATATTGTTACCAATATGTACAGTACAGTTGGCAACCTTAAATAATAGATTATTTTACCCATATGTTACAGTCACAGAGCACCTTAAATGATAATTTTACCCATATTAGTTACAGTCACAGCTGAGACACCAAATAATAAATTATTTTTACCATATAGTTACAGTCAACAGTAGCACTCCTTAAAGAATAAATTATTTTGGTTGTTGTTGAAACTAGATAATACATTGTCACAACATCCAATATCGACACCTATATTTTGTTGGTCTGATCCCTAATGTGTCGTTTAGCACTATATCCGGGGTTATTTATTATTATTATTGCTTTAATTTCTTTTGTATTGTATTAAAACTATTGTATTTTCATATGAATTTTACTTACTTCCTTATTTATATTTTATCAAATTATGGATTTACAGCTAGCTGTCTGTCAAACTTCATTGGTAATTTTTTTTCAATGCTACCATATTTTCCTGTCTTAATAAAACACTAATTGGTTTTGTTAGCAGTTTTTTTATAAAAACGCATTCCAAATGAAAGATAATTCATTTTTAAAAAATTCAAAAATAGTAGGGATACAAAATAGACAAAAAAAAATTTTTTGGGGGGGCCACATTTTTTTTTCGTTTTGTTATTGATTTTGAGAATAACCAACCACACAAAACAAATAGCCTGAAGAATATTATTTATTTGTTTAGATTAGTGTTATTTAATTATTTTCTGAATAAAGCTTTATTATCTAGTTTCATATACTTCAATTTTTACCTATTCATTTTATGTTGTATTTTTATAACAGATTTTGGTTTTCACTTGGTTTTATTTATTCATTTATTCTCTTTTAGGAAATGTGATTGACAATGTCATCCATACATTGAAGTAATAAAATATCATAATAGGTTTGAGACAGACTACATTTATAAATAAATATAATAAACCTTTATTATTGTCTTACTAAGGAATCAAATTATAAATGTAAAAACAAAATGGAAATAAAGGGCCTGGCTCCAGTTTTTTACTGGTTCTTCCCTGACCCTTGTGAGTATACAACTATTAATACTTTTAGTTAAAAAGAGAAACAAAATCAAAGATAAATTGTAATAAAATATAAGTATCAATACATACATAAAACTTGAATATAATAAACAACATTTTAACTAATTTAAGCCATCATTGTTTGATGGTGTAATAATAACATAGATTATTTTATTTTGAATACATTAACTATCAAAATTCTGTCATAAAAGATAGGATGGAGATTCACAAAAAAATTAATACTTTATTGAAATTAATATTAAATTAACATTTTAAGTAAACAGAAAAAACTGGATAACAATGAGCATGGATAACCCAATGAGAAAAGGTTAATTATTCAAGTTTTGAGGGAGGAATTAAGGTCCTAATTAATACAACAAAAAAACTAATCTTTGACGAGCTTTTGAATAATTTATCTTTTTCAAGGCTTAACATATCAAATAATAACAAAAAACCAGTTACATGGTAGGTTTACACTAGATGTTAGGGACTAACATCTACTGTAAACGTTCAAATTAGTGTAAACACATGTAACTGTTTTTTGGTATTATTGATATTTAAGCCTTGAAAAAGATTAAATTTTATTGCGACAAGTCGGCCAAAATTGTTTTTTTTGTATTAATTAGGAACTTATTCTCCTCAAGTTGATAGTTTTAAAATAGAGGTCCCTATAAAATTTGTTGTCTTAAAAGGTTATATCTTTTAATTATAGTATAGGTGTTGAACCCCTACCGGGTAGACGTTTGCGGGGTTCAAAAACAATTATGGTGTTCAACCCCTCGTGTAGACGAGGTAAATATTAGATAGTTAATATTTTACGTAATACATAATTTTTGGGTTGCAGTGACGGATACATTATAGCTGTGGTCTACATGAGAGTTGGTTATGACCCTCACCAATACCCATCTCAGTTAGAGTGGAATGCTAGACTCCTTATAGAGAGATCAAATGCTATAAAATGTCCTGATATTAGACTTCAGTTAGCTGGAACTAAGAAGGTAATTAAATATTGTTTAATAAATAATGTAGGCTTTTGTGATTATTGTCACGAAGATTAGTCTTCCTGTGGTGACTGTGAGAGTGTAGATGTTGATTCTGATGTTTTACTTCCACTGTAAGAGGCCTATTCAGGGATGTGGGATATCATAAATAAATATAGTGTCCTCCTTGGTACAAAAGTGAACACCCTAGGTTCAGTTTTGTAAAGCATAATGTATTTATCTATGATATCCTCCAGCAAAATATGTTGCCCACTGCAAAGATATTTTTAGAAATTTGGGTTTACCATGTACAATTTGTATATTTTTATGTTCTTTTGTATGTAAAAATAAATGTAAATAGTTTTAATGCTTTTAAAGACGCTTTGGTGATAGACTTTACCATTAGATATGAAAATAATGATTTAGACTAGGGCATAAAAGTCCATTGTGAAAATAAGGAAATTTACGGCAAGTTCCTTAATGATTACCAACAAAAATTCCTAGAAAGTCATGGCCAAAGGAATTATATTGTCAAAGGGCTTTGGTTTGGTTCTAGAGGCACTATATCTAAGTTTACATTTGACTTTTTCAATGAAATAGTAGATAGTAAGGAATTGACAATAATAGCTGAATCGATTATTTTAGATTTGCTTGGAATTTTAAACATCATATATACGGCTAATTTTTTTTAATTTTATTTATCTATTTTAGACTTTACTTTAGTATTTTTTTATTAACTCTTCTGACAAGATTATGTAATCATTCTTAATTTTGTTTACTTAAGTATAATAGTGATTTATTAGCTATTCTTGTAAATTTCTTATTTTATTATTCAGTGTAATTATTGTCTTGTATATGATTGATCAGTATGCTGTGTATGGAGCAACTTATTGTAAATAAGCAGCCTCATATTATATTGTATTTTTTTATAAATATATTATGCTTCTCTCAGAACAAATTTAAACGAATTAACTTTTTGTCAAATCTTTTTAGATTGGGCACGACATTGTTTTGAAAATGTAGGTCTTATCACCAGTCAGTGCTGCCAACTTTATGAATTTACTTCAAGTGTCAACTAGTATCTATTCTGTACTGCATTTTAGTTTTAATCGGCAGGTCCTTTCATATTTAAATGAACAGTTGAAAGGTTTTTTTGCTTTATTTTGTTTTATCAAATGTTTTATTTTGATTCCTGTAGATTCAACAAAAGTTAGCAGAAGAAGGGGTTGTGGAACAGTTTGTTGATTCTCATCATATCAGGAAAACATTTACCGGGATATATTCACTAGATCCTGTAAGTATTATCAGAACTGATCTTTATAGTTGGTAGAGTATACACGGTGGCACATTTCATATACATCACCCTGACTAACTCAGCTTCTAATGGAGCAATCACCGTAAAATTTTTATCTACCCTCACTAAATCAACTACCAGGAGTTTAAATAAGCAATCATTTTTTTGGTAATTGTCTTGCAAGTATGGTAATCAGATTGCCTGTGTTTTTCGACGATAACTTTTGAATTTCAAATTTGAGCATACCATGACCATTCATACCCCGACTAACTCAGCTTCTAATGGAGCAATCGCCATAAGAAAAGGTCGATTGCATGATGTCGGGGTGATGTATATAAAATGTACCACCCTGTTTAAAAGGAGGTGGTTCTGTGCATCATATCCACAAAAATTATGTATTGACTATTGCCCAATTCCTTAACTGATTTGATCTGATCTCTCAAAAGATCAAATAAAATAATCCTATCTAATAAGATCAAATATTATAAAATCACCGAAAGGAGTGTCCGAAGCCAACCTTTAAAACGATAGGTTGAGGACTCACTGGAAGTAGTAGCCAGGCTTTAAAAGACTCTAAATAAAGAGGAAAATTACTGAGGCTAATCTACATTTTTGGAGAAAATGTAAGGCATCAGAAATAAACTTGAAAAAAATTAAAAGTGTTGGAACACGATCATAGATTGAGGGCTCAGAAGTCGCTATCCACTGCTAAGGTCATGGAAACTAGAGGGGAGGAACGGCATTCAAACCAAGTCTCGCTGTGATAACGTCACAACAAATTTTAGTTTAAGTATTAAGTTAAATCTCTGGCTATAAAATATGAAGTCCATTATAAACAAAATCCTAACATGAGACCCGTCATCATCAGTGCGTGTACAAATAAGTAAGAAAAAATTAAAACTCATCAAATAAAAAGTAATTACATCAAAAAATTTCATTTACAAAAAAAAATTCTCTTCTCTGGCAACACTGTAAGTCAGATTATGTTTAGGATTTTATCATTTGATATTCTATATCGTATTTTTTTATTTAAAAAAATCATTTATTTACTTAGAAGAGGTCATTAATTAGAATGGAGGAGGTGACTACACCTATTTATTTACTTTTTATCTATTTTTACTTACAGAATGAGGGCGGTGACTACGCCTATGGATTAGCCATGACCAACCCAAGTAAATATGTTTTAAAACCTCAAAGGGAAGGAGGTGGCAACAATTTCTATGGCGAGGATGTCAAAACTAAGCTAGAAACGATGGATAGTAAAGAGAGACAAGGGTGGATATTGATGGAGAGGATTTTACCACCGAAACAAACCAACTATATTATAAGGGCGGATAGTAATATTTATACCGATGTCATTTCTGAGCTTGGCATCTTTGGATATGTTATTGGGTAAGACATAAATTTCTGATTTATTACATTACAGCACAAAAAATAATCGAAATAGTAAACTTGTTACTGTGGGACACAGACTGAATAAATCCAGAACTGGGCATGGTTATCTGGGAGTCACCCTGTATAACCATATTCCAAAAACTATTAGAAAACTTCTCTATATCCAGTTCTGTGCTAGAATTCTTTCTCCACAGATAACCCCCTATATAGTAGTAGTAGGTAGTGATAGTAATATGGGGGAGTCCGTAGTAACTAACCAGGAAGTAGGGCCACTGTGGTTGGACCCTTTTTGCCACGCTCCGAGATAGTGTTCTACTCCTTTTTAATTTCAGGGTAGGTTAACTTTCATCTAAATCTAGATAGAAGAGCTTGCTGGAATTATCTGATTGGTTTCTCTCAGCTTTTTCAAAGCAATCATTACATATTTTCATTGAACTTCTTATAGTTCTAGTGAAAACTGGAGAACAACACCGAGCTCTCACTGCTTTAAACAAACCCACACACCTTTATAACTACAGCAGAACAACCATGTTATCAGTATTATATAAAATCTACAACTGAGGGTCCTAAATATTTGCCGTACCAGTTTCATTTAGGTAAGGGGATCTTTAACGGTACCTGACCAACGCCACAGGCTCGAGACCACTGGCTTAGTCGCCTTCTGAAGGACGTGTACGCAGATTTTTATCCCTCTCATAAAAATCCTAGAGGCCCATGTTGGGATGCCCCATGACTAAAGTCCATTCATTCTCTGTATTGGCCGCATAACTTAACCACTACACCACGGGTGACTCCATTCCCCTATATTGTATCTCCAATTTTTTTGGATTAAACAATCTAAAAAATATTTAAAATTAGAAATAGAATTTAAAATGTATTTGTCTTTTGTAAATATTTCTTGTTAGAAATTCCATGCAATAAACATATTTATTTATTTGTGGTCTTGATTATGATTAGTTATCAGTCTGAGGGGTCTTCTTCAAAACACAAACAAGCACTCTTGACATGCAATATTTATCAATGTTTTTAAAAACAGTAAAAAAACCTCACATAGTACTTCATGGAGCTAGATGTATATTAGCAACCGTTAAGATAGTTAAGAGAGATAAATATCTAGGGTTACATCTTCTACATCTTAGCTCTTTAAATTTTCTTAATTATCATTTTTATTAAGTTTATTGTTCGCTATAAAATTTGTTAATAGAAAAAGAAATGTATAAAATATGAAAACGATTATCTAATACAAATCGCTACAAAGCTCCTTTATTTTCACCTTAATAAAGCTTCCTTGAAGGCAGTTTCATTATACGGTGAATTTCGGAAGTAATTTTTAAGTTTCAATTAAAGTTCTGTTGTCTTGAGCTAAAAGAAAACCATTTCTTATTGATAGCCTTACTTATGAAATCTGTTGCAGGACGAGTGAAAGGATTTATGAAAACGAATTAGTTGGTCACATGCTACGTACTAAACCAGCTAATGTTGATGAAGGTGGGGTGGCTGCTGGTTTTGCTGCTTTGGACAGTCCTTACCTTGTCGGATAGTGTTATGTATTAAACAGTCCTTCATATTTACATCATTTAGACATGTTTGCATCCACTATAGCCGATAGTATTGTCTGTCATTCAATGTATGAAGGTTAACTTCTGGCTTATAAGCAAAGTTTATGCCCAGAAGAAGAAGAAAAGGTTGACTAGTATTTAATCAGTCTATAAAACAATTGATATTAATGTCATTATTTATTTTAGTCCAAATCTTGTATGGCTAAATAAATTTAAAAATGTATCTATTTAGGCTAAAGAAAATTAACACTGTTTATCATTGACTATTAATAATGATCTATTGTTAATGAACAATAGAAATTGTTTTTGTGAGCAGCAGTTAAGTGCAATTTTTTGCTCAGGCAGTGAAATAACTACTTTACTTCCATGGCAGTAAAAGTAGTTATTGAACCATAATTATTTTCCAACTCATTAGATTTTATAAAGATGGATGGAAGTTGTAAATTGTTCGATTTCAAGTAGTTGAACATCATTTATTTGTTATTATAGTGATGCTTAATTCATTTTTCTTGTAGCAAATTGATTTATTTGATTAAATATCAATATGGATAGTGAGGTTTAATGTACTCTCAAAAAATATCATAGTATATATACAAGGCGGTAAGGTGATTTTATTACTACAAAAAAGTTTTTATTGACTCACTACTGCTTGTCAGTAAACAAATTTCCCCAGCAATAAAATGCCACTTCACCGTCTAGTAAAAAGAATCTACTATTATTGACAAAACAAAATAAGCAATTAACTTTTCATTATTACTTTTCGACCTTTTCCACAATATAACTAACTACTTTTATCTCTAAATGTTTGATTAGTTATATTAAATATTTATAGAATTAGTTTATATAACTTCTCTTTTTTCTTTTTATTAAATTACTTCTCTTACTATTCCTAGTATAAAATTCCTTGATTAAAATCAAACAAAAGAATAAAACAAAACACAAATCTGCATAAGTTCTGCTTAAGCTTTTTCAATATTGGAAAAGAATTAGTAGGATTTTTAAAAAATTTGGGGAGAGGGCTTCCATGATATTTGGAATGATTTAGCCCTCTCCCAATTTTACCCTTAAGTCCTCCTATAGATAACATAAAAGTGTTTTAAAGGACTTTAATAAAAATTAATATTTACAACAGATCAAGATTGCAGCTTTCTCTAATAACCAAAGAACGGAAATTTGATCTGGCCTATAAATAATAAACAGTGAAGAATTTAGTTTTCAAAATATGTATATTTTACTTTTCAAATTAAATTTTTTAAGCATTCTACTTTTTTTAAAAAATGTTTTAATTAATATGGAATTAAAACTTTAAGAATAATTAGGATTCTCAAAAAAAGATGATCTAATTTTAAAAAAAATAATAAAGAATGGACTGATAAGTGTGTTTAAATATTGTCAATTACACATGTTAACTCTTAATTTTTATTATTGAACACGTAATTAAAATTTAAATCTATTATTTATTTTTAATAATTCTATTACCAATTTCAAGAAATATATTTTTAAATAAATTTGATAATATTAATGTAAGTACCTATGTAGTGGGAGTAATTTATAGGGTAATTTTTTTTTTCTTTTATTTATGTCCGTACTTAAAATATTAGAGTAGCTAAGTTCTTGGACTTTTGTATACCATATTGGAATAGCTAATTTTTGGATGAGTACTTAGAAGAAGTTTCATTTTATATTGAATGGGTCTGGTACAAAAAAGGACTAATAGTGCAAGTTTTTTACTATTTGGGATGATCGGAAGCAACTCATATAGCCTCAAAGATATATATATAGTCTTCCGGTGGTGACTCCGGTAGACCATTGTAGCTGATGAATCTGATTTATCACTTCCACTGTGGTAGGCTACTTCAGGTCTGTAAGATGTCATGGATTCAAGCGCAATGCTCCACAAAACTGAACTGAGGGTAGGCCTTTTTATAACTGTTACTGACCTTGCCTTTGAGGATCGCCTAAAATATTTCCACTGACCCCCCAGTGGGTCGCAGACCAAACTTTGAGTAACTCTTATTTAGAGCATCCCTAATGAGTCTGTCTTGATACGAGAAACATTGCTAGTAAGACAAGGTTAAAGACAGTTATAAATAAAGCAACCCTTATCACCTAGGATTGAAACCGCAACCTTCAGGGCAACATAGAAAGCAATAGTCACCCCCGGAGTAAGTACCAAATAAATCTTCATGATATATATATGGGGGGAGTATACTTATACTTAGCTCTCACTTTTTAAACTTTATGTGTTTTGATTTTTATTTGTTTTATTTTGTTAATATTTTGTTGAATGTTTCATCTGTTTGTTGCTGGTGTTCACTGCAGTTAATCATAAATATACCAGCAATTTTATATTTATTATATTTTTGATTATTTTATTTTATAATTTGTAAGGTGTTATATTTGATGATGTTAAACAGTTTTTTATAATTTGTTAGATGTAATTTATTTTAAATGCTAAATCGCAATCAATAAAACATTCCTGATGTAAATGTATTTTGTATGAAACTATAAATATCTAAATATTATATGTGATTTTATTAAATAAAAAATGCCTGTTTTAGAGTTTTTTCTGCGGGAAGAAGCTCAGGTGGGTAGCATCTTCAATGCTTTGAATATTAATGAAAGTTTTAAAAAGTATTCTTGATTAATTTTTTAACAAGTACTATTCAAATAAACGGAGACCATACAACGGCCTATAAATCCTGGATGGTGTTCAAGTACTATCAAAACGATGGCCCTTGAGTCAGACTTTAATTACTTATTAATAGTTATTTATACACCAAGGGAGTAAAGAATGCTATTGTTTCCCTGATAAGTTAGTTGGTTCCTGAGGGGACCAAAGTATTTAACTCCCGAGGCGTAGCCGAGGGATTTATGTGTTTAACTCTCGAGGCAAAGCCGAGGGAGGTAATTGCATTTTACTCCCAAGGTACATATAAGATTTTATCTCCAGACGTTAATTTTATTTTAATACGTTTTGTTGTATTTTATTCTAATCTTTTTGGGGTGTTCCCCCCCAAAAAATTTAAAAAAAAAATATTGCTCCAAAAACTTTTTTTTTACCTACAACGAATTTTAATCCAATAAACAATTTTTTTGGTCGGGTTCCCCTTATAAAGTTTGGGGGTGCCACCCCCGGGAAATTAAAAAAAAATGTTTGGTCACCTGTATAAATTTAGAGAATACCAATCCCCTAAAAAATTGATATAGTTGTCTCTAATAACCCAATAATAGGAAACACTATTTATTCCCAAGGGAGAAAAGATTACATTTTACTCTCAAGTTTATATATGTACGTTTGACTTAAGTGAACCTTTTGATTCTAGTCTTATAGGTTTTTGTGTAAGAGAATATTTATGTGCATTTTAAATATTCTATTATATTTAATATTAAAATATTTATATATATTTATTGATTTTTTAGCAATTTTTGATCAGAAAGTTATATTTATAATCTCCTCAAAAACTCTTTTTACTGTTTTAATATCAGGTTGTTTATACTGTTGTTCTCCTAGGTTGTAGATTAATATAATCATACAAAAAGTTTTACAAAGATAATAGACAAAATATGCTTTATTTTGGCTATTAATTTGTATTGAATGTTACATGTAATTTTTAATAATGTTAAAACAAACTTAACCTGTTTAAATTGTTATTTAAGCGAATTTTCAAAGAAAAAATTAAGTAGGAAACTCATCCGAATCAAGAAAAATAAGAATATATATATATATATATATATATATAATATATATATATATATATATATATATATATATTATATATATATGTGTGTGTATATTATATATGTATATATATATATATATATATGTCTGTGTGTGTGTTTCTAAGAACGCTTTTTTTGGATCGAATTGAAGGTACAAAAATCAACCTTTTTAATATCCTGAACCCTATTATTTATGAAATTGTGCAAGGTCATTAAGCCACAATAATGACCCCACAAAAATTTCAAATTTTCACACTTGAACCATGTATGGTTAAAAAAAATACAAAGTTACCTTTAATTATCAGTATTAGTCCTGGTCTTATTGATTGACATTTATAACATAATGCTAACAAATACATTTGAAAATTTGCTTATATTGTGGCATTTATGCCTCTTATTTAATCCAGTATATAATAAATTTTTATAGGACATCATCCATGTGGCTGCAAAGCGGGCTTAGCATGACGTGATCTGCCCCCATCACCACAGCTGAGGGGCGAAGCGCCAAGGACACTTGGTGGTACAAGTGTATACCTTTACTTTATGAATGAGTAAACTAAGTTTGAATGTAACAAGTACATATATGGTTTTTGTTGGATCATAAAAGTTAAGCATCATTGACGTATGGTCATGGCTCGGATGGGTGACTCCTGGGTTGAAAGAAATCTATTTACTAACTGACAATGTAATAAAAAAATTCTGAGATACCCCGTACCCGATTTTTTTAGTGTGAGTAGACTTCCCCATCATTTTAATTAGTCAAAATGACTACTTGAATCACAGTGAAGTTGATATCTAGCAATCATATTTATTACCCTATTATATCTTCATATTTTTATTTAGTAATGTAAGCTAGCTGTCATAGTAATTAGAGAGATGTGATAGTTCACATTGCAAGTAGGCTTAATTGTTGGGTCCATTTTGCCAACCCCCAAAGATAGAAGACATCGCTTTATCTTTTGAGTCCATGCAAAACCTATATAATTTACTAGAATTAATACATGCCCCACTAAGCAAAGACTGAGCAACTACTATGCAAGACAACTACATGCAAGACTAAGTCCTGCTTATAAACCACAATACAAAAGTAACATTGAGTTTATTTACAAGTGCCTGACATCGCATAGGCTCAGTACCACTAGCTGAATGTCCCTTATAAAGACCTCACTTGTAAGGATTGTCATCTATTTGTATGAAAATCTTAGAGGACCTGACCGGGATTGAACCGATACTTTCTGGGTGGTAGGCACTCGTGCTAACCGCTACACCACCGTAATCCTCCCCTTACCGTGCTGTCTTATCACTTGATTAATCCAAATGAACTAATTCTTACTTAAGATCCCATATATTAGTCTCATTGCTTATAGTTACCACACTGTGCCTTTTATTTATTAACTAAATTCTATGAATCTTTTACTATTCAAAACAAATCAATTTTTTTTCTTTTCTTTTCATATAATCCAATAAAAAAACTTTATTAAAAGAACTGAAATAATGTAAATAGTTTCTGCATCATAACTTAATATGTTTTACAATTAATACTTAAGTGAAGCTATAAGGTGTTTTAATGGTCTGAAATTTATTTTCCACCATAATTTTACCAATTTTTTGTTGCAAATAAATCACACTTCATATTTTGGCTTTTTTGTTTGTTTGTTATTGTATGTGTGTTGTTGTAGTTATTTGTATGTTTTAGGTGTTGTTAGTGTTTTCATGTTGTATATGTGTTTTCATATGTAGTGGCCTGGTCCCGTAAATGTGTTTTACGTCTAAAGGGACGTGAAACTCCTATTCAAGGAATAAATAATATAAGGAATGAAAAAGAGAATTTTTACAAAAAAAATGAAAACCCCCTACCTACAATTGTTATTAATATCCTTTCAAAAAATTTTAAAAATTAATAGGAATATATTTAACTTATTATCTAAGTCATAGGTAAAATTTAGTTCATGACAGGGATCGAAGAATTTCAGCTCTTGTATTATCCTCCTCAGCTAGGCCTCGGGAGATAATTTTAGTTATCTCCCTCGGCAAAGCCTGGGGAGCTAACTTGTTTACCTCACCCAATAAAGTTTTCACCTGCTGCTTCTTTCTATGTAAAAACTTGGCCTTGAGCTGTAAAACTTTCTTCTCCCTCTTGCCATGTAAATAACTATTGTTTTATTTCCCATTTCAGTGTTAAATAATTGAGATATATTTTATTAGTAATTTTTAATATGTTGTATTTTTAACAATGTATTTATGTAACTCTTTAACTAACTGTTCAAAAGAGCCTCCAAGAAGGAAACCTATTTACATTTAAAACAGTTCAAAATGACCTGCTAATCTCTATACATTGGCAACCCCTGATTTTTTATAAATTTGATTTTATAAATTTATTTTTAATTAATTTGATAAATTTATAAGTTAATTTTTTGAAATTTGCTAAAAATACCGCTTGGAGGGAAAACATTTATCAGTTTCCATCAAGAGTAAATTGCTCATGTATTTAGGTATATAACATTTTTTTATGGGTTTTAATAATATGTATATGGTTGTTGAACTATGAGCTAATTATTTTTAAGATAATGTGCTAATATGGATGTACTTTACTAAAGAATTGTAAATAGATATATGTTTTTTAGTAAATAATGAATTTATTGATTTCACCTTTCGATGATGTTGAGGTATATATGCTGAGTGATTAATATTATTAGTTGACACAATATAATTGTGCGAGAGATTGTGTCAACTAATCATGTTTTGCAAAACTCGGTAGTATCAACTGATAAATGAAGATTAATGCACTTATTACAATTTGGGCAGTTTGAGGAAAAAATACTATTACTTCATAACTTCTATATTTCGCCAGACTAATACTTCATTATTTAATATTATAGCTATGAAATACTAATATTTCATAGCTAATATATTTTGCCAGAGTAATACTTTATAATTATAGTATTACATAAACGGCCATAATCAGTTTTAATCAATTTCAACTCACATATTGCAGGAGATCTCTACGCCAAAAATTTGGGATGGGGATGAATGTGCTCCTACCAACTATGCCAAAATTAATTCCCCTAGATGAGTTGACGTAGTACTGGTATAACCATAAGACGTTATCTTTCACTGATAAAGTTAACTATGACCAGTGATTTTACTAACTTTTAAGAGATTAGTCACTTTTATTGGACCCCGGAGTGTGACAAAAAGCTGTTTCAGAGGTCCCTCACACAAAAGAAAATAAGTTTTAATTGAGCATTCCACAGCGCTCACTGAAGTTATGTTTTTAAAATATATTTTTTAAAACCTTTGTTACCCATCTTGTTTATAAAGCTGTCAAAGCATGTATCTTTAACTTCTACTGATATAAGCCCATAGATAATGAAAATGTCATTAAACTTCTGATGGCAGATAAAAATTTGATTTAATTCGTTTATTAATTCAATAGATTTAATCAGGTAATAATGAACCATAGTGGCTAAATTAAAAGTCTGAAATGCCTTTTAATTGAATCGTCAAGATACTGTGGTCATGTGATAAAAACCTTATTATATCTATATAATTAATGACTAAATAACTATATAATAAATAAACTTAACTTCTATCAAAAATGTTCTGTGGATGTTTATATAAATATTTAAAAAAATAAAAACTAGTTCTTTATTTAAAAGTAAAAAAAATTAAGTTGGCAATCCTGATTTTTTTAAAATCACTTCAAGATTTGCATACTCATTGGTTTTTTTTTTTGACAAAATATCATTAAATCAAAGTTTTTTTAGTTTAAAACCTTAGCTTTAACTGTTTAACCTGTCTTAAACTTTTATAATTAGATTAAAATATTACTTATAACTGCTCTAATATTCTACACTAATATTTCAATTATGTCAGATAATATTGTGTGCGATATTGACGAACTTTTTAACAATACACCTCCTGACATTGCTATTGAAGAAAACTTTTTACCAAAGAAATCGATAAAGTTAAGACAAAGCATGTAACAATTTTAAAATTTGATGTCATGATCATAATATACAACAAGTAAGTGAAAATGCATTGCTTGTTTATTTTAATAATGAATGAAAAACAAAACAAGCGTCAAGTCTGTGGTCGCTGTATTCAATTATCAAATCATCTTTGCTTGTGAGAGAAAATGTTAATATCAAAAGCTATGCATCACTAATAGCATTATTAAAAAGAAAAAACGAAGGTTATGTTGCCAAGAAAGCGAATGTTTTTACTAAGAACCAAGTTGAAGATTTTTGCATAATTCATCTAACGACGATATTCTTATGATAAAGGTAAGATAATTTTTAGTTGAAAAAATCTTGAAAAAAGAAATGAAATAAAAACATTCTTACTTTATTTTCAATGTCGACGTCTGGAGATAAAATCTTGTATGCACCTTGGGAGTAAAATGTCATTATTCCCCCGCAAGAATTTCCTTAATAATAGTGAATAGCTATAACTCCCTCGGCTTCGCCTCAGGATTTAAATCCTTTGGTTCCCTCGGATTTTGCCTCAGGAACCAACATAATGCTCAGGGAAATAATGACATTATTTACTCCCTTGGTGCATAAATAACTATTCTTTTCGTTCCTTATTATTTTAACCAAATAAAAATGGTTCGCCATTGTCATGTTCTTTATTACAAAAATTTAGAAACCAATCGTATAAAAAAGTTATTCAAACTTTTCACATAACACTACTGATGGCTGGTAAGTTTACATTTCATTCAATTATTTAATAACTTTATTGATATAATCTAGGTAATAACATATAAGCATCTAAATTTTTTTAAAAAAACGTTTTTTTAAATTATTTCAGGCCATATTAAATGCCAAAATCTATCTTCAAGCATGTGGATAATTTAGCAACTAAATTTCACCTGATTAAATAAATTGAATAAAATGTAAACCTATTTGCTATCAGAAGGGTTATGTGGAAGTTTAAAGATGACAAAGACCGTGAAAAGCGCTTCGGCTATTTAGAAGTATGACTAGAAAGTATAAAAAGTAAATTTCAAATGGAATGTAGGCAAAAAGCGGGAAAATAAGCCATACCCACTCAGTTGAAAAGTAGGTCAGCCGCGGCGCTAGTGTCGATTGGAATCCAAATTTTCCCACCATTGAGTCGACAGTCTTACTGTTTAAGTATCTATAGTCTCTGCTTGAGTCTAAATATTGATAATACAAGAGGTAGATATTAATTGAGTACAAAGGAGTTAAAATGTTTAGAAAAAATCAATATTTAATATAATATTTATTATATATAAATTTTATAAAGGTTTTATGTACAAAACTTCAATTTAATTATTTCTAAATAATTTGTTTACAATTATGTACAGAAAATATAAAAAAAAATAAAATTCTTAAACCTAAAATTTATTCAACAGTCTAAAAATGGTAATTACAATAATAAAAAATAATGAATGAAATAAAAATGGGTCGGGTCTCTCTATTAATAAAAAATAAATTATTTATTTATTTCACCACATAATAAAACACAGAACACTTTTTTAATCATTTTTTTATAATACTCATTCATTTTTTTTAAAATATAAAATTATTTATTAAAAAATGTGTAACTGGTGCACCCCCGCACACAAGGAAACTTGTGTGCAGGAGTAATCGTTGAGACTAGTCTTATAAATCAATATAGTTACAGAAAAGATATTGTACAATAAAAATATCAATTATTAAAATATATAATAACAAACAAATTATTCTAGAGAGTGGTTTGTTCAAATTTACTTATTTTAAATAATAAATAAATAACTAGTCTCTCTATTAAATAGTGAAATTGTTTTTAAAAAAACACAATTAAACATTTATTTAAAGTTGTGTATTAAGTTTTAATCCAGCCTCGGGTTTAAAATAATATGGTTTCTTTCAGCTTTGGCCTTAGGAACCAACTTGACTGCTCAGAGAGCACTAACTTACTTTTCTCTCTTGGTAAGTTAATAACTATTGAACTCATGTGTTTTTATTTTCCACAAAAGAGTGACCATTTATTGCTGCAGAGTTCAGAACTGGGAAACTATTTGTCAGTTCAATCCTTTAATTTTTTCTCCTCATATATAGCGCAGGGCGTAAAAAATACTTGATGTATCATAATTAGCCAACAATTTTATAGGAACTTATCAATTAAGTTTAATTATTCATTATAAAAGTAATGGTTTACAAACTTAAAAATAAAATATAAACTTTATTACTATCTGGTATAAGTTGACTTAAGGACTTAGATTCAGTACAGCTTTCACACAGAGCATTTGCTAAAACATAAAATGTTTATTTTGCAATCTTAAAAAACTAAAACCACTAAAAACATGCTATCATGCAATACTAGCAATTGGTTAGTAATTATGTTAAATGCATTCTAATAGCAAAAAATTGGGTACCGGGTACGTTGGAATCGGAATTTGGTACAGTTATCCTACTTCAATGGCACAATGGACCCACCTAAGAGGTCTAACTGCCCTGGAATTTTCCACCTAAGTTTAAAAAAAAAGTTTTTTATCCTACTTCGGACTCACTTCACTCGTCCTCAGAATATACAAGTCACAAAAGCAGCCAATCTTTGGATTCATTTTGCTTGTCCTCAGACCGTTGGTAGACTCGTTTCATTCCCAGCAGTCACCCATCCAGGCACTGACCTCACTCAATGCAGCTTAACTTTTAAGATCCAACAAAAAATAAAAGGCCTCCACCCTCTTTGGTACTACGTGGCGTTGGCTCTGGGGGCTCCTCTGTGACCACATGGATATTGTACTTTATCAATTCATGATATTACTAGTTTATATAAGAGGCATACTGCCATGATATAAGCGAATATTTAAATGTATTAGTGAGAAAACTTGATTTGTTTATAATATGTCAATTAATGACATATTGTAATGTTTGGACCTATATATGTCTATCAATAAAACCAGAACTAATAATGATTCATGAACATATAATGATACTTAATTACTTTTAATTACAACTTCAGACTCACTCGGCTTACCAAGTAGGCTTACTTTAAAGTAGCTAATACTAAATTGACTCTACATTTTCACAGTTCTAAAAGGCAAAATTCACAAGAAACCTGACTCCAAGTGTTAAATTGTTGTTCTAAAATTAAGAAAGTGAGGAAGAGAAAAATAGTTTAAAATTCTGACAAACACAAGAGAGTAAAAAAATATATATATATATATATATATATATATATATATATATATATATATATATATATATATATATATATATATTATATATATATATATATATAATATTGGCTTCAGATCATCAAAAATTATTAAGTAAGTAAGGAAGAGTAAAATAGTTTGAAATTCTGTCAAACACAAGAGAGTAAGAAGATATATATATATATATTTATATATAATATATATATATTATATATATATATATATATATATATATATATATATATATATATATATATATATACATTTGCTTCAGATCAATTATGGCATGTTTTTTAAATCCAGTAGTTATACAAAAGTAATCTGACATATTCCATCCTTGTTTATGATACAAAGGGTTACAGAACACAACTACTATTGTGCCTAAAGGTAAATATATATATATATATATATATATATATATATATATATATATATATATATATATATTATTTATATATATATATATATATATATATATATATAATATATATTTATATTACATATATTAATTATATATATATATATATATATAATATTATATATATATATATTATATATATATATATATATATATATATTAATATAATTTAATATATATTATATATGTGCTAATTTAATATATATATATATATATATATATATATATATATATATATATATATATATATATTATATAATATGTGTGCTAAGGTATATGTTTTGCTTACAGAAAAACTACTCAGTAGATCTTAAAAACACCTGAAGCTGATAATTAAGTTTTTGCAAACACAATACTTTTCCTACATACGTATTGAAGAAAAGAAAAAATAAATTATATAATGTCTATAAAAATAATAACAATTTAACACAAATCTAAACTAACATTTGCAACAATTTTTTATTTTATCTTTCGAAAAGTCAAGCTTAGATTTTATTAACTTGATAAAAATAGCAATATAAAATAACTTATAGAAAAACTATAATCAGATCAGTATTAAAGAAAAGAGGAAGAAGAAAAATTTAATATCAAAGAAATTAAGAAGTACACTTATTTTAAATTTGGCAGTTATTACAGAGAAATAGATATGCAACTTGTTAGATATCACATATAGTTTAAAGGAAGAGGATTAATAGTATTAGTGAAATAGAATCTCATTAGAAAATTATTCATCTGCAATGAAACTATAAGTCAGCCATCTTTTAGATATTGCTTTTTTAAGTACTTACAATCTTCTATGGCAAATCTGAAAAGGAAAATTCACTTTAAATGAAAAAATCAAAATAATTTAATTATTACACAATAGTTTTATTCTCAAAGATATAAAAAGGATGGACTATTTTTCTATTCAATGTGTTTTGGTTAAGGTGTTATAGTATAATTTGTTCAAAGACTGGGGGCATAAACCAGACATTAGACCACTCAGGTTTAGTGCAAACCTGGAAAGTAAAAGGAAGCCCTCCAGTTCATTTTATCCCCCTTAACAAGGCTACTGACTCACACCAAGTCATTAACTTGTTCAGGGGTAGCTCTACAAGAATGCTGGCCAAACCAAAGGTCTGCCACCTAAGATATGTCAATGCAGGACAAGTGCTTAGTATATGCGAAGGAGTTTCATCCTCCTCCTCACATAACCTGCATTTAATAGAATAGAATAGAATTTTATTTAAAACCATTATGATTAATTTACAATAGGTTTAGTCAATAGTCATTACATACAAGCAAATTAAACAATTTTACAACAAAAGAATTCATTGACATTATACAAAGCTTTTGATAAAATTATATTTTTAACCTCTTTTTTAAATTCTTTAAACTCAAAATTTTTAATTCTTTCGGGTACATGATTAAATAGCTTTAACCCTAGAATATAGTGCCCAACCTCTGCCTTACACAGCCTGTGATAAGGGATTGTTAATTTGGACTTATTTCTGGTATTGTATAAGTGCGTGTCCAGATTTTTAGAGAATGAATTCAAATTTAACTTTACATACAATAGGCAATTATAAATGAATAAATTGTAAACAGTCATAACTTTATTTTTCTCAAAAAAGACTCGACAGCTCTCTCAATTGTTGCCATTACTGCCATAAATTATTCGCATGGCTTACTTCTGAAGAACTAACAATTTATTAATATTTTTGTGACCCCATACAACAACACTATAACTCAGGTGACTCTGTATCAGTGCAAAATAAGCGTGTCGAAGTGACTCTTAGGGTAGATCATTTTTAAGCTTACGTACTACATATATTGATTTGCTTATTTTTGTTAGCCAGAGAATGAATGTGTGGCAATAGCTGCCAAGGACTAGCAGCCAATCTCATCAAGTTTAAATAGTGGTGAAGCCGACAACGACCAGTAAGAACACCAGTTATTGAGAGGTGGGTTCTTCTTTTCAGAGCTAAAATTGACATGGTAAGCCTTTTAGATTGTCCTCTGATAAGTAGTTTGGACTGTATTATCCCAGTAGAATAAATTCATAGGTTCTAAAGTCTTTAAGTATAGACTCCTTAAGAGCTGTCTTTACAATACAGTGAGCAACACCTACTACAGGCTCTGTAGCAGAGGAATGAAACTGGACCCCTACGTAGCAAGCTGGTCACAGTGTCCAGGGACCCATAGTAGTTGGACATCGTTAGTCTGTCCCAGAATATTGAGGGAACCAATACATTCCAAGACAAGTTCAGGAGAGCCCTACTTAAGTACAAGTAACAATTGCATTTTAGTTGTACTTTACTCTAAATAAGTAAATCATAGAGTAATATAGTTAAAACTAATCAGTGAAGTAAATAAACATTACCTCCATAAAAAGTAAGGTATGGGTATAGTAGACAGATGCCACAGGGCGTGAGCATCCAGTGTCCACAATAACGGAGGGAAATCTGCTAGTTCTAATAAAGTTGTAACACCAACTAGCAAATACATGGTTGCTAAAAATCGGGAATGAGGAGCTATTCTCCAGTTCTTCAAGCACCAAAGTAAACTGATTACGCCACTTAAGCAACCTGAAAAAAATATATCGTCTTTTGACATTATTGGGGGGGGGGGGGTTATGAGTTCTGACTATTTTTTTTTAAATGATTAAAAACCATCTACCTCCATTTACTATGTAAGTAGTGGTTGATAGTATTTCCAATAATTTTTATTTCATTTTAAAAAATTGGATAAGGGGTGCTTTAGAATTTATTCTAGAAACATATGATTTATGTACCAGTTTTCACCTCTCTAGGATGAGGTTACAGCCCAGGAGCCAAACCTGAATAAATATGACTCATTTTGTACTACTTCAAACCAATTTTTTCCTAAAAATATACCTTAAATTTTGAAGGAAAATATAGTCTGCCTATCGAGAGTGGAGCCCTTCATATGATTGCTCATGCTCAAAATTTTATTAAAACGCACTAATTTTACTTCGCTAGGAATAAGTGGTTCCCAGTGGATCGTGTGCATAACATAAAGAAACATTTTTAAACCTGGAAATTTTCTACAAAACGAGTGTTTAATCATCAAAATCAGATGACTAAAACCAAAGTTATGGCTCTTTCAAAAACACCTAAAAAATTATTATTTTATGTATAGTCAGCGAATTTCTTTAAAAAAATATTAGCTTTTTGTGGCATTATTTTTTTTATTCTTTGGACAGTAACAAATGTCATAAATTTAGTTTTAATTATCCAATTAGACAAAAAAAAACACTCGTTTCATAGAAAACTTCATCAGCTTTAAAAAATGTTCTCATCATGTTTTGAACACGTTTATTGTAAGAAAACTGGAATTTGTGTGATTTTCTAAAATTTTGAGCGAGCACATTCATACGAAGGACTTCACTCTGGATAGGCAGACTATGCTTTCCCTTCAATTTAAGGTATATTTTCAGAAAAAATTTGGTTTGAAGTAGTACAAAATGAGTCACATTTTTTAGGCCTGGCTCTTGGACTATTAACAACACACAGGGAATTACAATAAGATACACTCACATACCAGTATCAAATCAAAAAGGTCAGCTACAGATGTCCCATCAAGGTTTCATTTATGACAAATTAAGTCAACCTCGCTACTAATGTCTTTAAGGACAGTAGTAAGGTGTGATACCTTAGTAGTAAGATGTTACTAACAAAGTATTTACTTTTGGGCTATCAGAGTAGGAATTTTTTTTTAAAAAATCATGAAAATACATAAAACTAACAAAGTAGCTTACCTGCCAATATATTAGCAGTTAAATTATATTGGTAATTTAAGGACAGTAGTAAGATGTGATACCTTAGTAGTAAGATGTTACTAACAAAGTATTTACTTTTGGGCTATAAGAATGGAAATTTTTTTTAAAAAATCATGAAGATACATAAAACTAACAAAGTAGCTTACCTGCCAATATATTAGCAGTTAAATTATATTGGTAATCAAACTCTCCAACATACAGGTAAAGAAAATGTTGTAGAAACAACCAACAACATGTTACTGTAAATAATATCTTATATATTTTCTTTTTGCTTAAAATCATTCTGTAAAACAACAAATTAGGTGTTAGAAACGCTGTATTAGGTGTTAGAAAGGCTGTATTAGGTGTTAGAAAGGCTGTATTAGGTGTTAGAAGGCTGTATTAGGTGTTAGAAAGGCTGTATTAGGTGTTAGAAAGGCTGTAGGTTGTAGGTTCAAATCTGGGAGGAATACATTTTTTATCAAAGCCCATTTTTTCATAAAATGATGAAGTCCCTCCCTCCCTAATTTTTTAAAGTATTGCATTGCTTAAAAATTTTCATTTGATTTAAATGAAACAAGCAGATGCCTTTAGTTCCAGGCTATATCCCAGGCTTTCGGCCTGCTTAGAAGAAATCCTATTCAGTATTGGCCCTATAACCTTCCCAACAGCTTGCCATATGCTTAGTTTAGTTTATGACATATGCATGCTATGTCTTAACTCAGTGATCCATTCATATCAATGCTAAGCTGTTGGCACGTAGTAAATTGTACAGCAGACATAAATTCTAATAAATTATTTCCTTTTAATCTATTCTCGTTATTTTAACAATCAAACTTGATAAATAAATGAAAAATAAAGATGTCACTACCTCATTCCCATAATGTAAATAGAATAGAAAACCATACTAAATGCTGATAAGTAATCCATTATTTCCGTAAACAAAGTATCTCTGGAATGAAATATTGTTGACCATCCCCAGGCATTGAAGCAAACCTGTTAAAACAATGGGAAAAGTTATTTGATAAAAATCATTATATTTTCCTCGTATGGAGTTTAGTCTTCATGCTCTACCTCAGAGTGAATTGAATTTTAAGTTTGACCTCAGAATTAATAGGTAACCTAATATCTAGGGTGTGTGTTACAGCCTTAGGTTAGTAACAGCTTAGAAAAATAATACAGTACATAGGCGTTCAATCAATAATATGGTAAATACTTTTATATTGTGTTCACAACTTCATTAAAGACTTGCAACAATACTTGGAAGCCTAGTTTTTCATTAGTATAGTTCTTCATAAGAATATTAGCTCTATACGTTATCGACATGATTTTTGATAAAATAGAATTAAAATGTATGCCGTAAAACAACATAATTTTAATTAGATGTAAACAAACTTTTTCATATAATTTAAGATGGCGCATCAATAAATGTATATGTTCCCTAATAACGTACAATCTAAAAGTTAAATAGATATGCAATTTATATTGCTATTTTAATATGGGTTTCGGTATCTGATAGTATTTTGAACGTTGAGAAGCAGTAAACAAATTAAAAGTTATAGACAGTTCTAATTTTGAAATGTAATAGTCAATATTTCAAATTTGGCGACTATAATTAAACTGAAATTTTGTAGATCGATTAATACACTAAAAATGTTTATTTGGTCAAATTTTCAATTTTTAAAATTTTTGAAGACAGCAAAATAGGATATTGTAAGCTAAAAAATATCATCTTCCAGGCAAGACAACTAAACCTAAAGTTTATTTTTTGTGCTAAGTTTCTACTGTCTTTCAAAAACACAGAGGGAGTTATGCATGACACAAACAGACATATACAGCGTAATGAAAACCACTTAGAACGTTGTGAATTGCCTGAAACGGATAATCATGGTGAAACCTTGGGTTAGAGAACTTTGGGTTTTAGGGTGAACACAATTCTTTTTCTTACACCTACAGCAGTGAGGAAAAGTAAAAATGTAATACTTTCAATGCCATAAATGACCCATAAAATGTAATAATACTTAAATGCCATAAATGACCCATAAAATGAAAACTTACAATGCCATAAATGACCCATAAAATGTAATAATACTTACAATGCCATAAATGACCCACAAAATGTACATAGGGCTCCGAATCCTAACTTCTGTTATAAATTTTTTAAACATTTTAAAATGAACTGCAAAATTAAGAATGGAAAATAAAGTAGATGCAGGCTCTTGAACACCCAATATTCTAACAAATGGCCACTAAAAACATACATAATAAAATAAATTATTTAATTAAGAACTTTAATCATTGAATAAGATAATATTAATATAATTGCTAAGTATATGGTGAAATGCTTGTATATATAATTGCTAAGTATATGGTGAAATGCTTGTATATATAATTGCTAAGTATATGGTGAAATGCTGTATATATAATTGTATATGGTGAAATGGTTGTATATATAATGCTAAGTATATGAAATGCTTGTATATAATTGCTAAGTATATGGTGAAATGCTTGTATATATAATTCAGGGGACTGGTTTTTCTAAATTTTATTTTAAATTTTTGGGTTGACATGAACTTAAAAAAATCAGGGGAATTATCTGGTAAGGAAAAATGTCCAAGACTATCAACCTAAGCTTCATAGGTGTGTCACATGGTTTTTTTAAATTTCCTTAATACTTTATCGTAAGGTTAGAAAGACCTTAAGGTACTTGGTGGGTGTCTTGACCGGCCACTGCTGGCTTCAGAAGCCTCTGTATAATACTCTACATAATATGAAGTTAAAGACTCAGCCAATGTGGTCCAAGGGTTAAGTTGAGGAGGAGACGAAAGATCGCCATCTGGGAAGGTGTGAAGCATATGCTGGACATGTTTAATATGTTTGGATTAGTCACTCCTCTAGAATACAGCTTGGCGAAACTTCCATGGACAGGTGTTCTAAAGTTCATCAAGGAATCAGAGAGCTTGAAAGAGAATAATAATAAGTTCTATCAGGTAAGAAGTGAGGACAATCTTGGGACAAAGAGCGTCCCAGAGACAATATTCTCCCTCATCTTTACTATTTCTAATCGTAGGGTAGCTTAATACTTATACCTGTCCCCTCCAACAGGTTCACTTCTTACATTCCATTACAAAATGGATGAAAGTTGTGATTGTATTGGGCTGAATTGCAATAAGAATTTAATAGCTCTTTAAAATAAAAATTAAAAGACCTTCAAACAAAGGTCTTTCAAAGGTTAAGATAAAAAAACAGTTACTTTTCCATGGAATTGTGGAGGAGGCCACCCTTTCCTTGTAAATCCATCAACCGTAGGCCACATACACTCATATTTACAATTATCTACGCAATTCCACATTAAATAGACAGGAAGAGATACTAAATCCATTCCTTTAAAGCTTCTACCTGTAAAATATTAACAAAATTATGGTTTTTAGGAGAAGCTTTTAACAATTAGAATAATACTATACATAGAAAAAGCATAATGATATCACGAAAACCAATACACTGGTGGTCTTAACAACAAAATATATGTTCTCGAACAAAGTTGGCGATACTTCCTGTTTTTGAAGTATTATATTAAATTATTAATTAATTCTCAATTACTTATTAACTATAATTGTATAAAACGGTTTCAGGGGCGTAGCTATCAGGGCTGCAGGGCCTGTGGCCGCAGGCAGATGCAGACCTGCGGAGGGGGAGGGGCGCAAATTTGTAGAATTAACTTAACTTACATATTATTATGTAAGTTATATTACATGATAACTAACATATTAGAAAAATAATAAAAGGAAAGAAACTTTTTATTAAAAATCATATTATTTTAAAATTAAATAATCCTGGACAAGTTAGAACCTGAGGACAAATTAAAAAATCTGGTGTGTAGGTTTACAAGCTGGTTGAATGCTTGCTTTCCAATGTAGTCAAGTTTCTGTTTTATGCTTCATAGACAGATTTTCAGCAAAAGAATATGCGCCTATTTATCCAGAATAGGTTGTACATAACTATCCTTACACTTGCTTAATCAGATCTGCACACCATTTTGGGAACTAATACAAAGCTTAATTAATGCTAAGATTTACAACGTCCTAAAAAACTCATTGGTTACTCAAGCTCCTGGGAGTTGACTTAGTGGGGATATATTTTGGCAATAGCTCTATTAGAAGCAGTGTTAGTAGGGGTGGTATGCTGAAGTACCAAATTTTAGGTATTAATATTGGATAAAAGTAGTTTTGTATGTCAAACGATAGCTCTTTATAAAATATCTGGAATATAGTGATATAATATGGAATTTCTGTAGTTTTGGAATTAATCCATATTATGGTAAATTCCAATTCAAAATTCAAAAGTAATTGTAGAAAAACACACTTAGGCAAATTAATTGCTATAATAGTAAGACGATTACCAAAAAAAGAATTGGATATTTAAGCTCCTGATAGTCGACTTAGTAAAGGTAGATACTAATTTGTGGCGATAGCTCTCTAGAAAGCTTATTTAGTCGGGGTGATGTATTATATTGAGTGGCAAATTTTGTACTTTGCAGGCGAGTGCTTTGTGAGCTTGCTATGCCACTGAGCAGTTAATAATATTTATACTTTTTTTATTTATATAATAAGTACATAGGAAAAGTATTGTTTTTGCGAAAAAATCCGAAACTGGGAAGTCACCGGATTATCCATTTCAAGTGTTTTAAGGCCTCTTAAGTGATTTTCACAAAGTTGTCTGTCTGTATGTGTCTGTTATCATCGTAGCTCTCAGAGTATTTATGCTAGAGATTAAAAACTTAGTACAAAAATCAGTATATATGTGTAGTTGTGTAATCCGGAAAATATTTTTATTATGCTGTCATTAACCCGTAATAATGACTTAGCAAAAATTAATATAAAATATGTTTTAATTATTATCTATCATACATATTCTACAATTATCTATGTTGCATTATGTGATTTAATTGATGTCATTGAAAATTACCACGGTTTATAGGATGAATTTTAAATTTGTGCTCCGATAGAGGTTGTAGAGGGGTATTCTTGCCCCTAAAAAGACTAAAGACTTCCGTCTTGAGTCTCTCCATAGTAGGAACAAGTATCGTTGTGATACTTGATGTAAGTTATAAAACTACCAGACACTTCATCACTGTCCTATAAAATTCCTCTAACAGTATAAGTCTATTTGCTAAAGAAGCATCACCTTCTTGCAATCACTGTTTTTGAAAAGGCGGCTCTGTTGTCAATAAACAGTGTTGCACTCTATTCCACTTTGGTTTGTTAATAACAAATTTATTTAAGACAATTAGTTACCTCATTAGGTAACCAACCAGTTTGTTTATGAAACCAAGGAAAAATAATCAATTATTTTTTCACTCTACAATAAAATAAAATCATACTTGACAACATTCATACAATTTTATTTTTACCTGAACATTTTGCTTCTTCACATTGATGTCTGCAATCATGATACATAGGAAATAAATCTCCTAAAGATCCAAACGAAACCTTACAGAGATAAGTTAATATAATAATAACAATTTTGGAACAGTACATGATTTTCTGTTCCCTAAAGACACTTCTGATAAAATAGTTACATATTTGAATAAAAATTGCACGTTTTAAAGTAGATAATTAAGGGAAATATTAATACATAAATAACACAGCAATAATAAAGAAATAATTGAAATTTCCGTTCACGTTTAATAAAGAACAACAACAACAAGCTATAACCTGCTAATACCTCCCTATGCTGAAAAGATTAAGAAACTAAATAAAGATTTAAGAATTGACTTCAAATATGTTGGTAGTCTTTATTGTTTCTAGACTGATCATGACACCGCAATTCAATCTATTTAATTTTCGTTTAACGAGTAAGAGGTGAGTGTGAACATAGTGTGAAGCAATAAAATTTAATTCTACGCTACATTATTAAGATCTAAGTAAGGTTGGTTTTAAAATATGATAAATATTGGATTGAAATTGGGTTTTTAACATATTAACGAATTTCATTACTAGTAATGACCTATTGGTTGAATTTTGAAGTACCATAAAAGTTAACTAAAAACCTTTGATTAACTAGAATGATAAATTATAACTAAGGCCGTATCGGTTAATTTTGAAACATCAAAACTGTAACGTGACCACCAGGGAGAATAGACTAAAAGGTGACCACCTTCGATTAATATAATGAAATAAACAGTTCACAATTAGAGAGAAACAATTATACGACAGAACGTTTTTAATACAAAGCAATGACCAATAAGCCGACAACTATTGATTTATTAAAAACTATTGAAGTAGGTTATAATGGGGTTACACAGACCCCTTGAGGGCATAGAGATATACTCATAGCCTATCTCAATACATTATAAGTCCTGAAACATCATTTTCGGGCTCTCAGGTGTAACCTCATTGAAACCTCTTCTAAAATAATAATTAATCAATTGTTTTCAGCTTCCTGCACATTGTTAGTGTTTTGAATTATATTTTCAGTGTTGTACTACACAAGTCACTGTAATTATTTCTGTTTATTTGATTATATTGATATTTGAGGTGTTTAGGTTATTTTTTCGATGTTTCAAAATTCAACCAATAGGGCTCCTCTGGTAATATATCTCTATGCGCCAACGGATATATATCTCTTCGCGCCAACGGACAAGCTTGGGCTTTTGTTGGCGCGTAGATCATTTGCTTCATTTAATGTGTGATTATTGTATTTATATTATAATGAAATAAATTGAAATTGAAATTGAAATTGAAAATATGCTTAAGGGCCCCAAAAAGATGTATTAAGCTGTAGAGATATATTACTAGAGAGGCCCTATTCATGAAGCTAGCCCCTGTTGTAGGGGCTAGACTACCTCAAACAAGGGATTTGGAGCTTAATTATTATTTATCGCATATATTCTTTAGTTAACTGTGTTGTATACAGTCATTTAATACGACGTCACTAAAAAATGTCCGCCGTTTGTAGCGTGGGTGCAACAATAAAAGTTTTAGAGGAGTGGCGGAGTATCTAGTCTCTAGCTAGGGAGACTGTATAGTAGGGGCAAGTACAATTATGGCACCTTACGGAAACTGCCTCACTTCCAGACCCCTGTAATATTCTTCCTATGTACGCCCTCTAAGTATTATTCTATTTGCATAAATTATATACGGGTTCATCCCGTATCCGCTACGCTTTGTCAGCCCATTAGGCCGCCTTGCGGCTCGAAGCCTCCCTGTGACTGCTTCGCGGCCACATTGTTTTGTATTATTTGTAATTTTATTGTTATTTCTTGTTACATGGCATTTTGCCATGTATCTAGCGAATATTCAGCGATTCACTTCGCAACGGCCCCGTCGGGGCCATATAAAGTTCTTTATGAAGCATTTAGTAAAACATTTAGATCAACTAATTTGCTAACCTGAACACTTCATACTCCCCTTTATCTAGTACAGAGGATCAACAAAGACTTAAGTTTTAACGAATAAATAGTATGTTTATTCTAGTATTCTATTTCTAGTATTGTTTAAGGATTAGGGCAGGTAAACAAGAGATCATAAGTTTCTATTAAACAATTGTACAACCGCATAAGCAGGCACTCGCCTTTGTGCGCTATGCCCATTTAATAATGGTACGCATTTTAGTGAATTTTTATTATGAAAATGATGCTTATGAGGTTGTTCGGACGACGGAAGTTGAAGATGGGAGTGAAAGGAATCGGTTCATATTGGCTTCCTGATAACAAAAAGAATATGTCTGAATATATATATATATACAGGGTGGAACAATTCACTTAAACCAACATTAAACCATTAAAATCATGGTGAACACATGGTCCTAGACTAACGAAAATGGTCTCTACCCCTAGTAAGTCGACCACCCTGAGTTCAAATTCACCAAAATTTTATTGGTAATTATTACCCAAATGTGGTAATTTAGTTAGCACTTTTCGTTTTTTATTGGTAACTTTGAAAAGTCAAATTGGACCATACCATGATATAGACTAATTTAGAGACTACATTATATTTTGAGAAATTTGATACCAATATCTTAAAAATTCCGGTAATTTATCACCAAGCTATTGATCGACATACAAGACATAAATTATTACGAGCATTTTTGGAACAACAAAATGCGCCAACATAAAGAAATGGTTAAAGCATGGTCCTAGACTAACGAAAATGGTCTCTACCCCTAGTAAGTCGACCACCCTGAGTTCAAATTCACCAAAATTTTTTTGGTAATTATTACCCAAATGTGGTAATTTAGTTAGCACTTTTTGTTTTTTATTGGTAACTTTAAAAAGTCAAATTGAACTATACCATAATATAGACTAATTTAGAAACTACATTATATTCTGAGAAATTTGATACCAATATCTTAAATTTCCGGTAATTTCTCACCGAGCTATCGATCGACGTACAAGACATAAATTATTACCGGCATTTTTGGAACAACAAAATGCGCCAACCTAAAAAAATGGTTAAAGCATGGTCCTAGACTAACAAAAACGGTCTCTACCCCTAGTAAGTCAACTACCCTGAGTTCAAATTCACCAAAATTTGTTTGGTAATTATTACCCAAATGTGGTAATTTAGTTAGCACTTTTCGTTTTTTAATGGTAACTTTAAAAAGTCAAATTGGACCACCATGATATAGACTAATTTAGAAACTACATTATATCCTAAGAAATTTGATACCAATATCACAAATTTCCGGAAGTTTTCACCGAGCTATCGATCGACATACAAGACATAATTATTACCAGCATTTTGGAACAACAAAATGCGCCAACCTAAAAAATGGTTAAAGCATGGTCCTAGACTAACGAAAATGGTCTCTACCCCTAGTAAGTCGACCAACCTGAGTTCAAATTCACCAAATTTTTTTTGGTAATTATTACCCAAATGTTGTAATTTAGTTAGCACTTTTTGTTTTTTATTGGTAACTTTAAAAAGTCAAATTGGATCATACCATAATATGGACTAATTTAGAAACTACATTATATCCTGAGAAATTTGATACCAATATCACAAAATTCCGGTAATTTTTTAACGAGCTATCGGTAACATTGTGATAGTACTATCACAATGATAGGTTATTTGCTTGTATGTCGATCGATAGCTCGGTAAAAAAATACCGAATTTATGATATTGGTATCAAATTTCTTAAAACATAATGTAGTTTCTTAATTAGTTTATATCATGGTATTGTCCAATTTGACTTTTTAAAGTTACCAATAAAAAACGAAAAGTGCTAATTAAATTACCATATTTGGGTAATAATTACCAAAAACGTTTAATGAATTTAAACTCAGGGTGGTCGACTTACTAGGGGTAGTGACCATTTTTGTTAGTCTAGGACCATGCTTTAACCATTTAATTGGTTGGCGCATTTTGTTGTTCCAAAAATGATCGTAATAATTTATGTCTTGTACGTCGATCGATAGCTTAGTGAAAAATTACCGGAAATTTAGGATATTGGTATCAAATTTCTCAGGATATAATGTTTTTTCTTAATTAGTTTATATCATGGTATAGTCCAATTTGACTTTTTAAAGTTACCAATAAAAAACAAAAAGTGCTAACTAAATTACCACATTTGGGTAATAATTACCAAAAAAAATTTGGTGAATTTGAACTCAAGGTAGTTGACTTACTAGGGGTAGAGACCGTTTTTGTTAGTCTAGGACCATGCTTTAACCATTTTTTTAGGTTGGCGCATTTTGTTGTTCCAAAATTGCTTGTAATAATTTATGTCTTGTATGTCGATCGATAGCTCGGTGAGAAATTACCGGAAATTTGTGATATTGGTATCGAATTTCTTAGGATATAATGTAGTTTCTTAATTAGTTTATATTATGGTATAGTTCAATTTGACTTTTTAAAGTTACCAATAAAAACAAAAAGTGCTAACTAAATTACCACATTTGGGTAATAATTACTAAAAAACATTTGGTGAATTTGAACTCAGGGTGGTCGACTTACTAGGGGTAGAGACCATTTTCGTTAGTCTAGGACCATGCTTTAACCATTTTTTTAGGTTGGCGCATTTTGTTGTTCCAAAAATGCTCGTAATAATTTATGTTGTATGTCGAACGATAGCTCGGTGAGAAATTACCGGAAATTTGTGATATTGGTATCGAATTTCTCAGGATATAATGTAGTCTCTAAATTAGTCTATATCATGGTATGGTCCAATTTGACTTTTTAAAGTTACCAATAAAAAACAAAAAGTGCTAACTAAATTACCACATTTGGGTAATAATTACCAATAAAATTTTGGTGAATTTGAACTCAGACCGTTTTGTTAGTCTAGGACTATGCTTTTACCATTTTTAGGTTGGCGCATTTTGTTGTTCCAAAAATGCTGGTAATAATTTATGTCTTGTATGTCGAACGATAGCTCAGTGAAAAACTTCCGGAAATTTGTGATATTGGTATCAAATTTCTTAGGATATAATGTAGTCTCTAAATTAGTCTATATCATGGTATGGTCCAATTTGACTTTTTAAAGTTACCAATAAAAAACAAAAAGTGCTAACTAAATTACCACATTTGGGTAATAATTACCAATAAAATTTTGGTGAATTTGAACTCAGGGTGGTCGACTTATTAGGGGTAGAGACCATTTTCGTTAGTCTAGGACCATGTGTTCACCATGATTTTAATGGTTTAATGTTGGTTTAAGTGAATTGTTCCACCCTGTATATATAGATGTATATATCAATGGCTTTATATATATATATATATATATATATATATATATATATATATATATATGTACATGTGTATGTATGTATGTGTGTGTGTAAGAGTTGCATATCACGAGATGTTGCTATATATACCAACTAAGATGCCCGCCCTTCGGACCAGAAAGGTGAATGTTCATGTTGTTCGTCGTTTAGCTTGAAATAGAGAATTATATCTAAAAGGGGGCCTAACTGAGCAAGAACACAATGTCTTGCAAAAGATATAGGTTCCCACTATGGGTGTCAGGACAAATGGGAACAAGTTATATCGCCACTTGTGATGGTCCAATTGAGCTGAAACCGGTCTTAATATTTTAAAATCTCTACGAGCATAAAAAGACTACTTCGAGGTTCTACCGCTTTGGGGGCCTGCTAGATCGCCGTATATCCCCGGGGGCTATTTTGTCCTGTTTGTCTGGGACAGTAGGCTTTTTTTCATACCTCCTTTCTACCATTTAGCTCTACTGAACCTAACAGATTTCGCAAAGGTCATTGACCTAGACGAATACATCATTATATGTATATATATATATATATATATATAATATATATATATATATATAAATCCCAAAAAACACTCCGTGAAAAAATCCAGCCAAGTCTTGCGTAAAAAGATATGATATTATAGTTTACGCCAAGTCTATTCATACGCTGTTTTCATAAATCTTAAGAGATATAGATGATTATTTAATATCCGCAACATATGCGCTCAAAAGCCTTACAAAATTTAACAGTAAAGAAATTTCTGACTAGACAAGAACGCAGAGGTAAAATTATTTAATCATGAATTTCTTCCTCAAATAATATTGAAGGTTTTTTTTTAAAAAAAACTAGGTATTACCTATTAATTTATTCTATTTTTGATGTCGATATTTAGCGCTCTTGCCAAGTCAGAAATTTCTTTACTGTTAAATTTTGTAAGGCTTTTGAGCGCATATGTTGCGGATATTAAATAATCATCTATATCTCTTAAGATTTATGAAAACAGCGTATGAATAGACTTGGCGTAAACTATGATATCATATCTTTTTACGCAAGGCTGGATTTTTTGACGGAGTGTTTTTGTTGGGATCTCACTTCTTTTTGTAAGTAATTTCGATTAACTTTGCTGCTGAACCTAAGATGTGTGGATTTTGGAAGAGCCTATTTTCTGTCTTTTTTGGTCCATCTTAATGTCACATGTAGATAATAAATCTAGACGGCATTTAAATTTCTGTTATTACCGTGTGTTGATTCTTGCACTACCTTAAATATTTTTTCACAAATATTAATTTACGACACTCTAACCCACGCCTTTTAAATAAAAAAAAACCCTTGACTTGACATGTCGACTAATCTTTTTCTTATATTGAACGATTTAGAAGCTTATTTAGCTGTACATAATCGTGTAATTCCCTCTTTGGATATAGTTTCTTGCAATTTATAATATTATACTTTGCATTGGTATAACTTTCAAACCTGATAAATAGTATTTTTTTTAAATATTAGATGACATATATATATATAAAATTTAACAAATTTCAAGTGCCTGAAGTTAGAAGCAGGTAGTACCACAGGCCCACAGGGTTCGAAGGGTCGAACCCTTCGTACAAAGCAACATGTAAAATAACGCATGTTGCATCTGAAATAGTCATAACAATGGATGCTTAATATTGAAATCAACAATATGGTCTAAAATTTAAATTATTTAAATTTCTTAACATACTTGAGAAAGGTTTAAGAAAAATATATCACTTATATAATACAGTCATTATATTATTGTTAGACATATACATTTCCATTGTTACAAATAATGAATCATAAGTTGTTGATGAAGTCGTTATAAACCACTAATTTTTCATATCAGAGGCAATATTCAGGTGATCAAATTGAAATATTGCAAATTTTACAATTTTCCCTTGCTTTACCAAACAAACCCTACCCTCATTTCAAATTTCTGCGATTATTAGAAGTGCCTTAGAATTATGATGAGTGAGTGAGTCAGTCAGTCAGCGTCGAAATTTGCCATTTTCAAAGCAAAAATTCTCGTGTTCTATAAAAGATAAAGAATTGTAATTTCAAAAGTAATATTGTTCCAATATGATCTTTGCGTAAGCCAAATTGTAAGATTCTAGGATAACCAGGTCAAAAGATATAAGGGGGTAGAAAATGCTCCGAATTGCTTCGGGAAAAGGGTGTTCGTCAGTGCCAGCTTGGATATGAAACTTTACCTTATACAGCAAGACTTATATATATATATATATATAATATATATATATATATATATATATATATATATATATATATATATATATATATATATATATATATATATATATATATATATATATATATATATGGTCCACTTAGGATGGTCCGATGCAGCTTAAACCTGTCTCAATCGAGATTTAGCTTGTCGTCTACCTGAACATGTTATACATAGTTTTAGCGTTAAAATGTTAAAAAATATCATGAACTTATAACATTAATTTGGGTTGTAACGTCATATTTCTTTACTAACAATAGACCTCGTATAGGATGATATTACTATCAGAGGGCTAGCGAAGCGAGTGCGAAATGTGAGGATGAGCGTAGAGAATTTTATATGGTGATGAAAAGTTCTGAGGTAATCCGTACCCGCTTTTTTTTGTTAAGGTACATAATGAAAAGGAGAAGCTGGCTTAAATTCGCATCGAATTCAAGTTAAAATAATGTAATTCATGTCACGATGTTTTTGTTTTCTCTCTTAGCTCTTTTGTAATGAACTTAACTTTAATTTTCTTTGTTTCTTTATAATTTCCTCTACAGTTAGTTTTCTACTTGAAAATTTAGTTTAAAATTGATTCAAAAATGGAACAAAGTTTTGCAGGCTAATGTTTTACAGAACTAAAGGTAAAAATTTAATCTTCAAATGAGTTTGACCATTTATTATAATACAAACTGCATCTTTCCACAAAAAATTGAGTACGGGGTACCTCAGAACTTTTCCATGAGATCCGCTACGCTCATCCTCACTACTTCGGACTCGCTTCGCTCGTCCTTAATTGTTCAACATTTCGTTTTAGCGAATTTCCTTTTGGAATAAAATTCGCTAATGGGATAGGCGTCATGGCAGAAGTCGAACCTCGGACCACGACACAAATCCGTTTCAATTTTTCAAAGGAAATGCGCTAAAACCTTTAAAGATAACTGACTAAGCTTAAAGATAAGTAACTAAGCTTTAAACTAGTGCAAATAATAGTGCGTACTTCTAATTTTAGAGGCATAGTTTTGTATAACCAACTGGATAATTATGCGTATTTCCTTTGAAAAAGAAAGACAAAATGAGTTACAAGCAGTGCTTGACAATTGAGTAACTGTTTAGGTTCTAAAGCATGAACCGGAACCTTAAGCAAGAAATGGGTTGTTAAGCACGGAAACACGCATTTTAAATGAAATTCGCCCGATTGCGGACCACCGCGCCGGAATTATTTAGTTAGTAGTTGTAAACTTATATTATGTAAAAAACTATAAAAATTATCATTCCAACCAGGATTGTTATGTACGGAAAAACGCATCCAAAGGAAATTCGCCTGACATGCTGATTTTTAGGGTATGTTTCAAAATTGATCGGTTCCCTTTATAAGTTTAGAGAATACTACTCTTACAAAGTGGATATTAATTGGCTCTAACCCTAACAATTGGAAACAATTTTTATTCCCAAAAGAGAAAAGTGCTTCTTTATTCTCTAAAAACTAGTCAGTAAACTTCTTATTATACACCGTTTGGAGATAAAAAAATAATTGCTAAACTATTAAAAAAAGATATTTAGATATCAGGTACAAAGTAACTCGGAACTTTTACTTATTATATCTCATTCGCTACGTTCACCCTCACACCAAATTTACGCTGCAACACATCTTTAGACTCGCTTCGCTCGTCTACAGACGGGAAATAAAATAGGTTAATTCCCAGCGGTCATCCATCCAAGCAATGACCTGGCTCGATGGTGTTTAACTTTTATGATCCAATAAAAACTGTAGATATACTTAGATAATTCCGGTGACATTTCGGTTTCGGATTTTTTCGTAAACACAGTACTCCTACTATGGACCAACGGTATTAATGAGGAAAAGTAAAAAATTGACTTATCTAACAATTTCAAATGATTCATATTCAATGACGTTATTAACCCACAATAATGATTCGGCAAAAATATCACAAAATCATAAAACATCAAAAAGTGGTCTGACCGTGCTGAAATGTTAACATGCTTCGACGCATGCTTGCGTGCTATGCGTTGACGCTGCGCAGTAGCCAAGGCAGTAGCCGAATTTGAAAATTGGAAGTAGTAATTTCAGGGAGTGAGATCACTTGTTATTCTATTCCACTATAGCCTAAAATTGTTAATTTTACCTTCTAACTACTATTCAAATACTAAATTTTCAGTGTCACAAATTGTTTTGGTAATTAATTAAAAATAATTTATTTTGCACGCAAGGACATCACACACACTTACACGATATCACGTGGGTTATTCAATTCTTTTTTAATTTCGTTAAATGTGTGTAAAAAGTGATTAATCTATTTTGTTGTTTACTTTATACTGGCATTGCATAATTGAAAATGCCCGGAATTAAATCTTGTGCGGAATGTAGGGAGGCATTGAATTCGGATGACATAGTCACGTTGTGTGATAGGTGCCGTTTTCCGGTACATTTGGATGTTAAATGTTCCCAATTGGAAGAGAGTGACGCTGCTGCTAGATTAAAAAAAGGTAAAACTATTTCATTTCAATGTTCAGTGTGCTTTAATAATAGAACTAGCATATCTCAAATTAATAGCAGATTAGATTCGCTTGAGCAAAGAGTACAAATTATCGAGGATAAGCCTAACTCACAATCCAATAGCACGAACACTGACGATGTCATAGGTGAATTCAATGAAAGAAACTCCAGGGCAAAAAATCTTATCTTGCATGGTTTGACAGAACTGACTCAAGGTTCACTTGAGGATCAAATTGAATATGATAGGAAGCAAGTTCTAGATTTAATTGCAAAAGCAGACTCAACAATAAAAATTAAGCAGTATTAGGGTTAGACGGCTTGGAAACCAGAAAAAACTAAATGTGACGGATCTAAATAAGTCCTCTTTGCCATCTAACTCCACTGATCCAAGTTTAGTCTCCGGTTTTAACGTAACTAACCCAATGAATACAAATGATCTGAACAAAAGCCTTATTGTGTCGACAGACAGACCTTTAAAAATTTTCTTTGAGGATGCAGCCACTGCTCAAACTCTTTTTTTCAAATTAAAGGATTATTTTTTTAAAAATAAAAGAATTAAACAATCAATTACCAAGGATCGTACAATTATGGAAAGAAAACATTAGCAAAATTGCAAAAGGAAATTAAGAATCTGGCCAAGGCAACCTAAGTATCAAGTATAATATGGTATAGCTAAGAAAGTTGCGGCCAGCCAAAAGTCAAAAAACGGCCAGGGCCCATCAGCGGGTGCTGCAACTTAACAATGTACTACCAGAATGTTTGCGGTTTGAGATCCAAGTTGCCCCTACTTAATGCTTCTGGTATGTCATATGATATATTTTCTTTAACATAAACCAGGTTAAATCCAAATATTTATGATGGGGAACTGGGTTTTAGAAACCACAATATTTATCGGCTGGATAGAAACTCACTCAATAGTTTTAAGTCAGACGGAGGAGGGGTATTACTGGCAGTCCATAAAAATATACCTTCCTACCTTATTAAATCAGTGCAATATGATGTTGAACACATCTTTGTTCACATTTCTATTAACAATAAATCGTTCATTATTGGATGTGCATATATCCCTCCAAACTCCAAACTTGAAATATATAACCATCATCTCGAAGAAGTGAACAGAATTCAACAAATATATCCCAATGCAGAATTAATATTGACTGGTGACTACAATTTGCCTAACTTAAATTGGCTTCTTGATGGACCTGATCAGAGTAGAGTTATGACTGAAAACGAACTAAGTTTGCTTGACTTTATAAGTTTTAACAATTTAATACAATACAACACAGTCTTAAATCATACCAGAAGAATTGATTTAATAATATCTAGTAAATACATAACTGTAGAACAAGCTCCTGATATATTAGTTCCACCGGACCGAAACCATCCCTGCTTAAAAATAAATGGGATCTCAAGAGAAATGAATACCATTCAGTACTCCGAAAACTTCTATAACTTCAAGATGGTCGATACGGCAGCATTAAACGACTACTACCAAACTATTGATTGGCAAGCTGAACTATTCTCAGATTCACAGGATATGGAAACAGCGGTTAATAAGTTTTTTCTATTTATCTATGATAGTTTTAATAAATTTGTACCAATAGTAAAAATTAATTTAAGTAATAATGCCAAAAAGTATCCGGACTGGTATACTGCTGATCTGATCTCACTCTTGAACAAAAAAATTATAGCTCATAATATTTATAAAGCAACTGGTTCAGAATGTGATTATTCTAAATTCTCTAGTCTTAGATCCAATTTTAAAAAATTGAGTAGAAAATGTTACAAAAATTATATTTCAGAGTATTGAAGATACTATGCTAGTCAACGTAAAGCACTTTTGGAAGTATACTCATTCTTTGAAATCGAAACTCTAAGCATACCTAGTCAAGTCTACTACAATGATAAAAGCAAGCACA
This sequence comes from Microvelia longipes, assembly GCA_018340805.1. NCBI lineage: Eukaryota > Metazoa > Arthropoda > Insecta > Hemiptera > Veliidae > Microvelia > Microvelia longipes. The sequence goes on along the minus strand of JACMZG010001913.1, from coordinate 12,774,964 downwards.
CCTAAACAAGTAGCTGATCTCTTTGCAGACTTCTTTTCATCGGTATATTCTGATTGTGATGACAACAAAAGAAATGGATGTAAACTTACCTTATATACTCACTTACTCTTTCCTTCAGTTAGCTTTTAACATTGATGAGGTTGTATCCAAGTTAAAATCTTTAGATGTAAATAAGAGCACTGGACCAGACCATGTCCCTCTTTAGTTTTAAAGAATTGTTTATCTCTGCACATCCCTTTTAAGTTTATTTTCAAAATCTATGAATCAGGTTGTTTCCTTCCCAGTGGAAACTTAGTTATATAACACCAAATATTCAAATCTGGAGATAAATGTGATGTGGAAAATTATCGCCCCATTTGCATTCAATCTTTAATACCTAAAATGATGGAGAGTCTTATTTTGGACAAAATATCACCTTTTATCTAGTGTTATCTCAACAAACCAACATGGTTTCATTCCTAAAAGATCTACCACCACAAATTTACTAGTCTTTACCTCTTCAATATATAATGCTTTCGAAGAAAAACTCTCAGTGGACGTTATATACACCGACTACTCGAAGGCTTTTGATAAAGTTTTTATCAAATTGTTAATAGAGAAATTAAAACAATTGGGTTTCACAGGAAAGCTCTTCGAGTGGTTTGCTAGCTATCTTTAGACCGTTACTTATCTGTTAAAATCAAAACACATTTTTCCTTTACTTTTAAAGCTTTATCCGGAGTACCCCAAGGGTCACATTTGGGACCAGTGCTCTTCCTAATTTTTATCAATGATTTACAGTTTATATTTGAAGGTGTTGATTATGATTTTTTTGCTGATGATCTTAGAATTAGGAAAGTTATTTACAGTATTGAAGATAAAATTATCTTGCAGAAAAATCTCGATCGACTCTATGAGTGGTGTGTAAAAAACAAAATTACCTCTTAACCTAAAAAAATGTCAACATATTTGTTATTCTAGAATAAAAAATAATGTACCTAATACTTACTTTATAAACAATGTGAAAGTGTCTCAAGTGAACTCTATTCGTGACCTGGGTGTTATTCTAGATTCCCAATTAACATTTATTGAACATATAAATAAAATCTCTTCTAGAGCCCTTAGTATTATGGGTTTTGTGATTAGATGTTCCAAAGAATTCAAAAATATCAGTTCTATAGTTTATTTATACAAAACTTTGGTAAGGCCATTGTTAGAATATGCATCACAAGTTTGGTCACCCCACTATGCCTGCCATATTACCACTTTAGAGAAAATTCAATTAAAATTCCTCCGATATGCTAATTATAAACTCAGAATTCCTATTGACAACCTCAACTATGTTACCCTAATGAAAGATTTAAAATTACAATCCCTCATAATAGAAGGTTCTCTGCTGATGTATATTTCTTATATAAATTGATAAATAACTTAATTGATTGCCCCAATTTAGTTGCTTTAATTGATATCCATGTTCCTAATCACTTTACCCGTAATACTCCCACTTTTACTGTAAATTTCCACCCAACTAATTATATATATCACTCTCCCATACCTAGAATGCAAAGATTTGCTAATTCAATTCAAGAAATAGACCTCTTCATGCCACGCCATATAGTGTTAAGAAAACTTTAAAGAGTTAAATTAATGGATCAATGTTTTTTTTTTCATTTAACATAGTTTAAAATTTTATAATTAGTATTTCCTTTTTTTAAGCATTATCTTCCTCGGCTATAACTCATATTTAAGTGTGAAACCTACTTCAGTTCCTGATTCAGTATTATATTTTAACTTACCTGAACTTAATTGTTTTTGTATATCTTCTTATAATTAATTTTAATTCACATATTTTGTACTTTTACAAGTGTGATATTTTTTTAAAATTATTTTTAAATATTTAATTTATTTATTTACATATTTTCTCTTCTTTTAGCTTGTTTTTAACTTAACTATTATAATCCTTTTCTAAAAACACTAAAATCAGTTTTACTTACTTCAATTTTTTGTTAATTTAATAATAATAACATAAATGAAAAACTTTAATCTTTTTAATTTTTTTTTTTTTCAAATTTTTTAATGGATTTATTCACTGCTCCGTTAGCACCTGTTTATTTCATTTTTTTATATTATTTTTTTTATCCAATTATTTTACTAGTATTTTTTTTTCTATTGGTTTAAGTGTTCAACATGTTTTTAACATATTTTATGTTAATAATGTTATTTACTTTACTATAGGGTTGGTTGACTGGTGCAGTGAATGAATTGATTATAATAAAATGTTGTAGTTTATAATGATACTTATGTTTTCCTTATTATTATATTTTATTACAAATATTTAAAAAATGTATTGTTATTGGACAATTATGTCCGTATTGTACTAATAAATAAATAAATAAATAAATGCTGTACTCGTACACCCTCTGGTGAGGTGAGCTTTGCAATTCCTCTCAACGAAGATTATTTACGTCCTTGCTAAAAGGATTGTTTAACCCAAGAATAGACATCGAAGTAGGCATTACCTTAGGGTAACATCACCATCAAGTGAAACGAGTCCAAGTTGTGAGAAAAACACGAGCCTGTATGAACGAAATATGCTGAGCATAGAATGTTTAACCATTTGTAAACCTTGTCGACACATTTCTGTGCTTTTTAATAGGAAGTATAACGTAAAATGTTTTTAAACGCAATCTTAAGCGCCGTGGAAATTTTGAGAAAATGTTTCTCCAAAAAGGTATAAAGAAACGTTACGTTGAAGACAAGCTGCCTTGTCAAGAGACAACCCTGTCTCCTCCTATCTTCTGCCATTCCCACCCCCATCCTCACCACTCTCGATCCGCCGCCCCCATCCGTAAGACGTTGTCACTGTCTTGCATTATTCAACATGTATCTGTCACCTAACTCTATCGCTCCGACTCAGCAGCTTTAAAATCTTGTCAAGTTTATCAGAATGAAACCTTCTGAAGACTGATGATTAAGCAACAAAAACTTGAACATTTATTAGAAGTAAAACCATAAAACTGCCAAAATTAGAAACAAGCCCTCAATCCAATATAATCAATTTTATTATGACTTTCGGATTTAATTTTTAATGTTGATAGTCCAAGAATGGGATAATAAAAAAATGAATTATTGTGGCGACGCTTCGGCCAAGCTGGCCATAATCATGCCTTAAAACGAAATATATTTAATTAACAAAAATACAACCAAAAAAAGAATTTAAAGAATTAGAACTACTCAACCAAGCAAAATAAATTTAAAAACACAATAGTTACCTTAAAAAGAAAAAGCAAAATGTACCCTGTTGTAAGTATAGGGTTTTATCAGAAAATAATTAAAAGTTAAATGTACTAACTTTGTATATTACTAAAATAAAGTTAAATAAGGCATATTAAAAAAACTATCTAACAAGAAATAAAACAATAGATAAAGATAAATTAAAAAGGAGAGAGAGGGGCAAAAAAGGGAGGCAAATTCAAAAAAATTAGAAAATAAAATAAAATAAAATAAGTAAAATGTGTACAAAAATTAAATTAGAGAATAATAAGAAATTACTGTATACAAATAAAAATAATTATGAGTAATAAAAGTTTAGAAAAAATTAAAATAATAAAAAAATAATAAAAAGGAGAGGGAAATGATAACAGAGATAATAATCCATAATTAGCAATACAAATATGTAAAGTAAATTAATATAAAATAAAAAGAAAAGGGGGAAAAACAATTACAATTATCAGGTTAGCAAAACAGTTATGTAATGCAGGTTAAACATAAAAATGAAAAATCAGGGGTATAATAAAAGTAAATACCAAAGACAAAGGAATATACAAACAAAGGAAATAAATATAATTTAAATATAAATATATAAAAATATATATAAATATAATTCTTATAACCATATAAGATAGGAATAAATAACAATAATTATTTAATTTATATAATTATTTATATAAATAATTATAAAATGAAGTTAAAAAATTAATATCAAAGGAAAAAAGATACCATAAAAAATTTAAAAAATAAAAAATAAAGTTGACCTCAATTTATCTATTAAAAATAAGTTAAAAGAAGTTCAAGATTAAAAATAAAAACAAAAAAAAATTATATAGGATTAAAAAACCTTCATTTTGTCTATTAATAAAAATAGGCAAAAGAGTAGAAAGTAACAATTAAAAATAAATAACAACAATTTGAATAGAAGTAGGATTGTTTTTTATTCAAATTGTTGTTTGTTGTTGTTTTTATTCAAATTGTTTGTTCAAATAGTTGTTATTTATTTTTAATTGTTACTTTCTACTCTATATCTATATTTCTATCTCTATATCTCCTTCTCTAAATTGTATACTAGAGGGTAAAATGTTTACTAAGGATGATTGTCCAAAACGATAACAAATTATTTCCGACCTTTATCATCAATTATTCTATTTAAACTTTTTCTAATCGTAGATATGTAGGAAAAGTGAATTGTTCATTTATGGTGTTTGGTGACGTTCACATACAACAAACGTTACGAGGTACCCCGTACTCATATACACTAGGTATATAGAAAAAGTATTGTGTTTCCAAAACATCCAAAACCGGGATATCACCGGAATTATCCATTTCAGGTGTTTTTTCACAAAAACCTCCTAAGTGGTTTTCACAAAGTTGTCTGTCTGTATGCGTGTGTGTGTGTGTGTCTGTTACAACGTAGCTCCCAGAGTATTTATGATAAAGAGTTGACACTTTGTATTAAAATCAGTCTATAAGTGTAGTTGCGCTAACCGGAAAAACATTTTTCTGGTGACAGCTGGGAATAAAAAGGATGCATTTATTATCTGAGGACAAGCGAAGCGAGTTCAAAGTAGGGAGGATGACCTAGCGAATCCAATATGATGAGGAAAAGTTCCGAGGTACCCTGTACGATTTTTTAAATTAAAAATGAGAGTGCTATTTTGGACTGATGTCCATATTTTTGTAAAATAAAATAAAATAAAAAAAATCGGGTACGGGGTACCTCGGAACTTTTCATGTGTCAAATCTATGCTGTAACACCTCTTCAGACTCGCTTTGCTCGTCCTCAGATATTAAATGCATTTTTTTTATCCTCAGCGGTCGTCCATACAGCACTGGCCACGCTCAATGCTGCTTAAATTTTATGATCCAACAAAAACCATAGATATACTTGTCGTATTAAAATGAAACATGGTGTACTTATTTATTAAGTAAAGGTATATACTTGTAACGAATTTAAACTCAATTAGACTGTTTTCCGATTTATTTATTTATATATTTATATTTATTTATATATTTATATTTATTTATTTATTTATATATTTATATTTATATTAATTTTTTTAAAAAACGTACACAAGTCATATAATAATAATTGAACTAATGGTGATAATGAGATAAAATATGGCACATATGTTAGTCTTATACATGGCTACATGCGTCATTTTGATGCGTCAATCTCAATTTGATCGCATGATTTTCCGTGTTTTATGATTTTTCGAGATGTTCGCTGAGTCATTATTGCGGGTCAATGACGTCATACAAATATTTTCCTAATAGCACAACTACAACGGTAGACTGATTTTTTTAAAAAACAAATTCAACTGTATAGCATAAATACACTAGGCGCTACGATGATAACACACACAAACAACTTTGAGAAAACTACTCAGGAGGCCCCTTAAAAACACCTGAAACGTACAACTCCGGTTTCATCCAGGATTTGGATTTTTTTGCAAACACAATACTTTTCCTTTTATACCTACGGTATAAATAAGAAAAGTAAAATGGATGAATTTATGAAAAACAATATTATTTAAATACAAAATACAGAAAAGCAATACCTCATAGTTTTGAATAACTTATTGGATCAATATGCGGGTATTCTGTTAAAAAAAATCCGGAAGTTTAAAGAATCCGGAAGTAACAAGCTGATTTTTAAAAAAGGTAGCACCCAATTTGAAGAAAATAGGCCCGGCTTGAGCTGATAAAGCCAAAGCTGATAAAGCAACTGTCTAACATCTTAGCTTTACCCCAAAAAGTCAAATCTATCTATCTATCAACATTAAACATAATTAATATTATTATTCGTGCATAATCATATAGTTAAATATATAAAATAATAATACAATATGTTTAACTAATATGTTTAAACGGCAAACTAAATAACACCATCACTAAATTTAACTAAACTAATTAATTTGAGATTAAGCGTAATTAATGTTACAACATATTGGTTAATGCTATATTATGCTACAAATTTATTGCTACTAATGCTAGGCTAATTCTATATTCTGAGGTCGAGCACAGTAAGAATAACGTTGTAACACGCTAGACGCTAAATTAACGCTATATTCTAAGGTCCAATGACAGCTCTCTTCAATGTCTGCTGTTTTGTATAGCTTAGGTTTTACTGCGAACTGTATAGATTGTCCACTGTTCTGTTTACCTTTCTCATCATAATAACCTGTACAGTTTGACTGCTGTTCTGTTTACCTAACTCTTTACAAAGACATTTATAGGTTGACTGCTGTTCTGTTTACCTTACTCTTCACAACGACATTTATAAGTTGACTGCTGTTCTGTTTACCTTACTCTTCACAATGCATTTATTAAGTTGATGCTGTTCTGTTTACCTTACTCTTCACAATGACATTTATAGGTTGACTGCTGTTCTGTTTACCTTACTCTTCACAATGACATTTATAGGTTGACTGCTGTCTGTTTACCTACTCTTCACAATGACATTTATAAGTTGACTGCTGTTTGTTTACACTCTTCACAATGCATTTATATTGACTGCTGTTCTGTTTACCTTACTCTTCACAATGACATTTATAAGTTGACTCTGTTTCTGTTTACCTTACTCTTCACATGACTTTGACTCTGTTCTGTTACCTTACTCTCACATGACATTTATAGGTTGACTGCTGTTCTGTTTTACCTACTCTTCACAATGACATTTATAGGTTGACTGCTGTCTGTTTACCTTACTCTTCACAATGACTTTATAGGTTGACTGCTGTTCTGTTTACCTCTCTTCACAATGACATTTATAGGTTTGACTGCTGTTCTGTTTACCTTACTCTTCACAATGACATTTATAGGTTGACTGCTGTTCTGTTTACCTTACTCTTCACAATGACATTTATAAGTTGACTGCTGTTCTGTTTACCTTACTTCTTCACAATGACATTATAGGTTGACTGCTGTTCTGTTTACCTTACTCTTCACAATGACATTTATAGGTTGACTGCTGTTCTGTTTACCTTACTCTTCACAATGACATTTATAAGTTTGACTGCTGTTCGTTTACCTTACTCTTCACAATGACATTTATAGGTTGACTGCTGTCTGTTTACCTACTCTTCACAAGACATTTATAGGTTGACTGCTGTTCTGTTTACCTTACTCTTCACAATGACATTTATAGGTTGACTGCTGTTCTGTTTACCTTACTCTTCACAAAAAATTTATAGGTTGACTGCTGTCCTGTTTACCTTACTCTTCACAATGACATTTATAGGTTGACTGCTGTTCTGTTACCCTTACCTTCACAAAGACATTTATAGGTTGACTGCTGTCCTGTTTACCCTTACTCTTCACAATGACATTTATAGGTTGACTGCTGTCTGTTTACCTTTCTCTTCACAATGACATTTATAGGTTGACTGCTGTTCTGTTACCTTACTCTTCACAAAGACATTTATAGGTTGACTGCTGTCCTGTTTACCTTACTCTTCACAATGACATTTATAGGTTGACTGCTGTTCTGTTTACCTTACTCTTCACAAAGACATTTATAGGTTGACTGCTGTCCTGTTTACCTTACTCTTCACAATGACATTTATAGGTTGACTGCTGTTCTGACCTTATCTTCACAAAGACATTTATAGGTTGACTGCTGCCTGTTTATACTCTTTGACTGACTGCTGTTCTGTTTACCTTACTCTTCACAAAGATTTATAGGTTGACTGCTGTCCTGTTTACCTTACTCTTCACAATGACATTTATAGGTTGACTGCTGTCCGTTTACCTTACTCTTCACAATGACTTTATAGGTTGACTGCTGCTCTGTCTACCTTACTCTTCACAATGACATTTATAGGTTGACTGCTGTCCTGTTTACCTTACTCTTCACAATGACATTTATAGGTTGACTGCTGTTCTGTTTACCTTACTCTTCACAAAGACATTTATAGGTTGACTGCTGTTCTGTTTACCTTACTCTTCACAATGACATTTATAGGTTGACTGCTGTTCTGTTTACCTTGCACTTCGCAATGGCCTTATTATTTTATTGTGAAGATAATTTTAATTCTTATATCTACCATACAATGAACTAATATTCTTTGTTGATATTTTATAATGAGAGAGGTGCAGTTTTAGTAATGTTTATAGAGTTCAAATCGATAGCTAGATATGTCAATGATTAGCTTTAAAACAACCAGCTATATTACGCTAAGTATAACTTATTTTTTAAATATAATTGAAAACTTAAACTACTTGCAAAAAAATAAATAAAAAAAATATGTTTTTTTACTATTTACTATTAATATTAATAGTTTAAATATTTTTTTTAATTTCATTATAGGCGAATAAATTATGCAGTTGTTAGGTTTTTGCAATTATTATTTACACTACTTATTATTATGATCAATACAGCCGTGGGAAAAAGTCTATGGCAATAGATTTATTAAAATGTCTATATTAATACGTAGCACAATTAGTGTTCTCTTCCTTTATTCTTATTGATAATATTTTACTTTTCCTCATTTATAGCGTAGGTATATAAAAAAAGTATTGTATTTGCAAAAAATTCCAAAACCGGGATGTCACCTGAATTATACTTTTCTAGTGTGTTTAAGGCCTTCTTAGTGGTTTTTATATGTGTTGTGTGTGTAATAATAATAGAAACAGCAAATCATCGGCTCGCGAGGCGAGGTTACCCCGAAGGGGCACACATGATAAATATTCGCATTTAATACAGGCATTAACAAAAATTATTATAAAACTTTTATGTAATACAACAATCTGGCGTTGTGGTTAATTTTTCTCGAAGAGCTAAGAGGCCGAGGACACAAGGGCATAACTTCAAAATTAATTTTCTTTACGAATTATATTTTTATTTAAATTTTTTTCTAAACTAAATTTGAGTAGGAAATATTCTTTGTGGCAAAAAAGGGAAGTCTTGAAAATTTCCAAGTCAAAAATATTTAAGTTGAATCTCATTATTCTTCTCATTTCGTTTTTTACCAGGAATATTATTCAAGTTATATAATGGTAAAACTTTTTATTTTACCATTTAAAAAACATTTGTTCAACGCCTACTGGATTTTGAATTTTTTAAAAAAAAAATCGCTTTGAGCGAAAAATCGTTTTGAAGTAATCATAACAAGCTGCCAAATATGAAAGCTAAGCTTTTCAGTATTTTGGGAAATTTGAAAAGTCAATCAAAAAAGACATTTCCCAGTCATTAATTATGGGATTGTTTTGTAAATTAAATATAATTGTGCGAGAGACACCTAGGAAATGTAACAAGCAAAATGCAATGCTACATCTGGGAACTGTTCCATCATTCGACATTCGTCATCATTGATGGCACAACATAATGTCATGTCCCACTCTGTTTCGTTACGTCTAACTCATCAGGGCGCCAACAGAGCCTAAACTCAGACGTACAGTTAGACGTAACGAAACAGAGTGGGACATGACATTATGTCGAGCCATCAATGATGACGAATGTCGGATGATGGAACAGTTCCCAGATGTGGCATTGCATTAAATTCAACACATTATAATTGTGCGAGAGACACCTAGGAAATGTAACAAGCAAATTGCAATGCTACATCTAGGAACTGTTCCATCATTCGTCATCATTGATGGATCGACATGTCATGTCCCATTGATGTAACAGCTCGACTTAACAGTTCCCAGATGTAGCATTGCATTATGCATGTTACATTTTTTTGATGTCTCTCTTACAATTAGATTGTGTCAACTATTCATGATTGCAAAACTCGGTAGTATCAAATAATATATTAAATTTAGATACTATACTATATTAATTTTCATTTGAATTATAATAAATATCTATACAATTGAATAAAATTGTTTTTTGGAGGTAGTACGTAATTAAGCACTTTATTGGACCGTTTTTAGGATGAGAAGCCAATCATTATTGTTCATTATCATTATAGGAGGTTATTTAGTACTTTTCACCTCCGAGGACAATAATGAATGTAAAAAAACTCCTAGGATGTAAAAGTAATTCATATATTGCCGCCATTACTGTAATGTAGCGTGTTCAAAAAAACAATCTGTGTAAAACCCTCATGAGGTTTCTTTAAAAACGTTCATTTTGTTTCTGTTTTTGTTCGTAGACTAATTTTTTTCGTTTTTAAAAGGTGTTCTAATTGACAATTTTTGTGTGTTTTTATTTGTAAAGCTTTTACATTTTTGACTAAAGTGTGAAGATATGGATGAATTCAATGACGACGATAATATGAAGTTAATTGGACGTTTTTTTTTCAATTAAGTATAGAGCGCAGTTTATTTAATGAGTGCTACCTCAAAAAAATAGTGTATGCCATCCGGCTGAGAATGTTTTTATGTCTTGGCAATTTTTCCCGACTCGCTTCGCTCGTTGGTAAATCTAATTGCCGTGACTTAAAGACACACTTCTCAGCCTTATGGCATAAATAACTATTATATTATAAAATACAATTATTATAAAATAAATCATTAATCATGAATAAAACATTAGATGGTATAAATGACAAATGACGATGTTAGATAATTTTTATTTGTAATTTAAAAAAATATTGAATATACATATAAAGAATATTAACTATACATCGTCTTAGTTAATGAAACAGCTACTATTGATATTGCCTTAGTTAATGAAAAAGCTACTATTGACACTGTCATAGTTAATGAATCAGCTACTATTGACACTGCCATAGTTCATGAAACAGCTACTATTGATATTGTCATAGTTAATGAAACAGCTACTATTGATACTGTCATAGTTAATGAAACATCTACTATTGAACTGTCATAGTTAATGAAACAGCTACTATTGATACTGTCATAGTTAATGAAACAGCTACTATTGATAATGTCATAGTTAATGAAACAGCTACTATTGATAATGTCATATTTAATAAAACAGCTACTATTGATACTGTCATATTTAATGAAACAACTACTATTGATACTGTCATATTTAATAAAACAGCTACTATTTTTTTAGAAACCACATTAAATGCTAAGAAATTTGAACTAATATCACTATATTCTAGACATTTTTTTGTTTGACATATATTATTTTTTTGTTTAAAACTACAAGATGGAAATATTAGCTACAAAAATTCACGATATAAATCGAATAATGAGAATTATTCGAGAATAAGGGGAATGCTTGCTTCGGAGGTAATGCCCCCGAAAGAATCCTTGCTAAGTTACTGATTTGTTAGATAAAGTTTGTTTGAGTATCGTTGGCAGTCTCGGTCCGAATACCGCACATGTGAAGAATAGAGCCAAAATCGTTTCGCCACTGTTTTACAAGGAAAGTCGAGAGTATAGGATAACGTTGTAATACACTAAGTTTAGAAGTATTAGCTAAGTTTATTAAGTTTGTGCTTTTCCACTCTTAATATCTAACACGTTTAATACCAACATACTATATATTAGTTATATAGTATAATATATTAATAAAAAATAACTAATACTATATATTAGTTAATTTGTACTTTTACCAGAATTTATGACTTAATAATCTCAAAAATCCTGTCACGGTGGTCCGCAAGCCGGGCGAATGCGGACCGTGCTTAACAATCCATTTATTGATAAAGATTTTGGTTTATGCTTTATACCTTGTGCAGTTACTTAATTATCAAGTACTACCCGTAACTCATTTTTTCTGCAAAGAAAATGCGCACAATTATCCTGTTGGTTATACAAAACTATGCCTCTAAAATTGGCAGTGCGCACAATTATCCTGTTAGTTATACAAAGCTATGCCTCTAAAATTGGCAGTGCGCACAATTATCCTGTTGGTTATACAAAATTATGCCTCTAAAATTGGCAGTGCGCACAATTATCCTGTTAGTTATACAAAACTATGCCTCTAAAATTGACAGTGCGCACAACTATCCTGTTGGTTATACAAAATTATGCCTCTTAAATTGACAGTGCGCACAATTATCCTGTTGGTTATACAAAATTATGCCTCTAAAATTGGCAGTGCGCACAATTATCCTGTTGGTTATACAAAATTATGCCTCTAAAATTGGCAGTGGGCACAATAATCCTGTTGTTTATACAAAACTATGCCTCTAAAACTGACAGTGCGAACAATAATCCTGTTAGTTATTCAAAACTATGCCTCTAAAACTGACAATGCGCACAATTATCCTGTTAGTTATTCAAAACTATGCCTCTAAAATTGGTAGCACTATTATTTGCATAAGTTTAAAGCTTAGTTAGTGTTTATCTTTAAAGGTTTTTAGGGCATTTTCAAAGGGTTTACACAATAGTTTTCCAGAGTATTTAGTTTACGAATAAACACATATCTTTTACCTCTAAAGTAGTAGACAGCAGTTTTAGAAAAAGTAAAAAAATGTTAAGTGAAAATTTTCATCGATTAATTACACTCCTTCCCAAAAAGTGTTATTTTCTAAGCAGGCACTTTCTCTCTTTAAAGAATTAGAACACTTACCACTTGAAACAATAGATTTCTAGAAACAATAGATTTGTTATTTAGTAGCTTCTGCTTAAATTGACATGCTGCTTTGTTTCTATGGTAATTAAGTCCTAAGTTTGAAACCATACACTTTAGTCTAATATAGTGAATTTCCCTTGAAAAAATATCGCTAATAGAAAGTAGTCATGGTGGAAGTAGAACATTGGAGTATGGGTATGGGCAAACGTTTAATATATGTACATATATATAAATAAATATATATATATATATATATATATATATATATATATATATATATATATATATATATATATATATCTGTGTGTGTGTATTTCTAGAAAAAAATTAATCTCGTTATCTTTAGAACAGATTAAAAGTTTAAATCTAACAGCAAAAATAAGATTTTAAGATTTGAAGAGAACACCCTTGGTCAGATGAGTCAGGAAATTGAAACAATAGTTAAAATTAAGGATTCATATTTTTAAGTGTTATTTAAGTTTTAGGGGGCTGTAGTCGATACGAATTCTTTAAGTACTACATCCTAGGATATTTAATTTGCATCTTGGATCCGGAGATAATTTACTCAACCATGTGACGTACTACTTAACTTACTTTAAGTGACGTAAGAAGTCGAAAAATATCTGTAAATAACCGGAAAATTTAATTGTAGCAAGTTTACAACATATTCGAGTTGGGTGTCGTTTTTAATATTTTATGTGGTTCTAAGTAGAATGAAATAGTCGATCCGAGTAGACAAAAATGGGGATCCAAGGTCTTATCTTTGTGCTGGAGAATGTTTATCATTACTTTCGAAGGTCATAACTACAAAGTAATTTGGCGTGGACGTCCCCAAGCTGGGCTAATTTCTTTTGCAGCGCTTGCTCTCTTTCTCGCCAATCAAGGTCTTGCTTAGGCTTTCGGTTTTCGCTTTGTAATCGGAGCAGTTACACTTTTACTTGATTGTCAATTTTCTAGATTTTCCCGCAGGAATTACGCTGAAACATTACGAAGATTAGCATTACTGAGTTTTGCATGAGCGCCAAAAATGATTTTCAGAATAGATTAAGCAGAAAAAGTGGAACTACTCCGACTACAAAGCATAAACCTGAGCTAAAAGTGCCATGGAAAGCAAAATAGCAAGAATGTAGAAGAAAATTCGCCCAGTTTGTAGACCTCCACATCAATTTTTTTTATTTTCTCATAAAGAGAGCCCAGTAGCATTAGTTTCGCGGAGAGATTTAAGCAGATTTGGTTGTGTGTTCCCTCTTTTGCCTTTCTATTGTCTGAAATCCCCCACTCTCGTCCACCATAATATCTCTTATTCTAAATAAATACCCAAATAGATAAGAATTTTATTTCTTTCACTTCTTTTGTTTCAAGAACCGTATATAAGTGAATGCGCAATTTTAGCGGTACTCGTCTCAATAATATCTTAAGTTTTTTTCGCTTCTTAGAGTGGTCTCTCCAAATCGGTTTTATTCGACTCAATTAGAGAACTGAATACTCGCCAAATATGTCATTCTGTCACAATTGACAGAAAAAAACTCGCTTTACTCGCTATACGGCGTATATTTATAATAATACATAGTCAGAAAGGCTCGCTTTGCTCGCTACATTGTGCATATTTATAATAATACATAGTCAGAAAGGCTCGCTTTGCTCGCTACATTGTGCATATTTATAATAATACATAGTAAAATAAGTGTTATACATAGTAAATAACGCTCGCTACATTGCGTGTAATTCTGTATAAAAAATAGGGCTCACTTAAATGAGTATGTTTATAACGACATACTAAAAAGGGACTTGCTTAATTGCGTGTAAAAAAAGAAGCTCGCTTCGCTCGCTAGATTGCATATAAGAATAATTGTACATATTAGAATACCTCATTTATGCATAATGAGCATTTATGCTTTTTTCTATCAATTTATTTTATCTTTAATTTTGTTGCTGTAAACGATAAAAGTTTAACATAAAAAATTTTAAAGAATAATATTCTAATGTTTATTTTTTAGTCTTAAGTAGATAAAATAGTATATGCTACTATGCAGCAAAGAAAACATTGCTGACTCGTGTCAGCAATTACCTGCATCGGCTCCGCCTCTGCAGACAAATCGTCATTCGCCTGACTCGATTTCGAATCGTCAGTCAAATGAGGGTTATTACCAGCCTCGGCTGGAAATTTATATAACTTATGCCCTAGCCTTTGGCTAGGGCAAATATATTTATAAAACTAATTAATTAATTAACTAACTAACTAACTAACTAACTAACTAACTAATTAACTAAATTAATTTATAAAACTTTTGTGCAAGTTGTGCAAGCAAATAAATGTGATTTAGTTGAAATTTTTGCACGAACATATATCTTGAGTATATAAATAAGTATACAATTTTATTTTACATTATGGCAAGTATAGCTACAATTTTGATAAATCACTTATAATAGGCAGCACCTGGAAATTAAATTATTGTTTCACTGAAGACAAGTGGAGCAAATCCAAAGGCGTACTGCAATATATGTTAGGTGACTTTCATTTTCTAAGGAGAAGGAAAGGGAGTCCAAAGTTGTGTGGAAAAGTCCTGAGGTACTTCGCACTAATTTTTTTAAATTTATTACCTTTCAATATAATGTATTGTCTGTGGTGTAGAGCTTTTTGTTGATGTATTTTATAGATAATTTATTACTTTGATTACAGGGAGGAATGGGTAATATGATGGGTCTGCAAGTGATTCCAATGTTAGCAAGGATACCAGACTTCAGCAAGCAACAAAGACCAGTACTACCCAAACTTCTATCCTTCTATCCTGCTATGGACCACTCTTCCATGAGAGAGGGAAGGAATGGGCCAATATTAGATGTGAAATCGATCATAGCTAATTACAGGTAGGTTAATACCTGAACCTATTTAATACAAACTACAGAACAATTTTTCACCTGAGGGTACAGGCTATAGAACAATTTTTCACCTAAGACTACAGACTATGGAACAATTTTTCACTTAAGAGTACAGACTACAGAACAATTTTTCACCAAAGAGTACAGACTATAGAACAATTTTTCACCTAAGAGTACGACTATGGAACAATTTTTCACCTAAGAGTAACAGACTATGGAACAATTTTTCACCTAAGAGTACAGACTATGGAACAATTTTTCACCAAAGAGTACAGACTATGGATCAATTTTTCACCTAAGAGTACAGACTATGGAACATTTTTTCACCTAAGAGTACAGACTATGAAACAATTTTTCACCTTAGAGT
Organism: Microvelia longipes; assembly: GCA_018340805.1. Taxonomy (NCBI): domain Eukaryota; kingdom Metazoa; phylum Arthropoda; class Insecta; order Hemiptera; family Veliidae; genus Microvelia; species Microvelia longipes. Next base: position 12,759,023 of record JACMZG010001913.1, on the reverse strand, counting down.
ACAGACTATAGATCAATTTGTCACCTAAGAGTACAGACTATGGAACAATTTTTCACCTAAGAGTATAGACTACAGAACAATTTTTCACCTAAGAGTACACACTACTGAACAGTTTTTCACCTAAGATTACAGGCTACAGAACAATTTTTCACCAAAGAGTGCAGACTATGGATCAATTTGTCACCAAAGAGTACAGACTATGGAACAATTTTTCACCTAAGAGTACAGACTATGAAACAATTTTAAAATGTCTGACATTTTGATTTCCATGGGATTCATACGAAAAAATTAATTTAAAAAGGATGTTTATTAGTACTGAAAAAAATCATTTTGCTGCCTATAGTACGACGATTCCATGTCAAATCAACACAAAAAAGTACATTTTTGGACTTGATGTCACCGATTTTAATATAATTTAGCTGACAGGTAGGCACTATAGAAGGAAAAAAATCCAGATTTTAGGCTTATTTGGTGCAGGCATATTGCCGTAGTAGGGTGGTGAATTTTCCTAAAATGTGATTTTTCAACATTTCTTTTACTACGAAAATGGCTGTATCTAAAATTCTGCATAGGGTATGATTTTTATTTTGTTAGCGTTTAAAAGCTTAAACTTAGCCCTTTTAAATAGATTCTACATACTTTTGGATAGTTAGTCACAAGTTTTTATTATGAGAAAATATAAAATAAAAATGCTAATATCTCAAAAGTGCCTTTTTAAAAAAAATCCTAAAAGAGCTTAAACTGTTTGTAAAATGTCCACTAACTTTCATTTTAGGACCGCCATGGGATTGGACACAGTAGCGCATAATGTATGACAAGGTAAGATCTATCACATAATCGTTGATAGAAGTTGCAAAAAAGTGACTTTTTACTCTATTTTGAAGTCAAAGAAATGTTGAAAAATCAAATTTTTTGGTAAATTCGCCACCCTACTCTGGCAATATGGCTGGACAAAATGAGCCAAAATTCTGGGTTTTTTCTTCTATGGTGCCTACCTGTCAGCCAAATTATATTAAAATTGGAGATATCATGAGTTTTGACCTGTGTTGATTTGATATGGAATGACCCATACGGCTAAAATTAGTTGACAACGCGAGAATAGTGTTGAGGAACCAATTAGGTTGGCCTGATTTGAAATTGAGGGCGTAGTTTAACACCCAGGACTAACCTCATTGGCTACCTCACATTATTTTCCCACACTGCCAACTGTTTTCAGCCGTGTATCATATTGTAGTAGCATTATATACTATACTTAAAATCATGCATGTATAAAGCTAGTAAAAATCTAGTAGCCTTTGTGAAAATAAGCTTCAAAAAGTACAGATATTTTACTAGGGAAAAGGGATAACTATAACAGTAAACTTTTTTCACTTATAATAACTACTTTTCTTATTAGGAAACTTTAGGTAATAATCTTAGAAAAGAGAAAAAAGGGTTGAACATGGAAGAAAATGTAAAAAACTTAACTTCAAGGCAATAATATTTTTTAACTTTTTTTTGGCATCGCTTTTTGTTACTTATAACTTTTAACAACATTCTAACTTTCCTTTTTTTATTCTTAGAGGAAGAAAGATAAATTATGGTGGGTAGTAAGTTTAGAAAATCCAAAGGAAGAAAAAGTTACTGAAGTTAAAATATGCGTAAAACTACCTGGTACTGCGTTGATTAACGCAGCTAAGAGAAGAAACTTTTTAGAACAGTGATTTTTCTACCTCATAAAACAGACGGTAGAATCTCGGTAACTTAAAATATTTACTTACTTACATGTATAAGTAAGTAATTGCACGTGTAAGTGCAATTTGTCATTTGAGATCGTCAGTAAAATGCCTACTTTACTGCTTTAAAAATCAAAAAAGTGTCACTTATTTAGCGGCTTAAATAGACATGTTATCTGCGATTGATATACGCAATATTGACCAGTCCAAGTCCCGGACCTGAAAAAATGTGACTCATTTTGTACTACTTTAAACCAAATTTTCCTGAAAACATACCTTAAATTATGAAAAAACAGTTTGCTTATCTTAAGGTGGAGCCTTTTATATGCATGCGCACGCTCAAAATTTTTTAAACTTGCACAACTTTTTTTTTTCACTTTTCTTCAAATTAGTGGTTCAAAACATGAAGAGAACCTTTTTTAAGTGATAAAATGTTCTATAAAACAGTTGTTTAATCATCAAAATCGGATAACTACAACCAAAGTCATGGGTCTTTAAGAAACACTACAAAAATGCTTAATTTATGCAGGGTCAGCGAATTTATTTGAACAAATATTGGCTTTTTGTACCTTTTGGCCATTTATCAAGTGTCATAATTTTAGTTATAAGATCTATTTTTTTTATCTTTTCTTAAAATTGTGTTGTCAAATTTAGGAACCCTCGCTGGAGATCGCTGCCATCGTTAGGTAAGTCAAACATTTTATACTTTTACATCAAAACGATGTTATTGTTAAAAATAAAATTTTCTGGGCTCGAAGATACTCAGCTTCATCACTTTCTGTGTGTCTGTGTATATTACCAATTTGAGCAAATAGGTATTTATTACCATAGAGATATAATACTAGAGGGGGCAGTCACTGAGGACCTCGTCAGTCTCAGCAGAAGGGACCTTAGAACAGTAACTGGACTACTGACTGGTCACTGTCACCTCCGAAAACATCTCCATTTGTGAATCGGAAACCGAAACTGCATCTCACATACTTCTGAGATGCCTAGCCTTTCAAAGGTTCACCAACTTTGGTAGCAGCATTCTCACTAAGTTTGCCTCTACCAATGAATCATTGGTCAAAATGATCCTAGACCTAGTCCGGGGAAAATTATTATTCTGACCTGGACCAATTGAGGGGATTGTACAATAGACTTCCAGTTGGAGTGCAAATAGGGTCTATCCTCGACTCCAACCCCAATCTTTAATAATAATTGATAATGGAGGGGGCATAGCCTATCTAAATACATTGAGAGGCCTGAAACATCTTTTTGGGGCTCCCAGAGGCTCTGTGCAACCTCATGGAAACCTCCATCAAGAGTGAGTTAAGGTTGTTATTTTTAAATTTATTTCGGTTCCCAGCACATTGTGTTTTGATTTATATTTTTCACGTTTTATATATAAATTATTGTAATTTTATACTGATTACTTGATTTTATAATTGAAGGTGGTCAGGTTACTTTTTCGATGTTTCAAAATTTAACCTATAGGGCCTCTCTAGTAATAATATATCTATGCTTATTACTTATAACTTTAAGAGCAAACTATATTGATACATTTATATGTAAACTGTATAGGTAACTTTCTATAATTAGGAATAAAAAATAAGGTTATATTTAGTTACCTTCTTCTTCCGTTTTCTAGCTTTTAGTTTTACTTTTTCTTATTATAGTATTTCTTCTCTATTTCTTTCTTTTCTTTATTATAGTAATCTTTTTTCTTTTCTTTTTTCTTTTTGTAGTATTTTTCTTAATTAATTTTCTCATTCATGTGGATTACTTATGACTTTTTTAAAAAATTCTTCATTTCTTATTATTACTTCGCACTTTTTTTCAGTAACTTTAGTTATTTTATTTGACATAATTCTTCCTCAGAACGAATATTCTATTATTTTTAGTTCTGATTATGACCAGATTGGTCGAAACGTTACACTAAAACCGTTGTTTTTTATTCAACTCTAATGGATACAATCTCCTAATCAAGACATTATTAAGGGTACAACCAACATCAATTTGTAACTTTCTATACAACTATTTTTTATGCACGAGTAAGCAATATTAATAAAATATAGCATAATTTCAAGTGAGCGTTGAATATTGTAAATTCAACAAGATATCGTGATTTATTATATTTAATATAGAACACATTTATATTCCGTTATAAATGTACTTCCTAGTACAGATGTAACGGATCATGAAATGCATAATCGATTTTATTTCATTATATTCTCTTATTTTAACTAAACAAATAAAGAAAATTGAGGCGGGAAGGTCAAGACCGGTGAGTACACCGCTCCTCTGGATAGTTTTCTTCACTATCCTTGTATAAGAGAAAGCATTGTAATGCTTAGTAGTAGTAGTAGTAATATAGGGGGAGTGGTAGTAACTACCAGGCATGTAAGCCACGTTGTTGGGCCCTTTTTGCCAGCTCCCTAAGATAGTGTTACAACTCCTTTTAATTTCAAGTTTAGATATATTTCATCTAATCTAGGCAGAAGAGCCGTGAATGTTTGTGGTTCCTCTCATGCTTTTTCAAGCAATTATACATATTTTAACTGACTCATATAGTCTAGTGAAAACTAGGAACAACACGTGCCCTCACTGTTAAACCAAACCTCCACACACTTTAAACTACAATGCAGACACACTGTAGTATTATAATGAATTTACTATGAGGGTCCTAAATTTTGCCTATACACAGTTTCATTTAGGGTAAGGGATCTTTAACGAGTACCTGACAACGCACAGGCTCGAGAACACCGGTTTTACGTCCCTTCTGAAGGATGTAGTACACAGAATTTTATCCTTCTCATAAAAATCCCAGAGGCCCGTGCTGGGATTCAACCCAAGACTAAATAAACTCAGAAATTTAAAGTCCATTCATTCAGTGTATTGGCCGCGTACCTTAACCACTACAACACGGGTGACTCATTGTAATGAGTAAATGTTTAAACTTTTTTTCGGACCTTACATTTTTGGTATTAGGAAGCCAAACTGAATCGATTCCCTCCACTCCTCCCAAACTTCCGTCATCCGAACCACCTCATAAGCGTCATCCTCATAAGCGTTACTTTTATAATGGAAATTCGCTAAATGTAACGCAATAAGTAAAAATATTCTCAAAAAGCAAAAGTGACTATGAATCTAACTCCATCTTTGTGTTAAGTATCAAAATAGATATTATACTATCATGGTTCATCTATCATCATCTATATAATCACCGGAAACAACGAAAACACAGTAAATCAACTCTAAAAGATCATTTTTCGAGTTTTTAAAAACTTATACAAGTCATTCGATAAAATTTAAACTAATGCTGGTAATGGGATAATGGTAATTTTGGCCCATATATATGTATATATATAATATATATATATATATATATATATTATATATATTATATATATATATATATATATGTGTGTGTGTGTGTGTGTGTGTGTGTGTGTGTGTTTCTCGGATCGAATTTAAACTTGGTACAAAAATTGACCTTGGTATTGACCCGAATCCTACTGTTTATGAAATATGTGATTCAATAACCCACAATAATGACTCAGTGAAAATTTAAAAAAATCATAAAACTTCAAAAAACAAAATGTTTGATCGTGCTGAAATTTTAAACATACTCATTTGTATTGTTAACACCTTTGACTAAAATTTATTATCACAATTAGTACTGACTTCATTACTTATTACTAGTTTTATTGTTTATTTAAAACGTCAAGCCCCTTTTAAAATTATTCATTATAAATTATAGGCGATTTAAAAATTACTTCAACTGTCTAGAATGCTAAAACTAGGCCCCTTAGCCAAAAATAATCATTTGGGATTTGTCTTTTTTTAAATAAGAAAAGACAACAAAAATTAAAAAAATATTATCATATTTAAGATTTAATAAATTCATAACACAAGAGTCAAAGGGCCCCAATATTTTTAGGAAGGGCCTAAAAAGCTCCTAGAGACAAATGTTTTTAAATTACTTAAAATATTCTCAATTTGTTACCTACATTTTGGTCCTTTAAGACCCCTATTGTTTATACTTGGGCCTTTAAGGTCTCAAACGAAAGGGGTCTTAAAATACTTGATTAGGGCCCTAAAGCAGTGCAAAAGACCACTAAAGATTAATGACAATTTAATTAAAATCCGCGGGCCTTTTTGGCTCAGTCCACAACTGGCTAAAAATGTCGAGATAAATTATCCATGATTCATTCGAAGTAGATTCAAAGAAATGAATTAGTTGTATTTCTTTTTCAACAAACTCAAAGATTTGTCGGTGCAAACATAGAGATATTATTACTAGAGAGGCCCTATAGGTTACATTTTCAAATATCGAAAAAGTAACCTGGCTACCTTTGCATATTAATATTACGAATAATCAGTACAAAATTACAGTAACTTATATAGTAAAACGTTAAAAATACAAATCAAAACACAAACAATGTGCAGGAAACCGAAATAAATTTATTTATTATAACCTTAACTTACTATTGGTGGAGGTTTTAATGAGGTTACACAGAGCTCCTGAGAGCCCTAAAGAGATGTTTCAGGCCTCTCAATGTATTTAGGTAAGCTATGCCCCTCTAAATAGCCCCCTCTAGTATATATTTCTATTGGTGCAAAACTATACTAAAATGTTATTTTCTTTCAAGCTGATAGAGTTTATAAGGTGATTCAATTGGAGAGTTTTTATGAATGAAATCAATTTTTTTTTACATGTTAGGTTATAGTCCGGCAGTGACGTCATTGCAGGAATAAATAGTAAATTTTCAATGTTGAACGGCTATACCGATTCCTGCAATGACGTCACACGCCATTCATAAAAACGTCAGGTTATAAACTCCGAATGCGTTTGGTTTGTTTACATCGAATTGAATCATCTTATAAATTTCTAACATCTTGATTTTCTTTTAATGACAATGACTCAATACCATTTAACACATAGAACGGTACAAAACCAAATCAACTTAATAGACCAAGAGCCCAGGGGTGTTTTGTTAATAAAAAGTGTAATGGCTGGAACCGGTCTCAATTTTTCGTAAATACCTTCCTGAACAAGGATCTGCAATTCTGCCGACTCGTATCGGATGGGTGTCCCAGGCAGAACGCACTTTAGGGGTCAAAGGTTCTGCCTGGGACACCCATCCGATACGAGTCGGCAGAATTGCAGATCCTTGTTCAGGAGGTATTTACGAAAAATTGAGACCGGTTCCAGCCATTAAAACTTTTTATTAACAAAACACCCCTGGGCCCTTGGTCTATAAAGGACGGTATGAAAATCATAATCAAACTTATAAGTTTTAGATGGCCTGTTATACAGTTCAATTTGTAATAACAGGTTCACATTGGACTGACTCAGTTTATTTTTATTTGCCCTATTAGAAGGCAAAAATTCTTCAATAGAATGGGTGTAGAATCTTGAGATTTTTTAGGTTGATGTGATTTTTATTCTTGTCACGTTCTAATCTCAGACACTGTTAAAGCTTAGAAAGGTATTGCTAAAGGTTTTATAAAGGTCCTGAAACCTAACAAAGGATCACAAGGGATCAAATCAGCCAAATACAGATAACAAAGACTTTCTACCGTCTGAAATCAAGATTCAGTTCGATACGGCTTTTGACTCTCAATTTTTTTAACATTTTTATTGATTCCTTACACATCACTTCCTGGAATATGTTATTAGATAAATTTACAATTTGTTCGACTTTTTAGAGAGTTAAACATATTATATATTGCGATACTAAAGACTGCAGTCCTTATCCCCATCAATAACTGATACAAGAATGATAGTTTTCAAAATTGTGCGAGAGACACCTAGGAAATGTAACAAGCAAAATGCAATGCTACATCTGGGAACTGTTCCATCATTCGACATTCGTCATCATTAATGGCTCGACATAATGTCATGTCCCACTCTGTTTCGTTACGTCTAACTCATCAGGGCGCCGACAGAGCCTAAACTCACCCTGACCTTCAATTAATTCCGAAGAATATAGTGTGAAGTACTTACCAGAGACGAGCGGTGCTCTCTTACCGCCATCATGCATGGCAAGCGAAACATTTATCATTTGATACTACCGAGTTTTGCAAAACATGAATAGTTGACACAATATAATTGTGCGAGAGACACCTAGGAAATGTAACAAGCAAAATACAATGCTACATCTGGGAACTGTTCCATCATTCGACATTCGTTATCATTGATGGGTCGACATAATGTCATGTCCCACTCTGTTTCGTTACGTCTAACTGTACGTCTAAGTTTAGACTCTGTGGACGCCCTGATGAGTTAGACGTTACGAAGCAGAGTGGGACATGACATTATGTCAACCATCAATGATAACGAATGTCGAGTGATGGAACAGATTTCAGATGTAGCATTGCATTTTGCTTGTTACATTTGCTAGGTGTCTCTCGCACAATTATATTGTGTCAACTATTCATGTTTTGCAAAACTCGGTAGTATCAAATGATAGAAATTTTGATCTTTACTGGCAAAAAGTCCAGTAGACCAATGTGTAAGTGGCAGGCAGTGAAATAAGCAAGAACTACAGCATTTAGTCTATCGAGCAGTGATAAAATAGTCGGCTTAGGTAAGTAAATGCATTCAAATAGAATTCCTTTTTCTTTATTTGCCATATTTGTATTTTATACATTCTATGCTCTGGAATTCATTTATGCATCATATTTGTCTTTATTTTTATCAAGGCATTCTATGCAGAAAGACAAAGAACTTAAGGTAATGTAATAAAAAAAAAAAAATATATAAAGAGCCACACAAGATAGAAATATATGATAAAATGCGATGTTCTGTAAAAGCATTTGATGGAGACAAGGACTACAAGTAAACGTTGTTAGTGGATAATGGAGAAAAGAGCTTCGGGTAAACGTTGTTGGTATCTGATGCAGTAAACGTTGTTGTTGTCTACAGTGGAGGAAAGGGCTCTGAGTAAACGTTGTTGGGATCTGATGCAGTAAACGTTGTTGGCATCTGATACAGCTAACGTTTTTTTTGTTTTTTAACGCTTTTTACCCTAACGGTAAAAATTATTTATTTCAAGTAGGAATATTGTTGAATCTTATAAATTTACCAACTAAGTGTTGCTTTAAATTTGTTCGGGAAGTATAAATAAAGTGGAGTTAAAGTTGTTAATTACGTAATGCAATGGATCATAATAGTTCCATGATAAAAGTTTGACGATATAAATAAATCGTCAGCTATAATTCCTTTTTCCAAAACAAACTGCTTTTTTGCGTGTTGTTTCATACTATAAAAATAATATGACACAATATGCATTCATGACTTAAAAAAGTCAAGACTGTCATCTATTGAAAGACATGCCATTTTCCAAAAAAATTCTGTCTTTTGGTTGACTGACCACAGACCCTGCGCTGTACTCAAATAGCTAAAAATGCTTGAAGAATACGTCAATGTCCATGCGTTAAATATAGGCACTCAGATCATATTACAACTCCGCAATAATTGGATGAATTGAACAGATTGGAATGAATCGAAACGAACTCAAACAGATCAATATGCACAATGAGGTATATAAAAGCGACGCGAGGTTACAAATGTTTACAGCCAGTGTTGCCTTTTTATGATTTTATTTACGAAAAAGGTATTTTAGACTGAGGTTGGCGTGAGGTGGAGGGGGGTGGTCGGTCTGAACCAATAGAATTCTTTCCCTCGCAGATTTTTGGTGTGCTGTCAATTGATTTTATAATGTGTGTCGTATTATAATAAATTTGAAAATTCGCTTATATCGAGGCATTATGGCACAAAGTAAAGCAAAGCGCCTCTCTGTGGCCGCAAATCGGTCCAGGAAAGTGTGGGGCCACGAAGCGCCGAAGCCGCGGAGCCATAATTCTTATTTTATTAATGGAAAATAAATCAGAAATTGTAGTTCACCGTGCCGTTTTGGATGTTACTCCAATACTGCATGAAAAGCTAATATGTGCCAGTTCCCAAAAGATTTCCATAAAGGCAGTAGAGAACACTTGTGTTTTTAGTTTTTACCGCTATTCTGGGAGACCAGAGCTAGTAGGATGTCAAAGGTAGAAAATGAGGGAAGTTCGTAATTCTCTGCATAGGGCCAAATTAACTGTGCTGCGTGTTATAAAACAAGAGGCCTTCGGCTTCTTAGCCGCCCCGCGGCATCAGCTTTGGGGGCCGCGAAGCGACCCCTTGTTCTTAGGGGCCACATTGTTATTGTCCTTATTTTATTGAATATCAGTCCAAGAAATTTACTCTTTTATAAGTTTTATTTCGATCCGAGAAAGCGTGCGAAAGTTATTGTGTGCCATAGAAACGTCATGGAACATACATAACTATGTATATTGATTTCGTGAACCCATATATATATATATATTATATATATATATATATATATATATATTATATTATATATATATATATATATTCTTGATCAGTACGTTCTTTTTTCTATAAAATTCATATCCCATCATATACAGGGTGTTTCATATAAAGTGTCCACCAAAGAAGGATGTGATAGTACTCCTCAAAGGGAACAAAAAATGTTCTATAATAAAAACCCGGATCTTCAACCGTTTTCCCACAAGGTCAAATTTAAAATGTTAAAAAAATATTTGACCTCACATCATAAAATTGTTAATACCGTTTAAACTGTTCAAGCTAGAAAGGCGAAATTAGTCTCGTTAGAAAGCTGAGTAAATTTCCTAAAGAACAAACTAGCAACTATGTCAAATATTTTGGAAATACTGCCCAAATATTTGCATGAAAAATGATTTTTTAAAAAAAGTTTATTTTATGGAATTTTTGTGGTAGGGCATTAGAGGAAGTAAGAGATGAGCTAAAGTTCAGCCAAGAACGGAAAAAACTTCTCTTATGATTGCCCTTTAAGTAAATGTAAATATTTTTATACATTCAATAGTCAAAATGTTAAGCCATTCTTCCTAGAAGTTGGAAAATCTGTAATTTTATTGGTATTTTTGCATATCTCTACAATGTTAATTACATGGTACATAAAATAATTAAAAATCTCTGAGAATAGTTGTTTTAGAGAAAAATGTTTAAGAATAAAATATGTTTATTTTACTTCCTACAGTCTAAAAATTGTATTATAAGTTTACTTTCGAAAAAAAAAATATTTTGTTTAAATAACACACTATTTTCTCTTTTACACGACGAAAATTATCAGGTTTTGCTACTTCTAGCAACAATAGCTTACATATTTGACTATTAAATGTATAAAAATATTTACGTTTATTTAAAGAGCAATCATAAGAGTTTTTTCCGTTCTTGGCTGACCTTTTGCTCATGCCCTACCACAAAAATTCCATAGAATTAACTTTTTTCAAAAAATCATTTTTCATGCTAACTTTTGTGCAGTAGTTCCAAAATATTTGACATTGTTGCTAATTTGTTCTTTAGGAAATTTACTCAACTATCTAACGAGACTAATTTCGCCTTTCTAGCTTGAACAGTTAAAACCCTATTAACAATTTTATGATGTGTGGTCAAATATTTTTTTTTAAATATTAAATTTGACCTTGTGGGAAAACGGTTAGAGATCCGGGTTTTTATTATAGAACATTTTTTGTTCCCTTTGAGGAATACTATCACCTCTTTTTTTGGTGGACACTTTATATGAAACACCTTGTATATAAAAACCATATTCATATAAATAAATAAATAAATATATAAATAATATATATATATATATATATTATATATATATATATATATATATATATATATATAATATATATATATATAATCAGTACGTTCTTCTTTCTATAAAATTCATATCGCCCCTATCCCCTCCCTTCATGACCCTAGTCATGCAGCGCTCATTTTTCTTTGGAATTTCGCTAAAATATCACTGGGAACAAAAGAAAAGTTTTAAGATAAGTAGAACTTACTAAAATATTATTTTAAATACAGTTTATATCTAATGCATTTTATCTACACAATGAAAACATAATTTCCGGTCTTTACAACGGAAGGAATCAATAGTTTGGAAGAATAGCAGTTCTACAATCTTTGGTGTCATTAAGTATCTACAGCTTGCGGAAAGCAAAGAAGACATCCTCTACGAGGAGTCCTTGGATAGAAAGGATAAAATATGTGTAGAAAAAGGATTTTGGGAGGTTATAAAAACCTTGTAGATTTTTCTAACTCTATATAAGGTTATATACCTAGAAAACACTTGGTAACAGCTGACGCAATCTATTTTTTCTCTACCTATGTTTATAGTGGTGGAAGGTTACTTTTGAGGTTAAGATAAAAAAGAACCGGTTAAGGTAAACTAGAAAAAGTATTTGGGTAAGGAAATTTGTGAACTAGGGTTTGTGGTTTGTGCGGACAACCCTGTGAATATTTATTCCTTAGGTTATGACCTTAAGGGGAAAGCCCATCTAAAGCTTTGGAAGGGCTTAACGATTGGAAGACTTAAAGAAAACTGAATAATATATCCAAATACAAAATGTAAAATGAAAAGGCTAAAGGATAAAAATATGTGTTTGGAAGAGGTGCTTAAATATATGCTGTCATGGCAATAATAAAAATGCTGTCATGGTAATAATAAAGATGATTTCATGGCAATAATAAATATGTTGTCATGACAATAATAGAGATGCTGTCGTGGCAATAATAGAGATGATTTCATGATAAAGAGATGCTGTCGTGGCAATAATAGAGATAAACTGCAGAACTGTTTTGTCCCAACAATTTTTTTTTACGCTTAAACTCGTAGGTTCATTTTAGCGTTTTCCCCTCACTCAAATCTCACTTAACTAATTAAGCCCTGAGTTTGTACACATCCAATCATCTAGGAAGAACACCCTCCGTACATGGTGGCACATATGACTAGTTATGGCGCATATGACTAGCACAGTGTGTCTAGTTCATCCAGGTTGTTTGTGCGTCAAGGAAAAGTGCAGGTAAAAAAGTCGTCAAAAATGTCATTTTAAACCTCTTTTTCTTCACTTCTACTAGTACCGATTTGAATTATTATTTATTTATTTTTGATCTACAAGGCACGCCCCTTAATAATATTTATGCACCTATAGCCGTTTTCACGCTTCTAACCATCAAAAACTCTACTTTGTTGCAGTATAATACACACTGGCAGCTTTAGTCAGTTTTTTGACTTTTTTTTACTGACTAAGCGGGGTAATTTAACTTTTCTTCTTGACTTGGCTGCGTGGAAAGCTGCTGCGTTTCTGAATTATTGTAAGAACTTCAGAAAAAATACTAGTTTAGGATTTTCAGTGGAAACAGGACGTTCCCTATAAACATATCGTGCTGAGAGAAAACTAAAATCACTTCAATGTTACGAACAACTTTATTTGTTGATTTAATAAAAATTAATGTTTGTTAAATTGACACATCCTAATTTTGAATTTTGCCTGAAGTATAAAATATATTTTTATCATTTTTCCTCGGAAAATTCTCTTACCCGTGTCTTGATTAGATTTCTTCCCGCCCTGGCAGCACCAAATATTATTTATTAGATTTCAAAAGGACTCAGAGTCGGGATATTGCCTCGGATATAACCTGTTAAAACACTTCTGTCGCTTTTTAACTTCCTTACTTTTTTATTTTTCTTCATTTTTACCGAAGATGGGAGAAACCGCCACCGTGGTTGAGATCGTTAAGGCGTTTGTAATTATACTGTCTTTTGATACTACGGAGGTCTAAGGTTCAAATTCTAGATTACGCTCTTAGTTTATATAAGATTATTGTGCCAATAAATTATTGCCAACTTTAGATTACACTTTGAGCGTAAGGGTTGCTACAACCGCTGGAGGCGGTTTCTTCGCAAGGGTTACCGCTGATAGGCCGCAAGGCTCAAAACGGGCATTATTATGGTAAAGTAATGTGTAGGCAGTAAAAATCCGGAACTAAAAATACTGACTTTTCAGGTACTTTTAAGAACTGTCTGGTTTTACAAAAAATAATAAAAAAAAACATTTTTTTTTTTTTTTTTTTTTTTTATTTGATTTTATTAATACAACTACATTTTTTAATGTAACAAGTATTAGTGAGGGGGGGATATGGTGGCGTGATTTGGCGGGAAGGAGAAGATATCCAATGATATCACTCAGGCGTGTAAGGGGGAGGGAGGTTAATTAATTATTCTAGCAGGTCTCTAGGCCACTGCCGCTTTAGGCGTCTAGGAGGATTATCAGGGATAGTTCTGGAGGAAAGGATTTGGATCAAGGGATTGAAGTGATCTGTTAAGGATTCGTGGAAGGATTTATAACGGGATTTGCAATAGTCGCGGACAAATGGAACATTAAGCTCTGAGTGAAGGGTGAGGTTAGAAACGAAGAAGGGAGCGTTTGTGATGGTTCTTAGGACTCTGGACTGGAGGATTTGGAGGCGGTTAGAGTTGGAAGGTTTGGTGCTACCCCAGACTTCCGAACCGTAGGCCCAAGCTGGCTTGAGAATAGTATTATAGATTCGAAGTTTATTATTTAGTGTTAGCTTGGACCGACGGTCTAGAAGTCTAAGAAGTAGTTTAAAACGTCGAGTAACGTCAGTTCGTTTGGTCTTCGTATGGTGTGCCCATGTCAGTCTTCTGTCGAGGTGTAACCCAAGGTAACGGACAGTGGAGGATTGAGGAATGATGCCTTGGTTGAGGGTGACTGGAGGACAAGTACTATGACGAAGAGCAAAGGTTACATGAACACTTTTTTGTTCGTTTATTTTTATCCTCCATTTCCTCAACCAAGGTTCTAGGAGTAAAAGATGGATTTGAAGGTAATCGGAAGCGAAATGTGATCTTTATGGACTGATAGGATTGCTTTGTCATCAGCAAAGGTAGCTAGGGTTGTATTTGGATGTTGGGGGATGTCGTGGGTGTAAATTGAATACAACAAAGGACCCAGAATGCTTCCTTGAGGCACCCCAGCTCTCACAGGATAGATTGAGGAAAAGGAAGAGCAAAGGTTTACTTGGAAGTATCTATTGTTAAGGAAGGATTGAAGGATAAGGTAATAAGTGAAAGGAAGGATGGTCTTGAGCTTCCAAAGCAACCCAGCATGCCATACCCTGTCGAAGGCTTGTTCCTCGTCCAGGAAGACAGCCGAGCAATACTTTTTATTCTCAAGGCAGGAGGAGATTGCGTCAACTATTCGATGAGATTGTTGTATAGTGGAGTGGTGGGAGCGAAATCCGAATTTGATGGTTAGGAAGGTGGCGAGAGAGCAATGGGTAAATTCTTCGCAGAAGAAGCTTCTCGAGAATTTGCCCATCACTGGCAAGAGGCTTATTGGTCGGTAGGAGGAGGGAAGGTGAGCAGGTTTCGATGGTTTAGGAATCATGACTATTGAAGCAAATTTCCAGGAGGTGGGGAAATGGGTGGTGCGGAGAACAGCGTTCATGATGTAAGTAAGGAAAAGGATACCTTTCTTAGGAAGTTTTTTTAAGTATGTGGGAGGTTATCAGATCATATCCATGAGCTTTACGAGGAGGAAGGTGTTTTATAATATAGGATATATCGGAAGGATTGAAAGCTTTAGGAGGAGGAGACAATTGGAGAGGAGTTAAAAGATCTTTTTGAAATTGGTCTTCATGAGCGGGGTCGAGGATATCAGGATGAGGAGTAAAGAGATTGTGAAGATGGTGAGCGAAAATTTCCACTTGCTCAGGTTCGGTCTTTGCCGAAACATACAGCGGATTTAAATATCAGTTTCACAATGCTTAATTTTATATTGTATATATATATATATATATATATATATATATATATATATATATATATATATATATATATATATATATATATATATATATATATATATACGTGTGTGTGTATGTTTGTATTTGGTAAAATTCAGGGCTAAGATTTTTCTCCGACTAAAAGTTCCTTAATTATGCTTTTTGGGGCGCTGAATCGAATGAAACCCAAGTCAATACAATTACTCTAAATGTCCTTAAAATCGAAAAAACATGGTAAATTACCGGTACCCAAAATTATGATCGATATAATATAAATTTCGAGTAGAGCGTCGTTTCTTATGTAGTTTTGGGCGCTGAATAAAATAAAACCAGTCTTGAGTCAGTATGACCCTCTAAGTGACAAAATTCGAAAAATTGGTGGTCAAATACCAGAAAACCTAAGATACGGCCGAACAAAATATTCGAAGGATAGGCGCTGAAACCATTAATGAATCTAACCGTAAAACCAACTGCGCATTAAACTTGTGCAAATAATGGTGTGCAATGCCAATTTTAGAGGTATGGTTTTGTATAACTAGCAGAATATTTATGCGATTCCTTTTAAAAATACAGAAAAATGAATTACGAGTAGTGCTTGACAATTGTAGCAAATTATAACTTCAGTAACAGCTCAATTTAAAAAGCATAAACCGGAAACAGGAATGGATTGTTAAGCACGGAAACACGCATTCCAAAGGAAATTCGCCCAACATGCGGACCACCACTCAGAATTTTTTATTTAGAATAAGCAAGCCTTAGTTCCATACCTGGCAGCTTGTTTAAGACAAAGCAGCATATTATCAGTAATTATTTTATTGTAAAAAAACACGTACCTACGAAGTATAATTATTTTGGAAGTGAATGTACTATATCGACCCTGAACTCTAAACTCAGAAACACGCCTCAAACATAAAATTAATTTTGACCATATCTCATGTTAATTTTCTGTTTATTATAAATTGTTTAATGTTATTTTAAATACTTCCTCATCTTATAACTGAATCATATACACATTCCTTTTTGAATTGTTATTTATCATTTTACTTATAATTTCTTAATTATTTTTTTTAAACATACAGCTCATTATACATCACTGTATTTTTCTTAATTTAACTCACTATTTATTGTAGCAAATTTCCTTTGGGATTTAAAATTCGCTAATGGGTTAGGCGCCATGGCGGATGTCAAACCTCGGACCACGACACAAATCCGTTTCAGAGGTCCCTAATGACGAAAACATATGTTTCGCGAGACTTTATATATATATATATATATATATATATATATATATATATATATATATATATATATCTAATTCTAGACACTTTCTTGTAAACACTCTATCTTTCGAACAGATTAATATTTTTAATCAAAATTGGTACAAAAATCAATCTTCAAGAGGACACGAACACTATTGAAAATTAGGTTTTTTGTGACGTCACTAACCTTTACTGAGTCAGCAAAATTTTCAAAAAAATCAACAAATTTCAGACTTAATATATTTCGCCGCAAAAAGGAAATTCGCCCGATATGCGGACCACCGCGCCAGAATTTTGTTAAATATATATTATATATATATATATATATATATATATATATATATATATATATATATATATATATAATATATATATATATATTAAAAAAAATTGTGAACGCGGTACCTCGGAACTCTCCCTGATTACATCGGACTCAGAGAGTCCGATGTAATTACGACTTGTACTCGCTTGTCCTAAGAATGTACAAGTCGTTAAATGTATGCTGCAACACCTCTTCCAACTCGATTAATCCATTTCATTTCCAGCGGTCACCCATCCAGGTACTGGCCACGCTCGATGATCAGTACTGGATATATTAAGTTTTATGATCTAATAAAAATCATAGATATACTTGTTGTATTGAAATGAAGTTAAATGTACTTATCTATTATATATGTACTTACCCTGCCCAACCCGAGCAAAAAAATTTTGCACATCTTTTTTGCAATTTTAAACTGTTTCTCAGTTCACACGCGGGGTTTGGCAAGGGGTTTAACTCTGTGTTTAATCCCCTTGGGTACTCAACCCCAACCGTTCACACTGTATAGTTTATACTCTACCCCGATAAAAAATAAGTTTCACGGATGAACCCCGTGTTTGATCCTGTTCACACGTCAACTGTCGGGGGTGTTGAACACGAGATTTATCCCCCTATCAAACCAAAACGACGTATTACCTATTAACGAAAACATAAAAAATTTGACACGTTTTGGTCCACTACGATCGCACCTGTGATGCAAAGTTAGGGGACTTTTTTTGGGGGGTAGACCTAAACATGTCCAAACGGATTCTCAAAATAAAATTTTAACTATTTATAAATTCGCAAAAAAAGTAAAATTCGCAACCTTTGTGAAAGCCCTTCTATGTCTTCTGCTTAGTAGTCATAATACAGTCCTTATTTGCCTTTGTGCCAGGCCTTCTATGTCTTCTTCTCAGTAGTCAAAATACAGTCCTGATTTGCCTTTGTGAAAGCCCTTCTATGTCTTCTGCTCAGTTGTCATAATACAGTCCTGATTTGCCTTTGTGCCAGGCCTTCTATGTCTTCTGCCCAGTAGTCATAATACAGTCCTGATTTGCCTTTGTGCCAGGCCTTCTATGTCTTCTGCTTCAGTAGTCATAATACAGTCCTGATTTGCCTTTGTGTTAGGCCTTCTATGTCTTCTGCTCAGTAGTCATAATACGTGTTTGATCCTGTTCACACGTCAACTGTCGGGGGTGTTGAACACGAGATTTATCCCCCTATCAAACCAAAACGACGTATTACCTATTAACGAAAACATAAAAAATTTGACACGTTTTGGTCCACTACGATCGCACCTGTGATGCAAAGTTAGGGGACTTTTTTGGGGGGTAGACCTAAACATGTCCAAACGGATTCTCAAAATAAAATTTAACTATTTTAAATTCGCAAAAAACCCGTTCGTTGACTAGACTAATAGTAAATTGTCAGGTTATTTCTATTTATTTGATTACTATACTAATAAGATGATAATAATTATAATATGATAGCAGGTTGCAGGTTGTGCATACGAAACACAAAGTCCTTGAAACGAAATGAATTTAATAACAGCAAAAATATGAAACGGCATTCCTCAGAGCAGATCTCTGCGGGTGTGGCATCGCGAACCCTCCCGTATTTTATTACTTTCATGTTTAATGAAGCAAGTACTTTTTACTGTTAATGTTCCGATGTACCTGGTAATTATAACATAAGAACGGTACTCAATATCTTGTCTTAATGGAGCATGTACTTTTTACTGTTAATGCTCCGATGAACCTGGTAATTATAACATAAGAACGGTACTCAATATCATGTCTTAATGGAGCAAGTATTTTTTACTGTTAATGCTCCGATGTACCTGGTTATTATAACATAAGAACGGTACTCAATATCATGTCTTAATGGAGCATGTACTTTTTATTGTTAATGCACCGATGTACCTGGTAATTATTATTATAGTAGTAATTATTACTACTATCATAAGAATAATAATTATAATTTATCATTAAGAATAATAATGCCCGTTTTAGGGCCTTTCGGCCCTCAGGGTATTCGCCATGCGGGAACCATCTCAGGTGGGTCACATCTACTATGCTCAAAGTAAAGCTAATGTTGGCGAAATCTTTTTACAACAATTTCTATTCATAAAAACTGAGAGCATAGCCCGGGCTGTGAACCCCCGACCTCCGGTGCCGTAGTCCAGTACTATACGACCGCGGCTACGGAGCAGATATATCATTAAGAATAAATCTTATATATATAAGATACTATTTATATATATAATATACTATTTGCAATAGTATTGTTACTAGTTTAATTTCTGGTACAAGGTTTGTTTCATAGATATCTTAAATTGTCTCTCATTAACTCTAACTTAATCTTAAGTGATGTTTTTGGATACCGCTCTTCTACAATGTAAGAAACACTTTATGTAAAAATAGAAAAAAATCATCAATTTCCATTTACGTTTATGACTGCTAGCATAATTTAATTTATTTAATTTTAATTTCATATTTAATAAATTAAATCAGAGATTATTTTTTAAATAAATTAAAATAAACTAAAGTAAATAAAATGAATAAGTAAGAATAAAATAAAATTTGTAACTAAATATTTTATGTATAATCTTTAGGGCCCTTTCGTACTGCTCTTGGACTCTGATCAAGTATGTTAAGGCCCCTTAAGGCATTAGTCTTCCGTTAGGTACTGAGGTTAATTTTTTTTGTCCAGTTTGATTTAAAAATATTATTCCGTTCAAGTGATAGTGTGTTTACAAAAATCCGCTAAATGTACATACACACATACATACTCACAAAAAAAAAAAAAAAAAAAAAAAAAAAAAAAAAAATATATATATATATATATATATATATATATATATATATAATATATATATATTATATATATATATATATATATATATATGTGTGTGTGTGTGGTGTGTGTGTGTGTGTTTGTGTGAGTATGTGTGTGGGTGTATATAATTGTAAAAAAATTTAATTTGATTAAAAATGTATCCAATTATATCAATTTTAAAAATCAAATACTTCAAAATTAAAGTTCAAAATTTCTCTTACTGTACCGGCAACTTAGCGGAACTTAAATTATCTCAAGGTCTTCACTGCCCCAACCTTAGTAAGCAAAGTGAACCTTTGATGTGTTAAATTATAACAAGTTATATTAGTCTTATTTTAATGTGTGGATTAATCATTGTTAAAGGCATGACAAGAGCAAGGCCGACAATGTCATAACTTTAAAGGGAGATAATAATAGATTTAATAAACTTTTTAATTCTTCTGGTGGTCACTACTTTAATGTAAATAATGTATTTGATGTTCCGTTTCCATTATAAGTGGAATCTCCAGGAATATAGGATGTCATAGATAATATTTTTTAATATTTTAGCTTTTTAGCTCTTCAAAACTGAACTAAAGATTCGATAAGGGGCTCTCCTTCCCCTCTAGACCTTTCGCTTAGTAGTCATAATGCAGTCCTAAATTGACTTGGCTCTCTCTGCCTTCTGCTCAGAGAGTCATAATACAGTTATGACTTTTTGTGTCTTAGGCTTGTTATGTCTTCTGCTTAGTAGTCATAATACAGTCCTGATTTGCCTTTGTGCCAGGCCTTCTATGTCTTCTGCTCAGTAGTCAAAATACAGTCCTGATTTGCCTTTGTGAAAGCCCTTCTATGTCTTCTGCTTAGTAGTCATAATACAGTCCTTATTTGCCTTTGTGCCAGGCCTCTATGTCTTCTGCTTCAGTATCATAATAGTCCTGATTGCCTTTGTGTTAGGCTTCTATGTCTTCTGCTCAGTAGTCATAATACAGTCCTGATTTGCCTTTGTGTCAGGCCTTCTATGCCTTTTGCTCAGTAGTCATAATACAGTCCTGATTTGCCTTTGTGCCTGAGGCTTTCTATGTCTTCTACTTAGTAGTCAAATGCAGTCCTGACTTTTCTTTGTTCCTTAGGCTTTCTATGTCTTCTGCTTAGATGTCAAATGCAGTCCTGACTTGTTGTTTATATTCCTTAGGCTCTCCATGTCTTCTGCTCAGTAGTCAAATGCAGTCCTGACTTGTTGTTTATATTCCTTAGGCTCTCCATGTCTTCTGCTTAGTAGTCATAATGCAGTCCTGACTTGTTGTTTATATTCCTTAGGCTCTCTATGTCTTCTGCTTAGTAGTCATAATGCAGTCCTACTTTTTGTTTCTTACGCTCTCTAGACCTGCCGCTAATCATTTTTAACACGTCTATTCGTGTTATGTTTGTTGACTTAATTTTGATTGTAAGGTTGTCCTACTCTACTACTAACACCTCTTTTAACTGACTGTATGATAGATTACTTTAAATTACCAATGCGTCATTCGTTTAAAGCGTACCTGCTCATCAGGGATAACACCTGAAGGAATCATCTCAGGTGTTACTGGCTACTGTTATACGCCGTAAGTTTATTCTAAAGTTGGCTATCCTGACTTTTTTGAATAACTACATCATATAAACTAAAAGCGACCCTAGGTTTCGAACCCCTGATCTTTGAGGTGTTCGTCAGAATAAATAATGACTCTTTAACGATCCCAGCTACGGAAGTAACTACTTCATTAATATGTGTTTAAAAAATTCTTGATTTACTACAATTACAGTTTATATAATAAACTTAACTTTACACAGTACAACAATAGTGACCTTTAAATGACCATGGGTGTTCTAGTTCTCATAAAACACGAGTAATAACTTCAAATCACAACATATATAGTATAAGTAATGTATTCTATAATTTAATAAAATAGATTGTATAAGTGGAAATAACAATACTTAAGTTGTATATTGCTCTTAAGTTTTATTGTTATAAATATTATCTAGACAACTGCGCGTTTAAAGATTATAAAATAAATTTTAAACCATTGTTTGAAATTTATTACCACGGTTTACCGGGTTATTACGGGGTTTACCACACGGCCCTCGTGTGGTAAACCCCGTTTTCATTATTTTACCTGTTCATAAGCAGCGTTGGACATGGTCACTATTGGGATGGGTTAGTACAAAATGATATATTTATTACGTACACACAGCGAATTTAACTGGTGATCGTATTTAATACGATACGGTTCTTACCATGGAGATATTATATTATTATTAGAGGGGCTTTATTACTAGAGGGGCCATATAGGTTAAATTTTGAAACATCAAAAAAGTTTACCTTTATCGAAAAGTTTTACCTGAACACCTGAAAAGTTTACCTTGATCGAAAAAGTTTTACCTGAACACCTGAAAAGTTTACCTTGATCGAAAAAGTTTTACCTGAACACCTGAAAAGTTTACCTTGATCGAAAAAGTTTTACCTGAACACCTGAAAAGTTTACCTTGATCGAAAAAGTTTTACCTGAACACCTGAAAAGTTTACCTTGATCGAAAAAGTTTTACCTGAACACCTGAAAAGTGTACCTTTATCGAAAAAAATTTACCTCGACACCTTCCCTTATAAATAAAATCAAATAATCAGTACTAAATTACAATAAATTATATAGTAGAAAGTTAAAAATCAAAATCAAAACAAAAAATGTGTGGGAAGCCGAAATGAATTGATTTATTATAACTTTGCTTCAATCTGAAAGAAGGTTGCAATGAGGTTACACAGAACCCCTGAGAGCCCCAAAATGATATTTCAAGCCTCTCAATGAATTGTGATAGGCTATGCCCCCTCTAGTATATATCTCTATGGTTGAGATCGAGTGAGATTACGTGATAACTGATCCCGCCAAGTCATGGCGTCTTTTATGGTGAAGGCTCACTTTTGGTTATAAGGAAGTTTAAAACAAAAAAATGTATTTATTTAAATTTTGATTTCTTTGCATAATAATAAAGTTACACTAAAAAAATCGGGTACGGGATACCTCGGAACTTTTCCTCATTACAACCCTTCCTTATTACCCTCAGAATACTTATAATATGACACACGGTTAAAATCAGATGGCTGCGTGGGAAAATAATGCGAGGGAGCTAATGAGGTAAGTCCTGGATGTTAAACCACGCCCAAAATTTTATATAAGGCCAACCTCATTGGTTTCTGAACACTATGTTCCCACGCTGTCAACTGATTTTAACCGTGTGTCACACTATTTTATGTATGTTACCTACATACAGAGTAATATAATATGTATATATATAAATATATATATATATATATATATATATATATATATATATATATATATATATATATATATATATATATGTATGAGAATTTTGTCCCCAGACGTTTTTATAGGACACGATAACTTTTTCTCGGATCTAAATGAAACTTAGTACAAAAATCAACCTTGTTAATGTTTGGAACTCTATTGTCTATAAGATATGTGTGATGTAATTAACCCACTATAATGAACCCACAAACATTTAAAAAGGTTAATGGTTAAGGGTTAATGAAGGCATAAAACATCATTGAATAGCACAACTGCACCTATAGACTGATTTTTGTAACAAGTTTCAACTCTCTAGCATAAATACACTGGGAGCTACGATGATAACAGACACGCTCACATACACTCATATAGACGGACAACTTTGCAAAAACCACTTATAAAGCCTTTAAAACACCTGAAACGGATAATTCCGGTGACATGCCGGTTTCGGATATTTTGCACACACAATACTTTTTCTATATACCTACGGCATAAATGAAGAAAAGTAAAAATGCGAAAAAATTGTTTAGGACAAAGCATCATAAAGGAAACTATATAATAAAGGAAAATTAAAGAAAACTATTCTTAAACAGTGAATCCGCCCTTCCTACCGGTATAATTGTGATGTTTGTATTCTATTATAATATTTGTTTGTTTCTTATATTATATAATTAATTATAATATTAATTATATAATATAATATATAATTATTTATATAATTAATTATATAATATAATATATAATTATTTATATAATTAACATTATAGAAGCGTCAAACTCCGATTGAAGCTTATATAATTATTATTATTATTATTTATTTAATCTACCAAACATAAATAATTTACTTTTTATGTACGCAAATCGCTTTTTAGGGAATCCTTGATCTAAAATAAATGCGGTGGTTGTTTTGTATTTTTGAACGTTAAATATTTAATTTATAAAAACCACCGTCAAGAGCGTAAGAAGAAATCTAAGTCCACACTTCATTTACATTTACTGTCGTTCAATCCCTTGTTTTGGGAAATGGAAAATCCCAGTCATTAGTGTTCCATCACGTTCTCTGTGTTGTAAGAGTGTATTCTCTTATCAGATTATTTCCTTTTACCAAAGCCATGTTGATAAGCTTGGATTGTCCTAAAGAGCTAGATAGTGATACTCTACCTAATTAGGCAGAGGTGATATATCACTTAAAAAGTACGCCACGTTGTTAGACCCATTTTGCTAACTACCTTACATAGAAGATAGTGTTCCACCTTATGAGTCCTAGTGCAGGCATTTTTACGTCTAATCCTCAGAAGAGCCGTGACTTTACTATAAGTTTCTATAGCTTTAACTAGAAACAACACGTGCCCCATAGCCAGACCAAGCTTTTCTGCTCTCGAAACCATAGGGCGGAAACTTATATATATATATATGTATATATATATATATATATATATATATATATA
This sequence comes from Microvelia longipes, assembly GCA_018340805.1. Classification (NCBI taxonomy): domain Eukaryota; kingdom Metazoa; phylum Arthropoda; class Insecta; order Hemiptera; family Veliidae; genus Microvelia; species Microvelia longipes. The sequence continues at coordinate 12,734,452 of JACMZG010001913.1, read as the reverse complement.
TATATATATATATATATATTATATATATATATATATATAATACTAGTAATGCGTTGCATCAAGAACTCACGTCAGAAGAATACATCAAATAAAAATATTTATTAATAGACTCGCTTCGCTCGCTAGATTGCGTATATTTATAATAATGTATAAGAAAAGAGGCTCGCTTCGCTCGCTACAGATTTCCTTAAAGTAAAATAAGATATTCATATCTAATTATTATTTCTAATTAAATGCCACTAACACGTATAAGATTTCCTTTAAGTAAAATAAGATATTCATATCTTATTATTATTTCTTACTAAATGCCACTAGCACGTCTAAGATTTCCTTAAAATAAATTAAAAATATTAATATCTAATTATTATTTCTAACTAAATGCCACTGGCACGTCTAAAATTACCTTAAAGTAAATTAAAGATATTAATATCTACTGATTATTACTAACTAAATGCCATTAGGCCACTATTTCAATATTTTATATTATATTTATATTTCAATATTATATTATATTATGTATGGCATATTAGGCATCTTAGGCCACTATCAATATTATATTATATTTCAATATTATATTATATTATGTATGGCATATTAGGCCATCTTAGGCCACTATTCCAATATTATATTATATTTCAATATTATATTATATTATGTATGGCATATTAGGCCACTATCACGCCTAAGTATTCCATGAAGTAAAATAGAGATATAAATATCTATTAATTAATACTGTCAAAATGCCAGTATCACGCCTGAGATTTCTTTAAACTAAAATATAGAAATAAATATTATTACTATCTAAATGCCACTATCTATCTGTCACGTCTAAGGTTGTTACTATATTTTCTTTATTATTACTATCTTAATGCCACTATTACGCCTAAAATCCCGAATAAAGTAAAATAGGGAGATAAATATCTATACATTATTGCTATCTTAATATCCACTATTACTCCTGAAATTCCCAATAAAGTAAAATAGGGAGATAAATATATATATATAAATTATTGCTATCTTAATGCCACTATTACTTTTAAAATTCCGAATAAAGTAAAATAGGGAGATAAATTTCTATCAATAATTACGATCTAAATACCACTATTAAGCCTAATATTTTCTTAAAGTAAAATAAAGAGATTAATATCTATTAATTACTACCAACTAAATGTCAGTACCTGGCCTAAATTTTTTTTAAAAGTAAAATTTGATGTTAAATATTTATCAATTATTACTTTCTAATCACCCCTATCACGCCTAAGATTTCCTAAAAGGAAAATAGAGAAATTAAAGTTAAGTAGCATCGAGGATGATCAGTGCTTGGATGGGTGATCGCTGAGATAGAAACTGATGTATTTACTATCTGAGGAAAGCGAAGCGAAGCGAGTCTGAAAACGTGTTGCAGTATAAATGTAACGAACTGTATATTCTGAGGACGAGGGAAGCGAATCAGATTTGATGAGAAAAAGTTCTGAAGTACCCGATTTCAAATTAAAATTATTATTAAAATTAAAAGCATCAATACGATAAAAAACTTGACTAAGTATAAAAGTTACAAATAGACTTTAAGAGCCAATTAGTAGCGCTATTGGGCGTAACAAGTTTATGATCTCTGGAGAAGGCGTGCTGGTGGACATTTTTTTGTATTTTCCGAAGTCCTTTGTATAACAGGTTCTGCAGTGCTGAACGTCCTTGAAGTTCTGTTACACCTTGCATCTCTCACACGTGCATAATCATTTCATTTGATGGAATAATCTTTATTTAAGATATTATTCACTTAGTAACTAGTAGGGACAGTCGTGGAAATGGATAAATATAGGTAGTCCAAGAGCCGGACGGGGAACCACTTATTGCAAGAAAACTAGAATTTGTGCAATTTTGTCAAATGGCTAAAAAGTGCACCAAGCCTTTATAGCCCAAGAGCCGGACCTGAAAATATGTGACTCATTTTGTACTACTTCAAACCAAATTTTTCTGAAAATATACCTTAAATTATGAAGAAAAAACATAGTCTGCCTATCCATAGGCAGACTATTCCCTATTCCCATTCGTATTCATACGAATGGAGCCTTTCGTATGAATACGCTTGCTCAAAATATTAGAATCCAACACAAATTTCAGGTTTCTTGCAATAAGCAAAAACTTTGAGTTGGCGCATTCATATGAAGGGCGACAGTCTATGTTTCTAATTTTCCTCCTGAAAATTATTGTTTGCAAAAAAATCTAATGCCGGGATGTCACCAGAATAATTAAAGTAAAAAAAAGTAAAAAAAAGTATTTTTTTTCATCATTTAAGGTCTATTTAAAAAAAATGGTCTGGAGCAGCACAAATGAGTCACGTTTTTTTCATCATTTAAGGTCTATTTTAAAAAAAATGGTCTGGAGCAGCACAAAATGAGTCACGTTTTTTTCATCATTTAAGGTCTATTTTAAAAAAAATGGTCTGGAGCAGCACAAAATGAGTCACGTTTTTTTCATCATTTAAGGTCTATTTTAAAAAAAATGGTCTGGAGCAGCACAAAATGAGTCACGTTTTTTTTCATCATTTAAGGTCTATTTTAAAAAAAATGGTCTGGAGCAGCACAAAATGAGTCACGTTTTTTTCATCATTTAAGGTCTATTTTAAAAAATATGGTCTGGAGCAGCACAAATGTGTCACGTTTTTTTCATCGTTTAAGGTCTATTTTAAAAATATGGTCTGGAGCAGCACAAAATGTGTCACGTTTTTTTCAGGTCCGACTCTTGGAGTATTATTATTCAGAGAAAAAAAATATTCTTTTTAACGAATCAAACAAATAACTCCAAATTAATACTTGTTCTGTAATTAATGGTTACATTCTTCGCACAAATACAGAAGTTGAAAAAAAAAGACAAAAGAAGTTATTTAAATAGTCATTAAAATAACTTGACTATGATATGACTAACCTTGGACTTACTAAGTACTGCAGTAACCTGCTTGGATTCAAAACCAGTTTCAAAAATTTTACTTACTAATTAAATTAATTTGATAGAAATATTAATTTAATTACACACATTCAGAGAAAGCTGCCAAGTATGTAAATTCGGGGCTTTGGCCATTTGCCACTACGCGGGCCCGCGTAGTGGCTACCTTTGGCCCGTTAGCTGTGAAACCGGTCTCCGCTTTTGGTCCGCTTTGCTAGTAGTTAGTAGTTCCGTGGGAGTAATTTTTGTATAGTAGGCTAACCAGAAGGAACAAGAGGTAGGAACACCCCTTCTACTGAACCTAACAGATATCTTTCAGGCCATTGACCTAGAAGTATACATCTATACAACATTGAGCGTGTTGGTATATATATATATATATATATATATATATATATATATATATATATATATTATATATATATATATATATATAAATTTATTATATTAAGTTACTTACCTTGAAAAAGGTTAAACTTTTTGGCTTTTGCGAAAATAGCTTAACGACGTGGTCTAATTGATAGAATATCGATAACTTTCTAATTGCTTTCAACATCTATCATCGAACTAATTCATATTTTTTACATTTTAGAATGATAAGCAATTTATTTAAATTTTCTTCGGATTTCCCCTCTATATAAAATAAAAAAAAACGAAAAGAAAGTTTTGAAAATCCCAAAATAAAGAGAAATGACGACGAAGAAAATAAACGAGGAGCAAAAAAAATGGTTTGAAAAAAAAACGTAAACCCCAAGTTGTTTTTGGAGAGGATCTCGGGCCCTGGAGAGTTTATTCTTCGTCTTAATTGGGAAGACTCTCACAGAAAACTCAAACAAATAAAGGACTCAAGTTTTCCCCGGAAAATTCCTCACGATATAGTTCAAACAAAAGAAAAATCATCTATTTATTTTTAATAGGGGTGGAAAAACATCATAAAAATCTATCCAATATAGAAACTCATTTATTATTGGCTATTTCTCTTCTTTGCCCTTATTCTATTTCATTACTACCTTATATTTTTAGACAACATATCATTTCAACGAACTTGATTTGATTCTATGAACGAGATTTTCATGGAAAAGATATATTCTTCTAACAAATTTTTAGTAGTAAAAGACTCTTATAATGTGGCATGGAAGTTTTTCATTTTTTTCTTTAAACTCCTACTCAGTTATTATTAGCTAGCTTATTTCTTCACTATTTTTTTCTACAACACATTTTATCTTATTTTACACAACATATATTTTCTCTCTAGCAGTGTCTTTATTTTCGTCGCTTATATCCTCAAAAGGAGTGGGAATTCATTGTCTTGGTGTATTTTGTCTAAGACTATTTAAGTAATATTTTATTCCAATGTGTTTTATACATTTTTTGTACTTTAAGTGGTTATGTCTCAGTAAAATAAATATTTGTTATTATTGTTTTGTTTAAGTTCATAAAAACGACCATTTTTAACAAAAATGTAATATATATGTTAAACAATAAAATTGCAAAAACGGAATTTAGCGTTAGGAACTTAAGTAAACTAATGTCCTCTTTTAGCACATGAATTTAGCGTTAGAAATGTAAGTAAGTTAATGTCCTCTTTTAGCAAGTGAAGTTAGCCTTAGGAAGTTAAGTCAGTTAATGTTCTCTTTTAGCACATGAATTTAGCGTTAGGATTTAGGTAGTTAATTCCCTTTAGCAATGAATTTAGCGTTAGGAATTTAGGTAAGTTAATGTCCTCTTTTAGCACATGAATTTAGCGTTAGGAATTTAGGTAAGTTAATGTCCTCTTTTAGCAAGTGAAGTTAGCGTTAGGTATTTAGGTAAGTTAATGTCCTCTTTTAGCACATGAATTTAGCGTTAGGAATTTAGGTAAGTTAATGTCCTCTTTTAGCACATGAATTTAGGTTAGGAATTTAGGTAAGTTATGTCCTCTTTTAGCACATGAATTTAGCGTTAGGAATTTAGGTAAGTTAAATGTCCTCTTTTAGCACATGAATTAGCGTTAGGAATTTTAGGTTAAGTTAATTGTCCTCTTTTAGCAATGAATTTAGCGTTAGGAATTTAGGTAAGTTAATGTCCTCTTTTAGCACATGAATTTAGCGTTAGGAATTTAGGTAAGTTAATGTCCTCTTTTAGCACATGAATTTAGCGTTAGGAATTTAGTAATTAAGTCCTCTTTAGCACATGAATTTAGCGTTAGGAATTTAGGTAAGTTAAAGTCCTCTTTAGCAAGTGAAGTTAGCGTTAGGAAGTTAAGTAAGTTAAAGTCCTCTTTTAGCACGTGAATTTAGCGTTAGGAATTTAGGAAGTTAAAGTCCTCTTTAGCAAGTGAAGTTAGCGTTAGGAATTAAGTAAGTTAATGTCCTCTTTTAGCAAGTGAGTTAATGCTCTTTAGGAAGTTAGAAAGTAAGTTAATGTCCTCTTTTAGCACATGAATTTAGCGTTAGGAATTTAGGTAAGTTAATGCCTCTTTTAGCACATGAATTTAGCGTTAGGAATTAGGTAAGTTAATGTCTCTTTTTAGCACATGAATTAGCGTTAGGAATTTAGTAAGTTAATGTCCTCTTTTAGCACATGAATTTAGCTCTTTTAGCACATGAATTTAGCGTTAGGAATTTAGGTAAGTTAAAGTTCTCTTTTAGCAAGTGAAGTTAGCCTTAGGAAGTTAAGTAAGTTAAAGTCCTCTTTAGCAAGTGAAGTTAGCCTTAGAAGTTAAGTAAGTTAATGTCCTCTTTTAGCAAGTGAAGTTAGCCTTAGGAAGTTAAGTAAAGTTAATGTCCCTCTTTTAGCACATGAATTTAGCGTTAGGAATTTAGGTAAGTTAATGTCCTCTTTAGCACATGAAATTTAGCTTAGAAATTTAGGTAAGTTAATGTCCTCTTTAGCACATGAATTTAGCGTTAGGAATTTAGGTAAGTTAATGTCCTCTTTTAGCACATGAATTTAGCGTTAGGAATTTAGGTAAGTTAATGTCCTCTTTTAGCACATGAATTTAGCGTTAGGAATTTAGGTAAGTTAAAGTCCTCTTTTAGCAAGTGAAGTTAGCCTTAGGAAGTTAACTTAGTTAATGTTCTTTTTTTAAATGTAAAGTAATTTAATTTGCGTTAGTAATTTAAGTCAGTTAATGTTCTCTTTATACTTTTTGCTACATACATTTTAGACTTTTCCTTAAGTTTAAATATAAGTTATTAAATTACACAATTGCGGTAGTTATTATGAGATTTGTTGACGTGATAAAACTATTATTTTTGTGATTTTAAACGTAATCATTGTTGCATTAAAAACAAAATAATATAATTCATCCACCACATTTGTTAAATTTAATTTTGCCAAACAATAACTTTATAGCCTATAAAAAAAATACTCAAAAACACGAAGGATGGGTTTTTTGTTGACATTTTAAATGAACTCAAACAAAAGTTATTTATTGACATACAAGAAGTTTAATAATAAGTTGAAAATGATAAATCAGAGAATAGGTAAGTAGGAGTGGAGTGAATTACATTCGGTCTGATATGTACTTGGAGGCAGGGGATAGACAGAATGGACTCAAGTGGTCACTCGCTTACACACGCCTTCAACTTGAATGAATACACTTTGAATGTCAGGTTCATAAGTACTTTCAAAGTTAAGGTCAATTAGCTTTTACGGTTGTTTAGAAAAAGAAAAACGTATAAACACAAATAAGCTTTTAGCGAATTTTCTTAGAAAAAAATCGCTAATAACTAAAAGCTACAGAAGCCGTTTAAGAGGTCTCTGATCATTAAAAAAAAAGGGTTTAAAATACTTAAACACAAGTAAATAAATAAAATAAATATATATATATAAATATATATATATATAATATTAATATATAATATATATATAATATATATAATATATATATATATATATATAAAAATTATTGCTAAAACGCTCTTTCGAACGTTTTACCCTTACCCATACTGGTATGGGGTACCTTAGATCTCACTGGCGATTTATTGCCGCCCGCAGACGCCGTTTTAGAGGTCCCTGATCGGAAAATGGAAGGTTTTAAATTAATTAAACTCTAATCAACTTAACTTTAAAGTGAATGTTGGATTACATTTATGTGTTTTGTAAGATAAAATTTGTAAATAGTTAAATTGGAGCATTACTTTATATCAATTATTTTAGAAACTGTGTTAAACCCTGTACTAATTGGTACCAATATAATTTATTTCCGGTTTTTTCCCAGAACTATCGTTAGGCTTACAGAAGGACTATTACCTATTTATAATTAAAAATAAGCTTGCTGGTACACCGGAATTAATTTCTTATAATACACTGTATGGGATAAATATAGGTGGAGTTCAGCGATATTGCTATCAAATTGTCCAGAATATGATACAGTTTTAGAAATGATCCTTATATTAAGTATGCTCCAATTCAACTTTTAAAGTTACAAAAGAAAAAAAAAACATATTGGTAATTACATTGCCAGGCATGCCAGACGATTACCAAAAAAAAAAAAAAAATAAAAAATAATTAGGTATTTAAACTCCCAGTGGTCGACTTAGTGGAGGTAGATTCCAATTTTATCGCTGTTGCTCCTTTTTTTTAAATACTTAGGTGGAAAATTCCAGGGCGCTTAGACCTCTTAGGTGGGTCCATTGTGCCACCCTGAATGAAAAAAATAGATAAATAAATAAATAGAAATATATAAGTGATAATATGAAAGATAGATATTACTAAATATAAATAAAAAGAAGATAAAAGATATTACTGTAATGAAATAATATATGAGAAAAAGAGGGTTCAAGTGTAACTGGTATCTCGGTTATGGAGCTCTAAACTAATATCGTCTTCATAAATTCTTCATACATATTCTCTGAACTACAAGCTAAATTATAAGTAGATACTTATGCTAGGTTCGGTTTAGTAGCAACTTCCTGCACATTAGTGCATTCTGAAACTCTAAACAGTTCGGATCTAGTATAGAATGATTATGTTTTCTTCTTTTATCTCTACAAGAGCCACGCACTGGCTGCTCTTTGATTATTGGGCAGTTTGCTCTTAAATGGTGGGGTTCAGAGCAGTGAGAGCAAACTTTTTCTTTGTCACACTGATTTTTTGTATGACCCGTTCATACAAGTAAAAGACAGGTAAAACATCTGGTAACCCAATCATAGTGTTTCACTGGTAGCATGCTAGAAGACCATTCAATGTTTACAGAACCAACTTTTAGCAACTCATGCTTCAGAGCAAAAGGCATTTCTACTATCCACCGAATAGCATTGTCTCCTTTATTCAAGGGACATGTTCTAGTCATGTGCTGTTGCTCCTTTCGAAGCTGAATAATTAAAGTGATGCATTTGAAATGTACCACCCTTTATATTTCTACCAATAACTTACAAACTAAAAGTTAATGGCAATCGAACTTCCCCTTTTTTATGTTATTCGCTAACCGACGATATGTAGAGAGCCAAAAAACAGCAAAAGAAAAAAAAAAATCAGGCCGTTTAATTTTTGAAAAGTCGAAAGTCAATAATAAAAATGGAGAGTAATATAAAAATAAAATTTAGTGGGCCGATTTAAAATTTATGATTAGATTTATTTTTACAAATTTTAACCCTATCAAATTTTTGACTTTTAACAAAAATTTAAATTATTTTTTAAATAATTTATTATTAATTAAATTTATTAACTATCACTTTTCTACATACCTACGTTGGTAGGTAAGAAAAACTAATAACTATGTAGATCACTCCTAAAGTACTTTTTACGTTGAACTCAATGCTTTTCTATGTACCTAGGTTAGTAGGTAAGAAAAAGTAATAACTGAGTAGATCACTCCTAATGTACATTTTAAGTTGAACTCAATACTTTTCCTATATACCTACGTTGGTAGGTAAGAAAAAGTAATAACTGAGTAGATCACTCCTAATGTACATTTTAAGTTGAACTCAATGCTTTTCTATACTACCTTAGTAGGTAAGAAAAAGTATAACTGAGTAGATCACTCCTAATTACATTTTAAGTTGAACTCAATGCTTTTCTATGTACCTACGTTAGTAGGTAAGAAAAAGTAATACTGAGTAGATCACTCCTAATGTAACATTTTAAGTTGAACTCAATACTTTCCTATATACCTACGTTGGTAGGTAAGAAAAAGTAATAACTGAGTAGACCACTCTTAATGTACTTTTTAGGTTGAACTCAATACGTTTCTATATACCTACGCTGGTAGGTAAGAAAAACAAATAACTGAGTAGATCACTCCTAATGTACTTTTTTGGTGGAACTCAATACTTTTCTATATACCTACGTTGGTAGGTAAGATAAAATTATAACTGAGTAGATCACTCCTAATTTACTCTTTAGGTTGTACTCAATACTTTTCTATATACCTACGTTGGTAGGTAAGAAAAAGTAATAACTGAGTAGATCACTCCTAATGTACTTTTAGGTTGAACTCAATACTTTTCTATATACCTACGTTGGTAGGTAAGATAAAATTATAACTGAGTAGATCACTCCTAATTTACTCTTTAGGTTGTGCTCAATACTTTTCTATAACCTACGTTGGTAGGTAAGAAAAGTAATAACTGAGTAGATCACTCCTAATGTACTTTTAGGTTGAACTCAATACTTTTCTATATACCTACGTTGGTAGGTAAGATAAAATTATAACTGAGTAGATCACTCCTAATTTACTCTTTAGGTTGTGCTCATACTTTTCTATATACCTACGTTGGTAGGTAAGAAAAAGTAATAACTGAGTAGATCACTCCTAATGTACTTTTAGGTTGAAACTCAATACTTTTCTATATACTACGTGGTAGGTAAGAAAGAGTAATAACTGAGTAGATCACTCCTAATGTACTTTTAGGTTGAACTCAATACTTTTCTATATACCTACGTTGGTAGGTAAGAAAAAGTAATAACTGAGTAGATCACTCCTAATGTACTTTTAGGTTGAACTCAATACTTTTCTAACGTTGGCCAACTGAGTAGATCACTCCTTGTACTTTTTAGGTATACTTCTTATCTACGTTGTAGGTAAGAAAAAAGTAATAACTGAGTAGTATGTACTTTTAGGTTGAACTCAAAACTACTACGTTGGTAGGTAAGAAAAAGTAACTGAGTGATCATCTAATGTACTTTTAGGTTGAACTCAATACTTTTCTATATACCTACGTTGGTAGGTAAGAAAGAGTAATAACTGAGTAGATCACTTCTAATGTACTTATACTACTACCCAGTTTAGCGCCTACATTAAAATATTTCAACAAATATCAAATTTCCATAACATATTCGTGTCAATATGTTATACATATAATATTTTATTAAACATCCCTTTGTCATAAATCTTATCTGGCTACTGTCCAGGTTATTCGAAAAAATTGTACCAGGATCTCCCCTTTGGAGTTCCGAGACAGTCGGAGAATTACTTTGTATTTCAAGGGTAAACTAGAGGCCTGTAATACAAGGGCGTGGTAATTTATACCAACTTAGCCTCACGATAATAATAACAAATAATAAATACATAAAAATTATATATGTATGCGTGTATCATGAAATTCAAAAAGTTTATAAGTTCAAATATAATCTTACAGTTTAAAATCGACGTATAATATCCTAAAACTATTTTATTTTTTTTTAACATTTTATTTATATATTTTTTATTTTTTTTTACTAATTCTTTAACTGTTTTATTAGTGTAATTTCTTTTGTTATTTTTTACTCCTTTTTGCTGATATATTTCCTTGATGGTTGAGACCAGGTGTAGTAAAGTATATATAGAGTGTGAACCCTCAGGCTCCCCATAGACAGTCCGATAGATCCCGTAGGATTTGTATCAACGGAGGTCAATCCAACATGAAATTTTTGGTATGTTCAAATTTTAAAATCTATTAGTAAATTTTAAAATTCAATCTACTGTAAACTTTTGTTTACTGCTTGTTGTTTATTGTTTTTTGTTTATGCATTATAATGCAATTTTATATTTTTCATTTACATAATTTAATTTGAAATTTCATTTACATAATTTTATGATGAAAATTGGCCAAAATGCATTTTGGCCAAAAAATTACATAAAATTACCAAATGCTTCATTCCACCTAATTCAGATGTGATTTTAAAATGTGAATTTTCAAATCGTTTTTTAAAATCTCGTCCCCAAAATTTGCCTTAAACATTTGCAATCAGTGGTTTTTTTTAAAAACAGTACCATTTCATTTTTTAACAAACAATAAAGAATGTAAAACAATAATTTATTATAATAAAATATATATGATAATATTCAGAAAACATATTTTTAATTAAAAAAAATAATTAGAAATTATACTTAAAATTTTATCGACAGTCTGTTTTTTAAATTTGAAGTAAAAAAATATAAATAATTTAAATATGTACTTGTCAGAATCAACCTACTCCTCAACTATACTTATAACTATTTTTTTTTATTAATTTAATAATAAATATTTTACCTATTAATTCATTTTTTTAAATCTTTTTTATTTATTATACTTATATCTACAAAATTTTTCTCTACCCACTCAATTGCCTAAGTAATTTAATTTTATTAGACCCTAAAAACAAAAAACATCGCAATATTATATACTTCTTTCTTTAAAGTACCTATTATTTATTATATCTTGATTTATTTTATATCAAATACGTTTACTTATTTTTTTTTTTCATTAATACTTTTTACTTTTCCTTCTTTATATTTTAGCTATAAAGGAAAAGTATTGTGTTTGTAATAAAAACCCCAAACCGAGATTTCACCTGAATTATTCGTTTAGGTGATTTTGAGACCATTGTCTGTAAACTTATCTGTCTAAATGTGTATTCGCGTGTATATCCATGCCTATTATCATCATGGTTTCTGGTGTATTTATGCTAGGGCTGTAACTTGGTAACAAAAATCAATGTTAAGGTTCTAGTTGTGCTATGCAAAAAATATTTTTATGACGTCATTTACTGCCAATAATTTGTCAGCAAAAAATTTAAAATTTACTATAATCGGATAAATGTGTGGGTGGCTTTTCTGAGGATTAGTGAGTGAGATTAAATATGTACTATATTATGAAGTGTGTATTTTATATTTTGAAGACAAGCGAAGCGAGTCTGGATTAACGAGGATGAGTACCCCGATTTTTTACATTTATTATTTATAATATATATATTTTTTTGCAATTTTATATTAGTTTAATATTATTTTACAGATCTATTTTACTTACTATAAATTAATTTTAATAATTTATTGCTTTTCTATATTATAAACATTACATTTAAAAAAAAACACAATAATTAAACAATAATTTTAGATAACAAAGTAAATCGAGAAAAGTGACTCTTGGAATATAGATATTAAAAATATAAAATTTGCATAAAATAATTAAATAACTTTTAAATATATTTTTTTCATGTCTTCCTATCTAAATTTTAAAACGTCTAATTTAAATAAAATATAGAAATACGTAGAATAATTAAAATAGTTAATTATCAAGTAATTGGATTAATTATGAATACTATAAATTTATTGGGTAAAAAGATAATTTTGCATATTGTTGTATGGAAGTGAGGACCTTATGGCCTAATTCTGCGTGGTTAAATAAATCATAATCAATTCTCTCTCTATATAATATATATATATATATATATATATTATATATTATATATTATATATATATATAATATATATATATATATATATAATATATATATTGAATTTAGCTCTGTTACAGTTATATAGTATGTGCATAGTATAGTAATTAGTAATAAATGTAATACCAAAAATAAACTACCGTCATCCATTGTGTTATAACAAAACAAAACTTTATAATTAGTTATAATGGTTTACATATTGGTTAAAGTTGTGTAATTATTTTAAATTTCATTCTTGATTTAGATTTAATACTTGTTGACGTTAATATTCAAGCTTCCCACGCTGTATCAATAACATTTAATATACAGTTTCTACAGAGATTGAATAGAACTGATTTAGGCTCAAATCACTTCTATATGGGGAAATAGAGATATTATTACTACAGGGGGGTCTATGGATTGAATTATGAAACATCGAAGCAGTAACCTTAATAATTTCTATTAATAATATCATCAAATAAACAGTACAAAAATCGGGTACGGGGTACCTCGGAACTTTTCCTCATTAAATTGAATCCGCTACGCTCATCCTCCTAGCTTTGGACTCGCTTCGCTCGTCCTCAGAATATAAACGTTGTTAAATTTATACAGCGAAACGTCTTCGGACTCACTCGTCCTCAGATAGTATAGATTCGTTTCATTCCCAGCTTTTAAACGAAACTTAGTGTGCTTATTTATTATGTAAAGGTATACACTTATACTAAACTTAAACTCAATTAGATTATTTCCTGATTTATGGCATTTTTAAAAAAATCTATACTTGCTTTAAATACTAATGCTACATGGGTGCCAAATTTTCAAATCGCATCGTTTTTCTCCGTTTTATGATTTTTTTGATATTTTTGATAAGTCATTATTGTGGGTTAATCACGTCATATTTTCCGAATTGCACAACTACAGCGGTAGGCTGATTATTGAACAAAATTTCAACTCTCTAGCATAAATACACTGGGAGCTACGATGATAACTGACACACACAAATACAAACTGATAACTTTGCGAATACCACTAAGGAGTCCTTAGAAACGAATAAAACGGATAATTCCGGTAATATCTAGGTTTCGTATTGTTTTGCAAACACAATACTTTTCTATATACCTACGGTATAAATGGAAAAGTAAAAACATACTTGTTAAAAAAATATTCATACGAAAATATATTTGTTAAAAACTTATTCGTAAAAACATTTATTATAAAAATATATTTGTAAAAAAATATGTACAAAACATAAATTTATAGATGAATTGAAATTAAAAAATATAACAGAATTAATGAAAACCTTGTGATTGCTTTCCTTTGCAGGTATTAGTATGCGCATTAGGCCTTGCCAATGCAGGTCATATTGCTTCAGTAGTTTCTCCTATTACCACATCTTACCATGCTCAGAATGAACTTGGTGAGTACGCTTTCGGTTACTCTGGTGGTCCATCAGCTAAAGAAGAAATCAGAACCGCTGACGGAGTCACTCGTGGAGGTATGTTCTTGTAATTTCTGTTTTTAATAACTAACACCCTATAAAAATCAATTACAGGGGTATACGTATTATAGGGTGCCAAGGCTCGACCTGGTGGCATTACTTGTTGGGGGGGGGGGGCTACCCGACAAAATTTTATGTCGATCTTTATGAGCAGATTTATAATTAATTTTGATTTTTCCCTTTATATTTCGTCCTCATTTAAAATGTTTTAAATCTTGTAATCCGGGGTGGATTCGAAACCTGGACCTCCGTGGTATCAATGTTCAAACACTGACGTTTAAGAGCGATAAAAATAAATAAAAACGATATCAACACAACATAGGCAGGGAATGCTCTTAAGTACCGTTATAAATTACATATTTAGTTTTTTAACTCCTCAATTCACTTCTAAACCCTAATTTAATTACAACCTCGCATAAACCGAATTGGTTTATTTAAGAATAGAAAAGTCATAAGAGAATTTCCGAAAAACGAAAATAGAAAAATCAGGAAAAAAATGAGGGGTGCGAAAGGAACCTAGGAGGAGAGGTTTCAGGGGTAGCGTTAGGAAAATCCAAGAGAGAGGATTAAGGGAATTGGATAAAATTGAATTTTCCTCCAAAAAAACCTCCCCCTCCAAACCGTTTTGCAGTTTGGGAATTGGAATCGGACGAGCTTCACTTTACACTCTAGCTTTGATAGGATGAGTGTGAACCAGTAGGAAAAGAGGATCGTATTATTTGATAAAAACGGAAATTAAAAAAAAGAACCTCGAAAAGAAGAGATTTAAGTGAAAAATGTTCACACATTTTCTCCCGACTATTTCTTGCTTGAATAGTTTCCCCTCTATTTTGTCTCTTTGAATATTAAAAAGGTTTATGAATAGATAAGTGGATAAAATTGAATAATTAATAAATTTCCCTTTAAAGAAAGGATAAAGTTTATCTTAAAACGTTAATTCTTCTTTATAAAGTCTAAATTCTTACAGAGAATAAACAACTTTAAAAATAATTCCATTAAAAATTATTTTTTTGAGACATGATATTTTTTTAAATATTTTTCTATTAACTTTAGTAAGTGAGGTGATAAATTTAAAAAAACATATATTTTCAAATATATATTTGAAAATGTCATTTTCTGGCGATGATTTGCTAAAATTAGGAACAGGCATACTTGGATATATTTTGCAATTTTTACGTTAATTTTTTTGTGGCCAGTTTGATACCAGTTTGGTTACCAACTTGTAACTGTAATCAAGATAGCAAGCTTAAAGTTAGGTTACGGGTCTAGGTTACCTGGCATGCTGGTTAGAGCGCCAAAATAGGTAATTTCTTTATGGCATTGTAACATAACGATTGTTATTTTTATATAATGCAGCAGCTTATGATCAGCAGAAATACTTATAATACTTTCTGTTGGCAGTGCTGCCTGTACCACTTTTGACTTTTCCTAAATCGCACTAATAGTCCAAGAGCCAAACCTGTGACTCATTTTTCTACTACTTCAAACCAATTTTTTTCTGAAAATATACCTGAAATTATAAAGTAAAAACATAGTCTGCCTATCCAGAGTGGAGCTCTTCATGTGCCCTTTTATATTTTGAGTGAATGTGCTCACTCAAAATATTAGATAATCGCACAAATTCCAGTTTTCTTGCAATAGGTCGTTTGCAATTTGGTAGTTTTTGGTTCCCTGTAGGTCGTGTGCAAAACACGAAGAGAACATTTTTTAATGTTAATAAAATTTGCTATAAAACTTGTATTTTTTCCTCAATATCAAATTACTAGTACTAAAGTTATGTCATTTGTTAAATGGGCAAAAAATGCACAAAAATCTAAAATTTTATCAAAGAAATTCTCTGGCTCTGCATAAATTAACCATTTTTTTGGTGTTTTCGAAAGAGCTACAACTTTAGTTGTAATCATCCAATTTTGATGATTAAACACTTGTTTTACAGAACATTTTATCAGCTTTTTAATATGTTATATTCATGTTTTGCACACGACCTACAGGGTACCACTTATTTCAAGAAAACTGAAATTTGTGCGATTTTATAAAAATTTTATCATGCGTAATCATATGAAGAGCTCCACTCTGGATTGGCAAGTACAAAATGAGTCACATTTTTTCAGGTCCGGCTCTTGGACAATAAGAGTTAAGAACTATATCTAATCCAAATTCTCTTATTTTGTCTATTTGTAGGATATAGTTACGTAGATGCTCATGGTCTCGTCCAATCAGCTGCATACGTAAGCGATCCTCACAATGGATTCAGAGTAGCCGCTACCAACTTACCAGTCGGACCCGCTGTGCCCGCTGGTCCAGTCATTACTTCCGTTCATGCAGTTCACAGCCCACTCTTGGCTCATGGTCTTCATCTTCTTAAGAAGAGAAGCATTGCCGCTTTACCTCTAGGTACATTCATACTATAAATCAAGTAAACAGGATAACTTCATATAATCCATAAAATAGATAACAGTAATATAGGACACCGGCAAATCATTTTAGAAAATGGCTCTCACCTAAAAGTCCTTCCCAACTTCCCTCATCTGAGGAACTTCAAAACATTTACTTTTTGATGAATAGCTTTTTATGCTAATTTATATCTGCTCAATATAAATCTGATTTTATATTTAGGGGTGGTAATGTAAGGGCAATCTTATATAAACTTATGCAATTTAAGCAGCAACTAAATTAAAACCAGCCTTCCTTGAACCAACCTTAAAATTAACAAAATTAAAATTAGAAACGAAGGAAATCACAAAAAAGTCTAACTGTTGTGGTTGTCTATGGCCGTTGACGATAAATAAACAAAAACTTATACCATTTTTTTATAAACCGCTGTTTAAGTAATTTTCTTAATTAATTATTTGAACATTGAAGAATGACTGAATGACAGCGTTATGCCGAAACTGGTCTAGGGATATCATATCCAATAGCAAGTATCGACGGCACTTGATTCTTTAACTTGCGATATATACAACCTTTTTAATCATATTTGAACATTTTAGCTTATGCTGGATGGCACGCTCCTTTAGCCTACTCTGCTCACTGGGGACCATCAGCTGCTCATTACGGTGGTTATGATACTCCTGCTGTTACCTCAGCTAAAATCGCTCATGCTCAGTACCACACCGCTCAACGCGCTGCGTAAGTACACAAGATTTTCGTAAACTTAATCATTTGAGTATAATTTGATTTTAAGGTTCGTATACCGATCTTTGTGCAAGGTTGTATTAACAAAGAAATATTCTATTTCGTTCATTTTTCCCTTGTCAATAAGTCCATTTAACAAAGGAATGCCCTATTTTGTTCATGCTCCTTTGTCCATAAGTCCAATTGGCAAAGAAATACTCTTTTTGAATTATGTTCATACGTTTATTTGACAATCGAATATTAATTGTCAAATGATATTGTATTAATTAACATTCCTACATTATTTCCATATTATTTTTAGAAATAAATAATAGAATTATTAAACCTAAAATATAAGTAACATTCTCGAATATCGCCGTAGATCTAAAAAAATTATGCAATTTCTCTTTTTCGCAGTGTCGCCACCGAAGCTGCCGCCAATGGTCATGGTTATTGGGGATTAGGTCATGGACATCTTATTGGCAAGAGAAGCATCTATGGTCTTCCATTAGCTTATCACGGACCTTTGGCTGCTCACTATGGTGGATACGACACACCCGAAGTTACCTCAGCTAAAATCGCTCACGCTCAATACCACACCGCTCAACGTGCTGCGTAAGTTTTAGTTAAAATCGTAAAACTAACGTTACGATTTTAACTAAGTTTTTAATAAAAAAAAATATAAATTAGCAGCTGTATAACTGTAGAGTTAACTAATTTGTAGCTAAAATTTTTAGTATCTTTACCAGTTATTATATATTTGTATATATATGGAGAAATCTACGCCCAGGTTTTGGTGCAGACTGCTTTTAGCCATTAACGGAATTTTAGATACATAGAGACTCACCCCTTCGGTTCTGTTGATGGTGAAAACCGAAAGCCAGCTCTGTTATTTAAATATATGTACCTTTATGGAAAATATGAAATTATACATTATAGCTAACACGTTTTGTGTTAGAGCCAATGTTTGGGAAGCTTTCTGATAAAGAATCATCTCAGAGAGAATCTTCAAATTAATATGGCGAAATTTCTTATTTCTGTATATTTTAGTGTTGCCACCGAAGCTGCTGCCAACCACGGTGTAGTCGTTGGACATGGTCTTGTTGGTCATGGTCTTGTTGGTCACGGACTTGTAGGTCACGGACTTCTTGGACACATCCTCAAGAAAAGGAGCATCGCCGCTGTCCCTCTAGGTAGTTAAAGTTTTTATTTTTCCTGTAATACTTAGTGTTCAGAATAGTCCCATGGCGTCTAAGTTGATTCACTTCAAATCCAACTGATCAGCCATGTCTGTTTTAGTTATGATTTGAAATCATTAAGTTATTTAACAGCAGATATTACAAAATGCAACAATCAACCCATGCATCCATATTGTAGAACAACGTCATCAACCTATTTTCAAAATAGTTTATATTGGTTATTAGCCTAAAAGCCATCCGGCAGGTGGCTTATGGTTTCATTCACCATCCTTGTTTGGTAGGACATAAAAGAAGAATTACCTAAGTTTGTCCAAAAACGTAAAAAGAAATATCTATGAACATTTGGCTATAGCGTAAAGAAGTCAAAAGTTTAAAGATGACGAATTAATAAGAATTAATGACATTCTTACCCAAATAGCTTCTTGAAAATGTTAACTCCTTGAAACATTCTTAATCAACCATACACACCAGTTTAATCAGAGGTATCCATAACTTATATAACAATGCCCATTTAGAGCCTTATGGCTCATCAGGGATTACCCTACGGAAAAAACCTTAAGAGGTTGTAGCAACCATTACTCTCAAAGTATAATAACCTTATTAGGTTGTGACAACCATTGCTGAGTATAATTTAAATTTATCTCAGCAATTACAAAGTTTAATTTGTTTTTAATTTTCAGCTTATGCTGGATGGCACGCACCTCTCGCCGCACACTGGGGACCATCAGCCGCTGCTTATGGTGGATACGACACACCCGAAGTTACCTCAGCTAAAATCGCTCATGCTCAATACCACACCGCTCAACGTGCTGCGTAAGTTTCATAATTATAAAACATCTGTTTTTAGTGATCAGTTTGACAACAATTGTAAACCTAGTATCTAGATCATTCAATTGCTACTAATAATCTAACGCTCAAAGTGCAATCTACACATGGTGATGATTTGTTTGAACCCATAACTTCTTGGTTTCAAACGGTATAAATAATAAAACGTTATGAAAATCAACCATTGAGGCGGCAATAAATTAGTATTAAAGTCTAATACATGTTTTAAACCTTGCAGTGTTGCCACCGAAGCTGCCGCTAACCACGGTGTCGTTGTTGGACATGGTATCGTAGGACATGGTCTTCTTGGACATATCCTTAAGAAGAGAAGCCTCGCCGCTGCTGTACCTTTAGGTAAATTATTAACATGTATTTTTCTACAATTATAGGAGTAATTATTATAATTTTTATTATTATGTTAACTAAAAGTTTAGAGTCTCAAACACTCAATTAACGTCAGATATCTGATAAGCCAGCACAAGGAGGTCTTCTACTTAAGGGCCATCAGTTACACACTCGAATCGTATGCTTCTAATACGATTCGCCCTTCAGGGCGAATACCCTGAAGGACCGTAAGGCCCTAAAACAGGCATTATTATTATTCATGTTACGTTACATTTGTTCGGCCATGACTATACTATAACCGAAAATCGGAAATAATTGAACGCTTTGTAGTGTCAATAATGCATGTTTAGAACTTCAAAAGTTTTTATAGTAGGTTTAAAGTTAAACAAAGATATTTCTAACCTCCGACGATATTTTTCCGTTCAGGATATCACTTAATTAATAAAGTATGTTGACTTCCGAAATTATTATTATGAACTTTAAGGTCTTTCGGTAGTGACCTCGTTTGTTTAGATGATAAATCCGACGTTTCGCTTCCTCTGAAGAAGACATCTTCAGGGATATAGAAAACCAAGATGTGTTCTACCATGATATCCTACAAACCAGAAAGATGCCTCCTACAGAAGAAACGATGTGTGGGATTTATTATCTACAGTGACGCGGTCTCCGCTGGAGAACCTTAATTTTTATACCACTTAATTATTGAGGTGTATTGGTATTGAGGATGGACCCTATCCTCCATCAAACTTTGCACGACCTTTGCACTCCATCAAAGGTCTTTTGTGTAGTTCATACTACAAGTAGCTTTTATTTTTTTTAGTAATTATAACTAGGCACTAGGGATAAAAATAATATCTATTTATGAAAATTTGTATTTTAGTTATCGATATACTTGTAAATGTATTGAACAACTATTCTAAATTTTCAGCTTATGCTGGATGGCACGCACCTCTCGCCGCTCACTGGGGACCATCAGCCGCTGCTTATGGTGATACGACACACCCGAAGTACCTCAGCTAAAATTGCTCACGCTCAATACCACACCGCTCAACGTGCTGCGTGAGTTTTACGATTTTACCTATGTTTTGGCGTGCAGATATTTTTGATTGGTTGTAAACGTAAAATAAAATAGTAGCTTCAGTTTTTAGCATAAACAAATCTATTAGTTTTATTAACTATCAGTAAACATATATATCTTTATATAAATAAAGAAATTTTGGCTTGTTGACATCTACTGCAGGTGAGGATGCAATCAAGGCTTATAATGTTTTGCAATTAAAAGAGATACAAAGTGATGATAAAAACATCGAAGAATAGGATTTTGAGTAGAGGTTTGGAAGAGAGCAGTAACCCGATCACAATGGGACTCCTGTTGTGTATAAAATAATTTTAATTATTATCTCCGATAAGTAAAACTTGCAACCATTAATATGTTTATCCAACAATTGACTCAACATTAGTATGTTTATCCAACAATTGACTCTACATTAATATGTTTATCCAACAATTGACTCTACATTAATATGTTTATCCAACAATTGACTCTACATTATTAAGTTTATACAACAATTGACTCTACATTAATATGTTTATCCAACAATTGATTCTACATTAATAATGTTTATAGCGTTGCTACCGAAGCCGCTGCCAACCATGGTGTAGTTGTTGGTCATGGTCTTGTAGGACATGGACTTGCTCTTGGACATGGTCATCTTATTGGAAAGAGGAGTGTACTCGCTGCCGTTCCTTATGGTAAGAAACTTGTTTTTATCTATGATTCTATTTTGTAAATAATTTTAAATTCACATTGCATATTTTTCTCTTACAAAGTTGGCGTTTTGTAAGCCAACTTTAACAAAGCTTAATGAAGCGTCAGTCATTAACTTGACGTACGCCATCGTAGCTCACTAAAGCGATAGTCATTAACTTGAAATTCGGCATCGTCCATGACTATAGCGTTAGTTATTATCTCAGCGTCAGGCATTAACCTAATATTCGGTATCTATGCTAACTATAACTTCCGTTAACTTGGCTCCTTATGGTCTTAGTTTATTAATATATATATATATATATATATATATATATATATTATAATATATAATATAATAATATAATATAATAATTAATAAATAACACAGAAAAATCATAAATACTTTTTTAATTACATCTCTAGCCCAGTTAAAATGGATTGGGCCATAGATAAACACATTAAGCTCTGCAAATATAAAGAGTTCAAATTTGAGTGTTGCAATCTATGATTTCCTATGTCCCTATGATGTCCTACGTCCCTATGATGTCCTACGTCCCTATGATATCTACGTCCCTGATGTCCCTATGTCCTTACGTCCCTATGATGTCCTATGATGTCCTACGTCCCTAAATAAGCCTTCTACAGTGGAGGCGAAACGTTGTATTCACCATCTACATTAAAGTGGTTTCCTCCGGAAGAACTTAATGTGATGTAAAGAGAAGCATAAGTAGTTAAATCTAATATCCTTCGATTATACCAACGAATTTCCATTGGTGTATGTGTTTTATAAATAGAATGTATTTTATGTTACAGCTGGACATGCTGTATTAGGCCACGCTGTTGTTGGTAGTCACTATGTAGGACCTTCAGCTGCTGCTTACGGTGGATTTGACACACCCGAAGTTACCGCTGCTAAAGTAGCTCATGCACATGCTCAAGTAGCTCAAAGAGCAACGTAAGTATTTTACCCTTAGGACTTATCTAATTAATTAATTTCCAGATAAAATTTAATTTATTTAATCCCATTTGATTTTAAATTCACTTGATAAAATCGATTCAGAGATGATTATTTAGTGAAGGATGATAATATTAATGCATCCTAGATTTATAGAAAGTATTTGTGTCTTTTTTTATAATGGTGTAGTGACTAGTGAATTAGTGAATTTATTTTTAGTGTATAGTGATTTAGTCTCTTTGTTAATAGTTATTATTTAAGCCTTTAATTATTGTAATATTATCGTCTAATTTTCATAAATAGTCCCAATCAGATTTTAGCCTCTTTTATAAATCATTTTAATGTTCTTTTGTTATGTTTAACTATGTTATCTCTATATACCTGAGCGCCTTGTTGGAATTATCTGTTGAGGGCTCATTTTAAAAATTGTATAAATAAATAAATAAATAGGCGAGGGCCTGAACAAATAACTTAAGCAATATCAATTGGCAAAGACCAATGATTTAATATACACCACATATATACATGCCATAGTTTTGCACTTCGCTTTTAGTATCGTCAACTTAGAGTCTTTGAATCACTAAAACTAAATTTTAACAAAAGACGCTATAAGATCACAGGGAACGTAAACGATACAATCATTTGCATCAAAGAACTATATTTAAACTTCTTATCGTTCTTTAAGATACAAATATCCTATCAGTTCTCATACGGAAATTAATTTAAAATATCGAAATAAAGGAAAATAATAAAAATCTTATAACTTAAATGTATTTTAAATAAATAACTTTTCCTATACGCAAGATATTTGTTTTATGTAAATTATATTATAAAATAATGCGAAAACTTAAAATATAAATCTTAAAAATATATTTTTCTCAGATAAAAGCATTTCAAATAGTTTGCAGATAAAGACTTAAGTTAGAATGTCTGGTTCCTCAGATAATTTATTACACTCAACTTTCTAATGTAGGACAATTTGTCAAGATACATATCTGCTTTTATATAAATTAGAATAAAGTTGAAGTGGAAAATATTTATTTTAGCAGTAATATTTTGGTCGTGATATGTTCAAAATATTTGGTTAAAATTTAGAAGGAAAAAAGAACGAATGAAAACTACAATTTACGCACCACTGTGTTCTATCAGAATTATATTAAGGCTTTGTATACTTAAGATTTTTTAAATTAAATTTATCAATAATTTATACATACATGCCATACACAAACACACACACACACACACACACAGATATATATATATAATATATATATATATATATATATATATATATATATATAATATAATGTTTAAAACGTAACGTTTTTTAATTTGCTCTAAAGGCTTGAGAATTACGCGTTAAACCGTATAAGTTAAAACTTTACGGTTAAAACTCAACATTTTAAAGAATCATATGTGTGTATACATTTTTTAGGATCTTATCGAATAGATCCTCCTTATTCAATTGATAATTTTTCCGATTTGGAACAAATTTAACACATTTTTGATGATAGCCGAGTAAGTAACTTGAGCGAAATTTTATATTTGCCTTGGATTCCCAATAGGACTTAATTTTTAACATTTAAGTGGACTTATGTTTTAACCCTTTTGCATAAACACAGGAAGAGATATGCCTGACACTAAGTTATAAACAACATTCACGCGGGAATTCTTATTTTTTATTGGTCTACATAGACCATACCAACATAGTGTTCTTCAAATGCTGAAAACGAATAATTTAAGTCTAATGATGGTTTTCTTTTTATTGAGAACACAATACTTTCTCATTAATCTACAGTAAAATGAGAGAAAAAGTAAAAAATGTAAAATGAATATAAATTGGATTAATAAGACATAAAATATACAGATACTTTGTTTGAAAGGGAATAAGGAACATTCTAGGTTATTTGGAAAAGGATTTTGGATTGAAGAGAACGAGGCCAAAAGCTCGAGGGGCGAGAAAGGCCAGTTACTTTAAGCAAGACATGAAATATTACAGATAGCTCTTCACATTACCTCCCTCAATCTCTTCTTGGAAAGGTTAAACCCTCTCCGAAATTTATATTCTAAAGAGTAAATTTATAAGAATTTAGATAAGAATGCTTTTAAAGCTTAAGCCGTATACCCTGAAAAAAATTAGGAACAATTTCTATGAGTTTTTCACAACCCTCTTTCACTAGAATCAGTCAAAGAGTGGAATTTAAAAAAAAAAGAACTCAAATTCTATGGGTTTCCAAGAAACCTACAAAACAAATTCTTCTCTTATCAAAATTGGTTAACTTCTACCAGAAATTTGTAGAAACTCTATCCTTAAATAATTCATTTTTAGGATTGAGACTAAAGATAAAACTAGAATTATGCATTTGTTAGCGAATTTAAATCAGAAAATGGCGCTTAAGTGGCTATTCGGTTGCTGGAAGTGAAGTTAGGAGTAAGTCGAGGAAGGTTGAGACAAATTTGAAATGAAAGCTTATGTGAAGTATGTTTTGTTTCAGTCTTGCCGCCACCGCTGCTCAAAACCATGGATGGTGGGGACATGCCCATCTCCTTGGCAAGAGAAGCATCGCTGCCGTACCTTACTGTAAGTATTTTAAAAAATAGTCAAAAGAACTTTCATAATAGGGAAAGAACATTTGATATATTCCCAGTGTCGCAACCCTAATATAAATTTATTAATAAATAACATAGGTACCACTACACGACTGCACATTTCTTAAGAGAGTCCTCCCGTCCTTTTTTTGAACCACTCAAAATGCTCTGCTGCTATTTCTTTGAAATATGGTCTACAAGAAATAGAAGAGTTGAGTTTAAATATTATACGTCAGGCTCTTTTTTGGATTAAACAAAATTGTAGGACAATCGCACGAATTTCCCAAAGTGAAATAAAATATGAGGGCCTTAAGTAGAAATAACCAGAATAAACTCGTAAAACAGAGTCCCAATATCCAACACCTCGAATTAATTTTATAATAAAAATAAAACTGATAAGAAACTAGGATAATCCGAAAATAATTTTTTACATCTTATGTTTAGATGTGTTATCTCTCCGTGACAGTAGCCCCTAAAAGTCAGGTTATAAACATATTACTATATTACTGTAAACACGTCCTTTATTACTGTATTACTACTGTGCCTATATTACTACTGTGCAGTAGTTCATTTTACGTATTTATCATAATTCTTTCATTGTTTGAAAGATTTAAGTTATAAATCCTGAAACAATACAATAATAATGTTCGCGTTAAGCGTGTTCGATGTTATGAGTTGAAAACATTAATTCTATGGGGTTTTCCAATACTTTTAAACTCCAATATTGTCTGAAGGTCTTTATTTTTCTGAAGTACGACAATAGTTAAACAAAAGTCAAGCTTGTCTCCTCTTAATAACCAAAATTCTCTTAACTATAAGGTTTTTACTGTATGTTAAATTTGAATTACAGTAGAAATTATAGAAATTATAGTAGATAGTAGTCCTGGATTATGTTACTTCTATATAAAAACCACGCCAACAATGTCATACCCGGACAACCTTAATAGTTCCTCAATCACATTGTCCCACGCTGTCAACTGATTTTAACGCGTGGAGTAAACATGTGTATTATTATTTATTATATAGTATATATATATATATATTATAAATATATATATATATATATAAATTAAATTTATGACATAGAATTACTAACTATATATATATAATATATTATTCTCTCATAGTAATATTAATTTCCGACGTTTCGTGTCGTAAAAAAGAAGGATGGACAAATGAAAAATAAATTATACATAGTTTTCCTTCTGAGTAGATTGTTTGTAAAAAGTTCAGAAGAAGAGTAAAATTAAATGTTTCCAAACAATTTATCATCATAACTTTCATTTTTAATTATTACAGTGTATAACTTCTACCTATAGGTGTTACTTCTAAGAAACCGATAAACTTCTGCAAAATCTCAAAATAGTTTGACATAGAATTTAGTTTTTGATGTAGGTACTTGAAAATAAATCATAAGCGTCCAAATTTTATGAAAGTTTAAAATTGAAACTGTCATGTTGCCTCGAGCGAGTTTGATATCATTTCATTGGAATTTAGTAACAAAAGATTATTCCGTTTAGTTCTTTATATTAATCATTTATAATTTAACCTCATATATATATATATATATATATATTATATATATATATATATATATATATATATAATATATATATATATATATATATATATAATTTTTTTTTTTTTTTTTTACCCTCATTTTTTTTCTAAAACAATGTATTAGAAGCGATTAATTTAGGTGTACCAGCAAGCATATTTTTAATTATTAATAGGTAATATTCCTTCTGTATTTCAAACGATAGCTCGAAAAAACGGAATTTAATTAAACTGGTGTGAAATTATTGGTAAAAATTATTGGTCATAAATAATAAATATAAAGTTATGCCTTAACTTAATTTTTTGAAATTACTAAACTGCTAGACAATTATCAAACAAATATAATTTGGTATTTGAACTTCTGGTTAACTTAATGGTGGTGGATTCCAATTTTGTTCGGTATCTTTACACGAAGCTGACTTAATCAGGGGGATGTATTTGAAATGTATTACCACGTATATTTTTATTTATTTATATATTTATTATTACCATGCTATTGTTTATTTTCAGTGGCTGGTCATGGTATTGTTGGTAGCCACTGGGTAGGACCATCAGCTGCCGCTTATGGTGGATTCGACACACCCGAAGTTACCTCAGCTAAAATCGCTCACGCTAACGCTCAAGTAGCTCAAAGAGCAACGTAAGTTCACCAATAATATTTAGTTCAAATTTTTATATTATAAGTAAAATGTCAAGATTTACCTAACCACGCCAAGGAGCATCACCACTAGGTGATTCCTCCTATCAAGATTGCCTAGTCACTTTAACCAGTATGAGCACCATGTCAAATACATTTATTGTCGACAATAATCAATAAAGTTAAAAAAAAACTTTTCCTCATTTATACCGTTGGTATATAGAAAAAGTATTGTGTTTGAAAAAATCCGGTTTTATCGAAACCGGGATAAAACCGGAATTATCCGTTTCAGGCGTTTTTATAGCCTCTTAAGTGGTTTTCACAAAGTTGTCTGTCTGTCTTTGTGTGTATGTGTTTGTCTGTTATCACCATAGCACCCAGTGTATTTATCCTAGAGAGTTATATTTTGTACAAAAATCAGTCCACCGCTGTAGTTGTGCTATTCGGAAAATATATTTTTTATGGCGTCAATAACCCGCAATAATGACTCAGCAAAAATGTTTTAAAATTAAACTCGTAAAAATTTTGCTATCCGATTGAAATTTGGCAATACTAAAAACATAAATACTTATGTTTAGCTCAACTCGGTAGTATCAAATGACCTACAAGTGAAACGTTGAATTTATATTAATAATTTAATCTACATACCTTTTTAATCTCTATGTTGGTTTACTATCATACATTATCCCTTTTACTTCTACCATGGTTAAAACACATCAGTTATCCGAATAACCTCATAACCGTAACTGTCTGATGAAAATTCGCTAAAAGAGATAACTTTCTTCTTAACAATTTCTAGATAAGAAGCTCTACCTTGAAATACTTCAACTCCTAGGTCATTCAAATTTACCATCACTATTTAAACATTTAGTTGTTTCACATAAATAATATTATACCTGTAAGTATTTTCTAGTTATCGTTTCTTGAACCGTTAAATTTCATGTTACAGTTTAGCTGCCACCCTTGCTGCCGATCCAGATAACCATGTTGTTCTTGGACATAGTTTAATCGGTCATGGACTCCTCGGTCATGGTCACGCATACCTTGGTTAATTTAATTGAAACATCCTAGTCCATCAACTATCTCTTGAAACAACTTTACCAAAACCTGACTTGTTTTTTATTAAATAAAAAATACCATTAGTTTTTAAGAATTTATTCTTTTTTTGCCACTTTCATTATTTACCACTTCCTATGATCGCTGTATACAATACATAGTATATAAAGTATACTAGTATACATTATTTATACAGATACTATATAGTATTTATAGATCAATATGGTATACAATGGTATACAATATTGATCTATACATTGTATAGATACAATAACTGGTGTACATAGTAAAAACACTTCTTAGCAAAACTCAGTTTTTTTCCGGTGAAGATTATCTCTAAGGCACTTAGACCTCTTATGTGGGTCCATTGTGACCTTTCCGGAGAGGTTATTATATAGGTTAAGATTTACTAATAACTACATAAGTATAAGAAGTAAATAAATAAAGACATATGATTATAAATAATAATAGTTGTAAATGGATTAAAACCATACGTTATGAAACACTATAGGAGCCATTTAGCTTTTCCAGCTCCTGATATGTCAGAAATCCTTGATTCATGTGTGAACCAAAATTCATCTGCGTTGCTCAAAATGATGTATTGTCAATCATTCCTTGATGGTATGGAATAAGGTTTTTGCTCAAAATTTTACTGGGGAACTGTTAAATCCGGTTATCGTATAAAATGTACCCGGTTAAATTTTTTTTCGGAATGTCCCCAGATTTCTATAATATATCTCTAGTGCTATAAGGTTTTAGTGAATTTGAGTGCAAAGCATTGTACCTATATTAAGTTTTCTGAGCCCCATTGCTTGCTGTTGAATAATAGGATAAAAACAGTCTATTGTTGGTACCATAATAGACCTGTTTTTATCCTCCTAGTATGCAGGAACCACCCGAAGTGAATTCTTATACAATATTATGTATAATATTGTATACATATTATATGTATACAACATACCCGGAACTTGATGTTATGGGGGACATGGTTCCCAATCATTGAAAGTTAGAATTTATTTATTTATTTACATACTTGACGGTACTTCATTACAAAGTTTCTCAGTTGTCCAACTTTTACAATGAAAATCAAATATAAACACTGCATATAAACATAGACAGCATAACTTGAATAACCAACTTGATGAAATATAAGAAAAAAAAGCATAACATTTCATGAGTAACACTTAACATTTAAGGTGGGAATACTAAGTTATCAGCTAAAAACTCGTTAACATATTATTATAATGTTAACGAGTTTTTAGCTTAAGTTGGCTTTCTCAAGCAACAAGATTTTAATGCTGTTTTTGAAAGTTTTGGGAAGAAGTACAACTATTGAAGCAGGTAAATTATTAAAACACCTTATTCCATTAAAATTTGGAAACTGATGTGATTTGTTGAGCCTACAAGTGGGAATATTGATGTTAGCAATATATCTAGTGCCATAATTGTGGTTCTTAATATAATTGGAATCCCCCTCATCATATTTTGCTTTAACGAACAACAACAATGAAAAAAAAGGATGAATGAAAAGTTAAAGGAAAAAATTAACAATTCTAACTAGGCTTAACAATATATTTTTTTTTAAAGTGACGAGGCCCCCCCCCCTCACAATGCGGACCCTTAGTTACGCTTCTGATGGCGAGACCTTAGTAATACTGTACCAGTATTACTGGTAGTTTACAGATCTAGTTTACAGTATAATTTCGTTTGAAATGAAACTTTAAACGCAATAATGCACAACCTGCAATACATAAATGTATTGCAGGTTTAATCTTTATCGAACATGTAAGGCTAAATGTTATTATTAGGACGTTTAGTGTCTAGCCACTGGCCATCGATTAATTGTCTGGCCACTGATTATTAAAAGTACTATTAATAATCATTATCAAAAGAATTATTAACTAGTATGCCCCCTTACCCACAATACATGAATTGCTTGAAACATTTTGTTAGGGCTCTCAGAGCTCAGTGTAACTTATTGTAACCTACTCCAAGATTGTGTTAAGGTTCTAATAAATCATTCACTGTCGGCTATTTACACTTTGTTTGTGTTTGGTTTTGTATTATAAACGTTCTATTTTATATAAGTTACTGTAATTTTGTACTGATAATTTGATTAATAATCGGATTAATTAATAATTGATGATCAAAGGTGATTTGTTTAGGTTCAGGCTTTGTTCAGGTTACTTTATTGATATTTCAAAATTTAACTGATAGAGCCTTTCTAGTAATAATATCTATATAATCTTTTACGTACGCTACGAAGATATACAAGGTTTATGAACAATCATCCGAAGAATTTACGAACGCAAAGGACAAATTGACGGACTTAAATTATTGATAATTAACTTAGGGGTGATACAAGAATATAATTTATTGGGCTAGCAAGAAATAAATTTTTGCAGACGGAAAACACGCATGTCACTTACTTTTTGGAAGATGAAAAGTGCATACTTAACAGCCGCCCGAAAAAAAAATAGTCAATATTATAGAGGAGTTTGCTGAAGCGCCGAAGAGGGATTCCTAGGTAATCTGTGGACTGACTTTTAATGAATAAACCTGGAATTTGTCTGTAAAAACTAGGAAAATGCTGAAAATAGGTTGAGACCATAGAGGTATTATAACTAGAAAGATAGAAGTTTACTTTTATAATATTATTATTTCTAAAAAATAATATTATTTTTAATATAAAATTAAATAATAATATTTTGAAATTTTAACTAGAAATATTTTTTTAATAAATTTTGAAAAGTAAACTATCTATGAATAAGGTTTCAATGAGGTTACATTGAGCCCAAAAATGATGCTCCATGCCGATTTGCCGACCTGATAAAACTCTAATAAGACTAGATAAGACTCTACCCCTATAAAAATGAGTCTCAGGGTTAAACCCCGTGTTTAATCTTGTTCACATTACAACTGCCGAAGGTTGAACCTCCTGCCAAACCCGGCGTCTGAAGTAATAGTATTTTTTTAGGATAAAAAACCTAATAAATAATCTCAAAAAAGGAAATAATAACATTAAATACGTGCAATTAACTCCTACAAAATTGTAAAAACCTATAATTTGGCATGGCATGTTTATAACCTGTCGATAAGAAGGCTACAGTAGTGTTATGAGGGTCCAAGGGAATAGCGGTGGGGGTTAGCGACCGCTTTCTGCATTGGTAAAGTATGAAATGTTCCTTTCCATCTAACGAATTTCCTTTTAAAAAATAACATCC
Organism: Microvelia longipes; assembly: GCA_018340805.1. Classification (NCBI taxonomy): domain Eukaryota; kingdom Metazoa; phylum Arthropoda; class Insecta; order Hemiptera; family Veliidae; genus Microvelia; species Microvelia longipes. The sequence continues at coordinate 12,703,160 of JACMZG010001913.1, read as the reverse complement.
ATGTGGTCATGGGTGTAAAGTGTTGTATAATTTTTATTAGTAGTTTGTTGAACCAGCTACACAATTCTCACATATGTCAACAACAAAACCTGGATTGATACTCAGGTGCAACAAGTCTTGTCAACTTTTCCAACCGGGTACGTTCGTTAATTTTTATATCCGTTAAAACATCGGCTATTTTAAGTAAAAATCTGCTAACAATCTCTTTAATGGGTGTAAAGGTATTTTTTTGTCGTTTGTGTATTTGAATGCGTAGTTTTTAAAGCTAGTTTTTTTCATTTACAAATTTAAGTATTTTTATTATAATTTTAAATTTTGAAAATAAAATAGTTATTTATGCCATAAGGCTGAGAAGTGTGTCTTTATGTCACGGCAATTAGATTTACCGACGAGCGAAGCGAGTCGGGAAAAATTGCCAAGACATAAAGACATTCTCAGCCGAATGGCATACACTATTTTTTTTGAGGTAGCACTCATTAAATAAATTGCGCTATATACTTAATTAAAAAAAAAACAAACGTCCAATTAACTCCATATTATCGTCGTCATTGAATTCATTCATAGCTTCACACTTTTACTCAAAAATGTAAAAGCTTTACAAATAAACACACACAAATTGTCAATTAAAACACCTTTTAAAAACGAAAAAAATTAGTCTACGAACAAAAACAGAAACAAAATGAATGTTTTAAATAAACCACATGAGGGGTTTAACACAGATTGTTTTTTTGAACACGCTACATTACAGTAATGGCGGCAATATATGAATTACTTTTACGTCCTAGGAGTTTTTTTACATCATTATTGTCCTCGGAGGTGAAAAGTACTAAATAACCTCCTAGTACAATAATGATTGGCTTCTCATACTAAAAACGGTCCAATAAAGTGCTCAATTACGTACTACCTCAAAAAAAAAAAAAAATTTTAAACTTTTTAACATTAAAAATAATAAATCTTAAAATAGAATTACTACTATAAAGGCTTCTGTTGGCTAACCTGTTTTTATTTTAATATTTTTTTTAGAACGAAATACGATGTTTGCATTTTTAATAGTCATGTTTATGTACTTCTTGCATAGAGATATATTACTAGAGGGGCCCTATTGGTTGAATTTTGAAACATCGAAAAAGTAACCTGACCACATTCGATTATCATTTTCATCAAATAAACAGAACAAAAAAACAGTAAATTATATAGTAGAATGTTTAAAATACAAATCACAACACAAACAATCTGTGGGAAGCCGACAACAATTGATTAATTATAACCTTACCTCCCTCTTGGAGGAGGTTTCAATGAGGTTACACAGAGCCCCTGAGAGCCCCACTAAAAATGTTTCAGGTCTCTCAATGTATTAAGATAGGCTATGTCCCCTCTAGTATATATCTCTATGACTTCTTGTTTAAACGATAAGTTTTAAGAAAGTTGCCGCAAATAGTGCTTATTATAATATTTAAATTATTTGATATAGAATCGTTGAGTTATAAATTTGTACTTTAAAGTGATTGTGAAGAAACAAACTAGAACTTCCTACTTATATTCTTCGTTTTTACTCATTTGTAAGTACCCGATGAATTTTACAGCACTGTGACGTCATAAAGTTGACATGAGGTTATAACAAAAAATCGAGTTGGGGGTGCCTTGGAACATTTTCTCATTACATCGGATTCGCTACGCTCATCCTCTCTGCTTCGGATTTGCTTCGCTTGTTCTCGATAGTAAATGCATTAGTTTTATTCTTAACGGCCATCCATCACTTAGCTCGATGCTGCATAACTTTTATGATCCAACAAAACAGTTAATATACTTGTCGTATTGAAACAAAACTTGGTATACTTATTTATTATAACAAGGGAAATAAATATACTAGTTTTAACTCCATTGGATTATTTATCGATTTTTTACAAACGAACAAAGTCATTCGATAAAAATTAAACTAATGCTGGTTTTGAGATGAAACTTGGCAAATATGCTCCTTACATGCGTACCACATCTCAAACCGATCCACACATTTTTACTCGTTTTATAAATAATCGAAATGTTTGCCGTCATTATATTGCGGTTTAATGACGTCACACAAAATATTTTCCGGACGCCATAACTAGACTTAAAGATTAATTTTCTTTCCAAGTTTTAATCGCTGAGAGCTACGATGATAACAGACACACACATACACACACTCTGTAAACCAAATATCTCCTTTAAAAAGACTTTAACTTTTACAGTTAATAGAACCAAGAGCACTATTCTATGTTTAGTTGTATAAATAGCAACATCGTTGATCTGCCTCTAGTACAGTCGTTCTTAACGTGGGCAATATCGCCTCCTGGTGGTTCATGTGACGTAGGGGGCTATGAAGGGAGCGACGAATCGTAAAGGAGTAATATAAGAGGCTAGCAGCAAAATAAAAATATCAGGTAACATAATTTCACAAGTAGACCATAGATGTCTAGTTTTATTCTACACAAGAATCTTGAATAAAGATCTTAAAGCACGTTGACTTAAAACAAGGAGACTAATACTTATTATTTATTATTAGTCTCTTTGACTTAAAATAAGCTTGTTTTGGGCTTGTTGACACTTTTTTACGCTTTTGCTGTCCGTGTAAAGTGTAATTTAAGTTTAAATTTAGTTTGAATATTTGTTTAAAAAATATTTAAATGATCAAACATTTGTTAAACTTGAAATACCCTTGCAACAAAATGTCTAAATTGCACGCCATTTGTGTATAGCTTGAATCAAGTTTATTTGATCAAACATAAATATAGGATTTATATAATTTAAGAAAATAATACAATTCAAGTTTGATTTTTAGCTTACTAGGTGAAGTGTTTATAAATTTTATCTCCAGATAATGATTGTGCAGTTTATTGACTAGTTTTTAGGGAGTAAGGAAGCGCTTTTCTCTCTTAATATTTATGTATAACTAGTTTGTACTTGATTTTTTTATATTGATTTGTGAATGTTTTGTTTTATCATGTCAACTTCAATGCAGCCTAATCTATGTGCGTCCTCTTTACACAAGGATCTTGAATAAAGGGGATGACGCATTAAGGAACATTTCTGACCCCATGGAAATTGTATGAGATAGAGAAATAGGAGCAAACTTACCTTCGCCATGGTTAAAATGAAAAAAGACGCCAAACACAAGGCGCAAGGTTGTCAAGTATGCTTCTCAACTCTCTTCTGTGCTTCTCTTAGTTGTTACATTTGTGGTTCTTGCTAAGTCATTTGTCCTTATTTAATTTTTAAATTTTGGATTATACTTAGCCACTTTAGTCAGTGATAATTTAGCCTTCTTAAGCAATAGGAAACCATTGAGAGGTAAGTTTACCTCTAAAATTTAAGACCTCCCCTGTAATAAGAATTGTAAGCAATTGTACCAATTTGTACCAAGCATGTGCAGTTGGTTTGACATGTGTTTCGTGTTAAATTCTCTCTATTTTTTGGTTTTCGAGGGGGTCACTTTTTTGTATGACTTAGTGCGCCATCCCCTGTATTCAACATCCTTGATTCTACATAGTAGCACCTCCATTTACAAAATTGTATTTCTTTTGCTCCCTGGCCTCGCATCATGAACAATGCAATGCCTTTATTGTAGCAATTTCCTATAAAGATCTCGCGAGAACAAATGCGATGAACAACAAAGTTGTTATATTAGTTTTCATCAATGGTACCCCCAAGTCCGAGTGTGCCCCAACAAACTTGGGTATTTAATTAATAAAATTTAAAATTTTCTATTACCTTCTTCATCACAGAGTCTACTTGTCTGTGTGTCACTGTCACGCATATTTCCCGCTGTGTTTATGCTATAGAGTTGAAACTCGGCTCAAAAACCAGACTATAGGTCTAGTTTTGCTGTCCCGAATATGATATTTTTCAAACTACAATTACCTATTTCGCTAAATCATCAAAAATTAAAACAAGAGGCATTTGGAGCCTCTTGTTTATAATCACGACATAATGCCATGTCCCACAAAGTGGGGCATCAAACTCAATACAGAGCATCGCTCGTCTTTGGTAAATACTTGATATTATATTCTTTGGAATTTAAATTTATTGATTTTTATTCTGAAGGTGTGAGTTTAGGCTAAGATGATGTCATGACCCACTCTGTTTCGTTACGTAAACAGAGTGGGTCATGACATCATGTGGAGCCATCAATGATGACGAATGATGGAACAGTTCCCAGATGTAGCATTGCTTTTTGCTTGTTACATTTCCTAGGTGTCTCTCGCACAATTATATTATGTCAACTATGTTGACAATGTACATACATGTTTCATGTAGTATCAAATGATACAGGTCTTTTTTTTGTTTTTGTTCAGCAGCGCTAAATAGTTAGCAAAATAGGCTGCAATATAATAATCAGATTATTATTTTGGATTAAGATTATTTTAACTTATTAAATAAACTTCCTTGGTATGTTATGTACACACACATAATTTTCTTAAATAATGTCTACCTCCCCCCTCCCGATTAACAAAGGGGACGATGGAAAATTTAAGAATCTAAAACGGGCGGTGAGTGAAAAAGGTCGAGAGCCACTGCTTTAGGAGAAACATTTTCCTCAAGTAAGCTCAACAAGGACCTGTGACCTTTTTATTTGGACGTCATCGCCTCTCTCCTTTATCGAACCACTGTATTGTCTGGTTTCATTGTTTCAGGAATTTTATAGTTTATTTTATCATTGATTTTTAATAGCCAATGTAAAGTTAATAGCCTAGCAGTATAAAGTGATTTTATACTGCGCGATCATAGAAATTAAGTTTAATTAAAATGCCTTCCGTAAATTTGAGAATTTACCTGCTTTATTGGCCGATCTCTCGTTTTATAGCATTATTATCTTAAAATTATTAGATTGTACATTGTTGAAAATTCTCGAATCATTAATGACTAATATTGATAATGAAATAAAACTTGAACATCCAATACGTGTAACCTAAATTCGTGTTTCATGGCAACTTAGAAGTAGGTATCAGAATTACAGCATACATCAGATGGAAGAAGCAGTCACCAGTAGTTAATCAATAATTAAATGAGTTCTGTCATTCTTGTGATACTGAAGGACAGAATAGTTATTTATGCACCAAGGGAGTAAAGAATGCTCTTATTTCCCTGAGCAGTTAGTTGGGTTCTAAGGCGTAAGCCAAGGGAACCTAAGTATTTAACTCCTAAGATGAAGCCGAGGGATTTATGTGTTCAACTGCCGAGGCAAAGTCGAGGGAGTTATCACTTTCAACCCCCGAGGCTAAGCCGAGGGGGGTAATTGCGAGGGGGACTAATTTTGCTTCCTAAGAGCATACAAGATTTTATCTCTAGACGTTGATTTTATTTTAATACGTTGTGCTGTATTTTATTATATTTTTTAGGGTCGGACCCCCTTATAAATTTTTAGGGTGTCACCCCCGGGAAAATTACAAAAATTGATTGGTTACCTGTATAAAAAAATGCTCCCCTAAAAAGTTTATATAATTGGCTCTATTAACCCAAAAATAAGAAACACTTATTATTTTCTTGGGAATGAAAAGTTCTTCTTTACTCCCTAAAAATTAAATAATAATAATAATTTATCATTAATTTATATTTATTTTTCTTACTATATTTTCTAGCAATATAGCCTATATATATTATATATATATATATATATATATATATATATATATATATATATATATATATATATTCACGAATCTTTCGAGCGAAGCAAAGCTCTTTTGCTTATTAATAGAGATTCGAGCCTGGTCATATTTAACTGTATTTATTCTATTCTTTTGACGTGTATTCCTGATAAAAAGCATTACTAGGTTAATATAGGAGATAAATGAGGTTGTTTTCTGTACATAAATTAAAAACGAAATTTTTGTGGCTTAGACTACAAAAAATTCATACTATAATGTATCATGGAATGACCAGAATATTTCAAATAGGAAAGACGTCGCCTCTTCCATAATAAAGTGGGCAGCTTTTATAGGATACGAGGCTACAAAGGTTTACATTTTTCTCCTTTATTTACGCTGTTATTAAAGCTAAAAGCTGATATTGGCTTTGCTATAGTCACGCGAAAATATAAAAAAATAGACTTTGAAATTGAAAAAAGCTTAGAATTTGTGCTGGGGAAAAATGGATATTTGGATTTTTTTTATTACTTATAGCTCCATTAAAAGCAGCTTTAGTGAGTTGATAACATTCTTTTAAAAATTCAAACGGAGGTGTGACGCCTTTTAACTTTGGCAAAAAGGTAAGCTATAAATAAAGCTGGAAATCTGATAGCGTTACATTACCACAGGAAGTGAAGGGGGGGGGGGTGAATAGAAGAAAGAGAGCAAGTGTGGCAGGTAAATTGAGGGAAATTTGTGTTCTCTGAGAAAGACACTTTTTTCAAGTCAGCTGATTTGCAGCTTAAAATCTAAAATGTATTTATTTCTTTTTGATTTTAAGTTTAAGATATTTTTAACCATTAAAACTTATTTATAACAAGAGCTTAGTAAAACATGGTTTTTGGTGACTGTCCGCTTTCCAGCCTCTACTTCGCGGGCCACTTTGGAAGTTACTTATGTATTAATGTTTTCTTAATTATTATTAAAATTTCACAATAATGACCCAGAAAATTATTTAAAAAATCACAAGACTTATAAAATTGAGAAATCAAGCTGAGAATTAATTTACTAATACTACTATGTACGGTAAACACATAAACGAACTTTAATTTTTTTGTTCGCATAAGTTCGAAATTTATTGAGTGACATCATATGCAATATAATGTTTTCTACTAATAAATTATGAAATTGGCTTATATTGAGGCAGTATGCCACTTTCATAATATACTCTATTAGTAGAACGAACTTATATTGTTGGGCCGCGTCGTGCGACCGCCTCACGTCTCAGGTATGGGCATGAGGCTGAAAGCTCGCCATCTCTTCGTTTAAATTTTAAAATTTTAATTTTGATCATGTGAATATAGTTAGACTCGAGGCCTCGATGTTATCAAAAGTCAGTAAACCAATATTAACGCTTTAACAAACTAAACCACGAAGGCACATATGCTCATTATCGGCCTTGCGTAATGTACTTGCGTAATGTACTTGCGCGTAATGTACTTGCGTAATGTACTTGCGCGTAATGTACTTGCGTAATGTACTTGCGTAATGTACTTGCGTAATGTACTTGCGTAATGTGCGTAATGTATGCAATTATTGTGCTCGTTATATACAAGGAAAATTTTATAAAAATCACTAAGTTCTTCGGTAAAACAAATGTGATTCCTAAGAATTATTCTTAATCTAAGAATTAATACCTTTGTTTTAAAACCTCAATGTTTCTGCGAAAACTGAAATAAATGGCAAACAAAAGTAAGCTGTAAGATTATACCAAAATATCTTGGTAATTTTCCTAAATATACATTAACCTTGAGAACATTCCTCTAATACTTTCATCATCCTACGCTAGTGCTGAAATTAATTTTCTTTGAGAAGGTATATCCTGTAAAGGAAAGATGTGATGTGGTTCCTACATAGCCATTAAATATAAGCTTTAGGTACATCAAAGCTCATACATTTAATTACAAGAAAAACTATTGTACTCGATATTAAATTATATTTAAGAACTCTTTTGATGTTAAAAATTTTGTAAAATTGAAAGTTTAGAAATAAATGCTTTACAGTACACTTTACATATACTTTCACATATACTTACATATACATATACTTACTTATACTTATGTATATAATACTTATACTATTATACTTATATACTTATACTTATATATACATATACTTTCAAATATACTTTAGTAGTAAATGAGGTAGGCATAGACAATAATCCACTTCTTTTTAACATTATGTTATAAATTTCTTTCGTTTCAAAAGTTTTAATTGAATTAAGTTTGGACTTAAATTTGTTCTTTAGTACCCCACTTCTTTTGAGCTTTTGCAATATTCTATACCTTAGTATGGAATCGCTATTTGTTTTTTAAGCAGACGGTAACATCTGCCTCCAATCAGGTGATTGGTGACAGATGTGAAAAAGCAAAAGGATTTTAATTCCATTTTGCTACCTAGCAGCATAATATACTATTACAGCCATACTTCCTTAAAATGATATCGAAAAGGTAAATGCTGTTCTAAATACGTATTGTATGCGTAGGTTTATCATAACTAGGGTCCACATATTAAACTAACCCTGGATTCACGAAATAACACAATATACGTAAATATCAGTGAAGGAAAAATAATATTGGCTAATATTGAAGGAATTAAGGGACTAAATTTAATCTCTTCTGTTACAAAAAAATACCTTTTACCTCATAAATTTTTGGCTCCAATTTAATATATTTACACACACACAAATATATATATATATATATATATATATATATATATATATATATATATATATATATATATATATAAACGATTGTAATTAATTCGTCTCATCCAGTGTCTATCAATAACAATCGTTTATAGAATGGAGACTAATACTAATAATATTATATATATATATATATATATATATATATATATATATATATATATATATATATATATATATATATATATATATATATATATATATATATATATATATATATATATATATAATATATATATATATATATATATATATATATATATATATAATATATATATATAGGGTGTTTCAATATCAACCCCTATCTCCAACCGTTTTCCTACAAGGTTAAATTTAATATTTTTGAAAAATATTTGACCTCACATCATAAAATTGTTAATAGTGTTTAAACTGTTCAAGCTAGATAGGTGAAATGCCTCGTTGGAAATATGAGTAAGTTTCCTTAAGGACGAACTAGTAACTATGTCAAATATTTTGGAACTACTACCCAAAAATTTGCATGAAAAATGAATTTATGCAAAAATTGAATTTTATGGAGTTTTTATGGTAGGGCATTTGAGGATGAAAGAGATGAGCAATAGTTTAGCCAAGAACGGAAATAACTTTATACACACTTTTATAAAGGAGCGTAATTTTCTATCAATATTTTACTAAAAGTGCCTATAATAAAATAATTTGGATTCTTTAATATCAAGCAATTATAAATGGTGGCTAAGCCTAGGCAGAATGTTTTTGACTAATTGGATTTTTTATTGTTGGGCCATAAACAACCTCTTTGGTTGGTTACCATAGAACATTTTATGCCATGATTTAAGCTCGTTTTCTTTCAAGGTTTTTTCTTTCTAAATCTAAATTACTTTTATATGTTATATTATAAATTATAAAGATTAATTACTCTTATAAGTGTAATTACTCTTTATATTTCAGAATTAATTACTCCTTTATATACTTGATGATATTGACTTGTATTATATTACCTATATATTTTTGTAAAAGTTATTTTTTTTTCCTTTTTATCACTGACACCCTAGATCAGTTGCGGACTGAGCCAAAAAGGCTCGAGTAGGGTTCGGCCTAAAAGTGCCCTAACCTACATACCAAGGGGCCCTAATATGAATTAGGCAATATATATATATATATATATATTATATATATATATATATATATATATATATATATATATATATTATATATATATATATATATATATATATATTATATATATATATATATATATATATATATATATATATATATATATATATATATATTAATATATATATATATATATATATAATATTCTGCAAGGACGAGCGAAGCATGTCCGATACGATACGATGAAGAAAAGTTTTGAGGTACTTCGTTCCTTAATTTTAATTTAGTGTGATTAAGCTTAAGGTGTGATTTATTTTATGTCTCACTATTTGTTTATAACTTATATTTATCGAAGTCAAAGAACTCTTGAGAACTATAATGGAACTGTTTAAGTGTATCTAATATATGAACTAACCTATAGAAACGTAGCAACGCTAAAAACCTACCAAAGACTTAAACTAACTCTTAACTTTTTTTCTGGGTGATGTCATTTCTTTTCTGAACGACCAAAGAAATTATAATTGCTCTTTTGCTAATATTTTGGATTAAAAAGGGTAAAAGTAAAAAGACATATTTTTTTGATGAGATCTTGTCTCAAATTTGCATAATTTATTATTGGTAACGTCTAACTAATTAAAACGTAAGTCAGTCGATGTGACCAAAAGTCACCATGAGTAGATTTGGTTCGTTGCGGAGGCGAGGACGATAAATAAATTACCAGTGGGCAAGACCATGAGCATAGCCGTGGGTGCTGATGAGGGGGGTGGCGATGGCGGAGTGAGTGAGGACGGGGGAGGCGATAGCGGTGTGAGCGACTACTGGGGCTGCGATAGCGTGGGTGCGTACGATGGGAGTAGCGATAGCGGTGTGAGCGAGGACTGGAGCGTGAGCAACAGCGAGGGGAGCGGCGAGTACGGCGTGACGCCTCCATCTTCCGTGTCCGGAGTTACCGTTCCAGGCACCGTTGTTGTTGTTCCAGGCACCGTTGTTGCCGTTCCAGGCACCGTTGTTTCCGTTCCAGGCTCCGTTGTTGGCGTTCCAGGCACCGTTGTAAGGTCCGGCGGAACGAGCACCGTTGTAAAGAGCGAAATGTTTGGATTTTTCAGCGGCTACTTCAGGGGTGTCTTGTACGGGAAGAGGAGCACCGTTGTTGTCGAAACCTGGGGGAAGAGCGAGAGGACCGTTCCACCTTCCACCGTTTCCGTAAGTTTGCCATTGACCAGCACCGTTCCATTGGGTGTTGGCAGCTGCGTTGTTCCAGTTTCCGCTCTGGTCTCCGTGCCATTGTCCGTCATCATTGTCCCACTGACCGGCCCAAACACCACCGTTGTTCTGGTTTACTTTAGCGAGAGCAGCGAGGTGAGCGGCTTTAGCAGCAGCTACTTCAGGAGTATCCTGAGGAAGTCCAGGGGCATTGTTGTGGCCGGCCCATTGTCCGTGACCTCCCCAATGTTGGGCGTAGGCTACGCTCATCACAGTCGCAAAAACTACCTGTAAAACCAATGAATATAATTAGAAACCTCTATAGAAACAAAAATACTAAACAATTTTAAATTTATTAGTCATCAATCAACTTAACCTTCTATTAAGATAAACTCATGCTCATCTCACTTTGATAACAGAGTTCAAACTTTGTAAAGATCATTATACTATAGTTGGTAACAAAAACACTAAGCCTGTAACCAACTCCCACCAAGCTTCGTAATGTTAACCTATCAAAACTTGATGTTTTACTTAACTCTTCATCATTATTCATGATGTCACACCGCCTCCGCCCTGCCTCCAACTTTATCCCTAAACTTTCAATTCCCTCTCAACATTTTAAAAGCTTTTGATTTGCAAACCCATAGAGATTGTTTTAGAAAATACTAACAATGCAAAACTATAAAATCAATACATATCAGTTCGCATAGTAGTAATATCAAAATTTTAACTTCGATTTAGCGAACTTACAAAGGTGAAATGAGTCAAAGAGGTGGTTTTCAGAACAATCGATGATAGAAGTGTCGAAATAATGTACCGTATCTTATACATAAACATATTATTTATGTATGATTTTTTTTAAATAAAACCTTTTATCTATCACAGTTTTGTATTTTTGCTTAAAAATATAAAATAAAGCAAATTATAAATCAAAGTAAAATTGCTTTTTAAATAATGTATGTACCTTTTACCTTTCATGTAATAATTATATAGTTAAAAAATAACCGAAATTTTCTTGAAATTGTTCATTATATTTATAGGTGCAACAGTTCATAGATGAAATAATTAATTGCACTTTAAATCTAGAATAGTACAGAACAGTCTAGATAATATTATAATAGTTTGCTTCATTAATATAATATGCGTTCACTGATTACCATCGTGTTTAAATATTTAACCTTGCCCTGACAGGGAGTGGCCGAGGGTTGTCCAGTTTTGTTACATATCCCGTAGGACTTAAAGCGTGACTTTATGAAGAAGGAAGTCTATTACTGTCCGCAAAGTAATAGATATCAATAACCGGTCTTGATTTTTTTTCACGGTCGAGGACTTAAATGGACTTAGCATTGTTTAAATTGTATTGTAGGCGTTTCATATTTATGGTTTTGTGTAGCGGTCTTGATCGTTTTTTTTATTGTTTTATTTTTTTATGATATGGATAAAAGTTGGAATGTAATGATGGACCGAAGTAAAATTAATCCCAAGGAAGTGATTTTGGAAATAACTTGCAAAAAGTAATGTTTCAGATCAGAGTATGAAAGAATGTTTTTAACCTAATATTTTTTTTTTTTTTTTAAAATAAGTTTTTGAAAGTTTTAATTTTAAATCACATGTTAAAAGAACAGATATCTAAAAAACTTTTCAGCAATATGCTGCTTATATTAGCTGAAAAGTTGCTGCTTATATTAGCTTATATTAGTTGAATTTTTGTGGTTTCCTATTACGAAATAACCCATAGCTTGTCAAAGGTGTAGGCATCCTAATGAGAAATTTGTTGAGTTTTACAAAAACAATTTTTGCTTATATTAGTTGAATTTTTGTGGTTTCCTATTACGAAATGAATCCATAGCTTGTCAAAGGTGTAGGCATCCTAATGAGAAATTTGTGGAGTTTTACAAAAACTAATTATTTTGCTTATAGTAGTTGAATTTTTGTGGTTTCCTATTACAAAATGAATCCATAGCTTGTCAAAGGTGTAGGCATCCTAATGAGAAATTTGTTGAGTTTTACAAAAACTAATTATTTTCATAACATCCTATCCTTTTCAATGCGATGTTTTGTATAAACTAACTTATCAATGAATTTTTTTTTCTTTTGAAATGAATATAAGAACATACATTTTAACTAACACGCGTGAAATTATGACTTCAATATTGAACACATTCAAATAAATCAACTATTTGTCAAATCCTACATATAGTTACGGTATTGTTTTGAAAACTACACATTTTTTCGCGTTTCGATGCTTCTAAAACTTTTACTGAATACCCTTATCTTCTCTAACTCTAGATCTAGATCTATATTTAGATGTAAGAGTTAGAGTTTTAATGTAAGGGTCTAGATCTAAAGTTTAGAGTAAAGGTGTATATCTAACTTTAGATCTTTTTCAATTTATTTATTCCTTTTTTCTATAGATTAAAACCAAATTTTCTTTAATTAAAAAAACCCAGCAAACAAACAACCACCCAAACGTCATTTTCTGACAAAATTCAAAAGGAAATAAGAACATTTGTAATTTACATGGTTTAATTTAAAGAAAAACCATGAAGATTTAAGTCAGATGTTTTGCTAAAGTTTTTTGCAACAAAACAGTTAGTTTGACAATTTTTAAAAGTTTTTTTTTACCACTACATATTCTATTCTAGTATTCCGAAACGAATAATGTAACCGACGCGTTTTGTTTGTTTAGGACTCTAAACTACATACACGTCTAGTCATTCCTAATTATTAGGGACCCTATTGAACTTTAAACTACGGATAATTAAGTTGAGGAAAGTAAATATTTCTCGTTGAACTGGCTCTACAAAATTGATTTTAACTTTTTGTGTTCTTATCAGGTTCGTTAATAATTAACGTAAATTGAGCTTTCGATACTGTGTAATTTTATAATATTGTAATTTTTGTTTATATACTGCATTTACAGTATTAAAAAATTATAATTTTTGTTTATGTACTGCATTTACAGTATATAAACAAAAATTGTACTTTGTTTGGTTGATTATTTACTTAATTTTTATTGTTATAATGTGATAATTATAATCAAAAAATACATTGACTAGAAAGAAACTAAATATGTTTTGCTGACACGAGAAAGAAAACTAAATATGTTTTGCTGACACGAGAAAGAAAACTAAATATGTTTTGCTGACACGAGAAAGTTTTGCTGACACGAGAAAGAAAACTAAATATGTTTGCTGACACGAGAAAGAAAACTAAATATGTTTTGCTAAATATGTTTGCTGACACGAGAAAGAAAAATAAATATGTTTTTTGACTAGAAAGAGAAAGAAATCTAATTGTCATTGTTTTGTGTTGCTGATAATGACGGGAAAGAAAATTAAATATGTTTTGCAAAGCTAGTGTTCGAAGCTCGATACCTTAAAGACCGAAAATACCCAAGAACAGACTTATTATTTACCTAGCCATCCTCCAATTGCTTTAAATTCATTACATTCTATGGAAATGTAAAACTTAATAATGTAACATAAAATGATTTTTAAGAAAATCAAATTTATTTATAACTTAATAAATATTCAATTTAAGCCTTGTTAATTTTAAATCAATAAAATAATTTTAAATTAAATAAAATTTTTGATTAATTTACTTTTCAAACATAATAAACATAAACATATTAACGTAAAGTTAAAATTAAATATTTGAAAAAAAATATATATGGAAAAGGAAAAACAATATAATTTTTTAATTGGAAAGATTGTTAAATGTTGGCGAGGGGTAAAAATTGGCGAAGGAGTCGGTGATAATAATAAAGAAAAAAGAAAATTATTGTATGTTATGGAATTTTTGAGTTTTCCGAATTTTTTCAGTGAAAAATAAAAAAAAATAACTAATATTATCACTTAAATTTATAAACGAATCATTTTGATTTTTTGTAGATAATGTATTGTTTGATTAAATTTTATTTTAATCCATTTACTATAGAGTTTATTACAAAGTACTACTTTAGTTATTAATATCTTTTTCAAAGGTTTTTTTTTCATCTATTAAATTACACATTTTAAATAAATATAACTTTTTGCTTTTTTGATAGTTAAAGGGTAATTTTTATTTGCCATTTTTATTGCTTTTGATTGTTTATAATTAAAAATTTTATTTTTAAGTTTGATTAATATTATTGAAAATAATTACCAAAGCGTTCATGGTGACTTGTCCTTATTGCACCTCCAAAGCTTATTCCTAATCAAGCAAGGGACTGTGATACTTAGTCCAGGTTCTGTCAGCCTTTATATATCCCCCACACTTGGTACAACATTTTTCTAATGTGCAGTTATAATAAAGAAATGGCCTCGGAATACGAGAACCTTCCTGACATTGAAAATATTAGCTCAGTAATCTAAAGTCTTAAATTTCCTATTTACGAGTTCGGGTTTTGTTATAATTTAAATAAGCAAAGGAAGTAGGTGGACTTTAAGTTTTTTTGGTGGTTTGAAGTTGTTAGCTTCAATAGTTAGATATTTGTTGGTTAATATTTGCTTTTTCATACATGAAAAAAAAAACAAATTAATTCCTAAAGAATTAATAGTTTTTCTTCATTATAACTTTTTACTTTATAATAATTTTGATAAGAGCAATAGTTTTCTTGATTTTTACTCCTCAGATTATAAAACATTTATTAAGATCAATTGACATTCTCGGGTTTCACTATTTATTTTAATAAACTTAATCACTATTAAGTTTATATTATTTTAAAAAGATCAATAGTTTTCTTGAGTTTCACTATTTAGTTTTTATAATTTTAAAAAGATCAATAGTTTTCTTGAGTTTCACTATTTAGTTTTTATAATTTTAAAAAGATCAATAGTTTTCTTGAGTTTCACTGTTTAGCTTGTATAATTTTAAAAAGATCAATAGTTTTCTTGAGTTTCACTGTTTAGCTTGTATAATCATACGGTATAAATGAGGAAAAGTGAAAATGTATTGAATGAATTTCGTTATTTGATTTTAATGTTATAATATTGACTCTTATCTTTCAACTTTAACACAACTTCTTTTCTAAACTAGTTTATGGCTATTAATTTCTTGATTTATTTGTAGAGCATTTAATAATTAAGTTGCACTAGAAAATTGTCTCTTTTCGAAAAAGTTGGCAGTGTTTTAATAGATAAAAGCTAACATTGGTTTTTCACGTGTATAAGTTTAATTAAATTTTAGTTTTAGTTGGTGAAAAGTCAATATGTTTTCCATGGGAGGTAGAAAATCTAATTTCAAGCCATGGGAGCTTTAGCCGCCATAGCCCTTTTAGAATCACCTATGATAACTATAGTTTTTCTGAAATCTTACTTTTTAGTTCATGAATTTTTATTAAGATTATTAGTTTTTCTTAAGTCTTCCTTTTTAGTTCATAAATATTTATAATGATTATTAGTTTTTCTTAAATCTTACTTTTAGTTTATGAATATTTATGATTATTAGTTTTTTCTTAAGTCTTACTTTTAGTTCATGAATATTTATTATGATTATTAGTTTTTCTTAAGTCTTACTTTTTAGTTTATGAATTTTTATTATGATTATTAGTTTTTCTTAAGTCTTACTTTTTAGTTCATGAATATTTATTATGATTATTAGTTTTTCTTAAGTCTTACTTTTTAGTTTATGAATATTTATTATGATTATTAGTTTTTCTTAAGTCTTACTTTTTAGTTCATGAATTTTTATTAAGATTATTAGTTTTTCTTAAGTCTTACTTTTTAATTCATAATTTTTAATAAGATTATTATTTCTTCTTAAGATTTATTTTTGGTTTATGAATTTTTTATAAAATGAATAGATTATTCTGAGATTTACTTTTAGTTCGCGTAACATCATTAGATAAAAAGCATTCCTTTAGTTTCCTTTTTAGAAAAGACGTCTTATTAATGTCTCATCATTTCTTATTATCTTTTTCTTCTATAAATCAATATCTAATATCATAGATTTGTATTATAGATTTTTATATATTGATAATATCAGCACAGGCCACGCCTCTAGTGAGGGATATTCTCAAGATTAATTTGAAGATTTAAAAATTGTAATTTATTAAATAAAGAGAAATTAAAAAAATATCTAATCAATCTAAGTATTAGATTGATTTCAATCTAATACTTATAAGACAAATCAATTTTCGAAATTTTGCCTTTTTAATAGAATTCGATTGTGATCTAATTTCTTTAGACAATCCAAATTTCTGGTATGTCTTAATATTTTTCATATTTTTTTTATATCATATTTTATTTTTTTGTCAATATTTTTACACACGCACGCACACTCACACACTACACAGAGATTAATTAATCCGTGATTAAACGGATAATTACGGATAATTCAGGTGATATCAAGTATTGGATTTGTAATATAGGAAAACACTATACTTTCCCTATATACCTACGGTATAAATGAGGAAAAGTAAAATTTAAGATAAACACAACATCTTTCTCTTTACTCAGTCATCAAAAGTTTCACCATTTAATGTATTTGCTTAAATAAAAATAAAAAAATATGAAGTTCCATTTCTGCTATATCAACGCTTCTCCACATTAAAACATTTAAATTTTACATTATATTGTATTAAAGCAGACACACTTAACTGAAGTAATTGAATTTTTAAAATTAAACACTCTTCATTATTAAAAATAGGTACCAGGGCTGTAAAATACTAAGCTAAGAATCTAAAACCTATTCTATTCTTTAAAAATCAATTATATTACAAGAAATCTTTTACTCCCAGGGAAGTTAAAAATACTGTCGTATTTAGTGCTGCAATAAAGCATAACAACATTAAAAACCTAAAATCAGTATATATATATATATATATATATATATATATATATATATATATAATATATATATATATATATATATATAATATTCTTAATTAGTGAGTCTCCTCTTCCACCAATGTCATAAGCTCACTTTTTCATTAAAAATTCTCTATAATAGCATATTTTTAATTTAAAAGTTGCAAGAGAAAATTCTAGGATACTTCGACATATGAATTTTTAATACACTTCTTATAAAAAAACATGAATATAGGAGTTCTCACCAAGAGACTAATTTGCTATGTGGCTGAAGTTATTAGAAAATTATCTTCTTTTTACTCATTATATTGACTTTTATTCTACTAGATTGTCCCAAATACAAGACAGAGCCACCAAAATTATATCAAGAAGTAAAAATTCAAGATATCCAAGGCAAGGCTGGAAGAATCAAGACTCTGCTCTTCTCAAAATTAAAAAAATATAATATATACACTTCAGTTTGTAAATAAAATTAACTATTCCCCTTAGCCTCAAAAAAAATCAAGAAACCAAATCCTAACAACTAAAACCCCAAACATATATTCTATGTTAATAAAAAATATAGGTATATTTATAAAAATATAGGTAAAAAATATATTCTAGGTTAATAATGAAGACTTCAGTACTTTAGAGTTTTTATTTACTATTAATATATTAACCTAGAATTTTATTCTTAACAGTTCAATAAATATTTTGTTAAATAAAAAAATATAATATTAATACAACCTTTACACCCAGGACCCGCGTATCCGACCTATCTAATTGAGGTTTCTGTTGATTCCCTCAATTTTACAGGCAAATGCAAAATTGATTCATCAAAAGTCAGTTTACAGACAGCATAGAAAACCCTCTTTGACACTCCTGCAAAATCCTTTCACAATATAAACCTACTAAAACGCCATCAAACATTGATCTTTTGAAAATCCTGTAAAAAAATAAAAATTAAAATACCCAAACCAAAAAACAGGAAATTATTCTTAACCTAAACAAACCCCCTCACACCTCAAACAATAACCAAACTTCATACCAAAATAAATAAATAAATAAAATAAAAATAAAGAGGCACAAATCACCCCAAATCAATTTATGGCTTCAGTTTACACAAAATAAATGTATACTTTTGTCAATAAAGAACTTGTTTAAAAAAAATATTGACTTTTTTAAGGTATCGTATATGAAGATGAAGATAGAATTCTTTGCTTATCATTAAAGACAAATATATTTAAGTAGTTTAAAAAGTTTAAATTTAATCTTACGTTTTTAAAGTTTTTTAAAAGCTACATTCACCGGTGGCTGTAATGTGCTTTCTAAACCCTGGCAATATTGAGTGTCTCGCTTCGTTCGGCAGTAAATATATTTGTCGCGGTTTATAAAAAACACCCACTTCACAGCCTGGTAGCATAATATACTATTTATTAAACATCAGTAAGGATTTTATGAATGAAAAATCTTATTTAATGGTTTTATTCAACAGAGGGTTGAAGTATTGAAGTAGTAAGACGGAAACTCCAGCTCCACAGGTCTCCCTTAATCAATGAAATTTAACAAAGCAAACAAAACTTTTCTCTGCAGAATTTTCCTTATTGACACAACTTTTCCTCAATTTATTTTCTCTGTTAATTAAAGTCTATAAATATGCTTAACATTGTAACAAATTAATAATAAATTATAAAGGCTTTCGCGATAATGGCAAATATAGTTACGGCTTCAACTTTGGCATCTTCTTTGGCAAATCAATGGCAAATATAGTTCCAGCTTTTACTTGTGCATCTTCTTTGTGTGCAATTCTAATTGTCAGAAACAAAAAAAATGGGTATGAGCAACCTCGACACTTTTCATATGGGGTACCTCATCGCATCGGACTCGCTACGCTCATCCTCTCTACGCTGTACTCGCTTCGCTCGTCCTCAGAATATACAATTCGCCAAATTTATACTGCAACACGTTTTCGGACTCGCTTTGTCTGTATTTTTCAAAGAAAATGCCCTACAATTTTTAAGGACAAACACAAACTGAGTTTTAAACTAGTGCAAATAATAAAGAAAAATAAGCAATGAGTAGTGCTTGATAATTGATTATCTGCTTAAGTTACAAAGCATAAACTGAAACCTTAAGCAAGAAATGGATTCGAAAACACGCATCTTAAAGGAAATTCACCCGGAATGCAGACCACTGCGCCAGAATTATTAACATAGATAAGGATGCAATATAAAAAGCAAATAAAAGAGTGTATTTTATATTAATAATAATAGCAGTATACTTGAGTGGAACACCACTGAATGAAATATAAAGGAGAAGGTATTTTGATTAATGATATTGTACCTTAATGTTGGAGATGGTTCAATAAAGTGGCTCTAACGCCTGTTCGCTCTCTCGTAAATATTAATAACTCTGAACCGAATTTGCATAAGGTAGAATCATACTAAAATAGCTGTTACGTTTATTCATTCATAAATACCAACCTAAAGTATTGATGAAAACAAACGTTTAATATTGATTTAAAACACTCTCGTGGAGACACGAGTGTATTATTTCAAAGTTTAGTTTAAGTTTAGGTAGCACGTTACCTAGTTTTTAATACGCCTGTAGTTTGATGTAATTTAATATTTATGTAGTTTTTAAGTATAATTGAATTAAAAAGGATTACGGGACGGAACTCGGCTAACCAATGTGAAGTAGGGTTCAGTTTCGGCACCAAAAATGTACCTTTTTGGTAATGATTTTTTTTTTAATTTATTTTTTTAAACATATATTTTTAAACTCTCTAGTAATAATATCTCTTTGTCCGATTCACACTTCCGATTTCATTTTCCAGCATTCCTTTTCCTTGACTTTAATTTCATGCAGAAAAGGCAAAAGTACAAATCGAACATTTTTATTTTCTAGCTCGTTGTAACAAAATGTTCGGTAAGTCTAGCCCAACTCCACCTTGATTCACGAGATCAATGTTAATACGAGGTAAGTATGTCTGTTACTTTAAAATCATTTAATAAAGCAATGAACTTGTACTTGAAAAACCGAAAAACTGGTTTATAAATTAATGAATAATTAAAAATAATTATAATTCAACAAAAAACAGAATATACACCCATATAACATTTATGAATCTACCTTTTAGACGCTAATATTTTAAAAGCAACAGACATATTAAACCTAAAAATATATCACATTGTAAAAGAAGGGTATTATAATAGTTAAAAAGCTATAATGCTGTTTCGTATTATTTGTTGTTACATTATTCTGTATTCGTATGTAAAATATGTCATGTTATCTTGCCGGGTATACTCATGAATATTTACATTCGTCATGTATGTCATGTTTATGTGTATCATATTCTTGATTATATCTTTTAAATTCATTATGACATTATATGTATTACATGCGTGATACATTGATACATGTACATTAATGTCTCAAATATGTACATCAACTACATATAATCATGAATATGTACGTATTATGTAAATAAAAACCATATTAGTCATGTACTATATGTATAGAATTATATTGCCAAGTAGCCATGACATGTTGTGTTCATGTCATGTGCAGCATACTGCACATGACATATCATGTTATATTTTATGAATGGTATTACATGTACGTGAGGTGTTTGTTATGTATTTATTTTCAAAGCTAGCAGCCAACATTGCAACTAATTGCGTTGCTGTGACATCTTTTAAGTTATAGTTATCTTCTGAGTTACAGTTATCTTTTGAGATACAGTTATCTTCTGAGATGCAATTATGTTCTGAGTTACAGTTATCTTTTGAGGTACAGTTATCTTTTGGTATACAGTTTTCTACTTAGTTACAGCTATCTCTTGAGACACAGTTATCTTCTGAGTTACAGTTATATTTTGAGATACAGATATCTTCTGAGTTACAGTTATCTTCTTCGTTACAGTTATCTTCTGAGTTTCAGCTATCTTCTGAGTTACAATTATCTTCTGAGTTACAGTTATCTTCTGAGTTTCAGCTATCTTGTGAGTTACAATTATCTTCTGAATTACAGTTATCTTCTGAATTACAGTTCTGAGTTATGTTGTCCCTCAATTTTTCAGGTGCGGCTGCCTCAAAAATCAATAAGAAGACCCAACAAAAAAAATTGACTTAAATTTGTTATAGGTCAAAAGAAATTGTTTTTGGACCAGACCAAAAAATTCTAAATACCACAATAACTACGAAAATAACTACAGACAAAAATGTTGTATGCACCTTGGGAGTAAAACTATTTTTCCATCGCAGAAATAACCTCCCTTGGCGTTGTCTCAAAAATCAAATACTATAGGAATTAAACGCATTGAAATAATAGCATTCTTTACTCCCTTGGTGCATAAATAACCTTAATTGTAAATAGGCCTTGTTAATAAATTCAGAATTAAGGAAGATAACTAAGAAACTAAACTAACACTCCCACTAAAAATTGTAGGCTTATCAAAACAAAGCGTCAAATTATTCATCAAATCATATTATTCTAATTAATTTGAAAACAATAACCCATTGTTTCCACGGCTGTTTATATTTTCGTCATTATCCTATTAATACACAGTAATAATATTATACACTAAAATACAAAGTTGTGTACAAGTTTAGTATTAGTAGTCTTTACGTATGAGACTATAAAAGAAGAATCATGAATCTCATGATACGTCTTTTCATGAGATCGTGTCATGATCTCATGACATAAGATCTGTACCGCGGAAATTTTAATCAAGTTTTTTATTGGCAAAAGTACGCAAAATGTATTTTGCTTTCGGGCGGCTGTAAAGTAGGGACTTTACATCTTCAAAAAAGTAGGTAAAATGCGTTTTTTTACCGTCTGCAACATTTACGTAGTTTTTTACAGTCGGCGACTGTAAAAAATGACAAAACTGTTTGCTGGTGAAGTTCCTAAAATATCCACTAAGTGGGCGCTAGTAGTTTACAATAAGGTTATGATATAACCTTCTCTGTTTTATTTTTGTTTATCAAATAAACATACTCGAACGTTTTTTTAAAAGAAGATTTGTTATTTTTGGTAATTAAATATTTATCATTATTATTATTATGAAATAATTATGGATAACAATTCAATCATTGAAAAGACGCCGCCAGAATTGAAACTTTTGTCAATAAGTTACTATTTACACTAATAAGTGTTGCCAAGCATGCATTTTGCTTCTTATAAACCGTACTTTCTGTAGTTTTTCCAGGTCTCCTTTAAGAGTGGTTGATCGTCAAGATCTAAAAGGATCTTAAATAAAATCTCAATTTATTCAAAACTCCGTACAGTAACAAAATGAAATTTAGTAGATATAAAACAAACTCATAAGCTAATTTATCTTAAAACAAATTAAATGAAAGGATATTGGTTTCCTTTTATTGAATAATGACAATAATAATAAAAGGATTTCAAATAAATTTGTTAACTTATTGACATCTAATAATATTGTTATACTTATTAATATCCAATAATATTGTTATACTTATTAATATCCAATAATATTGTTATACTTATTGATATCCGAGAATGTTGTTATAATTTTTGATATTCAATAATAGTGATATATACCGAGTCCGGTAGCTCAGTGGTAGAGCGCTCGCCTTTCGACCTGAAGGTCGAGGGTTCAAATCCAACTAGAGGACCTCAATATGAGGTTATCCCTTGTACCCTATACTCTTGAATTCAAGGCCGGCCAACCCAGCCAGGGTTTTACGTGGTTTCCTTGGCTACTAATACGCAAATGCGGGATTGGATCTAGTTTCATCTGAGACAAGTGTGGATCCACGTTTCCGTTGTCTCCAGCTCACGAAAAGTTAATGTTCTGCGGGCTGGGGGAGATGAAGGTCGGAAAGATATACTGAGCCTTTGTATGTTCGAAAACTTAGTCAGTGAAAGTGATGGCGGCGACACGAGTAACGTAAGTGACTAGGAACAAAGTGCTCGGTTCTTGAAGACAGACGTCTCCTAATAGCACTGCGGAGTTTTGACTTTCAGGTCAGGGATATAGAATGAGTTTGTGCACGCTGACATCTGGGTGCTAGAGTTCTTTGTCGAGTGGCGCTAGACTGGCCAGAGCGGTGAGCCTAGCTACAGTCTGGTGATGCTAGTGGAACTGATGAGATTGGTGAGAATGGAAGGACGAGGTCAAGTGAGACTAATGTGATCAGAAGAGCTAGTAAGACTAGATGAAACAAGCACACAGTGAACTAGTAGTCGGCACTAGCCAGAGCGGTGAGCCTAGTCAGAGTCTAGCTGGTCTAGATGAACTAGGCACACTGTGAACTAGTCGCAGACACTAGCCAAAGCAGTGAGTTTGGATAGAGTCTGGTTGGCTATATGTGCTACCGTGTACGGAGAGGGTGCTTCCTAGATGATTGGATGTGAACAACTCAGGGGTTAATGTTGAGTGAGATTTGAGTGAGGGGAAAACGCTAAATGACCCTACGGGTTAAAGCATAAAATAATAGTGATATACTTTTTGATATTAAATAATATTAGTATATACTTTTTGATATATTTAATAATATTTATATACTTTTTAATTTTCAATAGTGTTGGTATACCTTTTGATAATAAATAATATTGGTATAATTTTTTATATTCATAATAATAAAGTACTAAATACTAAAGTAAAAATTATAAGAGTCTATATAAAAATTAGGATGGGTACAAATAAAAATTAAGATAGGACTAAAAAAAATTAAGATGGGTCCAAATCAAAATTAGGATGGGTCTAAATAAAAATTAATATGGGTCCAAAAATGAGTTAAAATAATTTAAAAATGACTATAAATTTAATTATCATCAAAGGTTTATGTTAAAATTTCGGTTGTAGATATGTAGGGAAAACAATATTTTTCCTACTATTTACATTGCTTACTCCTATGGCACTAGGTAAGAAAAAGTAAAACAGTTTAATGATCAATTTAGCTAATAATAATCAAAATTTTTTTAAGAAGTATTAACTTAAAAATGTGTAGATCAGTCTTAACAATTCAAAAATTAATCCAAATATTTAGTTTTAAATTCCTCCAAATGCATTAACCAGTCATTTAGGCATCCTTATAACCGGGTTTTGTAACTTAACTTATTTTCAAAAGTCTTTATATCTAGTCGAAAGTGAATCAAAAAGATTCACACACATATTATATATATATATATATATATAATATATATATATATATATATATATATATATATATATCATGATACTTTATAGTATGAATTTTTTTAGTAGTCTAAGCCACAAAAATTCGTTCCTTTTTCAAATTGTTTAGTTCTGTACTTAAAACAACCTCATTTAATTCCATTATTAATTTAGTAATGATTTTTATCAGGAATACACGTCAAAGAATACATTAAATACTGTTAAATACGACCAGGCTCGCTTCGCTGGCTACATTGAATAGAAAATATTTAATTAAAGAATGCGTTAATATATATATATATATATATATATATATATATATATATATATTATATATATATATATATTATATATATACAGAAAAAATGTATATTAAGCAAAGTAATCTACAAGACGGACCAGAATAGGAGTTCCAATTAACTATATGTATATTTAAATTTGTTCAAGGTTCATGTGTTGATCCCTGAAAATTTAGATCATAGTAGGGTATCATATGGTTGATCTTGTTTCAGGAAGTAGTAAATGATCTTGATGTTTCTTAAGTATATGTTGTTAAGTTGTTGCTTAGTGTGATAATTAGGACTTGTTAAACCTACGTGTTTCCAATTGAAGTCTGAATTTTATATTTTAATATTAGTTTTTTAAAAATTGGTTCAATGATCTAATAATTGACCTAAAAGTTACGCGTACAAAAGTCATGTTGATTTTTTTAATCCCCAGCCAAATAAATTTACTTAACCTTTATGTTGCATTATTTTGCTTTGTTATTATTTGTATACAACTTGGTTGGAGCCAATGAAGTTTAATTAAGCTCTACAATAAATAAATAAATACAATAAAACGGCGTTTAGTTTTTGCATAATTATTTTATTTTTTAAATTTTTGTTAAATTTTATTTGTTAATTATTATTATTTTATTTTTATTTTATTCTGATGCATTTATTTTTATTTATAATCATCTAATTTCTTTATTTACTTCATATATTTATTAATTTATTACTGTAACATTAATTTCTATAATTCGAATTCGTTGAATTGTTTGTTTCACTACAATTAATTGATTGTTGTTTAACAAAAAATAAAACTTTTTGATAGTTGTTGTAGGAAAAAAATCCGAATATGTTTTAAAGAAATATTAGTTTTTTAAAACAAGCATTTTTTTAAAAAAGGCGTTTTCAAAACCTTCTGGGTTGTTTTTTTTAAATTTGTCGGTCTATGCGTGTGTGTGTGTGTGTGAGTGTGCATCTGTTCATCAAAACTCATAGTGTATATATGCTTGAGAGTTGGTTCTTAGTACTAAAATCTGCCATTAAAGCTAGTTGTGCTATAAGGAAAATATTTTTTATGACGTCTTCAGCAAAAATTAAAAAAACACAACAATTTAAACTTAGCACGCATGTAGTCATATACGACCTACAAATCTGCTATGTTCAACCTTATTGACAAAATTACATACATTTTTATCAAATAAATTGTATAATAAACTGCGTAGGCTTCCGCGGTTATTGTCATGAAGATTTAGGTCATGCGGTGGTGACCGCGTCAATGTAGATGAAGAATCCGACGTTTCGCTTCCACTGTAGGAGGCATCTTCAGGGATGTAGGGCATAATGGATAGAAACACAATGCTCCACAAAACTGAACTGTTTTGTAGACAGTTCAGAAGTACAATGCTGAAGAAGTTTTGTAGACTAGTAGAACAAAACTAGTTCAGTTTTGTAGAGCATTGTGTTTCCATGATGTCCTACATCCCTGAAGATGCCTCCCACAGTGGAAGCAAAACTTCGGATTCTTCATCTACATTGACACGGTCACCACCGGAAGACCTAAATCTTCATAATTGTATAAGTTCTTTAAAAAAAAATAAATAAAAAATAATCTAATTGAGTCGAAAATTGATACATAATTTTTCTCAGTGTCAATTTTTCTCACAAGTGAATCTCTTTATTTAAAAAATAATCATTCTTAGTTTAGTTTTTGTACGGATTTCGTCCCATAACTAATGTAAGCAGCATTCAGCGAGGTTAGAGTCTGGATAGGAGACCGCTAAGAATAACACTCTTGTTTTGTCTGAAGACGAGTACAGCAAATCCAATGTGATGAGGAAAATTTCCGAGTTCCTCCGTTTTATAATATTTTTTGCAAATTGATATGTAATATCAACACCAACAAAGTCTTTCCACTAATTTAAACTTTATTTTGCAGAGCCGGCTTTCGGAAATAATGCCATCTACAGTGCCTAAATAAGTCTTGTAATGACAAGACTTACCAAATAATATTAACATCAAGTAGAAGAAAAAAAAAAATTATAGTCCGGTATTGAATAAATACAAAATACTATCAAAGAAAGGAAAAATTTAAAGAGTTAAAACAGAATAAAAATATTAAAATTTAAAAAAAAGTAAATACATTAAACATTTAAGAAACAGTAAATACGTTAGATAATCCCTAAAAGATAAAAGGATCAGTTACCGTGGTGAGATGATGAGTCTTTCAATTCTTGGATTGTGTTATTTTAATTGTGTTTTAACTTTTTAAATTTTTATTTTCTTAGATAGTTATTTATATTTATTGAAAACTGGACTATACTTATTTATTTTCTTTTTTTATTTATCTACTTGACGTTAATATTATTTGCTAAGTCTTGTAATTACTTGTTTAGGCACTGTAGATGGCATTATTGTCGAAAGGCCCCTCTGCTAAATAACGTTTAAAATTAGTGGAAAAGCGTTGCAGGTGTTGATATTATTTTGGAAAATTCCACTGCTCTAACTGAAGTTAAAATTGATATGTCTTTTTCTTGAAGTATTGACGCAGTTATGACAAGTACAGAGTTGGTGCCATATCTAAAACGTAAGCTAATTATCCTCCTTTTCAACAAAAAAAGGTTTGAGTTATTCCATTTCGTTAAATTAAATAAAAGCAGAAGTAAAATATAGGTGTGTACAATGTGATATAGTTCGGGATAAAAATCGTCAGAAAATACAGATGCAGGAATAATGACCAGTAAGTATAGCGGTGGTTCGAATCTAGTCGGGATATCCAAGGTTATCAACGTGAAAGTTTCCTCGTTCCTCCATGAGGCGGTTCACAGACGCGGTACACATCTGCGGTGCGTTCGATCAGCATTAATTATGACTTTCATAGATTGCATCATAGATTGTTTTATTCACGGTCAGGGTTCACGTGTATCATTCACGGTTAGAGCGATTTTATTCTTCAGTAGTCTCTAACAAACAAGAAACTAATACGACATTGTTACGCGAATGGTTACAATTAATTTATTATTATATTTTTTTTATGCATAGGCGCCTCATAAAGCTACGGATTAAGTGCCAGCTCCAAGAAAAATTGAAGCATTTCACAAAATAAAAAATCGGGTACGGGGTACATTGGGACTTTTCCTTATTACATCGAATTCGCTACACTCGTCCTCCCCACTTTGGAATCGCTTCGCTCGTCCTCAGAATATACAATTCGTCAAATGTATACAGCAACACCATTTAGGGCTCACTTCGCTCGTCCTCAGAATATACAATTAATACAGTTCAACAAATTTATAATGCAATATGCCTTCGAACTCGCTTCGCTCGTCTTCAGATAGTAAATGCATTCGTACCATTCTCAGGGGTCACCCATACAACCCTGACCACGCTCAATGCTCCTTAAATTTTATGATCCAACAAAAACATGGATATACTTATCGTATTGAAACGAAACCTAGTGTACCTTATTTATAAGTTAATGGTATACAATGGTACTAATTTCAACTCAATTGGACAATATTCCGATTTTTACTACTTTTAAAAAAAATGAACTAATGCTGATAATGAGATGAAACTTGGCACATATGTTAGTCTCATACATAGTCACATGCGTGCCAAATCTCAATCCAAATGCATCATTTGGATTGATTTTTGGATTGCTGAGTCATTATTGCCGGTTCAAGACGTCATAAAAAATATTTTCTGAATAGCACAAATACAGCGGTAGACTGATTTTTGTATTTTATTTCAACTCTTTAGCATAAATACACTGGGTTCTACAATGATAACAAACACAAACACACACACACACACATACAGACAGACAACTTTACGAAAACTACTCAGGAGGCCTTAAAAACGCCTGACACGGATTATTTCAGTTTTATCCCAATTTCTGATTTCTTTGCAAACACAATACTTTTGCTACATACCTACGGTAAAAATAAGGAAAAGTAAAAATGAATTTATGTACAATTTCGAGTATAACACATTTTACTATCAATAAATAAATAGCGAAAAAAGTTTCATAGAAATTAATTCCTATGAAGCTTTTAAGTAAACTTTTCATACTAAGTAAACTTTAGTAAGCTTTTAAGTAAAAATTCTTCTGCAGTCCAAATCTGCTTGAAATGTCCATTAGAACTAGAACTTACTTTAGGATACTAATAAGAAAACACTTGAAATAATTTTTTTTTGAGGTAGTACGTAATTGAGCATTTTATTGGACCGTTTTTAGGATGAGAAGCCATCATTATTGTTATAGGAGTTTATTTAGTACTTTTCACTCCGAGGACAATAATGAATGTAAAAAAACTCCTAGGACGTAAAAGTAATTCATATGTTGCCGCATTACTGTAATGTAGCGTGTTTCAAAAACAATCTGTGTTAACCTTCATGAGCTTTATTTAAAAACGTTCATTTTGTTTCTGTTTTTGTTCGTAGACTAATTTTTTTTCGTTTTTAAAAGGTGTTCTAATTGACAATTTTTGTGTGTATTTGTAAAGCTTTTACATTTTTGAGTTAAAGTGTGAAGCTATGGATGAATTTAATGACGACGATTATATATGGAGTTAATTGGACGTTTGTTTTTTTTTTCAATTAAGTATACAGAGCAGTTTAATGAGTGATATTTTTTGATTTTTTTTAATGAGTGCTTTATTTAATGAGTGCTACCTCAAAAAAAATAGTGTATGCCATCTGGCTGAGAATGTCTTTATGTCTTGGCAATTTTTCTCGACTCGCTTCGCTCGTCGGTAAATCTAATTGCCGTGACATAAAGACACACTTCTCAGCCTTATGGCATAAATAACTATTTCACCATAATTTTAAAAATTCGGATTAAAATCATTTTAAGTTTTTCCTTATTAATATCCTAAAGTAGGTTCTATTTCTAATGGACATTTAAGTAGTTTCAAGTTGGGAAATTATTCAAAATGTCTTCTACTTAGTGAAAAAGCAAACTTGATTTCTACACCCAACTGTACTTGAATCTTTGAAATATTCATTCAAGACAGAACAGACCCTCTCAAGGACATTCAAGTTTTCCTATTTAAAATTGAAATTTTAAAGTACCTTTTAGACGAATTAATTTCAGTTACTGTATTTTATTTTTCATTTTAGCGATTTTCTAAAGGAAAAAATTAGCTTATGAGGTTAGATTTATGGAAAGAGGGTGTTTGTTTAAAAGAGAGGAGACATACTGGAATGAATGAATATACATATATATATATATAATATATATATATATATATATATATATATATATATATATATATATATATATATATATATATATATATATCAGTGAGTCCCTCTCTGTCAGACGAAGAACATAGTTCGAAACGTTACTAATTTTATGTAGTATTTTCTTAGTGTTTCTATCTTAAATTCTGTTATATATAGTGTATTATATATATATATATATTATTATATATATATATATATTATATATTATATATATATATAATCTTTAAGACAAACCAAATTAAGAGTTCCATTTAAATACATGCATGTATAGTCCAAAAGCCAGGGCTAAAAAATGTGACTCATTTTGTACTACTTCAAACCAAATTGTTCAGAAATATACCTTAAATTATGAAGGAATGCATCCAGAAGGGAGCCTTTTGTATGATTTCGCATGCTCAAAATTCTATAAAATCGCACAAATTTCAGTTTTCTAGGAATAAGTGGTGCCCCGTAGGTCGTGTGCAAAACATAATAAGACTATTTTTTAAAGCTTATACAATTTCCAATAAATCGAGTGCTTTTTCATCAAAATTGGATAACTGCAACTAAAGTTATGTCATTTATTGTATGGCCAAAAAAATTCACAAAAAGTCAATATTTTTCAAAGAAATTCGCTGACTCTGCTGTGCATAAATTAACCATTTTTCATGTTTTTGAAAGAGCCATAATTTTAGTTGTATATATCCGATTTTGATGATTAAACACTCGTTTTATAGGAAATTTTATCAGCTTTAAAAAACGGTCTCTTCATGTTATGCACACGACTTATAGGGACCTACTTATTGCAAGAAAACTGGAATTGGTGCGATTTTATAAAATTTTATAAAAATATGATGAGCATGAGCATGCGCAATCATATATATGAAAGGTTCCACTCTGAAAAGGCAGACTATGCTTTTTACATTTATTACATAATACAAATTTACATCAAAAACATATCAAAACTCAAACCTGTTAGGTCTAATAACATTATGTTGATCATAGAGATATTATTACTAGAGGGCTTTATAGATTAAATTTTGACACATCCAAAAAGGAACCTGACCATCGCTTGTAAATTAAATCAAATAATCAGTACAAAATTACAATAACTTATATAGGGTCGGCAGCAAAAGCACATAAGTCATTATTATAATTAATAATTATTATTTTATTAAATTGATTAAATTTAAAATTAAAAATTTGAATTCAGTCATAATGTATTTTTCCTCATTTATCTTATTTAACGATAGTTTTGACTTAAGTGGTTTTCGATTTTTTACGTTTGGTTAAGTAAGGTCTGAGAAATACTTTAATCGTATACAAAAAATCGAAAAACTTGACTTAATGTGCTTTTTCCTGCTGACCCTAGATATAAGAACGTTAAAAATACAAATCAAAACAATAAAAATTGGGTATAGGGTACCACGGAATATTTCCTCATTAAATCAGATTCGCTACGCTCATCCTCCCAGCAAGACTCGCTTCGCTCGTCCTCAGATAGTGAATACATTTGTTTCATTCCCAGTGGTCAATTATCTAGGCTCGATGCTGCTTAACTTTTATGATCCACCAAAAAATCACAGATTATTCTGACCAAGAATAATTGAGGGGATGTAGAATAGAATTCTAGTCGCAGTTCAAATGGGGTCCATCCTCGATCCCAACACAACTAAATTATAATAATAGAGAAAGGTTAAATATATCAAAAATAATTTATTGACCTTATTTTTCATAGTTAGTTGTAAACGCAATACGTATATGCAATTTTGGTTTAACATAAGTACAACAAATACGGGGGTTAGTAAAATCAGTTACAGAAACTGTTTTTACTAACTATGAATAGTAAACAACGATTTATTGATTAATCTATGAATTTTATAAATTCATAGATCTATAAAATTCTATACGTCTAGAGTGCTAGACGTAGCACGGGAATATTCACTGGTATTTTTGCGCAGATAAAAAAGGATTCATAAATGGCATGCATCGTCTATTAGAAATAACCAAATTGGATTAAATTAACATCGTTCAATCTATTCTACAAATTGAAGAAAGTGACACGAAATCAAAAAATAACATAAATTAATAATAAGGAAACTTAAATATTTATGAATTAGTAAAATCATATTTCATTTTTACTGTTTATAAGTTCAATAATAGTAATAAAACAAAATATAAAAAAAACACGAAATGGATACAAAAACATTTTTTTAAAGTATTTAAAATGTATGTTATTTTGTATAAAAAATAAAATTATAATAACTATTACAACTCATAAAAAAATTGTTAAAAATAAAAAAAGTAATTATTTGAATAAATAAATGTATTGTAAAAAAATGTATCTAATGTGTAAGTATAAGATTTTATAAAAACGAATTATATGAAATGATTTAAGTTTATGTATAATAAACTTATAGGAACACAGCTTAGGCTGATTTAGATCTGAAGAATGTTAGCAAA
This sequence comes from Microvelia longipes, assembly GCA_018340805.1. Classification (NCBI taxonomy): domain Eukaryota; kingdom Metazoa; phylum Arthropoda; class Insecta; order Hemiptera; family Veliidae; genus Microvelia; species Microvelia longipes. The sequence continues at coordinate 12,670,617 of JACMZG010001913.1, read as the reverse complement.
AATTATTACAGGTTGCGATTGTGAATTGTACATATTTAAGATCTAATAAATGGTTATTCATTCTTTCATTTTTTATAGTTAGTTGTAAACGCAATACGTATATGCAATTTGGGTTTAACATAAGTACAACAAATACGGGGGTTAATAAAATCAGTAATAAAATCAGTTACAGCCAAACAACTATGTATTGATTAATCTATGAATTTTATATTTTACTTCCATTTTTTCAAAGAAGGGCATAGGAGGCTAGACGTAGCACGAAAATATTTACTGGTTCTAAATATTTACATAGATGTTAATGAAGTAGATAGGACTTAAGATAAAATTGGTGTTAAAAAGTATTATAGAATCTAAAAAAGTTAGTGTACATACTAACTTACTTTAATACTCTAATCTTAGTATTTTAACTATGTTTTTGTGACGTCACTAACCCGGATTGATGAATCAGCAAACCGTAAAATTCAATGTTGTTATTTTTCGCCCCTAATCTGTGTTTCTTAAGACGCTTAATTGAATGAAACCGGTCCTAAGTGGATAAGATTACTCTAAGTAACCAAAAAGTAAAAAAAACTCATAGTAAATTACCGGAAACCAAAATTACAATCAGTGAAAACAAATTTTGAGTGGGGTGTCGTTTCCAACGTTTTTTGGGGAGCTGAATCAAATAAAACTAGTCCAGTGGTAATTTACCGGAAACCCTAAAAGAGTTGTTTTCGATGTTTTTTGGGGGTTGTGAGTTGAATTCGAATAGTCCATACGAGCTCTTAAAGTACTCAAAGTCTGGGCACCTGGGTTCGAATCCTGGTAAGGACGACTAGTGATAGATAGTGATAGTTATAAGGGAGAGGCGATAAATCACTTAGCAAGTAGACCACGTTTTTCGGCCCTATTTGTAAACTCGCTCAGGTAGAAGATAGTGTTCTACGTTGCGAGCCCTAGTGCAAGCATTTTGCGTCTAACCCATAGATGAGACGTGTCTTTACAAAAAGTTTCTATAGCTTTCACTAGAAACTACACGTGTCCTACAGCCAGACCAACCTTTCGAAACATATATTTAATATAAACTACAATTAAGGGTCCTAAATTTTGCCCAAACCTAGGTTCATTTAGGGTTAGGGATATTTTACAAGTACCTGACATCACACAGGCTCAGAACCACCGGCTGAACGTCCCTTTAATAGGACCTCTTTAAAAAGGTTGTTTTACATGTAGTCGGCGTTGACACTGAAACTTTGAGTGACAGCGATAAAAGGAAAAACAGCTAAAGAAAATTATTCCTACAGAAAACAAGGCAAAGAAGGATTGAATTAGTACAAGTTAGTCTTAACTGAGTGAAGAGACGAGGTGAGTATGACTAGCGATAGGCCTCCAGACCCCGGAGGTCCGGGGGGCTCAGGTACCTTAAATGAAAATAATTTGATTGATTTTGACATGATCTGTCAAAATGAACATAACTTTAGGAGGACGTAGTAGCTTACAGAATGTGATTCCCGCAGCCCCAAGGGCTAATCTTACGTATCTAGTCGTAAAGAGAGCTGATGGATCGTCCTTCAGTACTGTTTCGCCCTTTCTTATTGATAAGCTTATTGTTAACTCCTGTGGTTCGGTCAAAAACGCTAAAAAGTTAAAAGACGGTAGCTTACTGGTTCAGACATTTTCTACTGAACAGGGGGAAAAGTTGTTCAGAAATCTTCCTCGGAACATTCATTTACCTCTTACAGTTGAAGCGCACAAAACCTTGAACTCAGTACGTGGAGTTATTACTTGCTCAGACTTGGATTTGGTGTCACTTGATGAAATCAAAGAGAACCTTAGGTTCCAAGGTGTGACAGATCTTTATAGAATAACAACTAAACGGAATGGTAACATTATTAAAACTAACTCTTACGTTCTCACAATGGCATTGGCAAAACTCCCAGAAAAAGTTAAGATCGGATACTATTCGGTAGCTCTCAGACCGTATGTACCTCTACCAACTAGGTGTAGGAAATGCCTTAAATTCAATCATGTAGAAGTTAACTGCCCTAAAGAAACATACACTTGCCCGGAATGTTCCGAAACCAAGCACGAAACGGAAGTATGCCCAAATCCTAAAAAATGTGTCAACTGTGGAGCTGCCCACTCTACTTTTGATAGAGCATGTCCACGATGGATTTTAGAAAAGAAAGTGACAGAAACAAAAGTGGTAGAACAAATATCATACTTGGAAGCCAAACGTAAGGTAATTACTACGCAAGTAAATCAGGCCAATCGTATGCTAGCCACGCACTACCTAAACCAAAAGTAACTATCGATATGGCGATCCAATGTGATTTACCACCTCTCGTAACAACAGCCCCATCAAAGTCGATAAGCAAACAAAGAGAAGCAAAAAAAAAAAAACATCAGGAAAAACAAAAGGCAGAAGTACAACAGAAAGAACATAAAAAGCCCATGAAAAAAGTAGCAACGTTACCACTAAGTCAAAAAAACAAAAAGAAAAGCAACCCCAAAAGGGAGTTATAGAATATTTAAAAGATCCTGAGAAATTTCTCAACACCCAAGAAGAAAGACGGATGATGTGGGCTGATGAGTGGAATGTGTCCTCTTCAGATGATGCTGAAAATGATAGAAAAAGTGACAGTACTTTTTCCAGAACGAGTTCAACTTCAAGTAAGGGAGAAAAGAAGAAACGAAGAAGACGTACTAATAACTCCTTAAAGACTTAAATAATTAATTTATTAATTATTTAAAGACTTAAATAATTGATTTATTAATTATTTAAGTGGTGAGCTAGCCATATTTTACCTTTATTACCTATCTTTATATTATACCAATCCAATATATTACCTATATCATCAATTTATCTGTAATCTATATTTTCTATTTCTAACTAATTTATTTACCCAATACAGTAAAAAACACTAAATTAAATAAATTAGTATACACTAACTAAATTACTAAACCTAAATTTACCATTTCTAATCAATTTATATTACCCAATACAAAAAAACACATTATTAATTAATACAAACTAAATTACTAAATATATATTAAAATAATAAATAACAATCCTGTCTGCGGTACTTGGAAAGGAGGGTTAGCTATTTTAGTTTCTAAGCACCTACCGAGTCAAGAAGTTAACATTACAACACATCTTCAAGCCATGGCTTGCCGAGTTGGATCCGCGTATCCAATAACAGTTTGTAACTTGTATTTATCAAATGAAGACAATATTACGGCACCCCAATTAAAAAATTTACTTCAACAACTGCCAGGCCCCCAAGTCATAGCTGGTGACTTCAACGCCCATAACCTAATGTGGGGGTCGTCTAAAACAGATAACCGAGGGAAAATAATAGAAACGTTTATAGACGAGGAACATTTATTCATCTACAATGAAAACCAAAGCACATATTTAGATTCAAGAACAGGAAAATATGACGCTTTAGACATAGTCCTTAGCTCTAAGTCAATCGTAAGAAAAGCGGAATTCAAAGTGGCCCCTTACCTATATGGTAGCGACCACTTTCCACTCTACCTCACTATTTTGCCAGAAGAACCGCAAACTCAACAACTACACCCTAATTGGTCATTCAAAAAAGCTGATTGGGAACTGTTCAAAAAAACTTTGAGTCAGTATCAACCGTGCAAAGATGAAAAAGATGTCAATGAAATGTTAAACTCTATATCATCCTCAATTTTGAACGCTGCTGAGGTTGCTATTCCTCGCTTTCGAATAGGAAACGGAAGACCTAAAGTTCCTTGGTGGACAAGTGAGTGTAGAAGAGCACTCAGAGACAGACGTAAAGCTTGGTGGCTTTTAATAAAAACCCTACTTCAGGAAACCTTGAACTGTTTAAGAAAGCACGATCTCAGAGTAAGAAAACGTTTATTCAAGCCAAAAAGGAGTCTTGGAGACAATATATATCTTCAATTAATGAAAACACAAACTCTACAGAAATATGGAGAAAGATAAAGGTGTTATGGGGAAAACGTCCAAGCTTGGAAACACCAGTACTTAAAAAGGAACAGATGTTGTAACAGAACCAAAGCTAGTGTCAGAACTTTTAGCCCACCATTTTGCTGAGGTTAGTGCTACAACGTCTTACCCCAAAAAGTTTCAAATTATTAAGAAAGCTGCTGAGGAAAATAACATAAATTTCGAATCCGACAACAACGAATATTATAATACACGATTTTCGCTATGGGAATTAGAAACTGCTCTTTCGACTTTAAAAAACTCATCTCCTGGTCCAGATCAAATATATAATATTATGCTAAAAAATTTACCCAAATTATTTTACCAACATTTACTGAACCTTTTTAACGCAATATGGGAAAAGAATGTCTATCCTGAAAACTGGAGAGAAGCTATTTTATCCCGATAGCTAAGCCTGGAAAGGATCCTAGTCAAGAAGGCTCTTATCGGCCAATAGCAATGACAAGTGCGGTCGGAAAACTACTTGAGAAAATGGTAAACTCAAGACTCATGTGGGTTCTTGAAACAAGAAATTTACTGTCACCTCGTCAAATTGGTTTCAGGAAAAATCAATCTACGCATGACCACCTTGTAGCTTTAGATACATATGTCAAAAATGGTTTTGCTCGGGACAAGTAACTTTAGGGGTATTTTTTGATTGTGAGAAGGCTTATGATCATACATGGAAGTACCAAAATTTTAAAACAACTAAAGGACTTTGGATTCAAAGGAAACATGGCAATTCATACAAAATTTTCTATCTAAACGTACTTTTAGAGTTAGAGTTGGAGGCGATTTCTCAGAACTACATGAACAGCAAAACGGTGTGCCTCAAGGTGCAGTTTTAAGTGTCACACTCTTCCTCTTGGCAGTTCACAGTGCTGCTAAAGATGCCTTCTTGTGTTGAGACTCTCTATTTTGTGGATGATTTTACAGTGCTATTTCGCTCTAAAAAGCTTAATGACGCTACAAAAGTTATCCAGAGGTGTATAAATAAATTACATAAATGGGCGAATAAAACGGGTTTAAACTTCTCTCCATCAAAAACCAAAGCAATTGTTTTTGCAAGAAGGAAAAGAAAGGAGTTCCAAGGCTTGTTCTAGCTGGTCAGCAAATACCTACTGTCAACCACGTTAAATATCTTGGTCTATTACTGGATGAAAAACTTAATTGGGAACGTCACATAGAAGATTTGAAAGCACGATGTACTCGGGATTTAAAGCTCTTGAATATCATCAAAGCTCAAAAGTGGGGAGCTGACAGAAAGACACTGCTACGGCTTTACAGACAAACAATACGATCAAAAATTGACTACGGTGCCATCGTTTATAGCTCAGCGAAGGAAATGATTTTGCGGCGCTTGGATCCTGTTCACAATTCAGGAATCAGGATCGCTACGGGCGCATTTAAGACCAGCCCTGTAGCAAGCCTTCTTGTTGAGGCAAACGAGCCTCCTCTTTATCTACGCCGTCACTATTTAGTTTTAAAATACGTTTTTCGCAGACCCAATTTCCAAAACATTACGTTAAAATAAAATCGTTAGTTCGCCATACAGAAGCCAATTTGAGAGAAGGCCTAGCCTTAACAAACCATTGGGAGAGCGGTTCAGGACCTTGAAACATTTATATCAATTGGACAATCTGCCATCACCGTCTACGGCTATTCATCACCAAGTTACGAGAATATGCCCCTGGTTGCATATAAGACCCCAGCAGTTACACTCGTATAAATCTAAATGCCAAACATATGAAATAACACATATACATAACATAATACGAAATAAATATAAACATGCGGAACTTATCTACACTGATGGATCTAAAGACAACGAACTAACAGGATTTGCATTTACAACAAGCTCAGGAGGTGAAGGTCAATTCAAGGGATGCCCTCTTAGCTCTATAACGAATATTGAGCTAGAAGCAATAAAGAAAGCTATCATGTATGCAATAGATAATGCCAAAAGAGAGGCTATTATTTTCACTGATTCTTCAAGTGCTTTAATGTTACTTGGAAAGCTACATGTACAACACAATACAGCAATAGAGATTCGGGAACTGATAGCTGAACATAAGATGAAAGTCAAGTTCTGCTGGATTCCAGGTCACGTTGGTATCAAAGGGAATGAAGCAGCCGACAAATTGGCAAAATCCTCCATCCAAAATGGAGTTGAATCTAACTCGCTGATAACAATTAACGACATAGACCGTATCTTACGAACCAGTATTAACAGAGAATGGCAAGATTGTGGGACAACACGGACAACAACAAACTCAAAATTATAAAACCGACAGTAGAAGAGTGGGAAAACGTGCTACAGGGAAAAGAGACATGAAGAAACTGTACTATGTAGATTGAGACTCGGACACACTAGACTTACGCATAGCTATTTATTTACAAGAGACAGAGAGTACCCCAAGTGTAGACTCTGCAATGAGCCTTTGACAGTAAAACATTTTTTGATAGATTGTTTCATACTTCAAGATTCTCTCAAATTTCATCATATACCATCTACAATGGAAGAAATTTTAGGCAATGATGAACCCACTATTCAAAATCTTTTTAATTTCCTCCTTGACAACGAGTTCTTTAACGAAATATAACCAACTCTTAATAACTAAAACCTTTTTAACTAATTTTATAGAACTTTAAAGCATTTTCAGTATACACTAATACTATTACGCACTTATAAATGCGTAATTTAATTAATATAATAAATAAATAACAAATAAATAATACACAATAAACAATATATTAAATGAAATAATAAACAAAAACACTTACACAATATACTTGTACCAACCCTGTGTTTATCTTATATTTAGTTTATCTTTATTCTATATTTGATTTACTTAATTTATCTTATTATGATATTTAAGCATTTTGACCTGCTCATCTTGTAGTCTTAGTCTATTTTATCTGTTTGTCTATATAGAAGAGGTGCTGATGACCTTAGTGTTAAGCACCTTAATAATAAATAAATAAATAAATTAAATAAATAAAAAATGTTTAAATTAAATACGACAAAAAATATTAATAATAAAATTTAATAAAAAATGAATAAAATTACCTTTAAAAGAATTGATAAATAAATAAATGCTTTTTTAAAAGAAAATCACAATAAAAAAATATGTAACCGGAAAAAAATTATTGACGCACTAAAATACCGGAACGGGTTTTTTTAATTATTTTTTGAAAAAAGTGTTTTTGTTGTCGAGGTATCTTTCACCGTTAACGTGGTACGAAGGCGGTAAGAAATCGACTGGAATAGTAGTAGGGTTTTTATATGAAGGGGCGGCAAAGCGCAGGCGCCCCCTTGGGAGGGCAATATCGAGGGCGGCATTTTGAAAAAGGGAAACTAGCCCTTTGTTACTTTAGTATTGTATATTCTTTGTATACATTTTTAAACAGGGTTAAATTAAATATGCTTAAATAATTTAAAAAAACATATCTAATAATCTACTAGGTATTTTGTTTTACTGAAATAATTATTT
>JACMZG010001913.1:12395546-12662162 GCA_018340805.1 Microvelia longipes | reverse complement strand
TTATCAATAATAAACAATCCTGTCTGCGGTACTTGGAAAGGAGGGTTAGCTATTTTAGTTTCTAAGCACCTACCGAGTCAAGAAGTTAACATTACAACACATCTTCAAGCCATGGCTTGCCGAGTTGGATCCGCGTATCCAATAACAGTTTGTAACTTGTATTTATCAAATGAAGACAATATTACGACACCCCAATTAAAAAATTTACTTCAACAACTGCCAGGCCCCCAAGTCATAGCTGGTGACTTCAACGCCCATAACCTAATGTGGGGGTCGTCTAAAACAGATAACCGAGGGAAAATAATAGAAACGTTTATAGACGAGGAACATTTATTCATCTACAATGAAAACCAAAGCACATATTTAGATTCAAGAACAGGAAAATATGACGCTTTAGACATAGTACTTAGCTCTAAGTCAATCGTAAGAAAAGCGGAATTCAAAGTGGCTCCTTACCTATATGGTAGCGACCACTTTCCACTCTACCTCACTATTTTGCCAGAAGAACCGCAAACTCAAAACTACACCCTAATTGGTCATTCAAAAAAGCTGATTGGGAACTGTTCAAAAAAACTTTGAGTCAGTATCAACCGTGCAAAGATGAAAAAGATGTCAATGAAATGTTAAACTCTATATCATCCTCAATTTTGAACGCTGCTGAGGTTGCTATTCCTCGCTTTCGAATAGGAAACGGAAGACCTAAAGTTCCTTGGTGGACAAGTGAGTGTAGAAGAGCACTTAGAGACAGACGTAAAGCTTGGTGGCGCTTTAATAAAAACCCTACTTCAGGAAACCTTGAACTGTTTAAGAAAGCACGATCTCAGAGTAAGAAAACGTTTATTCAAGCCAAAAAGGAGTCTTGGAGACAATATATATCTTCAATTAATGAAAACACAAACTCTACAGAAATATGGAGAAAGATAAAGGTGTTATGGGGAAAACGTCCAAGCTTGGAAACACCAGTACTTAAAAAAGGAACAGATGTTGTAACAGAACCGAAGCGAGTGTCAGAACTTTTAGCCCACCATTTTGCTGAGGTTAGTGCTACAACGTCTTACCCCAAAAAGTTTCAAATTATTAAGAAAGCTGCTGAGGAAAATAACATAAATTTCGAATCCGACAACAACGAATATTATAATACACGATTTTCGCTATGGGAATTAGAAACTGCTCTTTCGACTTTAAAAAACTCATCTCCTGGTCCAGATCAAATATATAATATTATGCTAAAAAATTTACCCAAATTATTTACCAACATTTACTGAACCTTTTTAACGCAATATGGGAAAAGAATGTCTATCCTGAAAACTGGAGAGAAGCTATTCTTATCCCGATAGCTAAGCCTGGAAAGGATCCTAGTCAAGAAGGCTCTTATCGGCCAATAGCAATGACAAGTGCGGTCGGAAAACTACTTGAGAAAATGGTAAACTCAAGACTCATGTGGGTTCTTGAAACAAGAAATTTACTGTCACCTCGTCAAATTGGTTTCAGGAAAAATCAATCTACGCATGACCACCTTGTAGCTTTAGATACATATGTCAAAAATGGTTTTGCTCGGGACAAGTAACTTTAGGGGTATTTTTTGATTGTGAGAAGGCTTATGATCATACATGGAAGTACCAAATTTTAAAACAACTAAAGGACTTTGGATTCAAAGGAAACATGGCAAAATTCATACAAAATTTTCTATCTAAACGTACTTTTAGAGTTAGAGTTGGAGGCGATTTCTCAGAACTACATGAACAGCAAAACGGTGTGCCTCAAGGTGCAGTTTTAAGTGTCACACTCTTCCTCTTGGCAGTTCACAGTGCTGCTAAAGAGATGCCTTCTTGTGTTGAGACTCTCTATTTTGTGGATGATTTTACAGTGCTATTTCGCTCTAAAAAGCTTAATGACGCTACAAAAGTTATCCAGAGGTGTATAAATAAATTACATAAATGGGCGAATAAAACGGGTTTAAACTTCTCTCCATCAAAACCAAAGCAAAAGTTTTTGCAAGAAGGAAAAGAAAGGAGGTTCCAAGGCTTGTTCTAGCTGGTCAGCAAATACCTACTGTCAACCACGTTAAATATCTTGGTCTATTACTGGATGAAAAACTTAATTGGGAACGTCACATAGAAGATTTGAAAGCACGATGTACTCGGGATTTAAAGCTCTTGAATCATCAAAGCGCAAAAGTGGGGAGCTGACAGAAAGACACTGCTACGGCTTTACAGACAAACAATACGATCAAAAATTGACTACGGTGCCATCGTTTATAGCTCAGCGAAGGAAATGATTTTGCGGCGCTTGGATCCTGTTCACAATTCAGGAATCAGGATCGCTACGGGCGCATTTAAGACCAGCCCTGTAGCAAGCCTTCTTGTTGAGGCAAACGAGCCTCCTCTTTATCTACGCCGTCACTATTTAGTTTTAAAATACGTTTTTCGCAAGACCCAATTTCCAAAACATTACGTTACAAATAAAATCGTTAGTTCGCCATACAGAAGCCAATTTGAGAGAAGGCCTAGCCTTAACAAACCATTGGGAGAGCGGTTCAGGACCTTGAAACATTTATATCAATTGGACAATCTGCCATCACCGTCTACGGCTATTCATCACCAAGTTACGAGAATATGCCCCTGGTTGCATATAAGACCCCAGCAGTTACACTCGTATAAATCTAAATGCCAAACATATGAAATAACACATATACATAACATAATACGAAATAAATATAAACATGCGGAACTTATCTACACTGATGGATCTAAAGACAACGAACTAACAGGATTTGCATTTACAACAAGCTCAGGAGGTGAAGGTCAATTCAAGGGATGCCCTCTTAGCTCTATAACGAATATTGAGCTAGAAGCAATAAAGAAAGCTATCATGTATGCAATAGATAATGCCAAAAGAGAGACTATTATTTTCACTGATTCTTCAAGTGCTTTAATGTTACTTGGAAAGCTACATGTACAACACAATACAGCATTAGAGATTCGGGAACTGATAGCTGAACATAAGATGAAAGTCAAGTTCTGCTGGATTCCAGGTCACGTTGGTATCAAAGGGAATGAAGCAGCCGACAAATTGGCAAAATCCTCCATCCAAAATGGAGTTGAATCTAACTCGCTGATAACAATTAACGACATAGACCGTATCTTACGAACCAGTATTAACAGAAAATGGCAAGATTTGTGGGACAACACGGACAACAACAAACTCAAAATTATAAAACCGACAGTAGAAGAGTGGAAAACGTGCTACAGGGAAAAGAGACATGAAGAAACTGTACTATGTAGATTGAGACTCGGACACACTAGACTTACGCATAGCTATTTATTTACAAGAGACAGAGAGTACCCCAAGTGTAGACTCTGCAATGAGCCTTTGACAGTAAAACATTTTTTGATAGATTGTTTCATACTTCAAGATTCTCTCAAATTTCATCATATACCATCTACAATGGAAGAAATTTTAGGCAATGATGAACCCACTATTCAAAATCTTTTTAATTTCCTCCTTGACAACGAGTTCTTTAACGAAATATAACCAACTCTTAATAACTAAAACCTTTTTAACTAATTTTATAGAACTTTAAAGCATTTTCAGTATACACTAATACTATTACACACTTATAAATGCGTAATATAATTAATATAAATAAATAAATAACAAATAAATAATACACAATAAACAATATATTAAATGAAATAATAAACAAAAACACTTACACAATATACTTGTACCACCCTGTGTTTATCTTATATTTAGTTTATCTTTATTCTATATTTGATTTACTTAATTTATCTTATTATGATATTTAAGCATTTTGACCTGCTCATCAGTGTAGTCTTAGTCTATTTTATCTGTTTGTCTATATAGAAGAGGTGCTGATGACCTTAGTGTTAAGCACCTTAATAATAAATAAATAAATAAATAAATAAAATAGTCGGCGTTTCTAAAATTGATTTGGTACCGTCCTCCCTTTAAAAATATACCCTTTTAATCAATTTGATTACATGCTAATTCATGGTACATGAATTACTTCATGTGCTAATTGATTTATAAGTTTGATGAAATCAATCTAATAGACCTTATCAGGGGTCTCCAGACTTTGTTGTTTGAGTACCTCTTACAGTAGACCAATACATTACGTAGGTGGAAAATAATCGCACACGACAGTAAAGTAAAGACTAAATAGATTTAAAAGTAAAGTATCTATTAAATCACCTTCTTATCATCTTCTTTGATCCCTTTGCACTTTTTTCCAATATGTTTTATATATTTTAATATTTTATTCTTATTTATATATAAGATAACTATAACTATAATATGTGTTAATATAGTTTAATTTTTTGGCGTACCCCCTGAGGTACGTGTACAAATGACTCCAAACAAATGCAAATCCTACGCTTTTCAATTAATTAGCGGTAATATTCAAACCACAATCCGCGAATTTATTAGGGTCAGTCGACAAAACAGAAAAATAACGAACTTGAACCTTGTAGGTTAGTGGCTGATAACAGGACAAAAGTTAAATTTAAGTTTTTTGAGGTAATAAACAGTGCAACAAATTTAATTTTGTATTGTACACCCTGTATACTATACAGGTATGCAAATTTGAATTTTAATACGGTCTGATCTTTTTTGTTAAGTTGCATCAAGCGAAGTCAGAAGGTGGATGGGAGACCACTGGGATTGAAATTGATATCATTGAAGACGTGAAAAAAAGTAAGTCCAAAGATATACTTAAATCATAAATTTGGCATTTTTCATAACTAATGTCTAGAGAAGCGGAAAAGATTCGAGGTACGCCCTTTTTATTTTATTATAGCGTATTTAAGAAATTATTATTTACAAACAAATTAATTACTCAAATATAAATAGAAGATATACTATATTAACCTTTAATTATTACCTTTTCTCATTTATACCATAGGTATATAGGAAAAGTATTGTTTACATCATTTGATACTACCGAGTTTTGCAAAACATGAATAGGTGACACAAAAGTATTGTTACACATTTTGTCTGTCTGAATATGTGTGTGTGTCTGTTATCATCGTGTATTTATGCTGAAGAGTTGAAACTTTGTACAAAAATCAGTCTACCGCAAACAAATCAGTCTAAACACATATTATAAGACTATAATATGTGTTTAGTTTCATCTTATTATTAGCATTATTTCAATTTTTGTTAAATGACTTCTGTACGTTTTTCAAAAACAGTAAAAACCGGCAAATGATCCAGTTGAGTTAAAATTTGGTAAAAGTGTATACAATTACGTAATAAATAAGTTTCCATCAAGTTTCGTTTCAAAATGACAAGTATATCTATGATTTTTGATGGATCATAAAAGTTAAGTAGCATCAAGCATGATGAAAGCCTGGATTAGTCCAACTGAATGAAACGAATGAAATTACTATCTGAGGACGAGCGAAGCGAATCCGATGTGATGGAGAAAAGTTCCGAAGTACCCCGAACTCGAGTGTTTTCAATACATCAAGCGAATTATTAACCATAGCAAAACATACTCCATTTATTCTATAATGTTTAACTTCATGAAAACTTTCCAATAATATCCAGGACGTTTTATTAATGCAATCGACAATCAATACAATAATGATGTACCGGTTTAGTATGCATAATGCCAATGAGGCGCTACGTATTTTATGCTAGTTTTAAAAAATCTAATTCATTTAATTATAATAAATATTTTATTTTTTTGTGTTATTATTATTATAAAATAATAATTCCTTTAAGAATAATAATAACAAAACAATAACTTAAGAACAAAATCAGTTCGTTGAACTGTTTAAAATTTTATAGACATCACTAACTGATGTCAATCTATGATTTAATAACTAATTGAGGGATTTTTTAAATGAGATTAATAAACAAAAAAAAAATAAAAAAAAGTTTATTTTATTTTAAGTCACAGTGTAACTATTTGGTATAGAATCATCAAAACCTTTGTATAGATAAAAAAACCTAAAAAATACTGATCTAATTATATTGTAGCGTGACCATGCAATTAGGTTAAACAATATACTTTTCATAAATAAAAGAGAGAGAGATACGGTAAAAATAATCCGGTACAGGGTACTTCGGAACTTTTCCTCATCGCTACGCTCATCCTTCCGGATTCGGACTCCCTTCGCTCGTCCTCAGAACTTAGAATTCACCAAATATATACTGCAAGATGTCTTCGGACTTCTTGCCGGATGTTTCGGCTTCGTTCGTCCTTAGATAGTAAATACATCCGTTTTATTCTCAGCGATCACCCATGCAGCACTGACCATGCTCCATGCTGCTTAATTTGTATGATCCACACAAAATCATGGATATACTTGTCGTATTGAATCGAAACTTAGTGTAATTATTTATTACGTAAATGTACACACCAAATTTAAACACCATTAAATCACTTCCTGATTTTTTACAATTTATTAAAAAACGAACACAAGTCATTTAATAAAAATTTAAATAATGCTGATAATGAGATGAAACTTAGCCTTATACATGGCTACATGCGTGCGAAATCTCAATCCGATCCCATCATTTTTCCGCGTTTTATGATTTTTCGGGGGATTTTTTGCTTGGTTATTATTGCGGGTTAATGACGTCATAAGAAAAATTATTTTCCGAATAGGACAACTACAGCGGTTGAATAGTTTTTGTACAAAGTTACAACTCTCTAGCATAAATACACTAAGAGATACGTTGATAATACACACACACACAGACAGACAACTTTGTGGAACCACTCAGGAGGCTTTTAAAACGCCTAAAACGCATTATTCAGTTTTCATCCCGGTTTCGGATTTTTTTTGCAAACACAATACTTTTCCTATATACCTACGGTATAAATGAGGGAAAGTAAAAAGAGATAAAGTATAAATTAAAAATTTTGTTTTATTTTCAATATTTGTTAGCATAATTAGTTCTTATAATGACGATAAAATGTATGAGCAAAAAATCTTAGTTTTTTTTTTCATTTTAAATAATTCGCCTTTTTCAATGTCGTCTGAACACGAGGCTAATTCAAAAGCCATATTCAAACTCGAACGAGTTTTTCTAAAAAAAACTTACCTAATTTTCTATTTGAAAACTCTATTTGAAATGTATTTTGCATGGAGATTAAGTCAAAGCTAAACACACGTTTGAAAGAGAGATTATAATGAGGGACATTTTCATTTAGCAGACGATATTGGACTCATTCCGCTATCCTGGTCATTTTAGGTAAAAGAAACACAGGGAAGTTTTTGTTAATTTATTTTAAGGTAGGATATGTTTTTAGGTAGGATGGTATTAGAGGTATTTTATGCTTTTTTAATACTTGTCTAAAATTTATTTATATCAAAATTTTATTTATCTTTGTGTCATAAATATCTTTAATCTCAGTATATTTCACAAAGTTTTAAATAATACGACAAAAAATATTTATTTACAAAAGGGTCAAAAATTAACTTTTTGAATCTACCTATAAACAAGTAAAGCGGGCCTTTTTTCTCTAATCTTAAAATGTGGTATTCAAAATAAAAGCGTAACACAAAACAGGACTTGGGTGCTGCTACGCGGTATTACCTCTGCGGGCCACTTCGCAGCCACATTGTTTGTTCTTTCATATTATTTGCTGTTTGATTATTATTCAAGGCATCACCTTGTCTTAGAGACTCGCTGCGCGAGCCTATAAGGCCCGCTATGGCCCCTTTAAGACAATTCCTTTGGTGTTTTAGTATTTATTGTTAACACAATATAATTGTGCGAGAGACACCTAGGAAATGTAACCAGCAAAATACAATGCTACACCTGGGAACTATTCCATTATTCGACATTCGTCATCATTGATGGCTCGACATAATGTCATGTTCCACTTTGTTTCGTAACGTCTAACTCATCAGGGCACCGACAGAGCCTGAACTCACTCTGACCTTCAATTAATTCCGAAGAATATAATGTGAAGTATTTACCAGAGACGAGCGGTGCTCTCCTACCGCCATCATGCATGGCAAGCAAAACATATATCATTTGATACTACCGAATTTTGCAAAACATGAACAGTTGACACAATATAATTGTGCGAGAGACACCTAGAAAATGTAACAAGCAAAATGCAATGCTACAGCTGGGAAATGTTCCATCATTACATATCATACACCAAAACAAACTGCACATGCTTACAATTATTTCATTAACTGCGCAGGTCTTATATTTAGAGGCAAAATTACCTTCCGACAAAAAGGTTTCTCAACAAAGGTTATAAAATTAGAGTTATAAAAGGTCTCAAATAAGGTTATAAAAGGTTATACACAAATAGTGAAAAGTAATATATTTTATTTTACTTGTTACCTTCTTGTGTCTTAAAATTTTTATTAAAAATAATAATGGTTAATCATTTAAATGTGTTAGTTGCCATTTAACAAAAAATGAACTAATGTTAATAATAATGAAATGAAACTAAGCACATATGTTAGTCTTATACATGGCTACATGCTTGGGAAATCATAATCCGATCACATTATTTTTCGAAATCTTTGCTGAGTCATTATTGCAGGTTAATGACGTAATAAAAACAATTTTCCGATTAACTGCAGCGGTAGACTGATTTTTGTGCAAAGTGTCAACGCTCTAGTATAAATAAACTAGGAGCTACGATGATAACAGACACACACACACATATATAAAGACAGACAACTTTGTAACAAACACTCAGAAGGTCTTAAAAATTCCTGAAACGGATAATTCCGGTGACGTTCCAGTTTCGGATTTTTTTTGCAAACAATAATTAACCTATATCCATCGGGTATAAATAAGGAACAGTAAAAATTAGCCACGGGGTACCTCGACAGTTTTCCTTATCACATTGGATTCGCTGAAAATGAATATGCCAGAAAAAAATTTGCTCTCTTGACAATTTTAACCACTATGGCTAATGCATATTTATTGTAGACAAGAATCAATTAACTTATTAAAATAATCTCTTCATAAAATATCTTTAAATATGAAAAATGCTAAAAAATTACATTAAACAAACCTTTGTTCGTCGAGTTTAGGTTAATTTTCCTTTGGGTTGTGACCTAATTTCCTAAGCAAGGAGTGAGCTACATATTCTTTGGTAATTAACCCATATTTATCGCACGGTGTAATTAAGATACGTGTAATTGGGTTAATTTCTTCATAAGCTTTTCTAGAGAATTTTTTTAATAACGTTTTATTTAGCTTTGTGAAATTAGGATTTAAAAATTTGTCTTGTCTCTCTTAAATTCTGTTGTTTATTACATTGATATAGCATATTCTATTACTTCCTTCACACGCGGTGTTGGGTAGGAGGTTTAACTCCGTGTTGAACCCCCCTTGTTGAAAAAAAGATGTTTCAGGCCTATCAATGTATTGAGATAGTCTATGCCTCCTCTACTATATATCTCTATGACCTTAACTCATTCTTCAAGGAGGTTTCATTGAGGTTATACAGAGCCACTGAGAGTCCCAAAAAGATGTTTCAGGCCTATCAATGTATTGAGATAGGCTATGCTTCCTTTACTGTATATCTCTATGACCTTAACTCACTCTTCAAGGAGGTTTCATTGAGGTTATACAGAGCCCCTGAGAGTCCCAAAAAGATGTTTCAGGCCTATCAATGTATTGAGATAGGCTATGCCTTCTCTACTATATATCTCTATGACCTTAACTCACTCTTCAAGGAGGTTTCATTGAGGTTATACAGAGCCCCTGAGAGTCCCAAAAAGATGTTTCAGGCCTATCAATGTATTGAGATAGGCTATGCCTTCTCTACTATATATCTCTATGACCTTAACTCACTCTTCAAGGAGGTTTCATTGAGGTTATACAGAGCCACTGAGAGTCCCAAAAAGATGTTTCAGGCCTATCAATGTATTGAGATAGGCTATGCCTTCTCTACTATATATCTCTATGACCTTAACTCACTCTTCAAGAAGATTTCATTCAGGTTACACAGAGCCCCTGAGAGTCCCAAAAAGATGTTTCAGGCCTCTTAATGTATTGAGATAGGTATGGGGGCACAGCCTATCTCAATATATATCTCAGATATATAATATATATCTCTATGGACAATGCACACTAAGACTATCTATTGTACTTTAGCTACGATAGATGAAGCGGATTTTAAATGGTGTATATTAGAGCTATGCAGAGGAATTAAAACACATTATAGCACAATAGTAAGGAAGGAGAGAACTCACTTCACTATTGTTTATGTCAATTTAACTCAACTTCCTAGTTCATCCTATAAATACTACAAGTCATACTATAAATTATCAATTTCGACAAAATGATGCGAAGTACAAGACATATTTCACATTTCAATGTCACTAAAAGACTTAATGACGCGACAGTGTACGGTTTTAATGACTGAGAACTGACAGGATTGACAGATGATATTAAGATCAAGATCACACTGTAAATGATAGTTAAAATTGCTACAGATATTTTTAATCTTTTGATGCTAAGCATTGTGTCTTAGCGTATTCAAATTCCAAAATTATATCTAGAATACTTTAAATTATAAGTTATTAAGCTATTCATCCTTAATCTCATTTTGAAGTCTATTTATCCTAAAGGTATGACTTAGCAAGACTTTGTAAGAATAACCTAAGATGATAAGAAATAGACTAAGTAAAAATGACCTTAGAGCTTAATCATAATTTATAAGTAATTTCTTTTAAAAATTTGTATTTGCTCAATAAACCTTGTGACTAAAAAGTAAGTATCATTATCTCATTTAAATTCGCTAAAAATTATCTAGTAATTAAGGAAAAATATGCGCATTTATGCTATGAATGAGAAAGTAAAAGTAATTAACATTTTTGCACTTTTAATTTTCATTTATTTATACCGCAAGTATTATGTTTGCTCTAAGAATCTGTAAACGAGATTTCACTTGAATTATCCTCTTTGTATATTTTAAGGTCCTTTTTCAAGGACATTTTCCTTACCTATTCCTTACGAAATCCTTAAGAAGACCTTAAGAATCTCTTAAGAAGCCCTAAAAGTCTTCTTAAGCAGACCTTAGGGAGTCCTAGAATATCTCTTAAAACCCTAAAAGCCTCCTTAAGGGGCCCTTGAATATCCTTTAAAAAGCCTTAAAGGCTTCCTTAAGGGGCCTTTAGGGAGGTCTTAAGGATCCCTTAAAAAGCTCTTAAGGTCTTCTCGAGGAGACCTTATAAAATAGGCAATGATATTGTCTTTGAATACCAAGTGGAGATCACCAAGTATTCTATCTGTATGAGTGTGTTGAGCATAGCACCTTTATTCGTGCGAGACAGTTGAAACTTGGAGTAAAAATCAATCTTTAGGCTTAGTTGTACTTTCAAGATTTTTTATGACGACATTACTACCTTTTCAAAATTGGAACAGTAAATATTTTTAATACTCGGAAAAATAATTGGATTATTTGAAATTTAACAATTTCGCATGTTGTCCTAATAGCAATTCAAAGAGATATTTGTAAGGTTGGCTAAACCAATGGCGGGAAAAAGAAAGGGTGATAAACATTCTTTTTATCATAGGATAAAAATTCTTCTTTTATTTCTTTATTGTTAGTTAATTTGTGATAAATGAGTTAAAAATTAATAGAACGACCATCGGTGCTAAACAAATTTTCAATATTTCATAGATAAATACTTCGATTATACCAGGATTTTAAATATAGAACCAGACTCTTATTACTACAGACTTGGATTTGTCCGGTTTAACCCAAAAATAATGAAACCTAAACGGATAATTTAAACAAACATTTCACAAAAAATACGACAATACACAATTGTGTACTGATTATGAGATGAAACTTTACACATATATTAGTATTATACATGGCTACATGCGTTCCAACCTCGATCTGATCGCAACATTTTTCCGCGTTTTATGATTCTTCAAACTTTTTATGAGTTGTTACTGCAGGTTACTGACGTTATAAAAAATATTTTCTGCATAGCTCAACTACATCTATAGACGGAAATTTGAACAAAGTTTCAACTCTATAGCATAAATACACTGGGTATTTAGGACATAAAAGTGATCCTTAAAAAGGGGTGGGGAGAGGGTAAGCCTGGTTAAACCTTACATGTTAGGTTAACAAATAGTTATACCTCAAAAAAGAGTTCTCAAATGTAAAAAAATAAACTGGATGAAGGTTATAACATTTAGTTCGATTACCCCTAATAATCATTATTAGTTCAGCCGCCTTTGTGGTCGAGATCGATAATGCGTCAGTTATTAAACTGTCCTTTGACACCACGGAGGTCAGGTGTTCGCATCCCAGTTTTACGCTCTAGTTTATATAAGATTATTGTTCAAATAAATTTTCGCCAACTTTAGATTACAGTTTGATTTGTGGATTCCGCAAGGGGGTTATCCATATCCATGATAGGCAGCATGGCTCTTAACGGGATTTATAATAATAATAATCAATACTAACCAACTATCGTAGCGTAAAAATATAAGACACACTAACAAAGTATTTTCACTTAAATCTTTATTTTATTAAGCCAGGGCTATATTCAGAGGAAATTATCCTAGATATCATAGATATATATTACTAGAGAGGGCACAGCCTATCTCAATACACTGACAAGCCTTTGGGGCTCTCAGGGGCTTTGTGTAACCTCATTAAAACCTACTCCAAGAATGAGTTAAGGTTATAATAAATCAATTGTTTTGGCTGTGTTTGTATTTTAATTTATATTTTAAACATTCTATAGTATAAATTACAGTAATTTTGTTCTGTTTATTTGATTATATTGACGGTGGATGGTGGTCAGGTTACTTTATCTATTAAATAGTCGAATTAAGTTTCATTTAATTAATTAAATTAAATTAAATTGAATTATCATTCAATGTCATTGAATAATATTACATTACGACTGTTTCAAAATTCAACCTATAGGGCTCCTCTAGTAATACATCTCTATAGCGTAGATAGTAAAACCTACCAAGCGCATCAAACACAAATGGTCAAGATATTAAAATGTAAGAAGCTAAATAAAGATGCGAAATCCTGTATTTCCCTTAGTGCTCAGTTTCAAGGTCCAGGACTGGGTGGAGTCTGCCTGGAATTCAACTTTATTTTCATTATTTCAAGGGCACATTTTATTTGTTTTTAATTTTATATTCTTAACACTTTTATATCATCTTTATTTTATTAAAAGTTTGCTGTCAGATTAATTTTTCGGTTCGGTCAAAGTTTAACCTTAACTTAAATTAAGTTGATTGAATTAAGTAATCTTGTTATGTGGATAAAACGTCTGGAACATGTTATGTTGTAAAACTTGATTTTTTCCAATCGGTTTGTTTTAATGAAATGAACAATATGTAGGACATAAAATTGTTCCTTAAAAAAAGGGGGGGGGGAGCCTGATTAAACTTTTCATGTTAGGTTAACAAATAGTTATACTACAAAAAATTGTTTTCAAATGTAAAAATTTAAAATGGATGAAGGTTATAATATTTAACACAATATAATTGTGCGAGAGACACCAAGGAATGTAACAAGCAAAATGCAATGCTACATCTGGGAACTGTTCCATCATTCGACATTCGTCATCATTGATGGCTCGACATAATGTCATGTCCCACTCTGTTTCGTTACGTCTAACTCATCAGGGCGCCGACAGAGCCTGAACTCACTCTGACCTTCAATTAATTCCGAAGAATATAATGTGAAGTACTTACCAGAGACGAGCGGTGCTCTCTTACCGCCATCATGCATGGCAAGCAAAACATATATCATTTGATACTACCGAGTTTTGCAAAAGCTTTTTCTTTTACTAGCGGTCCTGTCACAGGCATATTTTTCTCCCTTAACATTGTCACCCCCTGTAAAATTGCGTCATCAATTTCTTCGTACTTGCATACTCGAGAACTTTTTTTTAAATCGCCACTCGTTTCGTATAAGCTAAGTATAGATTCTCGATTTTTTAAAATTGTTGATATAGAACTAGGAGCGATTTTATACTTCAGAGACAAGTCTTTGTTTTTGACTCCATCGTCAGAATCTTTTAATAAATTGATTTTTTGAGAAAGGGACAGCGATTTCCGTTTTGACATTTTAATAAACTCGATTTACAAACAAATAAAAAGCTTCACAAACGAACTGGTCAGACCGAATACCAAATTAAAACTTACAGATTTTTAGTTCTATGCTGTGTTAATCGTAATTTCATAGAAAACTGTAAAGAAAGAGTACGCAAAATTAGATAAGGCAGGGCGAGAATCAATATATAATTGTTATTGGAATTACAGAAAAACAGAAGTGCCGTTTTGGTCAATTCCCTGAAAGTTTGCGGGTCTTGTCTTTATCTTTATTTCTGGAAATTTTGTTTGTTATATAGAATTTTTTTTCGTTAAATAGAAACACTTTTAAACACAAAATTCAAGGGAACGTAAAAAAATTTGTTACATAGAGACTTTCGTTGTATAGAAGTTCGTTATATGGAGGTCCGACTGTATATACATATATATATATATATATATATATATATATATATATATATATATATATATATATATATATATATATATATTAATTTAATTTATTGTATTAACTGTTAGCTTTTATTATTTAATTTAAATTAATTAACTTAACGTAATATTTTAATAGATTCCAAAAAATTGTATATGATTAATTAAATATCATTAGGAACTACGTTATTAAAACGATTGATTATTAAATTTTTAATAATCCAAATTAACTAGTAATAATTTGCAAAATAAAGTAATTCTATATAGATTTATTTATTAATTATATAAAACAATATAATAAAATCTAAAAAAAAAAAAAAAAAAATAGAGCTACTTATATTTAAATAGTTGTATGGATAATTAATATATTAAAATAATAACTAAAATAATAACCATAATAATTAAAATAATTATTATGAAAACAAATATAAAATAAATTAAAATAAAGAAAATAAAATAAGTCAAATATAAGTTAAATTAATGCGAAATGTATAAATTATAAAACTTTTAAGTAAACAACTTTACCGAACTCAGCTGGCTTGCCAGTAACCACAGCTTTGGCTGAATTAATATTTATCTTTGTGTATTAAAATGTACTGAATGTTAATTGTTTGTGTAAAATATTAATAAATGGTTTATTATATTATTATTATTATATTATATATTATATATATATATATATATATATATATATATATATATATTATATATATATATATATATATATATATATATATATTCTGTACCGCATCAGTTTTTAGGTTTCTTCATGTATTTACATTCATTTGAAGTCGTAAAAATATGATATGTCACAATAGAACAATATTACTATAATCAACCAATAATTTAATATCTGTTTTTAATTATTAAAGAAATAACACTTAATAATTAATTCATCGTGTAATAGATCGTATGCAGTAGAAATCGTTGTTTGACTGCACAATAATGCCTGTTGCAGTGAATTATTTTATAATTATTGAGTAATTTTTTTAATAATTATTCAACCTATTATGATAGGAAACAATATTTAGTTATATGTCTTAATGTCAAAGGATTGTTATAGCTACTGTCAACTTCAGCTAAAATGCATCGGTAATGTGCAGCGCTTTTGTTATGATGATCCCTTGCTTGGCAATTTGGTATAATCATGTGTTGTTATGTCAATAATAGTGGAAGTGATTAGTTGGATCACTTTTACAGGTATGCTAGTAATTTGCATAAAATATTAACTACTTTGTTTAATGTGTCGTGTGTAATCAATGAAAACTGCGTTGATTTTTTTATTACTATTAAAAGAATAAAATACCGAGGATTGATAGGTAAGGGAAATGAGAAAAAATATAGAAAATTTGTAAAAATAAAAATAAAGGTTTATTTTTTTGAGATTTTTGTAGAGACGTATCTCTAATTGTGGGTAACACTGCTAAGGTTCAGTTCAGTGACTCTTTGGTGATTCGAAACATGACTTCAACTTAAATTGTTTCGTAGGTTTGATGAGTCAAGAAATTACCAGATGTGGTGGATGGGAGCGACGGAGGAGTATCCCCATGAACGTACGAGAGGAGTTACATGGTGGTGTACGAGGGGGGTGTGTACGGCGTAAGCGGTGTGTACAAGGGGAGAGGTGGCAGCGGGGGTCCTGAGGAGGACAGCACTTCTGCGCCATCTGTGTGAGTGGTCTCCCCAGAGAGCGGAGTTCCATTGTCCAGAGTATACATCATGATGGATACCAGCATGAGCTCCGGCATGAGCGTTGTTGAGGATAGCGAGATGGTTGGCCTTGGCGGCGGCTACTTCAGGGGTGTCTTGTACGGGGAGAGGAGCACCGTTGGCGTCATAACCGGATGGGAGAGCGATAGGTCCTACCCATCTGGCACCATGACCATAAGCGTGCCAAGCAGAGGCAACGGGAGCGGCATGTACGGCAGCGTGTACAACGGGAGCAGCGGCAACGACGGGAGCAGAGCTGAGGTCTTGGCTTTCGAGAAGACCTTCTCCGTGCCATTGACCATCGTCTTCGGCTTTTACGACAACACCAGCAGGTACGACAACACCGGCAGCGTGTACGGCGGGGATGACAGCAGCACCAGTTCTGGAGCGTGGTAATGTTGAGCTTTGGCAGCGGCGACTTCAGGGGTGTCTACAACAACACCTCCGGGTCCAAGAGGAGCGGCACCATGAGCATAGCTGCAACAAAAGAGCAAATATTAAATTTTAAGAGTTCGAGAGGTGACATCAAAAGTCAAACACATTAAAGCAGCTTGTTTCAAATATGTATATTTCTATACCAATGCTACAAATGTCACTGTCCAGGACATTTTTAAAAGCTTCATCACCAAAATTAGTATGACAACCTTATAAAGCCTGATTCTATTGTTAATATCTCTGCTTTGTTTGCCTAATCAACCAACTGACCATAGAAGAAAATAAACACCTATGCAAGAATCACCTACATTGTTTTATACCTACACAATACTTCATTATAATCATTCAATAATTATAAATATTTATACATTAGGTAAAATTAATCAAGTTTTCGAAGAATACATATACAAGTATTTAATTTTTATTTAATAATATTCAGCATTTTAACATTGATTAGTTTAATTTGATTCTGCATCATCTTAATAATGAATGATTTTTGTTTAAATTTGAATTTCTTTGTTTTGTTATGAACTATTATGTTGTTTAATGGTTTAAGTTTAAGTTACTTTGTCTCTTTAATAGTTCAAAAATCTAGTTTTATATGAGGAGCTATAATATTTTCTTATATTTTTACCTGTTT
Organism: Microvelia longipes; assembly: GCA_018340805.1. Lineage (NCBI taxonomy): Eukaryota > Metazoa > Arthropoda > Insecta > Hemiptera > Veliidae > Microvelia > Microvelia longipes. The sequence continues at coordinate 12,644,893 of JACMZG010001913.1, read as the reverse complement.
CTTTCCAAAGCATAAAAAAGTAGTATAATAAAATGATACATTTGATTCTAATAACAATATAGCATCTAAAAAGAATCGTCAAAGTATTAAAATATTGTAGAAAATCAATGTTAAAAACGTTTACAATGGGAAAAATGTCAACAATTTTCCTACATTTTCCTTTATACCGTCCTACTTGACTTTACCATCTTCACCCCAAGAATTCCAACGGTTAGAAAAGAGGAATCTCAACAATCGTAGTCTGGAATTTAATAATACATAAAATGTATTTCTACATTTACTACATTTATTTATCTTTATAAGAGAAGCTAGAGAAAAATTAATTATTTCTTCTTTAAGCAATGAAAACTAGTAAGAATTTTTTTTAAAGTCACTCCTTGATATAATAAGAGCAGTTGTTGCTTTCTTTGTTTTTTAATAACTTTTAAACACGTCTTGTTTTATTTATGACAAGTTTGTTCCTAATTTAAGCACTATTGTTTGTGTTAAATTATTTTTTTTTTTGTGAATTTTCAAATAAAGTAATGCTGTACTTAGCATTAAGGGTACAATAGCAGTGCCCTGAGATACACCATTTTGTTTCTCTCTTATGAAAGAAAATATGAAAGCAATAGGGGAAGAGGAATACAATTGTATAGGGCTCATAGGTAAATAAGAACCATTAGATGAGCTTGAGAAACGTTACTCTAATGATGCTATAAAAAGATTACTCTAATGATGCAATGAAAAAAGTTACTCTAATGATGCGATAAAAAAATTACTCTAATGTTGCGATAAAAAAATTACTCTAATAATGCGATAAAAAATCACTCTAATAATGCGATAAAAAATCACTCTAATAAAGCAATAAAAAAATTACTCTAATGATGCGATTAAAAAAGTTACTCTAATGATGCAAAAAAAATACTTTAATGATGCATTAAAAAAAATTACTCTAATGATTAGATGAAAAAAGTAACTGCAATAATGAGATTACTATTTTCTCAATTTTAAATTGATTTAATGTAAATAAATTATACTTTTAGTACAGCTAAGAATAATATACACAGTGAAGTAGTAATAAACCTATTTATAGAACGATAAAGTATGTACGATAATATATATATATATATATATATATATATATATATATATATATATATATATATATACATATATACAGTACAATACAAATTAATTATAGTAATTTATAGTTAAGTATAGTATTTGTCACTGCAAAGTAAAATATATATATAGCACCCTGTATTATTATGCGATGGATGAATAATAGATATATAGCACACAAAAATATTGTGTAAATGTATATTCATGTTTTGTAAAACTCGGTGGTATAAAATATATAGTGTAATTTTAATATTATATTTTTAATATAGTATATAGTATAGTAGTGTAGTATATATAGTATATATTTTTAATTATATTTTTAATTTGACACATAATAATAATAATATAATTTTAACATTTCCTTAGAGTATAATTTAACTGTAGAGAACACATTATGTATCTGTTCATTTCAGTGTAGAAAAAGTATATAGAAAAATTATACATAGTAAAGTAAATGTATAGTACAGTATTTGTAGCGGAGTATAGTATAGTATATATAGTACATATATTGTATAGTATATTATAGTACAGTATAATATAGATGGATGTTACATGATAATAAAGTGCTAGTAACTATTTTTTACGCTTAGCTAGTACCATTACTATTTTCTCAATAACTACTGTTATTTTTTAACGTCAGTATGCACAAAGGAATTAAAATTTCCGCGTAATTTTCATTGAATGAAGAATTTAGCATATACTTACTGTCCGGCGTAGAGAACGGGATGCCATAAATGTCCACGAGCGGCGGCGTGAGCAGCGAAGTGAGCGGCCTTAGCGGCAGCTACTTCGGGGGTGTCAAGGGGGACTGAAGCGAGGGCCACTGAGGCCAATCCTAAGAGAGCAACCTATAACAGACAAATTACAAATTAGTTTAAATATTATAATCATATAGAACTTTAAAGAATTGCATCATATTAAGTGTTGCAATAGTCTTAGAAAAGGAGTAAGCTATTGGGAAAACCCTAACTATGTAGTCAAATTGCCTCCTTACTTTTACATGTCACTGAAATGTTCGTAAATTAGTAAGTTTTAGCAAGAAGGGCCTAACTAATTAGGCGAAATTTTTAAGTTTGGCATGCAATCTGGAAAACCTGATAAAATTTAGGTAGGTAAAAATCGTTTTTATTGGACAAAAATGTATTTTATAGTTAAATTTTTTAAATGAAAAAAAATAATTTCATAGTTAAAATTTTATAAATGAAAAAAAAATCATAGTTAACATTTTAAAAATGAAAAAGATGTATTATACGTTTTATAATAAAATAACTATTAAATTAATTTGTCAATAAAATACTAAAAAAAGCAGGAAGAAGTAGGTAACCGATTAAAATAATAATAGGTTTAAATCAGAAAATGAACTTTGTGAAAAACAAAACTAGAACAATTAATGCTAATTTTGGCAGTGGTCAGACTGGTCAATTGGTCCTTCTAAAAACAGCTTCCCACTTTTTTAAGTGATAGTAAACCAATAAGTCCTTAATATTGACCTTGCCAACAATTTTAGAACTGACCGGTACCAATCAACAGGTGTTTTATGGGCTCTTAAGAACTTGTATTATTGAATTATTAAAAACAAAATCGGGTACGGGGTACCTCGGAACTTTTTTTCATAACATCGGATTCGCTACGCTCATTCACCCAACTTCGGAGTAAAAATTTTGAAAAATCATAAAAGGCAGAAAAATATTATGATTTGTTTGAACCATTTTCTATCTAAGGACGAACGATACAGGACGTATTATTTATACAGCAGTATTGCAGTATGCATTTTATTCCGAGGACGAGCGAAGCAGAGAGGATGAGCGTAGCGAATCCGATGTGACGAGGAAAAGTTCCGAGACAACCCTACACATGATTTTTTTTAATTTTACTGTTTTATTTAAATTTAACTTTCGTGTTATTTCTTTTGTTTAACAGAAATTCTAATTCTTGGAAGCATGTATGTTTAATAATTTGAAACTGTTTTTATTAAATAATTTATTAATAATTTGAAATTAAAAACTATTTTTATTTCATTTAAAATTATTTAACATTTAATAATATTTCAGTAACTTAAAATTATTTTGTCTAGAAACTATGATCAAAACATTAAATTTAAACATTGATTTTTAAAATAATTTTTGGAAAACTAAATCTAATTGTTTAATACATTCACATTTTTACTCTACTCATTTACTTGATTAACACAATTATCCTTACTTATCCTCTACTGTACTATTTTAAATTTCTTTTCAATTTAATGAAATAAGAGAAATAAGTCGGTCAACTAAGTAAGTAAGTAAATAGTTTTTATTTTTTTAGATTAGCCATAATAATTTAAATTCATTACACGTAATTTATTTAAAGTAACTAAGTAAGTAAATATCACTAAATTAGTAAGTATTATAAAGTAAGTAATTATCACTAAGTATTACTAAATAAGTTAGTATTTTAAAGTAAGTAAGTAAGTATCACAAAGTATTACCAAATAAGTTAGTATTTTTAAGTAAGTAAGTAAGTTCGTCAGTATTCTATTCTTGTTTTCTAGATTAGCGATAATAATTAAAAATTCATTAAGGCGTGAATTTTTAAATTAACTAGTAAGTAAGTATTACTAAATAAGTTAGTATTATAAAGTAAGTAAGTATTACTAAGGAAGTAAGTTCGTAAGTATTCTATTTTTGTTTCCTAGATTAGCAAAAATAATTTGTAATTTTTATTGACATCAATTTTTTTTTAATTTTGAATGTACAGTTGTATTTTTTAATAAAATTTAATTGTTACAACTTTAATATCTGTATTCTATGTTGAAATTGTTAATAGTTTTCATTAAATGTAAAGTTTTTTTAAAATATTTTCTTAATTTATTTTAAATCGATTGCTGGCTATTTTGAAATATACATTAATTTTTTAGTTAAACAACATTCAGAAATAAAACAGAAAGTTAAAATTTCTGATAGAATTATTGAATTGAACCGTTTAGGGATTGTTTTTTCTTTTATTTATCCTTTATTAATATATTTTTTATGGTTTGATAAATAAAATAAATATGTATTTAATCAGGCAAAAATTAAGTTATTATTTTTTTTTAAGTTATTAGAATTATTTGTGGGATAGCTGACTGTTTCAAACTCTGATCATACAGAAAGTTATAATTAAATATTTTGTTATTGACAAACAAATTCATTAAATTAGTTAGTAAGTTAACTTTAAAATGTTGGCTTTGATTTTTAAATTAACTTTATTAATTATTATTAACTTAACTTTATAAATTTTTGTAACTAATTATTAACTTAAAAAAATTATATTTTTTTCAAAAATTAAATAAATTAGTTTTATAGGTAAAATTAGACCAAAAAATAATCAAACAAATGTACTCTGATCAAAATAATAATTAATGAACTAATATTAAATCGGTACTCATGTACTAATGGTAAATAGGTACTCATGTACTAATGGTAAAATGGTACTCACCAAAACCTTCATGTTTATTTGATGAGTTGTACCTCCAAAGCTTTAACTATCAAGCTGTGGACTGTATCTGTCTTTAGATTGAATTTTTGCAACTATATATACCTCTCCCAATACAGCATAGGTAGCATCATTTTACCTTGACAAGGTCTTATGTCTGTTGAACTTCAGCGAAGGATCATCCTCCCCACTCAAGGAAGGGTGTGGTCCATCGACAAAAAATTAATAAAAAAATATTTTTAGTAAAATTAATCAATTAGAGTAAAACGTCTACTTTAGTCTGTTTTTACTTAAGATGGTTTTTAAGTCTCATTTTACCAAATTTGAATACAGTAAATTTGGACTATAGAAATACTTATTTTCAATTATATTTTGTGATTATTTAAATAAATAAAATTCTTCAATAAGTACCTTTTTGATTTGAAGTATATAATTCATTTAGTTTAATTACATTACTTTCATTTATTATTTGAATTTAATTTTTAATTTAATTCTTGTTTTTTTTTAGATTTTCCTGTTCTTGACAATATGTTGGTAAGAGTTTTTTTTTATTAAAAACTTTTTTGATAAACTTTAGTTGCTTTAAAAATCGATTGGATTGATGATTGTGTTAAAAAATATTTTATCTTAAAGCAAATACCTTTTACTATCAAAAACTTTATTGGCAAGGCGCTTTAAAAATAACATGAGGCCATCATCAGTGCCTCACGAGTAACTTCACTTGTGCTCAACATTATCAAATCATATCTTTACAGATTCAACTACCTAAAATAAATTAAAACAGGCGCAGGCAAGCAAAAAATACGGACTCTATACCTATTACCTTTAAATTAAAGGAACATATAACTTTGCCATTTGAGCTAGCGTATTTACAAGAAAAAAATATATTTTTTCATTTAAATATCTCAAGAACTGTGCTAGCCTCCGAAGAATTCAAAACTTTAATACAGACTTTTTCAAATGATTTTTATTTTTGATTCTTTTTTAAGTGGTTTAAAAGATTTAAGTGACGCCAAATGATCTATCGTGCGGATTATAATCAAAATCTAATGAATTTTCCACTCCATATAAAAATTTAGAACAATACAATGGTCTCAAATAAAATATTGATAAAAATATTATTTATGGATAGATAATATTAGGGAGACAAACACAAGTATTAACACCAATATTGATAAGAATATTATTTATAAATAATATTATGGATACACGTACAACTATTAATACCAATATTGATAATAATATTATTTATGGATAATATTATGAAGACACACACAAGTATTAATACCAATATTGATAAGAATATTATTTATAAATAATATTATGGATACACGTACAAGTATTAATACCAATATTGATAATAATATTATTTATGGATAATATTATGAAGACACACACACTAGTATTAATACCAATTTTGACAACAATATTATTTATGGATTATATTATGGATACACACACAAGTATTAATATCAATAATAAGAATATTATTTTATGGATTATTATGGATACACAACAAGTATTAATATCTATATGATCTGGATTATTATGGATAATGGATACACACACAAGTATAAATATCTATATTGATAAGAATGTTATTTATGGATTATATTATGGATACACACACAAGTATTAATATCAATATTGATAAGAATATTATTTATGGATTATATTATGGATACACACACAAGTATTAATATCAATATTGATAAGAATATTATTTATGGATTATATTATGGATACACACACAAGTATTAATATCAATATTGATAAGAATATTATTTATGGATTATATTATGGATACACACACAAGTATTAATATCAATATTGATAAGAATATTATTTATGGATTATATTATGGATACACACACAAGTATTAATACCAATATTAATAAGAATATTATTTTTGGATAATAAACCTGGGTACATTTCCTCCTTCTCAGAAATGTCATGATTATCCAATTCTTAAAGTAATATAACATCGGTCTCGCTGCACTCATCCTCTAAGTACAATATTAATTCAAACTCTAGAGTAGCATTGCGTCGGTCTCGCTACACTCGACCTCAGTGTAAAAAACTTTAGACTCGCTTGATTCAAAGCTTAGTGGCATTACTTATGTTTCATTACGCAGGATCTCAGAATTATAATTCAGGGTGTTCAGGTAAATAAAGGCATAGAAAATTATGACAGTAGATAGCCAGTATTTATTTATTTACACTTATTTACACACCAGCATTTATTTATTTACACTTATTTACACACCAGCATTTATTTATTTACACTTATTTACACACCAGCATTTATTTATTTACACTTTATAAGGTTACAAATACAAAATAATTCTGGCGCGGAGTTCCGCTATAAGGGTTTCGGTAAATGCTTCATTTACTAGCACATAAAATTTCCTTAATTTTTCAAGGGAAGTGCGCTGAAAAATTGTCGGAGATTAGCATAAACTGAGCCCTGCAAACATCAAAAATGATGCGTAGAACTGATGTTGAAAAAATATCCATTTCCTTTAAAAATTATGCCGAGCTGGTCCACATGCCGGGCGAATTTCCTTTGGAATGCGTGTTGCCATGCTTACCTATCAATTTATTTGTTAAGGTTCCACTTTATGCTTTAACTTGAGCAGTTACTCAATTATAAAGCACTATTCGTTACTAATTAATTCTGTATTTTTTAAAGGACATGCGCATTGCACATATTTATCCTATTGGTTTAACAAAACTTTGCCTCCGAAATGGGCAGTGCTCACTATTAGTTCTAGTAGTAGTTATAAAGTATAGTTATAACTTTTTCTATAAAATATAAACTTAAATAGTTTAGAATACCTTTATTATAGTAATAACTTATTCTATAAAATATAAGCTTAAATAGTTTGGTATACCTTTATTATAGTTATAACTTATTCTATAAAATATAAACTTAAATAGTTTGGTATAACTTTATTATAGTTATAACTTATTCTATAAAATATAAACTTAAATAGTTTGGTATACCTTTATTATAGTTATAACTTTTTCTATAAAATATAAGCGTAAATAGTTTGGTATAACTTTATTATAGTTATAACTTATTCTATAAAATATAAACTTAAATAGTTTGTATAACTTTATTATAGTTATAACTTATTCTATAAAATATAAACTTAAATAGTTTGGTATACCTTATTAGTAATAACTTATTTATAAACTTAAATAGTTTGGTATACCTTTATTATAGTTATATTATTTCTATAAAATATAAACTTAATAGTTAGGTTTAACTTTATTGTAGTTATAACTTATCCTATAAAGTATAAACTTATATAGTTAGGTATATCTTTATTGTAATTTTAACTTATCCTATAAAGTATAAACTTATATAGTTAGGTATATCTTTATTGTAGTTTTAACTTATCCTATAAAGTATAAACTTATATAGTTAGGTATAACTTTATTGTAGCTACAACGTATCCTATAAAGTATAAACTTATATAGTTAGGTTTAACTTTATTGTTGTTACAACTTATTCTATAAAGTATAAACTTATATAGTTAGGTATATCTTTATTGTAGTTATAACTTATCCTATAAAGTATAAACTTATATAGTTATACACTTATATAGTTAGGTATAACTTTATTGTAGTTACAACGTATCCTATAAAGTATAAACTTATATAGTTAGGTTTAACTTTATTGTTGTTACAACTTATTCTATAAAGTATAAACTTATGTAGTTAGGTATATCTTTATTGTAGTTATAACTTATCCTATAAAGTATAAACTTTTATAGTTAGGTATATCTTTATTGTAGTTATAACTTATCCTATAAAGTATAAACTTATATAGTTAGGTATAACTTTATTGTAGCTACAACGTATCCTATAAAGTATAAACTTATATAGTTAGGTTTAACTTTATTGTTGTTACAACTTTCTATAAAGTTATAAACTTATATAGTTAGGTATATCTTTATTGTAGTTATAACTTATCTATAAAGTATAAACTTATATAGTATACACTTTATAGTAACTTTATTGTAGTTACAACGTATCCTATAAAGTATAAACTTATATAGTTAGGTTTAACTTTATTGTTGTTACAACTTATTCTATAAAGTATAAACTTATGTAGTTAGGTATATCTTTATTGTAGTTATAACTTATCCTATAAAGTATAAACTTTTATAGTTAGGTATATCTTTATTGTAGTTATAACTTATCCTATAAAGTATAAACTTATATAGTTAGGTGTAACTTTATTGTAGTTACAACGTATCCTATAAAGTATAAACTCATATAGTTAGGTATAACTTTATTGTAGTTACAACTTATTCTATAAAATATAAACTTAAATAGTTTGGTATAACTATATTATAGTTATAACTTATTTTATAAATAAAACAATAGGATAAATAAGTAATTTAAATGTTCGAATCGATTTTGGACCTTTCTAATTCAACTGAATATGAAAGACCATGGAACTAATTCCACAAAGACCATGGAAAAGGACATACCCTCCAAATGTGTGGTTTTCAGGCTGCATTTAAGTTTGTTGATAATTTACCACAGCTTTTCGACATTTTTTTTGTATAGGTGGTTGCACTGGTTTTATTCGATTTAGCGCCCCAAAACAACGACACCCCACTTAAAACCAACCGTATTTTTGATTTCCGATATTTAGTATTATTTTTGACTTCTAAGTCACATAGAGAGGTCGTATCGACTTCGGACTAGTTTCATTTGTTCCATCGCATGTCGTCCTGATGGAAATCAGGAAAGTCAGGAGGAAATAATGTCTTCTTGGAAAAATTGTTAACTCTTAATATTATTTACTTTTTGAAAGTATATGTATGTATATATAGTTTTTCAAAATCCATTTTTTCGATTTTTATTCCCGCCATGATACCTATCCTACTAGAGATTTTTTTTTAAGGAAATTCGCTATAAATCATAAAAGTGAGAGAGGCAAAGTTTATCAAACTTTATTTAAAAAAACACGGGGATATTTTATAACAGCTGGCTATCGACTTACAAATCAAAAAATATAAAAACCAAACCCCAGATGTAGTAATATTTTTATTAAAAGTAGGCATCGCCTTCGTTATTAAGTTGATAAGACATACAACTTATTTAGCTAAGTCAAGAACTTCTAACCAAATTAAAGCTTACTATGCTCGTCGTCAATAGATACCATCTAAAAACCAACATTACTACCCTGTGTCGAATATGTTTGGGAGAATAGGTTTGAAGGTTAAATAAATAAAAACTATTCTTTTAGTTAAGATTTCCTAACCCTACTAGTCAGTGATAGTGATATGGGGGAATGGTAGTAACTACCAGGCAAGTAGGCCACGTTATTGGGCCCTTTTTGCCAGCTCCCTAAGATAGTGTTCTACTCTTTTTAATTTCAAGTGTAGGTATATTTCATCTAATCTAGACAGAAGAGCTGTGGACTTTTATGGTTCCTCTCATGCTTTATTCAAGTAATCATACATACTACCTCTGACTTATAGTCTTGTGAAAACTAGGAACAACACGTGCCCTCAATGTTAAACCAAACCTCCATATACTTTAAACTACAAGCAGACACACTATAGTATTATAATGAATCTACTATGAGGGTCCTAAATATTGCCTATACCCAGTTTCATTTAGAGTGAGGGATCTTTAACGAGTACCTGACAACGCACAGGCTTGAGACCACCGGCTTTACGTCCCTTCTGAAGGACGTGGAACGCAGAAATTTTATCCCTCTCATAATAATCCAGAGGCCCGTGCTGGGATTGAACCCATGACTAAATAAACTCGGAAGTTTAAAGTCCATTCATTCTGTGTATTGGCCGCGTACCTTAACCACTACACCACGGGTGACTTTTCCAAATTATTAACTACTAAAGTTTTTTTTCCTCTCACCTTATGAGACAAGGAAGTTAAAAGTATGCTTTCGAAACATTTTTTTATTTATGTTATCAATTAGGTAATTGATAACATAAATTATTAATTTATTAATAATTCATTTCACGGATTTTATACACTGCATTATTTTATTGCAAGACGTGGGGTTAGGATAATAGCTCACATTAATCTACAATAAAATAAACGATAATTACAATAAGTTTCCTGTACATTGTGTGATGTATGGACGCTAAAGAATGTTACAGTCGTACTGCAATTTAAAGGCTACGCCTTAAATTTATTAAGATTCCTTATGTAAACAAAGGTCATCTAATTAATCTGAACACTGAGTTATTATTTTAATAGAGAGAATCCAATGCGTTATTAAATTAGTGTGATAAGTAAGAGTAGAGTTAGTGTTAATATAGTAAAAAGTAAGAAAGTAAGTAAAAAGTAAGTAAGTAAGTAAAAAGTAAAAAAGTAAGAAAGTAAGTAAAAAATAAAAAGTAAATAAAAGTAAGAAAAGTAAAAGTAAGTAAAACATAAGAAAGAAAGTAAAAAGTAAAAGAAATAAGTAAAAGTAAGTAAAAAGTTAAAATAATAAGTAAAAGTAAGTAAAAAGTAAAAAAGTACGTAAAAGTAAGTAAAAAGTAAGAAAGTTAGTCAAAATAAAAAGTAAGTAAAAGTAAGAAAAGTAAAAGAAAGTAAAAAGTAAAAAAGTAAGTAAGAAAAAAGTAAGCAAAAGTAGTGTTAGTAATAAAAGTCAGAGTAGAGTTAGTGTTAATAAACCCATAGAGATATATTACTAGAGAGGCCCTATAGGTTAAATTTTGAAACATCGAAAAAGTAACCTGACCACCTTCGCTTAGAAATAAAATGAAATAATTTGTACATCACAATAACTTATATAGTGAACGTTAGAAATGCAATTCAAAACACAAACGATTCGCGGAGAGCCAAAATCAATTTATTTATTATAACCTTAATTTACTCTTGAAAGAGGTTCTAATAGGGTTACACAGAGCCCTTGAGAGCCCCTAAAAGATGGTTCAGACCTGTCAATGTATTTAGATAGGCTGTGCTCCTTCTAGTATATATCTCTATAAATAAACCTCACTAATTGTAGCATCTAACTAGTGTATTTTCTTTTTTTAATTCTTTATTTCTTTGATAAAGAATTCCGGCGAGTTTCTGAAATCGGTGGAATTTTCTTGACAATTATTGTTGCTTTCTAGCTCAACAATCCATTTCTGGCTTAATTTTTCAGGTTGTATCGATTTTTTTTTAAATCGCTAATGCGGTTGGTATTATGGCGGAAGTCGAATTTGACTTCGAGTACGGCTTCAAGGAATTTGATTACTTAAGTAAGGAGCAAACTTAAACTTCTGTGAGAGGCGATATTAGGTAAAGATCACACTTACTTAAGGTTCCCCTTAAGTAAGGGGAGCACATTATGAAAGGGCTCGCTTATGTAAGGATCCCACTTAACTAAGGACCTTACTTTAGTGATTAGCACACTTAAGTACGGACCACTGATTTGTTACGAACTTAACTACTTTTGGTAGTTAATTATCTCTTATATTGAAGTATTTAAATCTCAGAATAAAAAAATTCTGTCGCGGAGGTCGATATATATTTAATATCCTGAACTATAGCGTCACAACTTGTTGCTTGTTTTCAATTTTTTCAAACCAAAAGCAAATATTCATCCCTTAGATTATACACTGCACGGCTCAGCATTATTTGCACTAATTTTAAGATCAGTTTATGCTAATTTTAGAGCAATTTCTTTGAAAAATTAAAAAAAAACATTAAGTTGTGACGGTACTGCTATATATCGAAAACATAAGCAAACATTGGACTCATAAGCAAGAAAGCAGGCATTTCAAAAAAATTTCGCCCGGCTTGCGGTCCTCACGCTAGAATTATTTTGATTATAAATTTAATTATTGTAAATAAGACCGAATTTTCTATAAAATTTGCGCTTTCTTAATTAATTTAATTTTTACTTAAGTTATCGGTGTATATTTAACTAACCTGAGTAGTAGCGTCGCTACTTTTTATTTATTATTTCGACTTTTTTAACGAAAAGCCATATTTATCTCATAGATACTTTGCTCGGCACAGCATTATTTTCCTCATTTAAATTTTTTATGCTAGTTTTTAGTGATTTTTTTTTAAAACACACTGTAAACCGAATTTAGTAAGTGGGCTACACAATGTAAGGACCACACTTAAGCAAGCATCACACTATGTAAGGACTTAAGTAGGGACACAATTTGAAAACAACTTCAAAAGCGACACAATACAAGGAAACTAAGCTACACGTATTATTTTCAACAATTATGGCGCGGTGGTTAATGTCGGGCTAATTTCCTTTGGGATGCGCGTATCCGTGCTTAACAACAAACCAAGTAGGAACGATAGTTATTTATCGTTTTTTACATTAAATAAGTTCCTAACTACTCAATAATTCTGGCTCGGTGGTCCGCATGCCGGGCGAATTTTATTTGGAATGAGTGTTACTGTGTTAGCAACCAAACTTCCATCATGACGCCTATCCCATTAGCGTATTTTTTCTCTATGAATGAATTCCCTTGAACTATTCTATTCATTTAACGCAAAGCTTTCACCAAAACGTATTCCTTAAAAAAATCGCTTAACTTGAGGGTACAACGTGTTATTTATGACAGGATCTCGTGACGGAACTGATGTATGAAAAATCAAACTTGACCTTGCAAAAAACCGTTTCGAGCATAACTTTTTATCATAATTCAGCTAGTAACAAAAGTAGGCGATTTCCATTAAAGAATATTTCAAAAATGTTTCTTTTCTTGTATTCGGGTTAAGCCATAAGACCTCAATCATCGAGACAGTACAGGTTTAATCTTGGGATGAAAATAGCTTAGAAAAAGAAAATACTTCTGTTCAATAAATTGAATATATTTTAAGCTATAATAATTTTGTTCCCGTTTGGGTCGTCTTCATTAACAATATTTGTAATGTTTGAATCACCTAGAACTAAAAATAGCCCCAATATGTTAACCTTTTCTTAGGCTACAATTTCAATTCTTATTTTTATTTTATAATTTCAATCGCCCTTTATTTAGAATATCGCCTAAGTAAGAATATGTCGGATCGATTGAATTCATTTACAGCAACGGTAATTTTCTGTATGTCAGTAGGTTCATTTAGGGGTTAGAAGGTTTTTATTCTAATTCTTAAAGTTATATTTAAGAATATTTTATTTTTAATTAAATATTTCAATTTCATTAGCAGCTGATTAGATAGTATATTATAATGTTTATGCAAAGAAAAACATGTCAGATGCACCAATTTAAATCCGTACAAATAAGGGAAAAATGTGGTTCTACCTTCTACACTTCCGAATACGATCTACCATCAGCAAATTGAAAATTGCCAGTTCAAATATACCATTATTATTTTGATAACTATTTCCCAAACATGGTAAATTTGTTACCACTTTTAGTAACGTTCAAAAATTAAATAAGAACATAACGTCCTATTGCCATTTTTGTAAGTCTAGGATCATGATTTTTCCTTATCTTCAAGAATTTATTATTGGAGCATTAGAAATGTTTCACCCGGTATAATATATATTATAATTTACAAGGAAGATTATCACTTAAAGGGTTTATACAAGTAAACAATTAAGTTTATAAGAATAAAAAGATTTTATTTCTGATAATAATAAATATAAATATGCTATGGTTCAGTCAGATGACTCTTTGGTCCAATTTGATGAAATGGAGGTCTAACCGTGGATAAGACCAGCATGGGCGATACCGACTCCAAGAAGACCACCGTGGGCAGCTGATCTATCTCCCCATAAATGTTCATTCCATTGTCCATTGAGGTGTCCTACTCCGAGGGCGTTGGCAGCGGCAGTTCTGTCTCCCCAAGCGTGGGCGTTCCACTGTCCGTCGTTGTATCCATGTCCGGCAGCGTAGGCACCAAGGTGACCGGCAGCACCTCTGAAGGCAGCTCCGTCAAGAACACCTTCTCCGTGCCACTGTCCGTTATCGTGTCCTACCCAAACAGCTCCGTTGTCTCCGTTCCATTGTCCGTTGTCACGACCAACCCAGACAGCTCCGTTGTCTCCATTCCATTGTCCGTTATCATGGGCAGCGACAAGAGCACCGGCACCAACTAATCCTACGGCACCAACACCGACTAATCCGTGACCGGCTCCAACTAATCCGTGACCGGCTCCGACTAAAGCACCAGCGCCATGAGCACCAGATCTAACGGCAGCTACAGCGTGAAGGTGCTGAGCCTTAGCAGCGGCAACTTCAGGAGTGTCTACAACAACACCTCCGGGTCCAAGAGGAGCGCCACCATGAGCCCAACTAAACCAAAATAAATTTTTTAAGCATTTTCAAAAAACTAAAGATATAAATGAATAGCATAATCTTTTTTAATATTTTATTTTCTCTGCATATAAATTATTACTTAGCACCCAATTTAGGACGTTTAATATAAGAAAAAAATGTTCAAACTTATTTAATTTAAAAATAAATATTTTGTAATTAAATGATCATCTTAAGTCACAAACTTAAATCTGGAACGGGATCAATTATGACTTTTAAACTAAAAAATAGGTTATAATTCTATTAATCTTTAGATTTTAATATATTTTAAGAATTGAAAATTAATAATTATTTTTGGAGATAACCAAATTCATTATCAAAGTAAATTTGTAAGTTATCTACTAAGGCACCTAATATTATTAGTAAGTTTCTTCTGAAAACATTAGCACTACAACATTTTAAACTTCAGTTCAAACTGAACTTTAAATGAGCGACATTATTCCTTTGTAATATCAATTTGGGGCGATCACCAAAGTTTTGTACCATAGTATTTACCAGAGACGAGCGGTGTTCTCTCCCCGCCATCATGCTTGGCAAGCAAAACATACATCATTTGATACTACCGAGTTTTTTAAAATATGAATAGTTGACACAATATAATTGTGCGAGAAACTCCTAAAAAATGTAACAAGCAAAATGCATTGCTACATCTGGGGATTAGTGGATTCAAGTCTTTTAGTTGTGGCAGTATTGTCAAGGGAAATATCTAAAGTTGTGTTTCAAAAACATTTGGTAACGTTTTGAAAATTTAAAGAAAAACTTACGCTCCAGCATATCCAACACCATGTCCAACTATTCCTCCAAACGCTACTGAGCAGAGCGCTGATAATACTACCTGTAAAATACCATCATATAATCAAACATAATCACTACTTAGATCATAATAATCAACATTTTCCAGGCATCAAATCTATTACGCTTATTTTAAAATTTTAAAAACCGGGTAAGGGGTACCTTGGAACTTTTCCTTATCACATTATATTCGCTACGCTCGTCCTCAGAAAATGCAATTCGCCAAACTTATAATGCAACTGTTGTCTTCAAACTCGCTTCGCTCGTCCTCAGATAGTAAATGCATCCGTTTCATTTTCAGCGGCCACCCATAAAGCACTGATCAAGCTCAATGCTGCTTAACTTTTATGATCGATCAAAAATCATATAGTTATTCTAGTCGTATTAAAATGAAACCTAATGTAATTATTTATAACGTAACGGTTTGATTTGTACTAAATTTCAACACAATTGAATTATTTTTAGATTTTTTACAATTTTTTTAAAAACGCACAGAAGTCATTCAATAATAATGGAACTAATGGTGATAATAAACAGGTTTATATGTATTAGAGCATAGAGATATATTACTAGAGTACCCTATCTCAATACATGGGTAGACTTAAACGTCCTTTTGTAACTCTGTGTAACCTCATTGTAACCAACTTCAAATTGGTAATAAGATTAGAATACATCAATCGCGATCAGCTTTTTGCAAATTGTTCGTTTTCTATTATTGTGATACAAAGCCAACGTTTCTACGTTTTATTATAATTTTACTATACACATAAGTTACAGTTACTTGATTGTAATAATTGGAGGTGTTCAGGTTACTATTTCGATGTATCAAAATTAAGTAATAGGACTTCTAACTAATAGAACTTCTAATTAATAGGAATTCTAACTAATAGGACTTCTAATTAATAGGAATTCTAACTAATAGGACTTCTAACTAATAAGACTTCTAACTAATAGGAATTCTAAATAACAGGAATTCTAACTAATAGGAATTCTAACTAATAGGACTTCTAACTAATAGGACTTCTAACTCATAGGACTTCTAACTAATAGGACTTCTAACTAATAGGATTAATGACAAAGTTTGTTGTTTTCGACTTCGACGATTTTATGATAATCGCACATTTTATATAATAAATAAAACACTATAATTTAAAAACATATTTCACTAATACTTGGTCTAATATCACAATAAAACACAATAAATCAGACGTGTTTCGAAAAGTATTTTAAATCAGTGTGTATATCAACTGGGTACATATAAAGCTTATATGTACACTGATGATGGTATACTTCCAGAAACGCGTCTGATTTATTTTATATTATTGTGAGATTAGACTAAGTATTATTATAAAACTATTTTTTGTAATTATAGTGTTTTATTTATTATATAAAATAATAAGACATCTCTAGTAATAAATCTCAATGTATAAGAATGTGAAAAGGTTTATCAGTTGTTTAGACATATTCTACTTATATATGGGTAAATTGCCAAAGAAGAAAGAAAAACCTCAAAACTAAATGCATAATTTCGTTATCTTGATTTGTGTTTAATCATATTTTTATCACGAAAAAGCTCTCATTTTATTTACAAAAAATGCAATATTTTGAAACTACAATATTATCAAAATCACATTAAATTTTGTATAAGCCAAACTGAAATCCGCAGAAAGCGTTTAGCATCATTTTTTTTTTGTTTCTAAGCATGAATTGTGTATAGACACTGAACACAACAGCAAAATGAGGTCATCATGAGTACAAATTGGAAGTCTCTGCTCCTATTAGTTAGTTAGCATTTAGAGAACTTAAATAAAGAGGGATGCGCAGTACAGCCTTAAGTGTTACCACAAATAATGTGGTATGTCAATCAAAATGAAAATAAAATAATCTAAAGGAACTTAAAAATGTCTGCCACAAAGTTCTCCTCAAATTTTCTTTGAAATGATTAAATTGTCTAAGCATGAATTGTGAGTATATATATATATATATATATATATATATATATATATATAATATATATATATATATATATATATATATATCTTTATTTTTTCAAAATTCACCCGGATTGTGGACCTCCGCGCCAGAATTAGTTTGTAGCAATATTCTTATATATCATTTGATACTACCAAGTTATGCAAAACATAAATTGTTGCAAATATTCTTATATATTATAAATGAAAAGTATAAAAGGTAAAACAATATTAAGGAAAATCGATAGTTGATAAACGATTGGATATCGATACCAAAAATCGAACCCAGGCCTTCAGGTCCAAGTGTTCAAGTGATCATATTGACTCCGGACCAAGTTTATTCTACTATTACTCAGTAATAAAAGAATCGAGAAGTCGATATTTATTCAGCATGTAAGAACAATTAACAAAAACTTTTTTCGGCAAAATAAAAGGTAACAATAATTTTATTGTTATCTAACTTTTGCTGACTCAGCAAAGTCGGTCACTTGGTTTATAAACTCGTTTTTATGAAATAAAAATAATCATTTCAAGTTTCTTTATATATATATATATATATATATATATTATATATATATATATATATATATATATATATATATATATATATATATATATATATATATATATATATATATATATATATATATATATATATATATATATATATATATATATATATATATATATATATATATATATAGAATTTACTTTTTTGTAAACGGATTATATTTCTTCACAGCCAGTGAAGAAATATAATCTTTAGGGACTATGGGAATCACTTTATTAGCAATTCTTCCAAAGGAATCTCGATAAAAGTGATTCCACAAACCGACAGTAAAGCAGTCATAAATAATATTTTGTACTAGTTTTATTTTCTTGAATATTCTATGTCGGAATAATTATGCAAGTATCTTTACATAACTGTAGAACTTATTTGAAATAATTTACTCATTGTAAACTAGATTTACTTACAAAGACTTTCATAGCTGCTAGGTGTTGTATCTACCTCCAAATGCAACCTGCAGTGGACTGTATATTATATTACATCTAACAACTTATTTATATAGTATTTTATAATTCTTACTGTACATTGAGCCATGAACTTGAAACATTAAAGGGTGTGTACGAGTAATAATGTAGAAGTTTTTCATTTCCTATTATCTATCATGTAAAGGTATAGCAGTACTTAATCCCCACCATATTAATTTAAAGTATTATATTCGTTCGAAGTCTTAGAAGGCCTGTGACGTCAGTACAAAGGTTAAATGTCGATTTATTTTGGTTTAAAGATAGTAATATTAACAACACAATAGTCGACTCGAGGATTTTAGTAAACAGTACTAAACGTTTTATAATAACAATAAAAACCGCTCATAAGAGTTAACCCTGTGTTAACCATCTTAGGTGGAAGTATAATAGTAATTGATACGTTTAATTATTGATATATTATTTATAGAGATGATCATATATAGTTTTCTTATATGTGGTCTATAGTATATTTATATACTATAGACATTGTATATAAATTAGTGTAATTTATATACTATGTCGCTTATAAAACAGATCAAAACACAAGGAGCGTGTGATGGACAAACGACGTAAACTAACTCTTGGAGGAGGTTACGATGATGTCAAATAGAACCCTGAGAGCGTTTATCAATTTTCCAAGCCTTACTAGAGTATGCCTCTAGTAATATATGTTCATGCGTACCCCTGAACTCCGTAGTGACATAAGAGCCTAACCTGGTGAGCGAACTAGACCTCCCAAGTGACATAAGAGCCTAACCTGGTGAGCGAACTCTAGACCTCCCAAGTGACATAAGAGCCTAACCTGGTGAGCGAACTCTAGACCTCCCAAGTGATATAAGAGCCTAACCTGGTGAGCGAACTCTAGAGCTCCCTAGTGACATAAGAACCTAACCTGGTAAGCGAACTCTTGACCTCCCTAGTGACATAAGAACCTAACCTGGTGAGCGAACTCTAGACTTCCGTAGTGACATAAGTAAGGAATTACTGATGTTTTATCGCTAATCTAGCTCCAGATGTTAAATTTAATGATATTCTCATAAAAATTTTAGCAAATCATGTTTTAAAATGAACTAGAAATTAAAATAATATGAAAAAAAAAGTTCACTATAATCATTACGGTAATTAAGAGTTAAACCATTTCAGATGGACCACCAATAAATCTTTAAATTTAAGAGGGGAATATGGTCCAAGATTCTCGAAAATGTATCTTGCTCCCAGTAAGTTGAATTCAGTAAACTCCTATTTTTTGTAACTATTTCAAAAGTTAAATTAGAGCATACCATAGGATTCATTGCATTGGGAAGTATATGACGTCTATAATCACCCATTGATCATCGGAAAATTACTATTGGGTAATTTTTCACTAAGCAATTGTTTGACATAAATCATAGATTTAGGTCTTCCCTGCCCTCCCCCACTTCAAATTTTTAGTTGTTAGGTATGCTCACCAAAAAAGGCATTTTGTTTCCAATCTACCAAAGTTACTATTCGCAAATCACACTTGGCTAGAGCAAAGCTCTGTTTGTTATTAACGTTGATTACGCAGCTGTTGGCAACGCTTCCAAAGTTGTCGACAGTTTTTGTGAACAAAAAACTAATATAAACTTAGAACTCGTAATCTGGGATGCGAACCCCACCCCGATCTCCGGGTGAGCGAACCAAAGACACCAAGTGACCTTTCACACATCTCCGGGGTGTGAAAGGTCTCTATAAGTACACACGATTTTTAACGACTTCGACCAAGAAGAAGGTAGTTAAAGGTATATGGAAACTTAAAGTAAATCCACTGCTCTTCTGTGAATTAGACACAAAATGCCTTTACTAGGGATCTCTAAGAAGAACAATATCGTCTCCATTCTAGCTAGGTAACAATAACAATATCATCTACATACTAGCTAGGTAACAATAACAATATCGTCTACGTACTAGCTAGTTAACAAGCATAGACTAGCTAGTAACAATAACAATATCATCTACATACTACCTAGGTAACAATAACAATATCATCTACGTACTAGCTAGGTAAAAATAACAATATAGGTCTACATACTAGCTAGCTAACAATAACAATATCGTCTACATACTAGGTAGGTAACAATAACAATATCTTCTATATACTAGCTAGGTAACAATAACAATATCGTCTACATACTAGCTAGTTACAATAACGTCTACATACTATCTAGGTAACAATAACAATATCGGAATAATAGCTAGGTGTATGGTAAAAGCTCCGGCGAGAGTTTTTTGTTCTTTTTGCTCTTTACTTTCCTTCTCCTATTTACTACATAGTAGGTATATTTAAAATAAATGCTTAATATTCTGACTTTACTATCAAAATTACAATTTAAATGGTTTAAAAGACTATTTAAAATAAGGGTATTGACAAAAAGAGTTAAATAATAATAATAATTAATACTAATAAATAAATCGTTTATTCATATCTAAATACCTTCTTACAATAATTAAATTATAAAATTTATTTTCTAAAATCAATATTAAGGACAACAAATTTCGGCCACGGTGCTGTTTCAGTGTTTTCAGGGAGCTGAATCGAACAAAACCGACTCAAAGCTAAAGTTCCCAGGTTTGAATCTTAGTACCGCTATTAATTATTTATTGGCCTATTTACAATATTTAAGTTTACATAACTTTAAAATTAGCATAATCTGAGATTAAAATAAGTGCTAATAATGCTGTGCCGTGCTGTGTATATAATCAATGGGATAAATATGCGGAATTTCATTGAAAAAAATCAATAAAAACTTGGGGCGATTCTTTATCGATTTTGGTTAAGTAACCTTATAGCAGGGTTGTTAAACAAATACCAAAGCTTAAGCAAAAGTTGGATTGATAAGCAAGAGAGCACGCTTTTCAAAGAAATTTCGCCAGGTTTTCGGACCTCCACGCCAGAATTATTTTACTATTGTTATATGGCATTTTGCCATGTATTCAGCAATTTTTTATCATGCGGACCATCACGGGGCCACTCATTCCACTGACTGACTGGAATAGTATTTATTTATTTATTTATTTACATACTTGAGGTTACTCTATTACAAAGTTTCTCAATTGTCAAAATTTTACAATTAAAAGGCAAATAGATATAAATTATTCAATAGACTGCATAAACATAGGCAGCATAACTTGAATAACAAACTTGATTAAAAAAACAAAACAAAAAAAAGCATAACATAACACAAGAAACACTAAACATTTAAGGTGGGATTACTAAATTATCAGCTAAATATTCGTTAACATTATAGTAGGCACGTTAACATCATAACGTTAATATTTTTATTAGTAAAGGCATATTTAAAACTATAAAGGTATTGTACAGAAAACAAAGTTTGTTTTACTAAATAAATGATAAATACTTTTGATAGCATCACTTAAGTCGGTACTGTATATGGTACCTCTCATGGCATCAATTGTGCCACCCATAACTATAACATAGTCATGCAAAGAAAAGTCTTTTATTAAATTTTCTAAATTGCTGAGGGCACCAGGTTTAAAAATAGTGCACACCTTGAATTTACTGTTATCTAAGTACTAGTAGTAATATAATGATGCATATTCCTAAACATACTATCTCCAACCAACAATATTTTGTTTCTTTTATCGTTATTAGGTAAAGGTTTATAGTTATCTTTTACAGCAGGTTTTAATGTAATATTTGATAAAATTGAATTATTTAGATCTCTGATTTTATTATTAAGTTCATTATTACTTTGTTTTAGTGTAACCAATTCCTCTTCTAACTTGCTTATTGCTGCATCACGGTCTAAGATTGAAGTTTTTAGATTCTCTACCTCACTGACATTGAGATTATCTTGAGAAGATGTGTTTCCTGTGGTATTTGTGCCCATGTCTTTTAACTCATAATTAGATCTTTGTATTTTAAGGTCTTCTAAAACAAGTTCTAAATATTTTACATGCTCGTCTTGCACACGCCTTTCTTCTAAGAGTTTTAAATACTCGCTATCTTTTTTCTCAATATTTGATTTCATATTATCCATCTCCTTTTTAAATTCTTTCATCTCTAGCAGTTCGTCTTCCAACTGAAATCGAACTGTATAAGAATCATCCAAGGACTGCTTTTGTTGTTCTTGGTACTTCATCAGGAGAGAAAGTTCTTTTTATTATTTTCATAGTCCTCTTTGAGTTTTTCTAGCTCCGTATTTAATTCTACATTTAAATTTATTAACAAGGCAATTGGCTTTAAGATCGCTGTAATGTTTTCATCTAAAAAAATTGATTGGTAATTTTTTAGAACTTTTTTTATTTCCATTACAAGGTCCACGGTTTTTTGATCATTTATCGACACATCATCTAACGGGCTGTACAGGGGTTGTTTTTTAACGTGATTGTCCATTGAGGTGGAAGCCTTTGAAGAATTTTCTTTTTTTCTCAAAGCATAATGCTTATGCTTTTTGGTTGATTGGGGTGGAGATGAATTGGCTTAGTTAAGTAAATTAGCTAAATGAGTGGGAAGACTTAATTCTACATACCTATCGTTTCCATACTGATCAGGTTTATCTAATTTGACGCGGGTGTTCATTTTTTTATTTAACTTTAAAATTAGTCAAAAGATTAAAAAAAATAGAAGTTAATTATAGTTAAATATTCAATTTATTTATTGCTATTATTTAAATTAAAATTGTTATAAGAAATCTAAAAAAAGTTCACGTCAGCACTTTTCACAATTACTAGTCCACTGATATTGTCCTAATTTCCTGATCTAATACTAAACTACACTAATTAACTACTACTAAACTAAAACTACTGACTATAGATGTTTACTAGACCACTGCTAGACTGAGACTCAAGTAGGTTTAGTAGGACTAGTAGGTTTTAAAGGTAGGTAATTTTCTTTCATACAATCTTCCAACCCTTTGGCCCTATTGAGATCAAATGATCTCAATAGGGATCTCTTGGATGTTAAGAGGTCGTCGACAAAGACTATATATATATATAAATACATATATATAGAAGTATGTATACTTCCGGCCGCCTCCGTGGCCGAGGTCGTTAAGGCGTTTGTCTTTACACTGACCTTTGACACCCACG
Source organism: Microvelia longipes (assembly GCA_018340805.1). Classification (NCBI taxonomy): domain Eukaryota; kingdom Metazoa; phylum Arthropoda; class Insecta; order Hemiptera; family Veliidae; genus Microvelia; species Microvelia longipes. The sequence goes on along the minus strand of JACMZG010001913.1, from coordinate 12,621,195 downwards.
GAGGTCTGGGGTTCGCATCCCAGGTTACGCTCTCAGTTTATAGTAGATTATTGTTTTGATAAATTATCGCCAACATTAGAATTCACTTTGAGCGTAACGGTTGCTACTACCACCCGAGGTGGTTCCCGCAGGGGTTATCCCTGATGAGCCGCAAGGCTCTAAACGGGCATTATTATTATTATTATTATTATGTATACTTCCATCCAGTTTCGCCTCTTAGGATGGTTCTATTGAGCTGGATCTGGAATTGATTTGGTTTTCCATTTACCTTAATTGAAACTTTGTTTTAATGTCATTTAAAGTTTTCAAAAAATCATTTTCGGAATATCTCAGAACTTATTTCGGATTCTCTACGCTCATCCTCTTCTCTGCGAACCACTAGGAATAACACGTATGTGTACTATCTGAAGACAAGCGAAGCGAGTCCGAAGTGATGATGATGAGCTTAGAGAATCTGATATGGTGAAGATGAGCTTAGAGAATCTGATATGGTGAAGATGATCGTAGCAAATCTATTATGGGGAAGAAAAGTTCAAAAGATGAATAATGGCACCCTTGAGAAGCACGGATAACGCTGTTGAATTAAATAAACTATCAAAAAAACAATTTAAAAATCTAACTATAACGTGTAGAGGGAACGATATTGTTATGGTTGACTTAGTAAAAATATAGTTAATCAAGCATAAAGTATTCTGAATTAGCGTTATACCTGAAATGTTTTTTAATATAAAATGTTTTTTGAATAAAAGACAAAATAAAAATGCAAAATAATAAGAACATAAAAATAGATAAGGTATTGAATACACCTACTACTGAATTAACTTGTATTAGTACAAGACCCAGTATCCGGCACACCCGTACCCGTTACTGTAATTTGGTCTCCAGTGTAACCCAGTAACCGGCAAAAATCTTAATTCATTAACACAGTAGAATGAGAAAATATAGTCATTTAATACATACAAGTCTTACAACTTATCCCAACAAAAACACATGCGCAAAAAAAAAAAATAGCCAAGTCTAACGTAAAAAGTTGTGAGATTATTGAATAAGCCAAGTTGTATGTACCCAATAATGCTTGTAAACATATGAGGTCTTGGCAGTTGCACTTTGTGACTTGCCTATTAAGCAGATTAAAGTAGTGTGGTACTAAACATCTTGTATGGAGTGTAGACATACACTTCAATAATATATTCAGCCCATTTAATAAGCTTATTATGCATTTCTGTGTGTGCTGCGTATTGGCCAAGTCAAAAAGAGACATGGCCATTATTGGGAAACTACGACTTGGCTTATTTAATGATCTGACAACACTTAAGTGTTTTTGTTGGGATTTCATTCCTTTTTGTCAGATAGAACATTATTCCATACAAAAATTCGCCAAGAAATATGTTTAAATTATTATTTAGTTACAGCATATTACACCACTTATTTATTACCAAACAGTTCCATTTTCTTTAATGAAACAATAACTAAATTGCATAACAATTTTTGTTAACTTCAGTCAAAATAAAACTCTCGATATTCTTAGTTTTAATGAGCTCTAATAGATAGCACTAGTTGTCAAAATATTTCTTTATACATAAAATTGAGGTTAGGATTGCCTTTCAACTTAGGTAGAACATATTAGGTAGAAGGACTGAAAATGTTAGATTTTGACAATTTTTAATTATTTTCATATTACCATCCATCTATATGAACAATTTCAGGAGTCTACAATCGCTGGATGTGCCTTAGAATTTTGATGAGTGAGTGTGTCAAAACTGCCTAATTTTGAGCCATTATATCTCAACCCCCGTGAATGGTAAATACAAGAATTTCGGTAGAATGGGTCAGCTCAACAATATCTTTTAGTTAATATTAGTTTATTTTTTTTAATCTCCTTAAAAAAAGATACGAGAGGTTGAAAATAGCCTCGAGATGCTTCTTGTAAAGGATGGTACATCAGTGACCACTGGAAATGGCGGCGACACTGCCGTGCCCCTAGATTTTAAAGTTTTTGACCGAATTTTAAGCAATCCTGTAAAAAAATCTCGGATTTCTTTAAAACTATTATCATTTTTTTTATCTTCTCGTTTCAGAATAGTTAATTAAACGTATTTAAGACTGTAATTTTCGCTCCTTAAAATTTTTGACATTTTTTCATAAATAAAAACATTCAAATTTAATATTTCATTCACAGCGACAGAGTGAAAAAATAAAGATTTTTTGAAGAAAGTGGTTTATATTTCCCGAATTATAATTTCGGAAAATAAATAGGAGTTAAATTTAATCAAATATAGGTCTATTGTAGATTTCACCTAATCACTTGTTCAAGTTTTCTTATTTCTCAAAAGTAAAATGCATCAGTCAAAACTTTTCATTTAACCTCCCTACTATACCATCATTTTGAAATAAAGTTTTGAATATAGATCTATGCTCAATGGTTGGAAGTATGAATGCGTTTCATTTAAAAAAAGTTATCAGCTTTTTTTTATGTTTTGCTAATGATAAAATTAGCTCTTAAATTAGTCATGATGAGCCAAATTGCCTCAAACACTTGAGAATTAGCTGTAATTATTGTTGGACCTAGAGTAAATAAATTTTAACAAAGAAAATCAGATAGAGGTTGTATCTCTTTTATTAAGAACACAATAGGAAACTCAGTCGGTTGACACTTTGGTCCAATTAGATCACTAGGCAGCTTAACCGTGGATGAGTCCAGCGTGTCCGTATCCAAGACCGAGACCGTGACCAACAGCGATAGCTGGAGCGGCAACAGCAACTGGAGCAGCGACAGCATGTACAGCTGGGGCGATAACAGCGGAATGGGCGAGGGGTACTGTAGCAGCAGGTACAACAGCGGCGATAGCATGTCTGCGCCATCTGTGACCGTGTCCAGATTTGTCTCCCCAGAGGGCAGCGTTCCATTGTCCGTTGTTCCAGGCTCCGTGTCCAGCAGCGTATACACCTTCTCCGTGCCACTGACCGTCATCGTGACCTCCCCATCCACCGTTCCAAGCACCTCCCCATCCACCGTTCCAGGCACCGTTGTCACCATGCCATTGACCGTTGTCACCGTGCCATTGACCGTCATCACCGTGCCATTGACCGTTATCACCGTCCCAAGCTCCATTGTTCCACCCACCCCAAGCTCCAGCGCCATTCCAAGCACCGTGAGCACCGGATCTAGCGGCAGCAACGGCATGAAGATGTTGATGTTTGGCAGCGGCTACTTCAGGGGTGTCTACAACAACACCTCCGGGTCCAAGAGGAGCGGCACCATGAGCCCAACTAAAAATATAAAACCAATAAAAACAATCCATATCCAGTAACACAAGCATAAAAAAGGATGCACTTAAATTAGGATAAGAGAATAAAAAATGTGAAACACATTTCGATTTATTAATACATACACAAGTGTATGTTTATAAATAATTCATTGTATTTTTGTTTCACACTAAAGGGTCTCAAAGTAGGCACATTAAGAGTAATTAACCATCAGGTCCACCATTTTTATGTTGAATTTCGCTAGTAACTCGATTCAAAGTAATACCTTATAAGTTGGTTTTAAATTTATATTATAAGAAAATATTAGTAAAAACTGAGAAGGCGATCCAAAATGACCGCTATAGGCAAAAATTGAGGCAACTAGAACATCAGATTTCTATTGTTATCTAGGATTATAAATAGATATTATTTACTTAAATGCGTGAAGGTAGAAGGGTTTAGAAATCAAAGGATGAAGGTCTATTTTTGTTAAAATTAAGCTAAGAGAACTAAGTATCCAGTAAGGTGCAGTATGCATGTAAGCTTGTAGTACATTCTCATCACAACTTTAATTCTATTGTTTCCTATAGGTATGTTGATCTTCTTTATTGTTATTTTTTTCAAAATAGAGTCAATGATAGACAGTCCTAGCTCTATCAACTTGAATGTGACCTTCATTCTTTTGTCCTGGACAAAATTACTAGATAATACTAAAGGTATAAACTTACGCTCCGGCATATCCATGTCCTCCCCATCCAGCTCCCCAACCAGCACCAACGCCAGCACCCCATCCAGCTCCTACTCCGGCACCCCAGCCAGCGGCATGACCACCATGAGCAGCAGCAGCATGAGCAGCTAGATGAGCGGCTCTAGCGGCAGCTACAGCGGGAGTATCGTGTGGTACAGCTGGTACACCCCAGTGTGAACCGACTGCTACCGAGCAGACGGCTGCTAATAAGATCTAAACAAAAGAACAGTTGATAATTCAGAAATTAATTCCACTATTAGTAAATAAGGTAGCTTAGGAATAAGTAAACAGAAAGAAAATATATTTTTAAAATTAAAAGGGAATGGACTTTACTTCTACAATAATTCCTAGCTAATTAATTAACTTAATTAATGAATTCCATCATATTTTATATCTCATTCTTAATTACAGCTCCACAGCTTGTTAAAGCATATATATATATATATATATATATATATATATATATATATATATATATTATATATATATATATATATATATATATTTTTAGATAGTACCCTATCTAAAAAGCATTTATTTTATATAAGAAAAAAAACATCATTAGAAATGATGTTTCATTCTTTATGATATTGATATAATGGCGAGATAGCAAAGATTCGTACCTAGATCATCATAGAGAAGCAAAGAAATTTAAAATTGTCAATTTAAAATTAAAGAGCAATTTTTAAAGTTGAAGACAAATAAAAAAATAACAAACAAAATGAAGGAAATAACAGGATAAAAGCAAATTGCAACCAGGAACAGTTTAAAATCGTAACATAGTGCAAAAGAAGACTTATCATAAATGTCATGGTGAAGATATATTTTTATCAATTATTTATTGAACATGAATTGAGCATATCTAAAATTTAAACGATCATTTTTTTAACGAATCGTTAGGATATGTGTCGGTGTTAATATGTTTCTGCATAATTAGGTGATTGATTAAAATAGCGAATATGGATTATTAAAATATTAATATCATTGTATTGAATTTACAAAGTTCATACACATTTAATGTTATATCCGTAAATTCTGGCCTTCACGCCCTTTACGAAACGAATATTAGGTAAATTTAAAATTTTGAAGATATAAAAACGATAATAGGCAACAAGTGTTTATTTCATCGGAACGAAACCTTTTATCTGCGACACTACTTGTTCTATTTTTTATTTTATTGTGTTTATCACCGCTTTAACTTAATGTTTTGTGAACAACTTTATTTTCCTATTTCATTTCCTTTAAATTAAGGTGCTTTGTTACTTGATTAAGTTTGCGTTTCTTTAGTAGTTGATTTTAGTATGTTCGCATTAAATTTTATTTATTTTTAATGATTTTTTTTGTTAATTTTTATGGTATTTCAAAATTTATTTTTTATACATTTATCTTCCTATTATTATTTTTTTATTTTATGTATAAACTTCGTATACATCACAATAAAATTTTAATTGTAAACAGATATTACATTTAACTATTTACTATCTATTTTTATATATTAATTTGAGTTAATTTTATTTTATTTTTTATCTTTATTATTTGTTCTTTTTATTTATTTTATATTTAGCTATGTTGTTTCAATTTTTTTATCAATTATAATTTAAAACTTTGATATTTTGTTTTTTTATCTATTTCATTTTTTATCTATTTCATTTTTTATCCATTTAATTTTTTTATCTATTTCATTTTTTTATCTATTTCATTTTTTTAGCTATTTAATTTTTTTATCTATTTCATTTTTTTATCTATTTCATTTTTTTAGCTATTTCATTTTTTTATCTATTTCATTTTTTATCTTTGATATTTCAATTTTTAATCTTTTTTATTCTTTATCTATTTTATTATAATATATTTGAAATGTCATTCTATAAACAGTACTCACAAATTGTTTCATGATTTGAGGACCTCCAATGCTAACAGTGGACTGTGCTATTTTCATCACAAACTCTATGTCTTATATACCTACTTATCTAGGAATTTACCTGAGGGGTAGAAAATCATAAAAACATAATAAATTCAATAAAAATATGGGCGTGTGCATTAAAATATTAAAATAACTGCATTTTTTTCTAAAGTCATCTAGTACTAGATCACTTGTTAAAGGCATCAATGATCCCCGCTACTTAACTAGTTCTAACGATCTAATACTTATGTTTTGTCAATAATATATTTTATATGTCAATCATTAATTTTATCATTTTGATGAAATCATTATTTTTTTAACTATTGCATATTAAACTTTTACATTAAAATATTATTCTAGTTAAAATAACTTTTTATAAATAATATTTATCTTTCAAACTATTGTCATATATAGCAATGATTAATTTTAAAAAGAAACGGCAAATAGTGGTGGGACATCATACGATCAATTAAATGGTAGGGAGATGATGTAAAGAAGTAACAGTACTTGTATAACATATTATTTTCTATTTTTCTGTTACTAGTTTTTACCCTTGAAATATTAAGTTGCACAAATTAAGTATTCTACTTGTCGACTCATACTCTGCACTTCTTACTAAGTCTTACTTATTTTTAATAGATATAATTAATTTAATTTGTACTTTGGTTCGAAAAATAATTTTAATATACTTTAAAAAAAATTAAGTACAATATTATATAAATCGGGTGCTGGTTACCTCGGTACTTATTTTTCCTCATTTATTACCGTAGGTTATGAAAAGTATTGTGTTTGCAAAACATTTTTTCACCGGGATGTCACCTGAATTATCCATTTCAGGTGTTTTAAAACACCTGAAAAGACTTCCTAAATGGTTTTTACACAGTTATCTGTTTTGTATTTTGGTTCGAAAAAAAAACTTTTAATATACTTTAAAAAAAAAATTAAGTAAAATATTATTTATATCGGGTGCTGATTACCTCAGTACTTACTTTTCCTCATTTATTACCGTAGGTTATGAAAAGTATTGTGTTTGCAAAAAAATCCTTCACCGGGATGTCACCTGAATTATCCATTTCAGGTGTTTTAAAACACCTGAAAAGACTTCCTAAATGGTTTTTACACAGTTATCTGTTTTGTATTTTGGTTCGAAAAAAAACTTTTAATATACTTTAAAAAAAAATTAAGTAAAATATTATTTATATCGGGTGCTGATTACCTCAGTACTTACTTTTCCTAATTTATTACCGTAGGTTATGAAAAGTATTGTGTTTGCAAAAAAATCCTTCACCGGGATGTCACCTGAATTATCCATTTCAGGTGTTTTAAAACACCTGAAAAGACTTCCTAAATGGTTTTTACACAATTATCTGTCTGTATGTGTGTGTCTTATAGTTATAGCTCTCAGTGTATTTATGCTATATAGATGAAACTTCGAAAAAATCAATAAATTGGTGTAGTCGTGCTACCCGAAAAGTAATTTTTATATAGTTATTAACTCGCAATGATGACTCGACAAAAATTTCGAACTATCTTAATATGCGGAAATGTGTTGCGATCGATTTGAGATTTGGCACGTATGTAACTATGTATAAGACTAACGTATGCGCCTAGTTTCATCTCATTATCAGCATTAGTTCAATTTTTGTACGTTTCTTAAATAATTGTAAAAAATCGGGAAATAATCTAATTGAGTCATAATTCAGCACAAGTTTTAATTATTAATTTACCTTTACGTAATTAATAAAAACACCAGGTGTCGTTTTAATACGACATGTATGTATACGGTTTTTGTTGCATCATAAACATTAAGCAGCATCTGTTGCGATGACACTTATCTTCTTGCTATGAAGCGAGTCCGAAGACGTGTTGCAGTTTAAATTTGTTAATATTTGAACCCTAAAAGACGAGCGAAGCGAGTCCTAAGTAGGAGGATGAGCGTTGCAAATCCGATATGATGAAGAAAGTTTCCATACACGATTTTTTTCAGAATATTACCCTTACTTAGAATAAAATAGAGATCTGAGTGTTGTGACTTAGGACTCGCTTTGATCGTGCTCATGTCATGACCAAAGCTACAAGTTCTATTACTTCGGTTTCGCTTCGCCTATCCTCATAATTATTTGGTAACTACACATCTTGTAAATTAAAACTATACGGCCCTATGATTCTGAAAGCATTTAAAATACCAATGATCATACTTGGCAGTCTTTTTTTGTTAATAATTTCATGAATTTTATTATATATTAGCATAAATTTCAGTATTGTATAACCTTTTATTGATTTACAAATTATTGGTAAAATACCAAATTTTTTAAGTATAATCTAAAAGTTAAATAGCATCGAATTTTGATTAAACAAGTTCTTAGTGTTTTACGTTTTTGATGATAGGTCGTATGTAAAAAAAACAGTGAGAGAATTATAATTTATGGGACGTCAAATTATAATAAATCAAGCAAGTTGAAAAATATTATTTTTAAAATGGTGACCAATATAAAAATGAAATTTAGTTGATCGATTTACCACTTATAGCAGTACATTTGCATCAAAATTCAACTAGATTTTTCAGATTTTCGGTTTTTAGACATTTTTATGCATAGGAAACCCTTTTTGAAACTCATGCAAACTACCTTTACAATGTAAACCTATTCAAAACACCATCAAAACTATCTTTTCACAATATTAAAAAATATAATAATATAAAAAATAAAATACACAAACGAAAACATTTTCCTTAACCCAAACAAATCCCCTCACACCCCAAAAAAATAATCAAAATTTATACCACAAAAATAATAAATAAATAAATAAAATAATAATAAAAAGAGGCACAAATTACCCTAAATCAATAAATAAAATATGGCTCCGGTTTACACAAAATAATTTACTTTTGCCAATAAAGAACTTGTTTAAAATTTAAACTTTTGCCAATAAAAACAATTTTTAAAATGTTTAATGGTTCAGCTAAATAGGTTACTGTGGTCTAAAATCTGTCATCTCCCGGGCAACACATTTACACGTTACATCAGATTTTTGTGGAGTTTTATCTTTCAAGCGTGGCCGTGACCACAGAGGTAGTTATGCGTGACATACACTCAGATATACAGACAAAATTATGAAAACCATAGCATCTAATTGCCTGAAACGGATAATTATGATGAGATCTTGATTTCTGGTTTTTTTGGGCAAACATAATACTTTTCCTTTTACGGAAGTAAGTATGGAAGTGTAGAGGAATGGAAGAGTAGAAAACATAAAAAATATTAAAAAAAATAATGTAAAAAAGTATAAATCAAATAAAGGTATACATACTTACATAGTAAGTAATAAATAATATAATAATAGTAAAATAAATTAAGATAAGTTATGTATAAAACAATGTATTGAAGTAGTTATACTTTGCAACAATTATCTTAGTATTAAATACAGTTATACTTGCATACAAGTTTATAAAAATGATAAATAAATATTAATAATAAATTATTATATAAAATAGAAATCACGATTTTCTATTTTATTTTATTTATATTTTTACATTAATATTGGATATATTTGGTATCTGATAGTAATAAGTTAGTACTTATTCCCAGTTAAGTCATTTTTTTCTGTTACTATTTGTGTATATATTGTTTTGCTTTAGCGATTTATATTTAGTAAATATGATATAAATATTAAGCAAGATAGTTATGAATCGTTTCAAGTAAAAAAATACACATCAAATAATATAATTGGAAGGCAACCAAATGTTATTAATTTATGTCAAAAATATGTGGTTTGTCATGAATTTCTGATGACTTCTTTTTACGCCGTAAAATTTTGCGAGAGATACCTAGGAAATGTAACAAGCAAAATGTAATGCTACATTTGGTAACTGTTCCATCACTCGACATTCATCATTGATGGCTCGACATAATGTCTTGTCCCACTCTGTTTCGTTACGTCCAACTCATCACTGCCCCGACAGAGCCTGAACTCACTCTGACCTTCAATTAATTCCGAAGAATATAATGAGAAGTATTTACTAGAATTTAAAAATCGGTTACGGGGTTCCATTCCTCATTACGTTGGATTCGCTTCGCTCGTCCTCAGAATATGCAAGTCGTTAAATTTATACTGCAAAATATCTTTGGACTCACTTTGCTCGATCTCAGAGAGTTAGTTTCATTCCCAGTGGTCATTCATCCAGGCACTGTCAACGCTCGATGCTGCTTAACTTTTATGATCCACCACAAATCATGGATATGCTAATTGTATTAAAACGAAACTTAGAGAACTTATATTTTACGTAAAGGTGCATACTTGAACCAAATTTTAACTCAATTAGATTATTTTCCGATTTTTTACAAATTTTTTTAAAAAAAAACTTACACAAGTCATTCAATAAAAATTAAAGTAACACTGATATTTAGCACATATGTTAATTTTATACATGGCTACATGCGTGCTAAATTTCAAATTGATCGCATCATTTTTCCTCGTTTTATGATTTTTAGAAATTTATGCTAAATCAATATTGCAGGTTAATGACGTCATAGACAAATTATTTTTTGAATTGCACAACTACAGCGGTGAAGTATTTTTTTTACAAAGTTTCAACTCTCTAGTATAATACACTTAAAGTTACGATAATAACAAACACACACACATACACACACACAAGCGGAGTAATAAGAGGCTGAACGGAAGCCTCATCGCATCTTCTTGCACAATTAGATGTACTGTCCTTTTTTCTACAATTTTCCTTTATAAAGTTTTTTAAATTATACACAATAGATTCCTCAGGCTTTTAAAACCTACACAAGGCGATCTAAAAATAAAATAATCCTTTATCATTCCATCACACAATGAAAAATGAAAATTATTTTTTTCCTGAAATGTTAAAAATATATATAAAATTCCTGGAAAAGAGCAAAGAAACCTCCCTTTATTACGGATTTCCATCTTTAAAAGTTATTACTTAAAATACTGATTTTAATCAGTAAATATTATTATAATAATAAGTCGAATTATATATATATAAAAATATTTACACACACAGACAGACACACACACACACACAAATATATATATATATATATATATATATATATATATATATATATATATATATATATATATATATGTATATATATATATATATATATATATATATATATATATATATAATATAATATATATATATATATATATATATATACATATCTAGATTTCATTGTATATTATATATGATAAATGCAAATTTATCATATATCAGCACTGCTACAAAGGTAATGAGAATACGAAGAGCTAATAAAAGCAACAAGCAGGCAACATATCGTTGAGACAGTAATAGAGTCCATCCGTTTGATTTCAAGAGCTGGCAAAAGCACTGTAGATCGAGAACAGCGTGAAAGGATGATAAAACCCATACTTCATTGTCTAGGGCCAGCGAATCAGTTGAAGCATACATAGCAAGAATAAACCAAAATTTTCTTCGATTGGCGAAGATTAGCTGTAATTATCTAAATGATACCTTTTTCGCAATGCAGCTAAGATTTATTATCCTCATATAAGTTATACTAATCGCGCATTAGTAAAACAAAGTAAAATGAGTAAACTTTGTTCTTTTTGTAAGGCTTTAAAATGAGACGATGAGCCTCCTAGTATATGATGAGGAAAGGTTTTTCTTTTATGCGAAGCTCCTCCTGAGCTATTATTCTCTTTATCATAAAAAATAACGGCACGTCTGATTATTTTCTTAAAAAATTAAAAAAATACAACTCTTGCTTTTAGATTAACTCTTTTGGCGTTGACCCAGGAATTGCAATGCCTGTTTTACTCTTCATTTGCCATTAAAGTGCATACGTACCACCGTATTGGTTCTATCTTTCCGATTGAAAATGATAAGTTTTTACGAATATATTTCATCGGAGACGAAGGAAAACTATCTGATATGCGTTGTCATATCAGTTTGAGTTCCTATGCAATACAGTTCTGGAAAAATTACCGGAATTCTGTGATTATAATCACAGAATTCAGAAATTTGAATTCACAGAAAATCACAGAACTTGAAAGTTTTTTCAAAACTATCAAATTGTTCTGGATATGATACAGTTTCATAATGTTCCATATTATGAAATATTTGAATTTTACTATTTATAGTAACCATAGAAAAACAAATTTTGTTAATCATACTTGCCAGAATCTTGGTTACCAAAAAAATTATTGCTTTTCTGAACTAGGTATAAGTTAGAACTCACAGTAGTTAAATTAGTGGGGGTAGATATAATTTTTATCGTGATATCTCCATCGGAAGCATAGTAGACAACGGGATTTTTTTAAAAAAAATGTGGGGTCAATTATGAAATTTGGCACGCATGCAGCCCTATATAACAGTAACAAATGCGTTTCATTTTAATATCAGCATTAGCTCATTTTTAACCGTATGGCATGCGTAGGATTTGAGCGTTATCAGCAAGTAGACCGCTGGAAATAAAACTGATTTTCCCGATGACATAATCTGAGGACGTGCGAAGCGAGTCAGAAGTTAGTCGGATTAGGTTTGTGAATCTGAAAAGATGAGAAAAGTTCCGAAATCCCCGAAACCCATTTTTTTATTATTTACCCGTTTAAAAGTTTCTAACATGTATTCTGTCCAGTTACCTTTTTTGTACGACCATAATAATAGTTAATTTTTAATTGGTGGAAAATCGAAAACATAGGTCAAGGTCACAAGAAAAGTTTAGCGCGAATTTCTAAAGGGCAAGAGAATTTTGTTTCTTTTAAAAAAGTATCAAGAAATCTTTAAGGCTTCGTTAAAGGATTAAATAACTGCCTACTTTGCTGTAGATGAAGGTGGTATGTTGAAGCCTTCTTTAGATTAATTCTCTAAGTTTTTCCTCCTTCGTGAAAGCCCAAGGATTTAATTCCACTTAATTTCTATAAAATGTTATCAATACTTACACCAACATAATATAAATTAACTTTATATAAACTTCAATAAATAAAACTTTTACAGACGTGCGTATATTTTGTATAGGAATAATGTTCATATCTAATAAATATATTTATACAAAATATACAAGCATTTTAAATGTTTTCAATAAAATATATTGTTTTCCATCCATACGAAATCAAGACCAAGAAAAATATTGTAGTTTCCCAAGAGAAAAAATAATTATATATTGGGATTACTCCTGCAGGTCGTATCAAAATGACGTCACATTAAACATTTAAAAAATCATAAATATTTACTTCAATAAAAATAATTTTAAATATGTATTGAAGTTTTCTTATAGAAAAAAACTTCGACCATATTCGCGGCTGGCATGGTTCTTACTATATCTTTATCTACTTCGACTACTTTTGAATTTAATAAAAATTGACGGCCTATAACCTTTAATTTTCATACTGTTTTGCAACGTGCGACTTATTCTCAGATAGCATAATTTACATAGATTTAATAGTGTAAATTCAATTGCTTTTCATATATTAGTTCTTTAGTTATTGACGAAAATATGTATACTTCTGTAATACCTAAAATTATACGGAAACGTTTGTATACATCTGTGAAAATAATGACTTTTGATTACAAAAAAAAATTAAATTATCAAAACTACAATACAATAATGCAATACAATTCAATTACAGTTCAAGAGCCGGACCTGAAAAAATCAACTTAAACAGTATTAATGAGAGTTGAGATTAAAAAGTATTAATTATCAATAATCCAATAAAATGAAAATTAAATTAATATGTAACAGGATATAATATGTAATTCTGAATTAACTGAATAATTATTAAATAAATAAAATAAATAGAAATACCATAAAATAAATTGAATATTACTAAGTAAATTAATGTGTTACAAAATATATTAGAAAAGTAGAACTCAAAGTAACCATCGCTGAATGGCTGATATGAGGACATAATTGCAAATATAGAAATAATACGAATTGATAAATAATAAATAAGTAATAATAAATAAAAGAAATATAAAAGTAATATTAAATATAATAAATAATATAGTACGTAAAATTATCCATGAAGCGCTATAATAATTATAACACTCCAAATTAAATATTTATAGTCATTTAGTTAAAATATTCATGAATATTAATACGTTATTGTTTCTTTAATAAATGGTTTCATTCATTTAAACTTTACATAACCTTTTTATCTTGAAGTCGAGCGTAGCGAGTCCGAAGTAATGTCACCTTATGCTTTCATTAATGATTACATTCTGAGGACGAGCTAAGCGAGTCCGAAGTAATGTCACCTTATGCTTTCAATAATCATTACATCCTGAGGACGAGCTAAGCGAGTCCGAAGTAATGTCACCTTATGCTTTCAATAATCATTACATCCTGAGGACGAGCTAAGCAAGTACGAAGTAATGCCACCTTATGCTTTCATTAATGATTACATTCTGAGGACGAGCTAAACGAGTCCGAAGTAATGTCACCTTATGCTTTCAATAATCATTACATCCTGAGGACGAGCTAAGTAAGTACGAAGTAATGCCACCTTATGCTTTCAATAATCATTAAATTCTGAGGACGAGCTAAGCGAGTCCAAACTAATGCCACCTTATGCTTCTAATAATCATTACATTCTGAGGACGAGCAAAGCGAGTCCGAAGTATTGCCACCTTATGCTTTCAATAATCATTAAATTCTGAGGACGAGCTAAGCGAGTCCAAACTAATGCCACCTTATGCTTCTAATAATCATTACATACTGAGGACGAGCAAAGCGAGTCCGAAGTAATGTCACCTTATGCTTCTAATAATCATGACATTCTGAGGACGAGCAAAGCGAGTCCGAAGTAATGTCACCTTATGCTTCTAATAATCATGACATTCTGAGGACGAGCTAAGCAACTCCAAAGTAATGTCACCTTATGCTTCTAATAATCATAACTTTCTGAGGATGAGCTAAGCGAGTCCGAAGTAATGCTACCTTATGCTTCTAATAATCATGACATTCTGAGGACGAGCTAAGCAACTCCAAAGTAATGTCACCTTATGCTTCTAATAATCATAACATTCTGAGGATGAGCTAAGCGAGTCCGAAGTAATGCCACCTTATGCTTCCAATAATCATTACATTCTGAGGACGAGCTAAGCGAGTCCGAATTTGTGAGGAAAAGTACCGAATTACCCTGTACCCGTTTTATAAATTAAATTTTAATAAAAACAATAAAGATTTTTCAGCAGAATTAACTTATAGACTTTAAAGGCTTTAATTAATTACTTTAACTGCCCCAGGGGAGTTTACAATAAACCCTATAAGTGCGTGGGCCAAATATTGCTCCCTTTCCCAATCTGTGGGATGTATACGACTCTGTCGGAATTCCCTTATAATATTACGGACTTTTTACTTATGTACTCAAATAAATACATGTATATGATAAATACAATGTACTTATTAAATTTTTCATTATTGTTTCTTTTAATCGATTGTTAACTTTTTATTTATTTATTACAATATACTTTTATTTATTTATTTTACTAATATTTATTTGAAAATAAATAATCAAAATATTTAATTTTTATTTAATTATTTTAACAGTTTATACTATGCTTTATGTATCAAAGTCTTATATTTTATCATTTTAAACATAAAGAATCAATAAAATATTTAATAAAACAAATAAAATTAACTCGGTTGTTTCAAATTTCACCGAAATAGAAACCGGTTTTAATTTTATATTCATTACTTTTATCATAAACGTTTCCATAGAAGAGTTTAAATATTTTAGATACTACACCAACCCCACAAATACATGCGGTTATGATTTAATTAAAATTCTTTAACCAAATCTAGATTTTAATTTATTTGATTTATACAGTCATATTAGCACTAAATAGTTAATAATTATAATAAATCAAATAGTATATCACGTTTATAAATAATTATAAATAAATCCCATCAAACATTAAGAAACAGCAATCTATACCGCATTAATTGATTTTTAATCAAATTATTATTGAAATTGTTCTTTTATATTAAAACGTAGGAGCAATTAATTTTAATACGTGAAGAACTCTTGTATTTTATTTTTAACGGAAGGCGGTCAAAAGTAGATTAAATTAATATAAATTATTTAAAAAAAAAATAAAAAGTTTGACCTCTACCAATCATATATTCCTATCTCTTGGCCATGATCTTGATACATTAATTTTTAAACTATGTTTGTTTAACTTTATTGGCATGACTGGTAATTATTTTGTGAATTTAAATTAATAATTTGCTTGAGGTATGTGAAGCACAGCGGAAGACTGATGCGAGAATGGGTCCAAAATTCCAAACTAGGTATTTTTCGACGGCAAAATAGTTTTTGCGAGATATATGTTCATATCTCGCAAGGAAATGCTCATAATTATCTATACAAAACTATGCCTCTAAAACTAGTAGTGAACGACATTACTTGCACTACTTTAATACTGAGTTGGTGTTTTTCTTTAAAGGTTTCAGCGCATTTCCTTTGAAAATACAGAAAAAATGAGTTGCGTGTAGTGCTTGATAATCAAGTGACTGCTCAAGTTATAAAACATAAACTGGAACCTTAAACAAGAAATAAAGTGTTAAGCACAGAAATATGAATTCAGAAGGAAATTCGCCTGATATGCGGACCACCACGCCAGAATTATTTTGTAGTTATCAAGGTTTATAATGTAAAAAACCAATACAAAGTTATTGTCCTTACAAGGATTCGAACCCAGGTACCCTAGCTTTAAGTGCTCGTGTTAAAGCCAAAAAAACATCGAAAACGACACCCTACTTGAAATATGTTGTTCACTGGCAGTATTTCAGGTTTTCCAGTAATTGACTACCTTTTTTTGACTTTTTGGTCACTATTGCTGATTTTTTGAAACTTTTGCAAACTCATCAAACCGGGTTAATGACGTCACAACAACCTGGTTTTTAATAGGGTTCGTGTTTTTCCCAAGGTTGATGCTTGTATCAAGTTTGAATCAAACATATTTATCCGTTTTAAAGATAACGAATAAACTTCTCAACTTCGAAGTCGCTTCATTCATCCTCAGAATATACAATTCGTTGAATTTATACTCTAACACTCAGAAAATTTACTTTCTATGATATTTAGGTTAACTTTTTGACGTAGCAAAACAAATGTGACGTCATAATTTACAATATTCGTGCTTGCAAAGCTCGTAGTATCCTTGAAGTTAAAAAGGGTTTTTAAAGGTAAGCGGTATGTTATCGAATCATGTCAACATAGAAAAGTAATGTTATCAGAGTAGTAAAGTCTTTGTTTGAGTATGAGTACACTGCTTCCTATATACTCTAATCTTATAACTGTAAAGGTAAACATCTTGACAAATATTAACCAATTAAATTTACACGGAACAAAACTAATAAAAGTAATATACGCGCCTATATTGAGATAATAGAGTGTTGAGGCTTCGATGGGCTTTCGCCTGAACCGACCACTCATCTAAAGTAGGAGCTGGTTAAGTGATAAGTGAGGACTGTATTACATGAAAAGGGAAGCACAGGGTAGGTCAGAATCTTAATACTTGGAAATAAATGACAAGAATGTATTTAAATTAATATCTATTTTAAGAATCGTCATCACAAAGTATAAACACACTTGTAATAATCAAACAAATAGGTAAAGTTAAATTGTAAAATTGTAAGTGCTTAGTGTATGCCCTGAACATAAAGAGGTTAGAATAGTACCTGATAATAAAGCTGGTAACCTGAGTAATTGCCCCAGCACGTAGGAAATATAAACCGAAATAGGAGTATCTAGGTATGCCCTAGTACGTAGTATTAGTAAACCTAACTTCTTGATGAAGTTGGTGAGGTGATAAGAGCACCTGAGCTGTTGGAGATCATGTTGAGATTAAAGTTGGGTGAATGCCTGCCATGGGCCATCACATTCACCGTATAAACTCGCAAGAAGGCTGAACCTAATAATGATTAGGCCTATAAGAGAAGTTCTATTAGCAGCTGGCTAAACATTAGCACGGTGCTTGTGGAGAACATGCGGTACCCCTGATATGGCATCGGAAGATACCTAGATCATTTAGAACAGTTTGTTCTAAGATAATACACGTAAATGTGGCTACATACCGTACACTAGTGAGTCAACACGAACTTATAGATACTTAAATTTAATTATGAATAAAACATAGCGAGAACATGACCAACTACAGCATGGCTGTTGAAACGGAACCCTAAAAAACCCAAAAGCAACAGGTTAAGTTGCCAAATCAGTGTTACCAACTTTCATGAAAAGTGACTGTAACTAAAATAAGACCTAGATGATAGGCGCTAAATACAAATTCAAAATTTAAAGTACAACAGTTGGATTGCTCCAACATAGAGTAAAAACAATGCTAAAAAAATAAAACTTGGTGTAGCATATTATGCTTCTTGTAAAATGCAGAACGCGTAGTGTTATTTGTGCAAGAAGTAAAGAAATTAAAATAAATAAATTTTTAATTGTCCACGAGAATCTTTAATTAAATATCCAGATATTTTTGCTTAAAAGCTTTGTTTTTTGTTATAATTATTTTGTTGTTAAAAACCAAAAAGGAAAATTGATTTGATTCAGGTCTTTAACCAAAATTGTAGGCGGGGGGGGGGGATTTTTCACATTCCTTTAAGGGAGTTTAGTTAATAATTACTTTGTCAGATGGGGCGAAACTTTTTTCTACGGGGCAATAAAATTAAAAAATACAAATACTGTTCAGTATTTGTAGGGTTTACAAATACTTTTTACAAAGTAAACAACATTTTAGTAGAGTCTACAGAAATAGTAGAGTTTAAAGAAATTATCCCGAAAATTGAAGATAATAGAACAAATACATCACCAATAATATATGCTTAACATTTTAAGAAAATTAAATAATTAGAGTAGGCTTCATTTGCTTCATTTAATTAAGATTGCTTTAGAGTGGAAAAATTTTTTCTAGTAAGTAATAAGTTAGACAAAGATAGTCCCGCCTCTCGACGCCTGATTGCACCCCTCAGGGACTGATTGCAATAAGATTTCTCCCTTTCTAAAAATGGATTAAGAAAGGTTCACA
Organism: Microvelia longipes; assembly: GCA_018340805.1. Classification (NCBI taxonomy): domain Eukaryota; kingdom Metazoa; phylum Arthropoda; class Insecta; order Hemiptera; family Veliidae; genus Microvelia; species Microvelia longipes. The sequence goes on along the minus strand of JACMZG010001913.1, from coordinate 12,602,262 downwards.
CCTTATCTCTTCACTGTCAAGTGGAATATTTGATTGAACCCTTGTATTCTACGTTCTATAAAGCATTTTATCCTGTTCATTAAAATAAAAATATATTCAAATGTAAAAACCTTTTCCTCGCTTTATCGGATTCGCTGCGCTTATTCTTGCTAATTCGGAACCACTGCGCTCTTCCAAAGATTGTGACATACACAAGGCATATGACACATAAAGACAGAAAGCTTAGCAAAAACCCCTCACCTCAGCAGAAGTTAGAAATGTTTGAAATGGAAGACTCGGGTGAAATTTACGTTTACGTTTAACTCTTCTGGGCGCTAACAGAGCCTGCATTAGCGAGTCAACTATTCATGTTTGACATATTCCTGCTATTGAAACTCTATAGTATCAAATAATATTTGAAAACTAAGCACTACGGCCGTAAGATAGCATTGCTTATATCAAGTAAATACATCACTTTATATTCTTTAGATTTTAAGAACAGATCAGGATATGTTCAAGAATGTATTCAGGCTTTGTCGATGCCCTAATGAGTTAGGCGTAACCCAACATAGTGGGACAGACATAGTGTTGAGCCATCAATAATGACCATTGTCGAATGATACACTTCCATCAAGGAACTATTCCATCATTAGAAACTGGTTTTTGCTGTGCTACCACAACATTTAGCTGGATATATTCTTATGTGTCTCTCACATAATTATAAAGGTATTGACTATTAATGTTTTGCAAACCTCGGTTGTATCAAACAATACAACACGTTTCCGGTATACAGGAAACGTTTTCTAATCAAACTATTTTGATTAGAAACAGCTTTTAGAAAATACTCCTATACATTTATTTTTCCTTGGGATTTTTTTTAATAAATTTAATATATTTTCCATTGTACCCCAAAAACATTTTATTCATGTATGAATAACTTATACGACAGATGAAAAATAATCTATTTCAATTTATGTATCAAAAGGGAAAAGGAATGCTTATACTAGGTTATATTGTTAAGTCCGAGCCAAACAAGACCCCAAGTGCTTATAAAGGGACGCGGGTTCTAATGTAATATTTAAACAATAAGGACAAACAAAATTTTATTACTTTAAACAAAAGTAATATATAAACCAAGTAGGAAAACTCCTATACTAACCTGTGTAAAAAAATGCAGACATGCGTGATAAGCTGATTGCAGGCTCAAAAATAAAAATTAGCTAAAATTGTATTAAAATTGGAATAACTGCGCATGAGCCTTTTAGGATTTACGTTTTTTTAAACTAATTTTATAGGCAACCCTGATAACATCAGGTGAGTTTTACTGTTTATCGTGTTTCCGTACTTTAATACGAACGTGATAATTTAATGATATTGTTTTAAATTCTGTGAAATAATTGATACAATAATTTAGTTAAAGAAAAAAAGAAACTATAGTACAGGTAAACAACCAAATGTATTTATAAAGATTTTGAAGAACACTCAGACGACAGTGGCTTTAAATATAACTTAAAATTAGGTTGCTTTTGTTATATTCAAATATTTAGGGTTACTCATTACAATTAATATTTGAAGGGGAAAAAATAAATATCAGTCGCAAAAATGTAAGTTAAGTAGTGCGAGAAAAAAAGTTTATTTAGCCCCTCGTTTTAAGTAATTTAAACAAACCTAGTATTTAAAGATTAGCACTTAAACCTCTATTGGATGTGACAAAACGTATTTCTTACACAAATTAATAACATTTTATACTAAAATTTAAAAAACAATTTATAAAAAAAAATTTTGAGTACCATAAATAGTTTGTTTACATTTACAAGAGTAAAAAAATGGCCGCGCTCAAAGGAAAATTTGTGTTAACTCCCTGGTGAACAAAATGTGAACTACACTAAAATGACAAAAATCGTATTTGTTTCCCTACTCGGTTTATATATTACTTTACTTAAAACTATGCAGGAAGATGCATCGACGAAATGAGAACAAGGAAAATAACATAAATAAAATATTTTCATGAGCAAGTAAATGAAAATTCAATTTTAACTTTTCCTCGCCAACTACCGTGGATACAAGGAAAACTTAGTTCAATCTAAAAATCTGAAACCAGGTTTCATCTTTTTTATGCTGAATATGAGATATATGAGGTTTTCATCATTTTGTCTGTTTTTGTGTAAGTTTGTTTGTCTATATGTCAATGTATATGTGTCACGCATAACTCCCACTGTGTTTATGCTAGAAATTTTAAACTTGGCACAAAAATCTTACATTAGGTCTAGTTGTGCTGACAGGAAGATGATATTTTAGACTACGATAACCTATTTTGCTAAGTCAGCAATAATTTAAAAATTCGTTAAAAATCTTTCCCACGGTAAAAATGTAAAAGAGTAATTAAAAGGCATTATGAGACATTAAAAGACAATCTTTATTGGGTTTCCGAATACTTTAAAAGCACCAATGATGTTCGAGCTTCTTCTAAAACTTTTTATGAGGGACACGGTTTTTTACGGCAATTTTTATCTATTTTCCTAAAAAAAATTATTGACATGATTTGCGACCCCTGAGTCGCATTTAAGCTTTTCAGGCTGTTATACTAGAAAATTGAAAGTGTGTAGTGGGGAAAGCCGCTTTAAAACGCTGTTTCCCGTTTCCTGATCGGGTTATATGAAAAAACTTTGTATGAAAACCATAAGCTTATGCGGCTTAAACCTGTTGAATAAAAAGTAAAGTCGACGTTAAAGCCAAAGTGACATCTGTGAAACGTTTCTATCATTGGCAGCCCTGGACCAATTGATAATAAAGACCAGCTGCGCTCCAACAATTATTATGAGTAATAAATCTGTCGGATTCTTTTTGTACCGTAGTTTTACAATTCCTTATATCAGGCAGTGCAAACAGGTAGGTTAATTGCAGGTAGTGCAAACAGATAGGTTTATTGCAGGTAGTGAAAACAGGTAGGTTTATTGCAGGTAGTGAAAACAGATAGGTTTATTGCAGGTAGTGAAAACAGGTAGGTTTATTGCAGGTAGTGCAAACAGGTAGGTTTAATAGGCAAAAAATTGTAACAATATACCAATTATTATATAAATATGTTAATATTAAATTACATGTCCAAGGAGAACAAGTGCACAGGTATTAACTTCGTCTAGGATTGCATTAAGAATGTAGTTCAATATCAAAATCAAATAATCTTTATTTTCTTAAAACATTGACAAATTTACAAAAATACAATACAAATAGAAAAAAATACAATACAAATATACAAAAATACAATATAAATATACATAAAGTTAAAAAATAAAAAAGGTTTGTTTAAAAAATTTGCAAATACAAAATTGAGAGAGATATATAAAATGGAGTGTTAAGGAAATCTCACTAAGAGGAAAACCTATGTGTAAGATTTATACACACTGGTAATAAATACATTAATACATAAATATATACATACGTTAATACATACATCTCATTTACATATTATATGATCAGATTGAACTGAGCAATCAATTCAGGAATCTAAATTGAAAGACTTAACATCTCACCACGGCACAGTAGATGGCATTATTGCCGAAAGTCGGCTCTGCAAAATAAAGTTTAAATTTAGTGGAAAGACGTTATTGGTGTTGATATTATTGATATATTGAAGAAACTTCCATTGCGCTTACTGAAGTTATAAATTACAAACAATGCGGCGTAGTATTTAACCAAAAAACAGTCAGTTGAAAAAGTCAAATATTTAATCTTACTTTTAACCTCAATAAATTAAATAGTGAAAATTAGGTAAATAAAACTCGTTATATCTTGATGATAAACTGGAAAATGGGCATTAAAAATTAAAAAAAGGAGACAAAATAATTATCTAAAAAAGTATTAACACCTGAGAAAAGAAAAAAAATAAGAATTCGTGCCAAATTACTTGAAAAATTTTTTTGGCAATATTTTCCGACACATTTAAGCCAAAAAAATTTCTAGAGTAAAAACATTATCTAAAAACTTTTATTTATTTTGCGAAGGAGTTTCAAAGGAATAGAGCTTTTAAAAGGGTAAGCGTTTTCACTTCGTTCTGACCCTCGAAAGGATTCACACATTGATAAATACAGCATAGAAATCTACGATCACAAACGAACATACACGAATAAACGCGAAAACGATAACAAGAATACGGTATAGAGTGGGTTGGAGGGAAGAGGGTATAGCAACCCTTATAGTTTACTTCCTAATGGCTTTGTCGATATTCTTTTTTTGCTTAAATTGTTTAGTCCTAAAAAAACCTTTACAATAGATGTTCTGAACATGGACTGAGTCTTATTTAAGTATTTTATAGAGTTGAAATGACATAGGAATTTTCATTGGCTGTAAAATCATATATTTTAAAAATGTTCAAACATTAAAAACATTCACGAAGTCACTGTTATAGTCAGGGGCGGGCTACAATGCTTACGGCCCGACTTTCAATTTTAACCTAAATAAAAAAATCGGATACGAGGTACCTCGGAACTTTTTCTCATCACATCAAATTCGCTATGCTCATCTTCCCTGCATGGGACTCACTTCGCTCGTCCTTAGAAAATACAATTCGCCAAATTTACACTGCAGCATGTCCTCGCACTCGCTTCGCTTGTCCTCAGATAGTAAATGCATCCGTTTAGTCAAACATAGATAGATTGAGTGTGGTCAGTCGACCACACTGAATGCTGCTTGAATTTTATGATCCAACAAAAATCATAGATATACTTTTCGTATTGAAACGAAACATAGTGTACTCTACTTAAAACTAAGTATACAAGAAAATACTCAAAATGTAGGTTAAATTAGGTAAAAACCCGGAATAAATGGTACTTGAAAATGATACATTTATATTTAAATAAGAGTTCAACTTAGTGCTCTAACTCTTAACCATTTTTGCCTGTACTTAGGGACTTAATCAGCGATCAAATAATACCTTACTATTCTAAAACATGTCAAATAATAATAAGATGCCTCCTGATTGGTGATTTTTGATCTTCTTAATTTAGACCTATGACTCCTATACTGTGCCACAAAGCCATACTTAACTATCACTTAGTCTCAAGTGCCACAACAAATCCAGTACTAAAACCCTATGAACAAATGAACAGTCACCATTAGGAAAAGAAAATTCAAAGAATAAATTAAAAGAAACAATCTCGAAAAGAAATGAGCTTATCTTCAACGAAGGGCAACGGAAACTTTAGTAAAAACATTTAAAATTAATAAAAGTGAAGAAAACTTAAATTTGGGATCCTCCAACGAAATAAAACAACTAAATAGGTAAATATTCACTACTTCATAACTAAAAAAAAGCCACACCGCCGGCCCAAAACCTCCAACCAAAAAAAACTCGCAGTAGTGTCCCAATGGTTGACACTACATTAACAAAAAAATCCTAACAAGTCTAATAAAAGAATTAAGAAACTTCCCTGAAACATTGTGATAAATAAATTAAAACCATGTTCAACCAATGTAATATGGAATGAAATTTACGAAAATTATAAATATTTTCAAGACACAAATTTCATAAACATATTAACGTTACAGTATGCACACCGGAAAAAATTGTTTTATAATAATTGGCCACAATGGACCCATATTAATAATAATATGACGTCATCAAGTTATTATTACGTTATCAAGTCATCGTTTTTAACGAAAGCAGTTTGGTTAAAAGCACTTTGACAGGCGTTCTTTTATAAAAGTATGACTTAACAACTTTCCTAACAACGAAAGTAACAAAGAAAAACTTTACAATAGAGATAAATCAAGTCTTCTTTATTCCAGCTAGACTAAGACATGAATATAAGCCAGGTTAGATACAATATTTTTAAGAATAAGTATCACGAACATAGAGATGTCTTGAGGAATAAATTAAGTATAAAATAGTGGAACGTGAAAAATAACATATTAGATGTCTAAGAAACATATCCCTACTTAAAATCTTGGGTAATAATTAGTAACTAAAGTCTCTCTACAATGTGAACTAATTTTAATAAAATCAGCTTTTATACTAAAAAGTCATCACCGACGAAAACAAATATATTGATATAGACGAGTCTTACGATGCCTTACTTCATGTGCATCCATAAAGTAAAGTATTCTTTACTTTAGCATTGATAATAATAATAATATATTTATCAAAAGTTTCAATATTATTAAATAGTTGTTTTTCTTGTTAAATATTAAAAAAAGATGCACTTTACAGATCATTATTTAAAAATCATCTACTGAGTAGTATGAATTAAAAATTTAGATTTTTTTTATAATATTCCTTTTGAAAACATCTTCATTGAGATTTTTTAAAAAAGAATCAAGCTTGTTATACATAAGGCGAGCGGTGAGTTTTCTCCAGCCTCTGTTGAGGAAACACTGCAATATGCCTGTTCCTAGTGGCATAAATATGTGCATCATAGTTTAATTCTTCTTTGTGTTTGTGTTTGTGGCAGACTACCTCCTGGATGTATTGAGATAGAAGAGGTAAAATTTTAAATTTCGTGAAAGTGGTTTTGCAGCTAGCTTGAGAGCCCAGGCGGGCTATCGTACGTATGACCCTTTTTTGATGTAAAAAGATATATACTGGGCCTCAGCGCTTTCTCCCCATAATTGGAGTCGATACACCATTTTTGAATGAAAATAAGCGTAGTACGTATTTATAAAGGTGCGCTGATCTAGTGAGAGAGTTAATCTCATTAGTAGAAATAGTGCAGAAGATAGAGTTGAAGAAAGACTCCTGGCATGGTTAGAATAGTAACATATATTATGTACACATAAAGTTATGATACCTGCCTTTCTAAAATAAAATTGAAAACAATAAGTCCTAAATCGTCCCACTACGCCTCATTTCCCTCTGAGAATCCTTTAACGCCACCAGGGGGGGGGGGCGATATCGCCTACGTTAAGAACCATTATTTCTAGACAGTCATACGTCCATCTATATAATAATAACCTAAAATTATTAACATTATTAACTATTTAATTAATAACCGACTGTACAAAGCAAAACCTGCGCATTTATGACATTTCATTGCACTTAATTAACTCTTTCGCATTGGTGCTTAATTAGATTTCACAATTGAGATATTTGTTACTAGAAGTTTGTTTTAGAAATATTAATTAATACCTATTGATTAAAAAAATGTTACAGATTAACTAATAATTAGTCCAATAATCAAGAAGTAATAACAAAAGAGGGAACAAAGAGAATTTTAATAAGTCTTTGTCAGTGAACTTAAGATATGCTTTAGTTGAAATTATTAACTATTCTAAAGTGATTAAATATGTCATTTGATAATTCTTGCATTATAAGATATTCTGAATTATTATCTATATAAAAGCTAGAGTTTAACGGTAGTTAAAACAAAATTAGTTAAGACTCTTAAAGTTATTTTAATGGTGTATTTTTCATTTATATATTGAATGTAAAAATACGGAATGTTAAATTTTACATAACTCTTCAAACGGTGATTAGATGTCAGGTTTGTTGCATGGAGTGATTTATTGCAGAAAGAACAATAAGAAATGTTTAATGACAGTAATAACAATTATCAGGAAATGTAATAGTTGATATGTATTGCTAATTATTACGCTTAGAAGCTTGTTCATGAAAATCCCTTCATTATCCAAACATACCTTACGTGACCTCCCATTTCAATATTATATTTCAAAGTGTATTTCAATGTCCCAAGATGCAATAAATACGAAAACATTGGGTGCGGTGGGCATCGAAACTTTTCCCTAACATATCAAATTCAAAGGTTTTCCCAAAACTGTATATCAAAAGGTTAGCACTGTCGAAAATAAGATAGTGCAATTTTCGTCAAAAATGCGTACGTTACCTACGTACTAAAATGTTTAGTTACGTTTTTCTCGACAACTATACTTAGGGTCAAATGGTTGGTATATTTTTTTTATAATAAATATCCTTTATTAAAAGTATAAATTTTACAATATAAATAGCATTGTATTATAGGATAGAATGCCACACTTTAGAGTTATAAACTCTGCGCTGTGTGGCAAGTACTTAATTAACTATGACTAAAGAACTATATTTGGATTCAGCGTCGAAAACTACGTAAGAATATACGTTTAGTTTTTAAAAAGAGTGAACTTTAGTATTTATCGAAATTTCGTTCTCGTCGTGTGTAGTCAAATTTTATTATTGACTTTTCTCGACAAGTAAACATGGCTGTACAAAACTAAAAGTAGCGTTGTATTTAGAGGGTAAAACTTAATAGGAAATGCAAAAAATCGCATTTCAAAAGGTCAGTTCTGTCGAAAATAAGATAGTGCAACTTTATGTACGCTTATAAGCTTGTTCATGAAATCCGTTCATTATCCTGATATACCTCGCGTGACCTCCCAGTTAAATATTACATTTCAAAGTGTATTTCAATATTCCGAGATACAAAAAAATACCAAAACATCGAGTGCGAGGTGCATCGAAACGTTTTCCCAAGATTTCGGATTCGGTAAGCTCATTCTCACTACTTCGGACAGTAATAGTTATTTACACGGCAAGGGGGAGAAGAAAGTTTTACTACTCAAGGCCAAGTTTTCACATAAGGCGAAGCCGCAGGTGAAAAGTTCATTATAACTTGAGGCCGTAAGGCTGAGGGATGTAAACAAGTTAGCTCCCGAGGCTTTGCCGAAGAAGATAACTAAAATTGACTCCCAAGGCCTAGCCGAGGGAGATAATACGAGAGCTGTAATTCTTCGATACCAGCCGTGTATTAAATTTTACCTACGACTTAGATAATAAGTGAAATATATTTTATTAATTTATAAAATTTCTTGTTTATGATGGGAATGAGAAGTTACAATTTAAAAGGATGTTAATAAAAATTGTTGGTAGAGGGTTTTCTTTTTTTGTACACATTCTTTTTTTCATTCCTTCATAATTTAGAATTATTCAGCATAAATGACTCTATATAGCCACTGCACTCCATTTACGTCTCTAGGGACATAAATATGCGTTTTACGTCCCTAGGGACGTAAAACACGTTTAAGGGGCCAGGTCCCTCCATATGAAAACCTGATTTACAACTCAAATCGTAGGTAAAAGTATTTGCTTTATTCCCATTGGTCACCCATCCAGGCACTGATCTCGCTCGATGCTGATTAACTTTTGTGATTAAATTAAAAGGACACATTTGCCGTATTGAAACGAAACTAAATATACTTGTTTATTGCGTAAAGTGGTACACTTGCACCAAATTTCAACTCAATTTAATTATTTTTAGATTTGAGACACTTTAAAAAAACGTACTTCTTTTGATAAAAATTGAACTAATGCTGAGATATGAAATAAAGCACATTTTTAGCCTTATATATAACTACATGTGTGAAATACGCAGTTTGCAAATGTTTGAAATTTAAGGAAAAGTAAAATTCGAAAGTAAGTATAGTTCTTTAATGATACCCTACCTCAATACTTTGAGAGGTTTAAAACAACATTTAGGAGCTATCAGGGGCTCTATGTAACCTTTATTGCAACCTCATCTTGGGGTGTATTAAGTTTTAGTTATAATAACCCCCCCCCCCACATAGTATGTGCTTTGTTTTGTATTACAAACGTTCTATTTTATGTATTAATTTATATGATTAATTAAATGAAACCGAAACCGAAGCTAGTGATCTTAAATCAAGTCAAAAACGTTTCTTTTGTTGCATAGTGGTTATACAAAATTGTATCTTCTAACAGCTAAAAATTAGACATATTATTATTAAATTAAGTTATTTTTTTTAATTTGATTAAAACTTTGACATTTTAGAGAAACTTTAAAGTGTTTTTACAAATGTAAAATAAAAACGTATATTTTTTCTTAATTAAATAAGCTTAACAATGCTTAATGTTACTGCCATGTGTACATAAACTGTTTGTTTTGTTATTACTTTTTCTTACCCACTACCTCAGGTATAGGTTAGGTTTTGGATAATCATTAGGCTTTAGATAATCATTATATCTAGAGAACGAGCGAAGCGAGTCTAAAGTCATAACATCCTAGACATTGCATAACCATTTTATTTTGAGGTCGAGTATAGCAAAACCAAAGTAATGCTACCTAAATATTTGGATAATTATGACATTCTGAGGACAAGCGAAGCGAGTCTAAAGTCATAACATCCTAGACATTGCATAACCATTTTTTTTGAGGTCGAGTATAGCAAAACCAAAGTAATGCTACCTAAATATTTGGATAATTATGACATTCTGAGGACAAGCGAAGCGAGTCTAAAGTCATAACATCCTAGACATTGCATAACCATTTTATTTTGAGGTCGAGTATAGCAAAACCAAAGTAATGCTACCTAAATATTTGGATAATTATGACATTCTGAGGACAAGCGAAGCGAGTCTAAAGTCATAACATCCTAGACATTGCATAACCATTTTATTTTGAGGTCGAGTATAGCAAAACCAAAGTAATGCTACCTAAATATTTGGATAATTATGACATTCTGAGGACAAGCGAAGCGAGTCTAAAGTCATAACATCCTAGACATTGCATAACCATTTTATTTTGAGGTCGAGTATAGCAAAACCAAAGTAATGCTACCTAAATATTTGGATAATTATGACATTCTGAGGACAAGCGAAGCGAGTCTAAAGTCATAACATCCTAGACATTGCATAACCATTTTATTTTGAGGTCGAGTATAGCAAAACCAAAGTAATGCTACCTAAATATTTGGATAATTATGACATTCTGAGGACAAGCGAAGCGAGTCTAAAGTCATAACATCCTAGACATTGCATAACCATTTTATTTTGAGGTCGAGTATAGCAAAACCAAAGTAATGCTACCTAAATATTTGGATAATTATGACATTCTGAGGACAAGCGAAGCGAGTCTAAAGTCATAACATCCTAGACATTGCATAACCATTTTATTTTGAGGTCGAGTGTAGCAAAACCAAAGTAATGCTACCTAAATATTTGGATAATTATGACATTCTGAGGACAAGCGAAGCGAGTCTAAAGTCATAACATCCTAGACATTGCATAACCATTTTATTTTGAGGTCGAGTATAGCAAAACCAAAGTAATGCTACCTAAATATTTGGATAATTATGACATTCTGAGGACAAGCGAAGCGAGTCTAAAGTCATAACATCCTAGACATTGCATAACCATTTTATTTTGAGGTCGAGTATAGCAAAACCAAAGTAATGCTACCTAAATATTTGGATAATTATGACATTCTGAGGACAAGCGAAGCGAGTCTAAAGTCATAACATCCTAGACATTGCATAACCATTTTATTTTGAGGTCGAGTATAGCAAAACCAAAGTAATGCTACCTAAATATTTGGATAATTATGACATTCTGAGGACAAGCGAAGCGAGTCTAAAGTCATAACATCCTAGACATTGCATAACCATTTTATTTTGAGGTCGAGTATAGCAAAACCAAAGTAATGCTACCTAAATATTTGGATAATTATGACATTCTGAGGACAAGCGAAGCGAGTCTAAAGTCATAACATCCTAGACATTGCATAACCATTTTATTTTGAGGTCGAGTATAGCAAAACCAAAGTAATGCTACCTAAATATTTGGATAATAATGACATTCTGAGGACAAGCGAAGCGAGTCCGAATTTTTTATTAAAAGTACTGAGGTACACTGTACCCGATTTTTTAAAATTTCTGTTTTGTATCAAACAGGAATAAAATGTAAAGTGATAAAGTTTAGTATTCAAACAAATGTAGCGGAAAGGAATAGCTGATTTTATTCTACAATACGAAAATACATAAAATACAAAATATTGGCACATGCCATCAAATGTATGGCCCACAACTGCATTCTTTGAAAAGGAAACACCCACAGATAGGGAATAAATTCATTATTGATTTGGGAACGAGCCAATGAATGACATAATATATTGCAGTCCTTGAATCCAATTTAGATCCCATTAAAGTAGACTTAGCGGTTAAATGTATTAACATAATTTTAATAATTAATTTAGGATGAATTAATTTTATAACTAGGGGTGTGGATATTGACAGTGATATAATAATAATGATAATGTAAATAAATAATTAAGCTGCCACCGTGGTCGAGGTCGTTAGAGCGTTAGCATTTATACTAACCTTTGACACCACAGAGGTCTGGGGTTCACATCCTAGGGTACGCTCTCAGCTTATATACGATTATTTTTTAAATAAATTAGCACCAACTTAATTACACTTTGAGCGTAAAGGTTGCTACTACCTCCTGAAGTGGTTTCCGCAGGGTTATCTCTGATGGGCTATAAGGCTCTAAAGGGGCATAATTATAATTATTTATATTATTTGATACTACCAAGTTTTGTAGAACATGAATAGCTGACAATTTAATTTTTCGAATATGAGAGGCATCTAGGAATGTAACAAGCAAGTGCTTTACCCAGTAAAAGATCTGAGAATCCACCGGTTGGATAGATTAAGGTGAGTCTGTAGTTGATAGAATAGAGAAGAAAAGGAAATAGGGCGGGGTTGTAGCGTTTTAGTTGAAAACGTTTCATAATTGTTACCACGATACAAATCCACCGCAATAGAGAGGTGATTGAATTTAGTAAAGTCCATAAGTTTCCGCCAATTCGTAAGAAAAGAGTAAATCAAGCTGGCATCGTAGAGCCCTGTTAAATTAGATCCGAGTGGTAAAGTCACTAAAATCCACCGCTGAATTACAAAAATCTAGCGCGGAGGTCCTCAAAACGGGCTAATTTCCGTAGGGCTAAAATATGGGCTAATATACTAAATATGAAAATAATATCAATGCCAACAACGTTTTACCATTTATTAAAAAAATACGGGCCTTCGGCCCGTAGCCGCTACGCGGCCTCGGCGCTTCGCGCCTCGTCCGCTCCGCGGCGTCGGCCCACAGGGCCGCTTCGCGGCCCGGGGGCCTCCCTGGGCCGCAAAGCGGCCACATTGTTGTTGTTTTGTATGATGTGTTGTTTCATTATTATTCTTGTTACATGGCATTTTGCCATGTATCTAGCGAATTTTCACAGCCTCTCCACACAGGCCCGCTTCGCGGGCCTGATAGGCTTTCTCACAAATTTGATTTTACTAATTAAGATTTTATTAATACTCTATTATTAATAGTATGCTATAATATTAAAATTAGGAAACATTATAAACAAAGATATATTATTCATGATTTTTGTTTTTAAATAAAAATACCGTTTCCGTCACTAAAGATTGTCTGATTGAGCTGAAACCGGTCGCAATGGTTTTAGAATGACTTCGACCATATAAAGACAACTTCAACTCTTACTTACATTTATGATTGTTTATAAAATTTAAAGAAAAATGTCAAATTTTTTTTGTAAACAAATTGTTTATTTGAGTAAAATCTTAAGGTTGAAAAAAATATATTCATGATTATTTAAAATAAAAATACCGTTTGCGTCACTTAGGATTGTCCGATTGAGCTGAAACTGGTCGCATTCGTTTTAGAATAACTTCGACCATATAAAGACTACTTCGATGTTCTTCCTCTTTACGGGTCTGCTTAGCTCGGCGTGGTTCAGTGGAAGCCATTTTTGCCCTGTCTCTCTGGGACAGTAGGCTTACCATGATGGAGCAAGAGGTAGAGGTCTCTCTTTTTATACTATATCCCCACCCTCTATCACTACTGAACCCAACAGATATCGTACGAGTCTTTGACCTAGACGTATACATATATACAAGATTATATATATATGTATACCAATTGCGCCATTTGTGATGGTTCGATTAAGCTGAAATTGGTCTTAATCGATTCAGCTAGCCGTCTACCTAAATACTAGACACCTTGTTTTAAAGCCATTTTAAGTTTCAAAAAAATTTTTTTTTCATGACGTCATAACTTTGGTTGATGACGTCATAATGTTTTTATAAACGATAGGCCTCGTAACCTCCATAACATCTCGCGATTTGCAAAGTTTCGTTTCAATTTGAGAACGCCTTCGAGAGTTATCGTTCGCCATACGAAAGGGTAGAAACTCTTACATATATATAATATATAATATAATATATATATATATACATATATATATAAACTTTTTTCGGACATACATTTTTGTTATCAGGAAGCCAATAGGAACCGATTCCACTCACTCCACCCTCAACTTCCGTCATCCGAAAACCTCATAAGCGTCATTTTCATTATGAAAATTCGCTAAAAAATATTATGCAAAGCTGGATTTTGGCAAAAATGACATCTACAGTGCCATGGACAGGTATTGAGTTTTTCAATTCATGAAATCTAACAATAAAACAGTGCAGTCAGATTCCATGAATTGAAAGACTGAACATCACTCCGCAGCACTGTAGATGACATTATTGCCGAAAGCCAACTCTGCTTAGTAAAGTTTTGAATTAGTAAAAATACGTTGATGACGTTGATATTATTGCAGGCAATTTCACTGCGCTAACTGAATTACAAAATATAACATTTCATATTCTGTACAGTATAATGTTACATTAACAATTTAACAGGATTCATTTATTATATCTTTTAAATGAAAGTTTAACAACTTAAAGACAAAAAATCAATTTCAGGAAACAACAAATATAGATTAAGAAATAATTTATAAACAATCTTGTATCCCTTAAGCTATTTCTACGAAAAAAAAGAAATTGCAAATATGATGGAAGATAAAGCCCGCTATTAAGAATTCCTTTTTAATGTTATTTTATTATACTTTCAATACACTTTACAGGTTTTCAGGTTCAAGAATCAAAGTCAGGTAACGTTAGCCAAGTCCAGGGGCGTTGTCAGGGTCATCTAGTTCAGATACAACAAATTAAACAAGAGGAATTTTTAAGTGAAGCAGGTTATTTTTATGTTAACAAATACTTGGTTAAAAAGTTCCTATATAATTTTTATAAGTTGTTAAGTGTGACAATAGACCTGTTGCTGGTGTCTTAATTAATAAATAATACAGTATTAATACATAAAAGATACATTAATATTTATGTATTGCGTTATTAATTGGGGAAACAGATATTTATAAAATAATATTTGTGAATATTGTTTAAAATCAAGTAAGATGAATTCTAGTGAAATTAACATCGGAAAAGGTGTTAAAACGTCAGGCAATAAATTAGTCGCTCATAAAAATGTATAACTTTAGTTGAGTTATTGTTTAGACTCGTACAGTGAATTTCATATAAGAATTTAATAGAAAATGTAATAGTTTAATTTGAGATAGCCCTAAATAGCTATCTTAGGCTATATGCTAGGTTAATAGCTTAACACACATCACCACCACACTCTAACCTAACACACACACACACACACAACCACACACACGTATATATATAAATATATATAAACATAGAGTTTGTCCCGTATTTATTTTTCAAATCAAAAGGCCAGCAATTTATCCCCTTCTCTCAAATCATTCCTTCCATCATTTAAACAACCTCATAATCGTCTATTAATAAATGACAAGACGTCAAAACATTTGATAGATAAGGGTATAAGATAAGTTAAACTATTTTTTATTTTTGAGCCAGCTATCAGCTGATCGGGCAGGTCTGATTTTTTTTACATGTGTCAGTATAGGAGTTTCCCTACTTGGTTTATATATTACTTTAACTATATGATTAGATTATGGATGGTAAAAGTTGTTCACATAATGGCAAGTAGTCCCATTTATTTGACGAAAACATCTAGTACACCAAGTGCCACCAAAATTTGTAAAACATATGCAGTTCTGGCCGGGATTCGAACTCCGGCCGTTACGGGTTAGCTAAGAGATTAAGTCAACCGTCTTAGACCCCTCGTCAATTCTTAAGAAGCCAATAAAACTTTTCAGTTAACAAAACAAAATCAATTAATTGTACATATCTTATCTAAAAGAGGAATCATTTATAATTTGCCATAAGGTTTACATTAAAAATACACTTGTTCACAAAAATCAATTAGAATGTTTAAATAAAAAAAATTGCTGTAGAAAAAATGTTATAAGGTACAATTATTTACTTTCAAGGTCACAATTTAGATCATTCTTAGGAATGTAAACGCGAATTTTAGTTTTTTTTTATGTGTATGTAGGAAGGCAGTTTAAGTCTTAGCAAGTTAGCAAAATGTAGCGTTTACACTACCATTAGGGGGTTATACTTAAATTACTATCTGCATAATTATAAGGGAAGAGGGTGTACGAAATTTCGTTAAACCCCATCTAATTTTGTTGAATATCAGGTTCGAGATGACTTAGAACCTTTTGGTTGGGTATAATCTCGCGTATCTCATCATAAAAATGAAGAAAAAACTTCTAAGAGACTGACTGATATTGTTTCGTATAGTTCATGCATAAAGAACGCTGTTTTGTTTTGCGTAAGTTGTTATATATATATATATATATATATATATATATATATATATATATATATATATATATATATATATATATATTATATATATATATATATTATATAGAGAGAGAGAGAGAGAGAGAGAGAGATATGAAAGATTTTTAAGTTAACCGGATCCAATATAACTATATAACTTGATTCCATATATATATATATATATATATATATATATATATATATTATATATATATATATAATATATATATAATATATAATCTTGATTACATGTAAAGTCATTGGAAAGGATTATTAATATTAAAACTAACTTAACTAACTTGGAGTGGACAAGAACTCTATTTGAAACCAGGTTGTTGTTGTGACATTAACTCGAAGTAAGTCCGAGGTACCCCATACCTCGGAATACCTTAAATTTACAAAGTAAAATAGGTTAACACGATATAATTGTGCGAGAGACAAAATGAACAAAAATATCTTCGAGGCAGCATAACTAGATTTAAATGTGCCCCCATTTTGAGGCACAAACTTTATCTTTCTAAAACCTTTAATACGTCTTTTTAGCGAATTTTCATTTTTCTTATAGGACATCTAATATTTATTTAAGCACAACAAATAAAATATTAGATAATTCTGGTCAAAACATTAACATTTAATTTATGTGCGATTTGCAGGACTCCTTTATATCTCTGAATTTTGTCAAAGGGTGCTATAAACTAAACCCGCAGCACATTATTGAATACTGAACTCGGCAGCTATGACCCCCCTACCCCTGAAAATAAATTTTGCGAACGCCCATAGTACTTTTGTCGAATTTCCTTTGGTGTGCGTGTTTTCATGATTAAGGGGAAATTCGCCTAACATGCCCGACATGGACCACCGCGCCAGAATTATTTAGTAGTTATAAACTTATATAATGTAAGAATTATGGCGCGGTGGTCCGCATGTCGGGTGAATTTCCTTTGGTGTGCGTGTTTTCATGATTAAGGGGAAATTCGCCCGACATGCGGACCACCGCGCAATAATTATTATTTATTATTACTTGAAATTAAACTAGTTATGGCATATATTTAAACCCTAAATTTAATCAAAACGTAAACTTTTTGAGCGAAAGTAAACTTTTGATCAAAAGAAATTATTGTAATATTTTCAACCATTACAATATTTTCTCTTAAATTATAAGAGATAGGGAAATAATACTGTGATGAAAAGAAAGAAACACTTAAAATGATAAAAGTATTAGATTTAAAGAACGCAAAAGGTCAAAAGTGAGAGAGGTGAAATTGTCGCATATCTTTAGTATACTAAATACTACGTAGGGTTTGTTCCTTTATATATGACCTGAATTATAACTCCCTTGCCCCTAGATACTTAAAGCACCTAAAAGGCTAGGGTTAAGATATTTTTAATTAGAGGCTCTCTTTTTATACGTAGTCAGTAAAAAAAAGAACTTCTTTTAATTATATCCTGACTTATGAACCATTTTTGGGGGGGTTTTCTTCCTCCTTTAGAATTCGCTTTTGGTGTAATTAAATGTGACGTAACCAAATTAAGAAAATTTAATGATATTAAGAGCAGGATGATATTAACGTTTTAGTTATTGCAATGCTTCCTATTTTTAAAGATGTTGAGATAAAAAATATTTGAGCTATTTCGCAAGTTTTTATGCTAGGACTTAAAATGTTTAAAAACATTAATAAATAACTTGAAAATGTAAATTAATGGTTTAATATTGAACTTTTATTAAACTTATATTAAACTTCTAATACTTCATAAGTCTGTTAGCTAAATAAAAAGTCGCTGTTTAAGTTTTTTAAGCCTAAAAGATGAGTAAACAATACTTACAGTACTTTTCTTTCCACAATGATATCATTTAATATACATAGCCAGCTTTCGACCTCAACTGTCGACCTTAACAATCATCATCAGTACCAGTGAGATAAGTCTAATTCTACACTAGTCTAATTGAGTTTTTTTATAAGCCCGTGGCTTAAGAAACTGGCCAAGAAGAATTAGACTCTTTTCACCGCCACTGATGATGATCGTTAAGGTCGAAAGCAAGCTATTTTATAACCCCCAATAATGACTTAGGATAAATTTTGACCGATTTTATTAAGTACTAAGTAAGATTTTTAAGTTATTTTATTCGTTACTTAAAATCTTTTTTCATTAATGAATATTTATAACACATTTATAAAATATTGTTTTGTTTTTAGGGTGGTACTCCTACTTAAGACCACCATTCAACCGGCTTTCGTGTTATCAGTGGAATTACATTGTGTTTACGGCCCTATGCTCCTTCTATATTAGTATTATTCTAAGATTATGTCAAATAGTTAATAAACAAGACGTCATTTTTATCACTTCAAAAGCACTGAAAATGCACAAATTAAATTATTGCATCACTTTTTAAAATATTCAAAACAATTTTGAACTTGATTTTATCACCTTCCTTCATATTATTTAAAAATACCTCTTTTTCCAATAAATACATTATTGCTCTAGGTCATCAAGTTTCCTTAATAAGTTATTATGAATTAATTTCATTATTATAATATTCTACTACCTGCTATTATTTTTTACACCTGCCGGCCATATTTTTTTTCACCATAAAATGCCAATAAATCAATTCGTAATGACTTTTATCTACTCACGGCAGCAAAATTAGCCATTACTGGGCTGTTTTTAAGCTGCAAAATGTCATTTTACCTACACTGTCAAACAATACGGGAAATATTTTAAAACAGTACGCAAAATGTTTCAAAACAGTATGCAAAATGTTTTGGTAATGAAAAAAGTACTAGGGAGTTATGGCTCATTTAAATAACATGGGAAACAAGTCAAAACTCCCTAGGCGGGAAAATGAATGAGCGGAGGTTATTATTTTACAAATTATTGCGTGAATTTCGGTATTGTTTTATTTTGTAAACTATGATTTATTCTAGCTTGTTTCTAGTATGTAACTCTCTTAATTGTTACTTAAAATTACGATATTATTATTAAATGTTTAACATTTAACATTTGTTTATCTAATAATATATAATGTTTTGGAAACAAATTGGCAACACTGATAATTTTGGCATTAAATTAAATTATTTACCAGCTGTTTATAAATCGACAGATTTTTAATGTTTAAGTCGTCAGATTTTGTATTTCATGTTGTTATATTTAGTTTAAGTATATAAAGTTACAAAAATAGAACGTTATCAAAAACTAAATCTGTAAACTAAAGTTAAGTTACTAAAATATAATGAGTGAGAGCAACAGTAAAGTGAATAAAGATACAAACATTGTTGACATTGACGAGTTATTGGACCACACTCCACCTGATATTGTCAGCGTTGCATCTACTTCAAAGCAGTCTTTACTGCCTGTAAAATCTCGCAGCAAGTATTTAAAATAATCTCTTGTGTATTTTTTCTGCCGTTAGTAGATAAAATAGTATATGCTACTATGCAGGAAACATTGCAGACTCGTGCAATTAATTACCTGCCTCGGCTTACGCCTCTGCAGGTAATTTCCATAGCCCGCCCTCGCCTTCGGCTCGGGGGCAAATTTATAAAACTCGTCTGCAAAATTCTATTTTGCTGCCTAGTAGCATAATATACTATTTTGGGATCATATATTTTTTGACGTGTTAAAACTTTGTAAAACGCATTTAATCATTTTATGCTCCTATAAATTTTGAATGCTAAATTTTACATTTCGAAAAAAAAAAACATTTTTTTGAAAATGTATTGAAACATTTTGAAATATAATCCGTTATATAATTATATTAATAAATAATTAATTTAATATAGATTGTGATAAAAAAAATGTCATAGAAAATTTGACTTAAGTATACGTACATTACCATCATGCGAAGCTTAATTCACATAATATATGTTATGAGAAGTATAATTTCTCCAGTCACCCATGAAAGGTATAAAGTTGCTGTGTTTTACAAGTTTCATATGAAGGTGAAGTAAACATGCAAGTCTAGGGAGCATGTCTAATTAGTAGAAACCCTTTAGTATCTCTACAATCTTCACTCCTCCTTCAAACATAGATAATTAGCCCTTCTATTTTAACTAAGAAAAATGCTTAACTAAAAATAATATAACCTCGCGTTTCTTTAAAATTATAAAAACTTTTAATGAAATGTATCTAATTTTAATTGAATGTTGACATTAACACTATTGGCTCAATGCAGAATAGAAGCGAAGGAAGGAAATAGTAGCGATTACACGTATAAAGAGTTCGAAAAAAGATTATTATCTTAAAACATAAAATTAATATAAAATTATTGACCAAACTATTTGAACTATATAATTTTATGAGGAAATGGTCAGATAGGTAAAGAAAACACAAAATTTGAGCTTTCGGCCGTAAATTAGGCCTTCATCAGAAGTAGTTTTATTCCAAACTGAATCAGATAACACAAATTTTGTGTTTTCTTTACCTATCTGACCATTTCCTCATAAAATTATATAGTTTAAAACATAAATTTATTTACGGAACGCTTTTAAATTACCATAAAGTCATTAACAGTACCTGTAAAAAAACTTAACAAATAATTAAAATTAAAACTTGCAATTGCTAGGTTGTCAATACTAAAGGGTCTTACTCAAACTGAGAGGCAATCATCAGCTTCTTCTCCTTGGCGGCGAGCAAGCAGTGTGAACTAATTTTATAGCTTCTTTTACTATATTTTGAGATACCAATCAATTCAGGTGTATACAGGAGTATACAAAAGAAATAAATTAATGAAACAATAAAGGTACAATATAATCAGGCACTACACCCTATATACCCTTACAAACACTACCTCTAAAGTTGTTTCACTTTTCTGGCTCGCAGCCAAAGAGAAGAAGCTGATGATTGCCTCACAGTTTGAATACGGCCCTTTACTATTGCCAACCTAACAACTTCACTTTAAAACGCCTAACACCGTCACCACACAATACGAACATGACTTGGCGGGACAGAAAAGTTGATTTCCCCACTTTTTTGGTCGACCTAAGACTTGGCGGGGAGTTTTTTTTACCACGTTAGTGGTTTTTTGGTAAAATTTTATGACTTTTTGTAAGGCTCCTGTTTTATGTAAAAAAGAAGTAAAGAAGGTAAGTGTTGTAGATAGAGCTGTAAAGAATTTTTAGGTATTCTATACACCACTCTTAAGCTCTTTTGCAGTGGAGTAAATAACAATTTTGATGAAGTGGCCAACTAGTTCGAGATTTTAAATTAAGCAGCAGTAGGTGTACATAAATAAAATATAATAAAAATATATGTTTGTCTTTTCACCCTTTAAGAGGAAAAATCTTGTATGTGCTACGGGAGAAAACAGTCATTACACCCCTTTTTAATTTCTTTCATTGGCTACGCCTTGGGAGTAAATTACATCGTTTCCACAGCTGCACGTCAGGAAGAAACCTTTCAAATCTCCACAGCTACTCCTCTGGGCTCATACACAATGGATCCCTCGACTTTAGTCTCGGAACCAACAAACAATCCGGGGAAAATAACGTTGTTTTCTTTTTTGGGACTTAAATAACATCATATACATAATTTTAAGTGCCACGCTAATAATACTATATTATGTAACAAGACTGCGAAGAACGTCTGAACACTTGATTATAAATCATTTATAACTCACTTTTCCGAAAATAACAAAACATCGTTAACAAAAAAGTTTGATAATTTATTTGATAAACAAAAAATAGTAAGAAGAACAAGGAAGGTAATATTATAACCTTGTAGTAAACTACTAGCGCCCACCTAGTGGACATTTGAGGAACTTCATCAGAAAAAGTAAAAAACTCTTTTACTGTCGCCGACAGTCAAAAACTACGAAACTGCCGCAGACGGTAAAAAACACATTTCACTTAAATAATGATAATTACGAAGTCTCTCCACAAAACAAAACTTTATTGGCAAAGAGCTTTCAACCTACAGTCCATCATAAGTGCAAAACCTACAAACAAGTACAACAAAATAAAAAAAAACCAAAACAAAAACTATAGACTCGCTCTTCTTCCTTTTTAACATCTAAATGGTAAGCACTTTAAATTTACACTATTTAGATTACTTATTAACTTTGCATAATTATTTGTTTTTCACATTGTTTTTTTTTTTTTTTTCCGTTGTACTTGTTTGTAGGTTTTGCACTGATGATGGCCTCTTTGCAAGTTGAAACCGCTTTGCCAATAAAGTTTTGTTTTGTGGAGTTCGTATTTTCCATTATTTGTTATAGACTCCATTTACGCTCATTCTAATCATGCATTTCACTTTCTTTTTTGAAATTGTTAAGTGGATACATTACAGCCGCTCGAAAACAAAAAATACATTCCTTTTTCAGTTTTTATGAAATGTTTTCCAGTCGAAAAATTTCACCTAAAAACGTTTAAAAGTATCACCTGTCTTTGTGTATACATGCGTCTTTGTAACGGCGTCTAATAACTCACCATAAAGGAACTAAAGGTTTAAAAACCTTTAGGTTTTCATTACCTTTCTCGAGCTTGTACAATAAAACGTAAACCTGTTTATAAAGCGTTGCTTTGAGTAGAATTAGATGGATTTTAACCAAAACGTCAAATTTATTCTCACAGATAAAAGCTATTTCTTATATTTTAACTCCATGAAAGATAGATAAAAAGGCAAAAATATCACTGATTTTCTTTGAAGGTTTTAAATTAAACCATAGAGGATCTAAAAGAATAGTTTTACGTTAGCTTTTTACATACAAAAGAAAGATAAAATTATCTTTACGTTTTATTTTTGGGTTTAAAGTCAAAGAATACTTAGACTAGATGAGTGGGCTGAAACATCTTTTTGTGCTCTGTTGAACGAAGCACTGAGATAAAATTGCTCCGATTTAAGTTTAAAAATAAGAGTTAAATAAAATTACTCAATTGTCAAGCACTGCTCGTAACTCATTTTGTCTGTATTTTCCAAAGGAAATGCGCTAAAACCTTTCAAGATAACTGACTAAGCTTAAAGATAAGTAACTAAGCTTTAAACTAGTGCAAATAATAGTGCGTACTTCTAATTTTAGAGGCATAGTTTTGTACAACCAACTCGATAATTATGCGAATTTCCTTTGGAAAAATACAGACAAAATGAGTAACGAGCAGTGCTTGACAATTGAGTAAATGCTTAGGTTCTAAAGCATGAACCGGAACCACGCAATGGGCATGGTTCTTGCATAAGCAAGAAATGGGTTGTTTAGCATGGAAACACGCATTCTAAATTAAATTCGCAAGACAGCGGACCACCGCGCCGGAATTATTTATTTAGTAGTTGTAAACTTATATAATGTAAAAACTATAAAAATTATCATTCCAGTCAGAATTGTTGTTAAGCACAGAAACACGCATCCAAAGGATATTCGCCCGACATGCGGACCACCGCCCCAGAATTTTTATTAATCGGAGGGAATATTTTTTTCTCTTCTTTTACATCTTTTAAATAATCTGAGGAAATATTTTTTCTTATTCTTCACCTTAGGAGTGAAAAGTGTTTCCTATTATTGGGTTATTAGAGCCAATTATACCAATTTTTTGGGGAGTGATAATCTTTAAATTTATAAAGGTGACCGATCAATTTCTTGCAATTTTCTCGGGGGTTGCACCCCCAAAATTTATAAGGGGTCCCGACCAAAAAAAATTTTTTTTATTAGTTCAAAATCCGTTTCAGGTCAAAAGAAGTTGTTTGGAGCAATACATTTTTTTTATATTTTTAGGGGCAGCACACCCAAAATTTATAAGGGGGAGCCGACCAAAAAATTTTTTTTGTTGGCTCGAAATCCGTTTTAAGTCAATAGATGATGTTTGGAGCAATACATTTTTTTTTTTTTTTTTTTTTTTGGGCAGCGCCCCTAAATTTATAAGGGGGTCCGACCCAAAAAAATTAGGATAAAATACATCCAAACATGTTAAAATAAAATCAATGTCTGGAGATAAAATCTTGTATGCACCTTGGGAGTAAAATGCTATTTTCTCCCTCGCAATTACCTCCCTCGGCTTTGCCTCGGGAATTAAACACATAAATCCCTCTGCTTCGCCTCGGGAGTTAAATACTTTGGTTCCCTCGGCTTTCGCCTTAGGAACCAACTAACTGCTCAAGGAAATAATAGCATTATTTACACCCTTGGTGCATAAATAACTATTTTAATTTTATATTTGTTAAACTCTGATGATGACTAATTTTTAGTCGAAAGCTTAGTTATTATTATATATTAAAAAATATAGGACTTTTGTGTAATTGATTTGTTTTTATTTATATATATTTTTATAAGTCTACAAAAAGAAACTTTTAAAATTTAAAACTTATTTTCAAAATAGGGAAAGAAACTACAAAATACAGCATTCTTTATTTATGATTTATGCAATATAAATTATAAACCTTACGTATAAGTTATATTTATAAATATTTTGTATTTAAAGATAAATAACCGTTGTTTGACCCATTACAAATAATAAATGAGATGGATGACGAGTTCAACTTATTATTAGTACGGAAAAGTCATCCTGGTTCAACCTTTCTCTTCGTCAGTTGAAGTCACAAGTACTGAAAACTAAATTAGTAGGCAATTCAACTAAACATTTTATTTGGGATGACATCGAGGTGAATGTAGTTAAAGTTTAAAGAGACGTCAACTTAAGTTTTTTTAAGAGTAGGGATGCATTAAATGAAGATGAGTTCAAAGGAAATCATCTTCAGTTTGTGTCCGTAAGTCAGACAAAACGTTGTGCCGCTTCTTGTTTTAGCTTAAACGTACTTTTGCGTAAGTTTTTACGTTGGTGGGAGTCAGAAAATATTATTTTACAGTGCTTCCAACATTCATACAAGACATTCATTACATTAAGTAAAGTTAGGTGACGTTATTTACATTAAGTGACGATATTTAAATTAAGTTACGTACATAAATTTATTTACATAGAGTGACGTTATTTACATTAAGTGACAATATCTAAATTGAGTTACGTTATTTACATAAAGTGACCTTATTTACACAATGTGACGGTAACATTTAGTGACCTATTTATAACACCATTATTTTACTATTTTACCACTGATTTTATCACTGGTACTATAATTTTATAGTACTATTATAAAACTATTTACTATTTTATCACTATAAATTACTATTTATAGTAATTTACTATAAATTTTACTTAATATCACTTACTATTTTTATCACTGATAAATAATTTTATCAGTGATAAAATTACTATTATTATCACTGATAAATAAAATAATTTATGATTTTATGCCAATATATTAAAAATGTTATTAAATTATAAATTACAAATGCCATAATATAAAAAAATTGTATTAGGAACTTTTTAAAAGTCACTAGTTGTGCGGATAATAAAAAACTTTTATTATTTTAGATAATCCTACCAATAATTGATATTTAATTGTTTGGTTTTATCTCTATGGGTTTCCCTTAAAAATATCATGAGGACCCTTGATTATTGGGTATTAAATAGTTTTTGGAAATAAAATTTGTGTGCGTAAATCTATACCCGCAATTGTCGCCTTTAAATTTTATTTTCTTGACTTTACTGTCTACATTTTTTTGTTATTAATTTTAAAACTCTGCCATTTGTGGCATAGTGCTTGTATGCTCTTAAATCTATGTATTATATTTCTTATGAAAACCTCACTTAATTTAAAAATATATTAATTACAATAGTAAAACGTTTCATAGATAATTTCATATTTAAAAATATAATTTTATGCAAAACAAAACATGATTTGGTTCTACATTAGGAAATGCGATGCAATCTTGGCAGTTAGAAAGACTAGTAATACCACTATCTAATACAAGATAAGAACAATGTGGCTGCGAAGCGGCCTCAGAGAGACGCGGGGCCGTGAAACTACCTAGAGGCATCGGAGGGGAAACGTAACGGCCTCAAGAGCTTTATCCCTCGGAATCAAAGCTGACAACCTCAAAAGGGGGACGACTCCTGATCATCCTAAGGTTCTTCTACCCTACTGACGGCGTCCCTTTGGAAAATTAGTATTTGGTGGAACTGACCCAACCTCTCGTCTGCCAAACCGATATTGAAACAGCGATTGTGGCTTTAACCAACTAAAACTCTTGACGACCCCCCCCCCCCACCTGACAAGTGCCTACCCCCAAGTGACGAGAAGGATTGCTCCTAAGCGTGCCATGTAGTCTCCACCGCGGATCCAGCACATGGTAACCTTCTGACCCATGGTAACCTTCTTAATAGTGAGGGAGTGCTTTCTCTGATTAACCCTTTCCTTCATCTTCTAACACTAGTCATAAAGAAGAGTCCAGTCTTAATGGTTGTCTCACTAACTGACGTTGTTCGAAGGGCTTAAATACCATTAGGCACCTATAGATCAGCAGAGATACGCCGAGGGGAACCAGCCCATATGATGGACCCACCAGTCCATTCGGTCGCCTTATAGCTTCGATGTAGCTTCCATTCGGTTTCGATGTAGGATAGCTTTCAGTCAAGGCTTCACGACGACCACCAGATCCAGCCGGGCTGTGGTACCATCCGATGCAGCACCGCTATCGCAGTATGTGCCAGCCCCATCGCTCCTAGAGATGGTGGTGGAAGATGTTGCAAAGAAATTGATGGGTCTTACAGGGTAATTAGGTCCAAATGATTTTCCAACCGTGCCTCCCGTAGGAGCGAACTCACCGCCGGGTTTAATAAATGACCGGGATAGTCATGACTCGGTTGGCCTGCTGTCAGTGATAGTTACAGACATAAATATTGATTGACGCATTGGTCATGGGAGCGATCCCTGCATAGTATAGGACATTTATTCTAGTACTGTCATAGAACTATGACAGAATAATCTATCAGCACAGTTCGCATACTGCTTCGCGCAAGAGAGTCTGCTGAATCGACTGTGGTCGATTCTAATCTGAACACTGACTAAACCAAAAGTTAACACCTAATCCTACAACTTAACTTAAATATCACAGAATGTCGATAGTAGTTGCCTCTTGTGTTTCTATTAGGTGTCATTTAATGTGTGTGTGTTTGTAATACAGACGCCAATTATTTTTCGATGTTTTGGAAATCTTTGGTGCTAAATAACAAATAAATGATAAAAGTGGATGTAACATTTTATAGTATGCAATGCTCTTTCCGTACAATAAGAATTAAAGAAGTAAATGACAAAAATAATATTTACTTTGTTTCTTTGGTTTATTCAGTCCAGGTGCAATAAACTTAAGTAAGAGTTCAAGGAAAACGTTTAAATAACAGAAACTTAAATTTAACCCAATAGTAGGGGTTTTCCAACATAATTTTCCTTTTAAACCCCTCCTTTAAACTCTTTAATGAATAGTGTAAAGGATTTAATAGAGATAATAAAGCATTAAGTGACTATTTTAGACAGTGTAACTTTACAGAACGTTTTCAGGATTTCCTTATAATGAAGTATTTGAAAAACTTCTTGGTGCTTGCTAGTGCAACTTTAATCTTACTTGTCAACAAATCAAAAGGTATGTTTAAAAATCGGGTACGGGGTACCTCGAATTTTTTTTTACCTCATCGGATTCACTACGTTCCCCCTCCCTACTGCAGGGATTTCTATGACTAACACATTATTTTTCCTACATACCTACAGAATTAATAAAGAAAAGTAAAAAATGTTTTCAATAATTAAAACCTTATTTTGCAAAAGTTTGGACATGTTTAGGAATGAAAATTTATCCGAAAAAACTCAAAAAGCTGTCAAATATTTCATTAAATACATTAGTTTTTAGATGACACAACCCAATACTACGGATAGAGTAAATCGACAAGATTGTAGATTTCCCTTCTCTTCTACCTTTGACACTTTACTAGCGCTCGTCCCTCAAAATAGCGGTGAAAGATGGAAACACGAGTGACTCCCTCCTCTTTTTTACAAATCATTACTTGATCATTTGGAAACTAGCACACATTAGCTTTTCGAGCTGTATTGGGACATCCCAATACGGCTCAGAGTACCATCATTTTTGTTTTATTTTCCATTAATATAAAATCTGCCAAGAAAAAAAATGGCACTCTACTCTATTTAAGAATATATATTGTATGAATTTATGTAACGAAATTGTACATAAAAGCACGTACTTATGTCTCATTAAATTTAATTAGCAACATTAAAAAGAATTAATGTTTATAACAGAAATTATCAAAAGAAAAAACTAAAAGAAAAATTTTCAATCCAACTTACACACAAAGTAAAAAACAAAACAAAGTAACATACCAAATGTCTACAGTACGACACACGGCTAAAATCAGTAGACAATGCGGGAAAATAGTGTTGAGGAACCAATAAGGTTGGCCATATTTGAAATTGAGGGCGTGGTTTAACATCCAGATTTAATCTCATTGGCTTCCTCGCATAATTTTCCCGGACTGTCAACTGATTTTATCCGTATGTCGTACTTTAACAATCCAATTAAAATTGTGTTCTTGAGTTTTTCTGTCACTCCGGAAATACACGAGTCTTGCCGATTGTAACTGACAAGCTTACTATTTGCTCCACACCTTGGGGGAAGGGCGACGTTACGAAACAAACAAATCGCTGAAGCTGGACCTCCCTTATAATACTAGTTTTCCTATGAGATTGACAAATTTTCGCTTTTACTTCCAGGGGACCTTTTTTCTATTGGTATTAACAGAAAATGGAACAGGGAACATTTATAGAGCTTTTAATTTTCTTTCTTTCTGATCTCTGGCAGTTCAAAGATAGAGTTATAATTCTGTTTTCCCATCAAATGAAAAATTTACCAGGCCAGTGCTCTGCGGCTATAATAAACTGAGACCTTTATTTTAGGGCAATAACTTGCTCTGGGTGTGGTCAAGTTACCGCTTAGTCATGATGGTGAATGTGAAATTATATCCCAAAAAAAAATAAAATTAATTTTAATTTTTTTCGATTTTTTGTATTCCTTCCAAGATATTAAGAAAACATAAAAAACAAGCCACGTTTTGGTCCACTACGATCGCAACTGTGATTCAAAGTTAGGGGAATTTTTCGGGTTATCCCTAAACATGTCCAAACAGATTTGCAAAATAAAATTTTATCTAATACTTCCCAAAAAAAAACCGTTCGTTGCCTAGACACTAATCAACGGATTCTATAGTGTGGATTCTATGGAATAAAAAATGGTACTGAGATAAAACTTGTAACATCTCTTAATTATAAAGAGTTAATGACAAAAGAAAATTGTTAATTTTGTCATTAAAAATATTATAAAAAAGTTAACAACTCTAAAAATAGTTAAAACAAAATTAAACAAAAAGAAAGTCATGCCTTATTATTATATTTTTTTAACAATTTATTAAATAAAAAAAATGTTTATTTCTAAATTTATAATTCGGAGTAAAAAGGTAATGTTTAAAAAAAGTTAACTCATCCTTCTTTTTAAATTATATCCACATTATTAGGGATTAACAGATAATTTCGTTTGTAATAAAACTTTCTGAATTAAATGTACGCAATAAACCATATTAAATAAACAAGTTTTGTCAGCGAATTTACCAAGAAAATACGATACGACGTATCATGTATAATACGACGTGTATATATTATATATATATATATATATAAAAATATATATATATATATATAATAATATATATATATAATAATATATATATATATATTACTATATATTAATAATATAGTTCGCGAAACGTACTTTTTGATTTTGGGTGCCTCAAAAACGAATTTTGGAAACTGTCCCGGGCGGCCCTCCCTTATATATGGAAACAACATGGCGAAGTCCAAAACATTTTATCAGCGAGACTTTTGATTATCATTTGAATTATTTAATTTGATGTAAGTGAATTATGTTTTCGACTATATACTTGGAAATTCGCTTCTATTGTGGCAGTATGCCACGTACAAAATCAGCAAAAATAATATCTTTGAATTTTTTTTAAGACAATTCGCTAAAATTTGGAAATGTGCATGACTCGTGTCAATATCCCACTTAATAAGCTATTTTGTTTGTTAATTATCATTAATGCATAATGCTTATATTGAATCATATTAATAAGTTTATAGTTGAAGCACGTTTAGAATTTTAATTAAAGTAGTGCTCCAATTTCACTGAAAGTTTAATAAATTTATTATTAGCCTTTCAAACATGTTTAAAGCATGCTTGTATTAAAACATTATTAAACATGACAGTAAGCTCAAAGCTGTTTAATGTCAACAAAATGAGTTAACTTTTTTATTTTTCTACCCCTTCTTCTATTTTAGAAACTGATAAGGGTTTAAAATATAAATATTGGAAGGTTTTTTTCTCATTTTAACGTTAAACCGTACTAAAGCCGTTCAGCATAACTTTTAATCGATATTATTAAACGTAATCTTTTTTACACTTTCATGATAGAAGATTTTAACATGTTCTTAAAAAGGTTTCAGAGAGCACTGCCACTAAGGAAAAACCGATTGATACAAAATGTGAAACACTTATTTTTTAATATACTTGTTATTTATTTTTATGTTTCGTCATTTATAAAGAAAAAATATTTATTTTTAATTTAATTTTAAAATGAGAAGTATCGTAGAAACCCTGAAACCTAGTTGTCATCCGTATTATTCGTTTTAGTTATTTATAAGTCATATTTATAAGTTATTTATAAGTCTTTATAAGTATTTTTTACTAAGGTTTCCATCTGCATGTGTGTGTGTGTATGTGTGCATGTGTGTGGGATTTATCGTAGTTCCCAGGGTGTTTAAAAGAATTGAAACTTAGACCAAAAATAAATCTACAGGCATAGTTAAGCTTTCTAAAAAATATCTTTTATGATAAACATAAAGAAATTCTTTATTTGCTTATAAGTACATTAGTACAATTGCATTGCAGAAAACATGAGTTATGTGTTATCCAGAGATCTACCAGCTTCAATTTGCCTCTCCGATTAAGATGAAGCCCATGTCTTGTATAGTCCGTGAATCGATTTAGCATTTGACTTTATTCTACTAAATGTAAATTTTTGTATAGTTAGTTACGTCGTCATTAACCGTCCATAGAATCAAATTCTTTGATAATATACTTTAAATTATGAATGGGGAACATCTGCCTATCCACAGTGGAGGCCTTTGTATGATTTCACCCGCTCAAAATTTTAGTATTTCCCCTCATTTTTTTGGTTTCTTAAAATAAGTCGTTACCTGTGGGTCGTGTGAAAAAATCGAACGAAACATTTTTTAAAGCTGATATAATTTCCAATTTATCCAGAGTGTATTTATCAAACCTAAAATTTGTGGGATTTCTAAAATTTTGTGCATGCGCAATCATATAAAGAAAACGATTGCACACGCAATCATTGCATGCGCAAATATGCGCAATCATATAGATGCCTTCACATTGGATAGGCAGACTAGCGTACCGAATCCGCGATAAGAAAAAGTTCCGAGATAACCTGTATCATTTTTTTACTTCTAATTTAGTTTTTCCTTTGATTTTGTGAAGCAAATAACATTAAATTTTCAAAAATTTAAAAGTTTCTTTTTTGTGGACTTATAAAATAATAAATAAATAAAAACAGATTAATTACTCAAAAGTCCTATATAATTATATATTAAAAAATATAGCATTTTTGTGTAATTAATCTGTTTTTATTTATTTATTAAATTTTCATTTCAAAAGTCGTGATACATAACTATATTTATTTTTATAAGGAAAATGAAATTTATTGGTATATAGAATAATAAGATCTACTAAATAGTTTAAAGACATTTTTATTTCATAGTGTTTAATTTTAAAATATATTACATGCAATTTTTATAAAGTATTAATTATTTTAATAAAATACTTTGAATAAAAGATTTTCCCTTATCTTTTTCATACTTATAATAATGAATGTTTATTATTAGATGGTTCAAACACGATTTAAAACCACTTGCCATACCCCGTGTCTGAACAAAGTTATCGTTACATACTTTGTGATAACATAAACAAGTGAGCATCCCCAGTGAGATTTGAACTTTTAACCTTCATGTGAAGAATCTAGCTACTAACTGAGCTAAAGAAAAATTGTGGAGTTAATAAATTGTCATGGCGACCAAGGTATTTTACCTTGGTAAAACCGTGGCGATATCCAACTGAATAAGCTATTTTTAACTTCAGTGTGCGCCGTGGAATGGTCTACAATATTAACAACACCAACTTCGTCTTTCCACCAATAAGCTTTAATTTAACTCTGAGCAAAAAAAAGCTAAAAATTTGCTCAGTGTTAAATTAAAGCTTATTGGTGGAAAGACGAAGTTGGTGTTGTTAATAAGCTATTTTTATTTTTCTTTCTTTAATTATACACAAATTTTCACATAGTTGTCCATGTGTGTAAGTTCGTGAGTATCTTAGTTCAAAAATCAGAAAAATGTTTAGTGCAATTAGAGATTTGGCACGCATGTAGTTTCATATATGCCATGATTTATATCAACATCAGCACTAGTTCAATTTTATAGATTGACTTCATTTTTTTTTTATTTTTTAAAAAATATAAAAAACAACCCTATTTAATTGTTCATACATGTATAACAATTATAAAACATATAAACTATTTAAAATATACAAAAAGAAACTATTTTTAAGAAAATAATATAACAGTAATTGAGTAAATAAAAAATCGGGTACGGGGTACCTCGGAAAGTTTTCTCATTACATCGGATTCGCTAAGCTCATCCTCCCTGCTTCGGACTTGTTTTGCTCGTCCTTAGAAATCCAGTTTGCCAAATTTATACTGCAACATGTCTTTGGACTCGCTTCGCTCGTCTTCAGATAGTAAATGCATCCGTATCATTCTCAGCGGTCACCCATACAGCACTGACCACGCTCAATCCTTCTTAATTTTTATGATCCAACCAAAACTTAAAAACTTATTTATTTGGTATAATATACACTTGTACGAAATTTCAACTCAATTGGCATATTTTTTAATATTTTTTTAAAAAACGTACACAAGTCATTTAATAAAAATTGAACAAATGCTGATAATGTGATAAAACATGGCACATATGCCAAATCTCAATCCAATCGCATAATTTTTCCGCATTTATGATTTTTCGGATTTTCGTTGAGCCATTATTGCGATTTAATCGTGTAATGACTAAATACAGCGGTAGTCTAGTTGATTTTTGTACGAAATTTCAACTCTCTTTATTAGGCGCTAAGATGACAACAGACACACACACACACACACAAACACACACACATAAAGACAGGAAACTTTACTAAAACCACTCAGGAGGCTTTAAAAACGCCTAAAACGGATAATTCCGGTGACTTCCCGGTTTCGAAATTTTTTTGCAAACACAATACTTTTCCTATATACCTACGGTGTAAATGAGGAAAAGTAATAATATAATTGAGCTGAAATATTGAATAATAATAATTGAAATTATTATTTCAATAGAAATATAGAAAAGTATTCTAATAGAATACTAATCGTTTCCATACAAACAGCAAGTTTGAGGTCATTGGTTGGATGAGAGTAAAACAAATGTATTTTATGGACGATTGAAGCGAATCCGAGGACGTCATGCAGTATAAATGAGATTTTTATATTCTAAGGACGAGCGAAGCAAGTCTGGAGAAGTGAGGACGGGCGTAGCGAATTCGATGTAGAGAGGAAAAGTTCCAAGGTACCCTGCAGGCCCGTAGTCTGGTAGGGGCCAGGGGGGCATCGCCTCTCTGACGAGTTAGATTTCAGCAGAATTCCCTTATAGATGAGTGAATTTTGTCCCCTTCTGGGATTGGTTTGGCCTTTCCTCCATTACAATTTTCCGCTGGCTACAGACCTGTTACCCGTTGCCCAATTCTTTTCTACAAGAGAAAAAAGTTAACCTTGTCTTCCTTGTAGATAAATTGCATTTATTTTGTTTATTTTATAGTTTGTACGGTAGAATTCAATTTATAGATAGTAGCCTATAGTCTAACAGTAGTTATAAACTATAGACTCTAGTTCATCACCGATTAACATGTAGTTTTCATGTTGAATACCCAATATATTTGAAACCAACATAAATAAAGTACAACATTGTATTAAATCCGGCAACTAAACTATGACAGTATTCTGTCTCTAAATTTCATGTGAGTGCACTACACCGATGTACTCCATGTTTAGTATAACCGCAAGGGTTTGATACTGAAACTATTATTAGCTTTATTTTCCAGCTTAGTTTTAAGCTTAAAATAATTGAATAGTTATTTCCATCTAGTAGTAGAGTCATGGTAAATTGAAAGATCTCAGCTCTAATTCAATAAATTTGTTAGAGGAATTAATAAGCTACTTATTATAACAACTTATGTAATGATTGAGCGATTGAGCACAAAATATATATAATATTATATATATAAATATTATAATATAAAATATATACTATAGTATATATATATATTATATATAATAATGTATATAAATATATATATATATAATATAATATATATAATATATAATATATATATATATATATATATATATATATATATATAATAATATAATATATATATATAATATATATAATATATATTATATATATATATATATATATATAATATATATATATAAATAGATATATATAAATATAGATATTATAATATAACTATATATATATAATATAATAAAAATTAATATTAATATATATATATATATATATATATAAATATAAATATAAAAATATATATATACATATATATATATATATATATATAAATATATATATACCAAAAATTTACCCAAGCATATAAAAATTATTAAATATTTTATTTATATTAATCCATAATAAATAATATATATATTATAGTGTAACACAGAGATAAATTAGTTGACAGCACGGGGAATTAATTCCAGGGAGCCAATGATGTTATTTCTGGATGTTAAACCACGCCCACCATTCTAAATCGGACCAACCTCATTGTTTCCTCAACACTATTTTTCAGTTAATTGATTTTAACCATGTGTTAAACAATAACAGATATTTGATACTTAAGTCTTGTTAGACGGGTTAGCTCGGAGCAAATACTCATCACATCGGATTCGATTCGCTTATCCTCCCTACTTCAGACTCCCTTCGTTCGTCCTTAGAATATAAAAATCACCAATGTTACAGTGAAACACGTCTTCGGACTCGCTTAGCTCGTCCTCAGATAGTGCATACATCCGTTTCATTGCTAGCGGTCATCACAGACACTGACCTTGCTATGATCAAACAAAAAAAATAATGAAAATACTTGTCGAATCGAAACGAAACTTGAAGCACATATTGCATTACGTACCGAAATTCAACTTATTGAATTATTTTACATTTCTTTAAAGAACGTACAAAACTCATTTAATAAGGAGTGAAGTAATGCTGAACTTGGCATATATATTAGTCTTATACATAGCTACATACGTGCCAAACCTCATATCGAAATTTTTTGCTGTGTTTATTGCGGGTTATTACGTCATAATTTTTTTTTCATTACAGCATATTATCCGGCAAAAAGCAAAAGCTTATTGGCTTTCCACATTATTTCTTTTGCTGTCAACTTATCATTACCTTTTGTTATTCTTAAAAATTCTTAAACCGCAGTTGAAACTAGGTTAGACGAGTCTAACACAGTGTTTTGATAAAATATCTTTGGTATTTAGGAGAATGCAAGCTGAATACAAGAGAGGATTTGCCAAAGGAATATCAACCGCTGTATTTAAATCCAAGTGACTTAAATCCAGCTCAGCCAGTAGGTGAAGGGCACCAGTCGCTATTAGTCATTCACAAAGGAAGCAATATAACACTCGTTTGCAATGGCGATGGTACGTTAAAAGTTTTCAGTTGTTTTAAGCATATTTTCAAAGAAAAAAATAGCGTATAAGGTTGAGGTCATATAGGGGGATTTGGGTAGATTTTTTGTAAGGGGGACTCACTAATCAAGAGGATATACATACATATATACATACATACCTACATATATATGAAAAAAAAATCCATAAACATTTTAGCCCGATCAGTGGTGAATAACAGATGCCGCCGGGCCTTTGAAGTTTTATAGGTGTCAAAATTCGTTAAAATTATGATGTTCGTGACAAATTTTTTTTCTGTAATTTTTTACATTATTTTCTAGGTAAAAACAATACTTAACCCACTATAATACGACACACGGCTAAAATCAATTGACAGCGCGCCAAAATCTCAATGCTTTTAACCCTCTTTTTTTAATAAAAAAATCCCTTCTTTTAAGTAACAAAAAAAAATCCCTACTCTGGCAACACTGAAAGTCAGGTTATGTTTTGAATTTTATTATTTGTTTATATTTGATATCGTATTTTTTATTTTTTAACAAATATTTATTTACTTTTTAAGTAGGAATATTGTTGTATCTTATAAATTTATCAACAGAGCCGATGAGAGCCCCCCCCCAAAAAAAAGAAGTTTCAGGCCTCTCAATGCAATGAGATAGGCTAATATGGGTTTATACTGCAATTTACCTCGCCTTTTTGCTGAACTATACTTTAGAAATGAACCTTTTGAAATTAGCTTTTTGAATTAAACCTTATGATATTTAGCTGAAATGAATGTTTTAGGAAATTATCTGTTATCCGGAGGAAAGCCAATTATCAATGCTGTTTGTGATAAAAGTGGTGGGTTTACGATAGAAGGGAGAGAAGTCACGCTCAAGACGATCACTTGCAAAAGCCCAGTGAAATCTTTTCTAAAAGATCTCGAAACTACTTGTGGAAATAATGCTAAACTCTATGAAGTTGGATTTCAGGTAAAACTGATTTAATTGGTTTTTATTTGTTTGAGAAAACTTTGTGAACTGAACACTGAACTGCAAGTTCTCTGTAGTATCATATTAACCTCAGTTAGGGTTGAACTGACTACGTTTTAGTAATCCCATAATGACGCCATCCCTATAAGCCGTGGTCGAATCTTCCACGGCCTCCTAGATTCATTGTAAAAAACTGTACATTGGATAAACAACAAACCTTTTTTTAACATTTGTTCTTATGAGATTTTTTTTGTTGTGTTAGTTTTTTTCAATTTTTTAGTAATTAGCCGAATTTGTGATTAAATGAAGCTTATTTTCGTAATCTAGAGAGCTGTACGTTCACAATGAGCCATCAAGTTTAAGTATTACCTTTTTATTATTAAAGTTACAGGTTTTTAAAGTTAAATAAAAATGTAGGTTCCATGTAGGTACGTCCATGTTTTCCATATGTGTCTCATGTACGTCCATGTTTGTGAATTTAAAATATTCCACCTGATATACTTACATTAAGTAGACTTTCATTTGCATTTTTTCAGTCCTCATTAAAACTTATACAACGCATTAATTAATTAAATTTGATTAGATAACTAAAAAAAAGAAATAGCAAGCTTTTCTAAATAAAAACCAAAGCTTTTTCCTTTCCTCATTTAACTATGAGGCATAAATCCTCTTGAAAAGAAAAATGTAATAAAACTTTCCTGAAAAGATATGATTTACATATCTTTTTTTTGAATTATTTCGAGAAGACGAAATATATACAAAGGGAGAAAGTATAAAAACTGTCCCTGTAAGATCAAAATTATTCTAAAGCAACAATAAAATTATAATCACAAAAGAAAATAGGGGATTGTCTCGTAAAAATGTTTTGCGGCAATGTTGCTAGCTATACTTGAGATTATCTTTGAAAATAAGAAGGAAAACCTTACTATAAAATTTAGCAATAAAACTGCTGAAAGAGAAAATACTAATGTATAGGATTTCAAATATTTCTTCTTCAAACACCGAGTTTAGAAAACCTCTTAGAGTGACAAAAGTATTTTTAATTTCTTATATTAAGAAGTATTCTAAATTTCCTAAATTAAGAAGTATCTTAATTTCCTATATTAAACATAATATATTTCACAAGAGGATTTAAAGACAGTGTGAGACCGGAG
The DNA here is from genome assembly GCA_018340805.1 of Microvelia longipes. NCBI lineage: Eukaryota > Metazoa > Arthropoda > Insecta > Hemiptera > Veliidae > Microvelia > Microvelia longipes. The sequence goes on along the minus strand of JACMZG010001913.1, from coordinate 12,564,084 downwards.
CGTTTTATAACAACTCTAATCATCAGAAAATTAAAATAAATTATTTTTAAAGCATAAAAGTTAATAGTGAAAAAGGTTTTAACACGACAGTGTTTATGAATTGGTTTAATCAAGTATTTTTATACGTCGGGTAAAATTGAAAAGGCCTTCGGCCTCTAGGCCGGTCCCCAGTGTCTTCATTGGGGTGGCCCCCTGTTTTTTCCAGTGGCCACTTTCCAAAAGACATTTTTGCTGAGTCATTATTTGGTTAATGACGACATACAGATTTCTTAAAACACAGAATTCAGATCCTTAAGAACGTCAATGTTTGAATTAAGTTTCATTCACTTGGTGTTTTTCACATTCTAAGGTCGAACGAATCTGGTCCTAAGTGAGTAGAATGAGCGATATTAAGTAAAATCATAATAGCGCACTAAAATATTAGAGAAGGCTTCGGCTCCCTTACTTATATATAAATGGTTGTAGGTCATTATTATAGGTTAATGACGTCACATATTTTCATAAACAATAGAGTTCTGGACATTAACGAGTTTGATTTTTGAACCAATTTTGATCTGAGAAAGCATTCCAAAGTATTTGTGTCCCATAGGAAAAAAAGTCGTGTACAAACGTGCACACACACACACACACACACACACACACACACACACACACACATATATATATATATATATATAATATATATATTATATATATATATATATATATATATATATATTATATATATATATATAAGGGTTGTCTGAAAAGTACAACCACATCATGAAGATGGCTTTATATATATATATATATATATATATATATATATATATATATATATATATATATATATATATATATATATTGTATTTTAATAATATTTAACTGTATTAGAAATAGTTAAATAACAGGCAAATTTGTGGCAATATATAATAGCAAGTAAAAGTCACAAACCAGGAACAATTAAAAATTACAATCCTGGAAGGCCCAGCCTCACCAGACCCCCCCCCCCCCTCCGCCACTCTGCTTCTTAGAACCGCTTAATCTCCTGAGACTGATGATGTTCAGATGCGACAGAAAATTAACTTTATTGTAAATTTATTAATAAGTTATATTAAAAAAATAATCTTCACCAATGGAGAGAGAATTTGTAAGTCTATAATAATTATTTTTGCCATAAGGCTGAGAAGTGTGTCTTTGTGTCACGGCAATTAGATTTACCGACGAGCGAAGCGAGTCGGGAAAAATTGTCAAGAAAAAAAGACATTGTCAGCCAGATGGCATACACTATTTTTTTAGGTAGCACTCATTAAATAAACTGCGCTATATACTTAATTGAAAAAAAAACAAAAAACGTCCAATTAACGTCGTCATTGAATTCATCCATAGCTTCACACTTTTACTCAAAAATGTAAAAGCTTTACAAATAAACACACAAAAATTGTCAATTAGAACACCTTTTAAAAACGAAAAAAAAATTAGTCTACGAACAAAAACAGAAACAAAATAAACGTTTTTAAAGAAACCTCATGAAGGTTTTACACAGATTGTTTTTTTTAACACGCTACATTACAGTAATGGCGGCAATATATGAATTACTTTTACGTCCTAGGAGTTTTTTTTACATTCATTATTATCCTCGGAGGTGAAAAGTACTAAATAATCTCCTATAACAATAATGATTGGCTTCTTATCCTTAAAACGGTTCAATAAAGTGCTCAATTACGTACTACCTTAAAAAATAATAATTTATATGTACACTGTAAACCCATCGTTATGATTAACAGTGGATTAAATTATAAGAATAAATCCATCGATTCTCCCTGTATTATATTTAAATGCGATGTAATCAATATTTAACATTGTCTACGACAAAAGACGTTAAAGAATGCGGAATACAACGCAGTTTTAATCGAGCATTATTGTAAGATTTGGTTTAATTAAAAACAATGATATTTCTACTAAACTATAAATAATTACTGAATAGAATAGAGGTTATCAACTAATTGCCAATTAGGTAAGAGAAGAGTCATTAGCAAACGAGAAAGAAACAACAGGGAAACGATAAATGTAGTGACAAGCGTAGGAATGAGTTTAAACCCAAGTCTTTCAGCTCTCATAAAATTGCATTAACTCTTTTGTCACGGCGTTGATGACTAGTAATGCCTGGCATAAGGAACTTACGTTAGAAAAATACACTCCATAAAATTAATGTCAAACAGGCGAGCAAAAATTAAATATTAAATAGAAAATTCGAGCGAGAATTGTTTTATAGCTAAAATGAAATCTTAGATTAATCTCAGACTTGATCAAGGGGACTTAAGTTCTAAAAAAAAATTAATGATTTATTCAATTAATGTATTTTAACTATTATTGTAGGCATCTTCAAAATCATTTTTAAGCTGTGATTTTTTTCGTCATTCCATTAATGTATTGTGTTTGTTTATTCTTTATTTATTTCAATAGTTTATTAATGTAGTTTGTATATAGATTCTGAAGATGCCTACAATGATAGGTGAAATACATTAATGAAATAAATCATTCTAAAACTTTTTATAGAACTAAAGTCCCCTTGATCAAACCTGAGATGGAGTTCTATAAACTTTCCAGTGCTACAAATAACAAACTGTTATTAGATTAATAACAAAAAAAATCATGTACAGAGTACCTCAGAACATTTCCTCATCACATCGGATTCGCAAAACTCATCATTCCTTTTTTAGACTCTCTTCGCTCGTCCTCAGGATATAAAAGTCGTTTGATTTGTATTGAACGACTTATAAAATTGCATATATTGCAACATTTTTGCAGAAAAGTGTGTACGTATTCTCTGATAGAAAATACATTATTTCATTCCTGGCATTCAACCATACATGCACTAACCACGCTCGATACTGCTTAACTTTTATGATCTAACAAAAAGTCATGGATATACATATGTATTTCCATTCACATTTATCTGGTCTAATTCGCAATTTTAATCATACATTGTTGCCTATAATAAAGGGTAAATTTATTTTGTATTAGGTTGGTAGCAGTTGGTTAAAAGTATTAAGGGCATGTTATGATCCAATCCTAATGACAACACGTTATGTTGTAGATCCATTGGTACAAGACGGCTCTGTTCAAGGCAATACCAGACCTGGATTCAGAGAAGGAATACAATCCTTGTACAAAGGATTATCTATGTCTACACTGTACAAAAAGGTAAACACATTTTAATTACTTAAAATTACAATAACAAGTAAACACATACTGATAAGGAGAGAGAACTGATAAGGAAGTAGAAAGAAAGGTTATGGGGTCTTTTCCTATTTAGTAATGTTTTTTGTTGATTTTATCAATGGTTTCAGGACCTGGAAAATGTAGCTCATTCTGTACTACTTTAAACCAAAATTTTCTGAAAATATCAGAAAAAATATATATGATAAAATGTTCTATAAAACGAGTGCTTAACCATCGAAATCGGATATTGTAGTAATCCGATTTTGATGATTAAGCAAAGTCATGGCTATAAAAAATATCAAAAAATTGATGATTTATGCAAAGTCAGAAAATTTCTTTGAAAACTTATTGGATTTTAAATTTCTAGGTTAATTAATGAAGACTTCAGTCCTGTAGAATTTTTTTTCTACAGGACTGAAACCATTGATAAAATCAACAAAAAAACATTACTAAATAGGAAAAGACCCTATAACCTTTCTTCCTAATTCCTTATCAGTTCCCTCTCCTTATCAGTATGTGTTTACTTGTTATTGTAATTTTAAGTAATTGCCTCTATGCCGTATTTTGGTGATTCCACTCAAAAAGTAATGAAAATATTCAAACCATATAACATAAAAATAGCACATAAGAACCCGTCAAATTTCAAGTCACGGTTTTTTTCAAAAACTAAAGATCCTATTTCCACCTTGCAACGTTCTAATGTTATTTATAGAGTACCTTGTAAAAACTGCCGAAAAACCTACACCGGAGAGACTTCTCAACTATTTTTAAACAGACTTAGACAACACAACAAAGATATGGACAACTTAAAAACTAATACTGCTATTTCGGAACATATGACAAAGAAAAATCATAAAATTGACAACGACCATGTTCAAGTACTTCACACTGAAAAACATTTCAATAAACGACGGATTCTAGAAAGCCTATATATAAAAACTGACCCCAATAGCATAAATAAAAAAACTGATACTAACAATATTAATAGTATATATGCAAACATTCTTAAAACAAAAAAAACCGATCAAAATTAGCCCCCCGTAATTTGCAAATCTTATTTTAGTTTTTAAATTCCACCAGACTTCCTATCTTTCCTAACCTTATTTCAATAATACCTTATCTGTTTATTTTTTGATTTTGTTCATTTACCTTTAGTTTTATTGTTTTTTTTTAAACTTGCTGTTGTTTTTTCCTTGTATTTCAAATTAATTTGTTTAACTGTGGTATAGTTTTTGTGATGTTCTTTTGGTTTTGGTATGCTTTACTAATTATTTATGGTGTTGATTGTTTGTTTTGGTTTTTGTTTACACTGAAGATGCCTGTCTTCACCATGCGAAACGTCTGTAAATAATGTTAATTTAAATAAAAAATTTCTACAGGACTGAAGTCTTCATTAATTAACCTAGAATTTTAATTCTTAACAGTCCAATAACTATTTTGTTAATTATTGGATTTTGTGCATTTTTTGGTTCAATTACAAAATGTCATACTTCACTTAGGACGAGTTAGAAAAAAAAACACTTGTTTTATAGCAAATTTTATGAGCTTTAAAAAATGTTGTTTTTACGTTTTGTATACGACCTACCGGAAACCAACTGTTGCAAGAAAACGAGTTTGGGTGATTTTCTATTATTTTGAGCGAGCGCATTCATAGGAAGGGCTCTACTCTGGGTAGACAGACTATGCTTTTCCTTCATAATTTAAGACATATATTCAGAAAAAAATAGTTTGAAGTAGTACACAATGAGTCACATTTTCGGCCCTGACTCACGGACTAGAAGAGCATTAGAAGTGGTCTTCGTTATTTTTCTTGTACGTTTAAGATTTGCCTAGGTGAGTAAAGAAAAGCATCTGAAGTGCTCATATTAATATACCTTTGGTACCTTTGGTTTATACCTTTGGCATAAACCACCGATTGTAGATAAAGAAAGATTACTTACCTGCTTCCTTCCACAATGTCTTCAAGGTTCTTGACAAACTATATTTTCTATAAAATACCCAACGAGAATTTTTCCTTTAGTTTAAGTGTAAAATGCTGTTAAGCCCTAAAACCTTAAAAAAGACTATAATGTTTCCTTCTGTTATCTCACGGGCTTTGGCAAAAAGGACAACTAGTCCCTAGTCTTAAAACCACCTCTATTTCAAAACTAAGTCCCCACATTGTTATAAATAATAAGGGTAAAGTGTTACTTAAATTTGTAAGTACTTGTTTTACTCTCATGTTGTAAAATTCTGAGGGTACAAGGTAAAGACAAGGTAACTAAAGCACTAGTTATTGCCTTCGTAAACAAAATTAAAAAGAATACAATTTATAAGAAGGAAAAGGAAATATACGATGAAGTTTAGTTAAAATCAAATTTTGGACGTGATATTTAATATTATCAATTAAGATTATTAATTTAAAATAAAAATGAGACGTCAGATACGAGTTACCTCGGATATTTGTATCGGATTTTATCGGTAATCGTTCCGCTTAAAAAATTGAAAAAACATTTATGGACATAGAATGTAAATAAGTTTCAACTTAATGTAAAAATGTAATTGGTATTTAAGTGATAGCGCCTGCCATATTAAGAGATAGATTAAAATGAATAACGTAAATGTATTGATGGTTTAGTATGTGTATGATAAAAACTGGATTAGTTAAAGTTTAAAGAATATAATATAAGCCATAAGCAGAGACTATTAGTTCTAAGTACTCCGTGCCATAAGCCTTAATTTTGAGAAGCCATTTCGAGGTTAGCCATGGTATTTATTTAGTTGGTTTCCTAGACTTGCCGAAGGGAAAAACTAGAAAGAGACTTAATAATAATTAACTGCAGCGGGAGCAACTTACTGCTCGTAAGCAACACGTTGTTTTCTCGCGGTAAGTTTAAGATTTTACCTCAAAGAGGGATAAAAATAGTATAATAAGAAATAGCGAGTCAGCATTATTTAGGTTTTTAATTATATTGTAACAAATATTTTGATAACTACAAATGTTAAATTGAAACTCCTAATAAGCAAAATGCAATAATTAGTTTAATTGTTATCTCTTGCATTTTATAGAGCAAACAAAAAGCAATGCTAGAAAGACAACTAGACACAGATGAGTACATAGATGATAAAGACCAATTTCTCGCAAAAGGACATTTAGCAGCTGATGCCGATTTTCTCTATTCTAATTATCAGCATGCTACTTACTACTTTATCAATGCAGCACCACAGTGGCAAACTATCAACTCTGGCAATTGGGCTGTGGTTGAAAGAAGAGTCAAGCAGATAGCTGCTAAGGTACATGGTTAAAAACATTATTAGTGGTACATAATGCAATATATATATATATATATATAATATATATATATTATATATATATATATATTATATATATATATATATATATAATATATATATATATATGCAGGGTGTTTCATATAAAGAGTCCATCAAAGAAAGAGGTGATAGTACTCCTCAGAGGGAACAAAAAATGTTTTATTATATAAACCCCGACCTTCAACCGTTTTTCCACAAGGTCAATTTTAAAATGTTAAAAAAATATTTGATCTCACATCATCAAATTGTTAATAGCGTTTAAACTGTTCAAGCTAGAAAGGTGAAATTAATCTCGTTGGAAATCTAAGTAAATTTTCTAAATGACAAATTATTGACCATGTCAAATATTTTGGAACTACTGCCCAAAATTTTGCTTTAAAAATGATTTTTTGCATAAATAAAATTGTATTGAATTTTTATGGTAAGGCATTAGAGGAAGACACAGATGAGCAAAAGTTTAGCCTAGATTGCCCTTTAAGAAAATCTAAATATTTTTATACATTCTATAGTCAAAAATATAAGATATTGCAGCAAGAAGTTGCAAAAACTGATGATTTTTGTGTTGTTAAAATAACAGTGTGTTATTTTAACAATTTTTTTTCGAAAGGGAACTAATAATAAGCTATTTAAACTGTAAGGGGCAAAATAAACATATTTTATTCTTAAACTTTTTTTCTCTAAAACCACTCTTTCCCCCCGTTTTAGAGATTTTTTATTATTTTGTGTACTACTATACCAAAAATTAGTTTTTCCCAAGAGAATATAGCAATCATAAGAGAAGTTTTTTCCGTTCTTGGCTAAACTTTTTGCTCATCTCTTACTTCCTCTAAAGCCTTACCATAAAAGTCAATTATTGCAAAAAATCATTTTTCATGCAAATGTTTGGGCAGTAGTTCCAAAATATTTGACATAGGGAATAGTTCGTCCTTTAGAAAATTTACTCAGATTTCCAACGAGACCAATTTCACCTATCTAGCTTGAACAGTTAAAATCCAAATCCTGTACAGTGAAAGCTTAGCTAATAGTTTATATAAACGATAACCGACTCTTAATTGGTTTTATCAAATAAACAAGATTACTTCTTTAAAAAAAAATACATTTTTATATTTGTTCCTTAAAAAAAATAATTTATCAAATTATGCTGACGTCGGAAAAACTCGGAATAAATTTACTTTTTAAAAACTTTTTTAGGCTATTTTTTCAAACAAAGTAATGAAGCGTTAAAAATACCAAACGAAGCATTGACTAATTTTCAACAGTTTATTTTTAAAGTTATGCGTATAAGTTTTTTATGCTAATTATAAAACTTTAAGAAATAATATAAAGAATTTAACATGAAAGCCTTTGATTTTCCATTTGATTTTTCTTTTGATTTATTTCTTCTTGGAAACAATTTTTAATCAAACTCATAAACTTTTCCTTTTTTAACTTGTAACTCTTTAGCTATGCTTGTATCTGGCACGTAATTCTAACATGTTTGTGAATTTTATAATATAATTGTTTCATGAGTTAAAAAACTCTTCTTATATTACTTGAAATTGTGAATAACTTAAAAAAACATAAGACCTTTTGCAACATACTGATATATTACCATACAGGCATACCATATCTTAATACTTTGAGAAGCTTGAAACATCTTATTGGGGCTCTAAAGGGCTCTGTGTAACCTCAATCAAACCTCCTCTAAGTGTGTCTTAAGGTCATAATATAAGTTTGTGTTTTATTTTGTATTTTAAATGTACTATTACATAAGTTAATTAAATTTTGCAACGTTGATTTCATAATACTAATTTTCGAAGGTGTTCAAGTTAGTTTTTTCGATGTTTCGGCATATATATATATATATATATTATATATATATATATATATATATTATTATATAATACATATATATATTTTATATATATAAAATATATAATATTTTCTTAATTTCTTCGATGATTAGGTGAAAATCTTTATATTAAACTATACTCACAAATGAATTTTTAATTTATTTAAATTTCGTTTTTCTTTTAGAAAGGAAGAAAAGCAAGTGTAACAACGGGGACATTTGGAGTTCTTAAACTTAAGGATTCGTCAGGAATCGAACAAAGTATTTATTTGGATTTCGAGGGAGCTCGAGTTCCAGTTCCTTTGTTCTTCTGGAAAGCCGTGGTCATCGATTCAGAAGGCATTGTCTTTATTTCCAGCAACAATCCTTTTGATGGTCCACCGAAAACACCACTCTGCAAAGATATCTGTCCATTGAATGGGTGGAAGTTCGGTAGAGATGTTAAATTAGGCAAGATCATCTGTTGTTCAGTACAAGATGCTAAAAAAGCCATTCAGTTCATGCCTAATATTAAAGTTAATTCAGTATTATCTTGGAGATAACAAAAATTATAGGGGAATGAAAAGCTAATACCAAAAATACTAATTAATAATAGAACGAAATTTTGCAAAAAATATTTTTTGCAATTTAATAACAAGACTATGTTTTAAATCAAGGGCCCCGTTAAACAAAAGTACAAGTCTTGTATACTTCAAGAGAAAAGCTAAAAGTTTACAAATAATTGTAAGAAATTTGTTTCACTAATGTCTAAAAGTTGAATGGTAATATAAAGTGGTTTTTATACAATTTTCTAAAAAAAAAACTTTATTAGGTTACAAGTTTTACCGCAAGGATCTCTTATGTATATGATCTCCTATAATTGTGTCAAATTCTATTAAAATTTGATTATCTCCCCTTCAAATCTTACAAACCATTGTACAGAAAACTTGTAAGTACAAGTGTCAAAATAATGCGTTTCTAGAATGTACAAGAAATTTTTTTTATGAATTAACCAAGATGTTAATAATTTATAAGGTGATTCAATTCGATGTAAATAAACCAAACGCATTCAGAGGTTATAACCTGATGGTTTTATGAATGACGTGTGACGTCATTGCAGGAATCGGTATAGGCGGTCAACATTGAAAATTTACTATTTATTCCTGCAATGACGTCAATACTGGACTATAACCTAACATGTCAAAACAATTCATTTCATTCATAAAAACCCTCCAATTGAATCACCTTATAAATTTTATCAGCTTGTTATTAACATCATATTTTTTTAACAGTATTATGTCAAAATACTAATAAATCCCAGTTTCATTCATGATCACATTGTTTCAAATGCAATATTGTTAAAAACAACGTTCTAAAAACTCATATTAAGTACTATATTACTCATAAACTTAAAAGTTGACGATACAAAGTAAGTTGTTTAAATTTAAATAACTTATATTAGTAATCAGAATAATAAAATAAGCCTCTCCACTGATGTATTATTTATTATTTATTTTATTTATTATTAAATAAGACATCAGTGGAGAAATTTATTTTATTATTCTGAACATAATGAACTCCTCTAGTGCTCATACTTTTAATCCTATATTAGTGAGTAAAATTAACTTGTAACTCAATTTACCTAGGTTCGGACTTCAGTAGAAATATTACAAGTATTGTTGCAAATACTATATTTATAGTAAAGTATTTTTTGTAGTAGACATAAAAATGCTATTTGTGAATAAGAGAAATGCTACAAATGTACAAGATCATCCTTGGTGACACTCGTACATTTGTCTAAAAAATTGTTTTTCCCAATTTTTGTACCTACAAGACTTGATTTTTAGTAAATCGTAGCCCTGATCAGTTAGTTCTATCAACAAAAAGAACTACTTCAGTTTAGTTAAACTTAGTTTTAAAAAGAGTTGATGATAAAGCTCTTAAATTATCATGTCTGATCAGAAACTTCTATTCTTCACACTCTCTTCAAAATAAACTACTTCAGTCAAGTTTAACTTCATTTTAAAATCCATACTTGAAAAAACTTTGAAGCTATTTTATTTATGAATTTACTATATTATACTCAAGATCAGTATTATACTTCTTTTTAAATGTTACATTATAGTATTTACTTATTTATTAATTTAATAATTTATTTATTTATTTGTGCACTGATAATGCGAAGACTTTCGTAGTTATTGTAATGATTAATGAGCTAGTAGTAGTGACTGCTTCAAAGTATATGATGAATCCAATATTTCGCTTCTATTATAATAAAAATGAATGTTGATCATTTTTGAGGAATTTATTTTGAAAAATACTACTAGACATTCCTACATCGACTGTGACATTCCTGAATTGACACAGCAGGAGTCGGACCTGAGGGTGTGTCAGAAATTTAATTCAGAGGTCTCTTATTACGAAAAAATAGGGTTCGCTAAACTTAGTCTGTATAAAATGAACTTAACGATCCCAGGTAAAATAGGATTTAAAATTTACACTGATGGAGTCACCACAGTTTGACCTAATAGTTATTAACATAGCGAAAAAGAATAGTAAGTTTTTACTTCCAGAGCAGTCAAGTAGGTTCCTGAGGCTAAACCATGAAGGTCATCCCGTAGTCAGTTAACTCACGAGGCGATGCCTCGATTAATTTCTTATCGAGATCAACGACCTGTTTCTCCCATGATATAAGTTAAGACTTTTGCCTCCAGGAGGAAGGAAATAGTATAATAACAAACAGCGACTGTTTCCTATTATGTTTAAAGTTACTTATGCTGTTTGTTATAAAATCGCTGTATGCTTTAATAAAGTTACCTTTTGATTTATTGATCAATAAATAATTTCTTACTAAGTTTGTCTTCTCAATTACATTTAAAAAATTAATGTAAATTTTTACTTGTTTAAGAAATCAATCGAACTAGAAAATGAATTATACGAAATATTTCATAAATAGAAATTTAGCCATTTTAGATCTAAAACTTTAACAATAAACAAGCAAAATGTTTAAATTATTTTATATACACGGTGCACGGTGATAAAACTTATTAAAACAGTGTAATTAGACCAGGAGTTATGTTTCACTTTTCTCCCTCTACAAGAGGGAGAAAAGTACACTTTTTCTCCCTGCTGGAGGTAAAACTATTATAATACCTTTTTATATTCCTTCATTAAAATAAACATAATAAGCTTATCAATTAACCTTTAAGCTCCTTAAAAAAGTTTATATAATTCCTAAAAAAAATAAAATAGAACTACAAACCTAAAAAATGCTTATGTATTTATTTTTAATTATTGTATAAGCTATTTTAAAATTATTTTGTTCGTTTTATTGTGGAAATAAAGAATATTATTTATTTATTTTTAACTAATGTAATTATTAATAATGACCTAACAAAATTATTATCCTGACTATTTAAAGAAAAATAATGAATTAGTAGAATGGTTTTAAATTAACAAAGAAATAAAAAATATGTGTAGGCAGAGCTTTTTTGCAAAATTAAAAATACTAAGCCACAGGTATTAATAATATTTTAATGAGACATTTTAATTATAATTGACTTACTATACATAATAATTCTATAATCCTACGTTCTATTTTTAATTTGAAAAAAAAAAACAGGTTAAGCTGTGATAAACCACTTTAAAAATAGACATTTGTTAAATCTGAAAACAAGACTTTTAAAAAATCGTATTTCCTTTCCCTTCTTTGTAGTCAATAATGCCATCGAGGCTAAGGCCCGTATTCAAAGACATTTTCCTAACACAGCGGATTTATTTATAACTATTAGTGGGTTATATTTTATTGCTTAAGGTAACCTACCTTTTATTTGCAGACTCCTAGCTGATTTATCCTATTGCAAAACCGCTTCACAGTTTTGTTAGTAAAATTAAGTTGAGGGGGGAAATCACTCTTATCGCATGTGATAGCAATTATCGTGGTATTTTAATATTTTAACAATGTGATAATTATATTTTAAATTATTCAAACAAAATATTAGTGGTTGTTTTTGTGTTTTAAAATATTTTGTACCTATCAGTTATGAAAAAGCAACAAGCATTTTCAAGTGCTTGTTGTTCACCTTAGATTACATTCAATTTATGAAATTATTACATCGAATTTGAGGAAATAGTTATTCTTGTATTAAAATATGTACTAACTTTGATAAAAAAAAAAACATTATTAAAGCACTTCATTCAGTATTCTCAACATCGTATACTGCCCAAAATCGGATTCACACGTCCCAACTGTAAGATAATATATGGGATTTGCCGCTCTGCGGCCTTGGCGTTTTGCGCCTAACTTGAGACGCGTTGTTTGCGCTAGGGGCCACATGGTTGTGGTCTTTATCAGTTCCACATATTGTTTAGATAAATGCCACACTGCCGCGATATAAGCGAATTTTCAAATGTATTAGTCAAAAAACGCGATTGTTTACATTGTGTTATATATGTAAATCATTAAAACCGGAACTAATATTGCTAAGAATATGTAAATTTGTATTTTAAAACCATACGGTAGTACATATGTAAAAATTTTATTCCCATCTAAACACTTTATAAAGATTTGTGATTATTTGAAATGTTTGTGGGGTCATTATTGTGGGTTCTCAAAAGGGTTCTGGACATTAAGAAGGATGAGTTTTGTACCAAGTTTCATTACGATTCGAGAAAACGTTCAAAAGTTATCGTGTACCATAGGAACATCTCAAAAAATGCATTCTCTACCCCTACCCTCCTTCATGACCCCAACCTCATAAGCCCTTTTTTCTTCGGAAATTCTCTAAAAGAACAATTTTTGTCCTTTTTGTCTTCTTTTTTTCTTTATTCTCCAGTCTTCTTCTCTCTTTTCCCCTTTTTTATGGACTCTGGGGAAGGGGCGATTGTCCCCATCGCCCCCCCCCAGAATCTGCGCCTGCTTTCCATATCCATTAACTGATTGTAATCATTATTACAATCAGTTACATTATAATAAAATTATGTATGCATATTTATTCGTAATTCTTATTCACTACTATTCCTATTGTATTATTTTATCTCAATTATTATCTCATTGATTGATTTATATGCAGTGTACGTATCAATTATTGTAATAAGATGTCTCACAAGTGTATTTTCATAAATGCATACAGTTTCTCTCTTAACACATCCCACACCGAACATTCCTACTGAAACAAGACAAAACAATACTTCTCCTAAATACATTCGCTAGTGAGTGAGGTAAAGTAAAAATAATTTCGGTATCAATAATAATTATTTTGTTTTGGTCCTGCTTTAATAAAACGCTAATTTTGTCATTTTTAAAGATCTTAATGAACCATTAGTGATACGTATAATTTATATCCTGATATATTATTTTAATGAAGAAATTTTTAATTAATGGTAATTTCCAAAATATAAGCGGTTATTCAAATTAGTAGTATTAGGATTGCGTTGATTAATATGAGACAAGTTAAGAAATAGAAGAAACAAATGTAATAATAACTGGTGCGCAATTATTACCGTCCTCTTCCTTTTAATTCTTTAGATAAATATTATAATATAACACACGGCTAAAATCAATTGACAGCGCGCCAAAATTTCAATGCTCTCAACCCTCTTTTTTTAACAAAAAAATCCCTTCTTTTAAATAACAAAAAAAATCCCTACTCTGGCAACACTGAAAGTCAGGTTATGTTTTGAATTTTATTATTTTTTGATATTTGATATCATATTTTTTTTAAATATTTATTTACTTTTTAAGTAGTAATATTGTTGTATCTTATAAATTTACCAACTAAGTGTTGCTTTAAATTTGTTCGGGAAGTATGAATTAAGTGGAGTTAAAGTTGTTAATTACGTAATGCAATGGATCATAATAGTTCTATTATGAAAGTTTATTTAAATCGTTAGCTATAATTACTTTTCCCGAAGAAACTGCATATTGTGTCATATTATAGAAATAATATGACACAAAAAACTTTATGACTTAAAAAAGTCAAGACTATCATCTATTGAAAAACATGGCATTTTCAAAAAAAAAAATGCTGTCTTTTGGTTGACACACCACAGACCCAGCGGTGTACTCTAAGAGCAAGAAATGCTTGAAAAAATACGTCAATGTCCATGCGTCAAATAGAGGCACTCAGATCATATAACAACTCTGCAATAATTGGATGAATTGAACAGATTGCAATGAAACGAAACCAACTCAAACAGATCAATATGCACAAGGAGAGAAATAAAAGCGACGCAAGGAAACAAATGTTTACAACCAGTGTTGCCTTTTTATGATTTTATTTAAGGAAAAGGTTTTTTTTTACTGAGGTTGGCATGAAGTGGAGGGAAAAGGGGTGCGGTCGGTCTAAACCAATAGAATTCTTTCCCTCCCACATTTTTTAGTGCGGTGTTAATTCATTTTAGCCGTGTGTTATACAATAGTAAAAACTTATTCTGTCGCCATAATAATCCAAAATCTGCGCTTTAAAAATAACAGACAGATAAGTTTGTAAAAACCACTTAGAAGGTCTTTAAAACACCTTAAAAAGATAATTACGGTGACAACCAAATTTCGGATGTTTCTACAAACACATTGCTTTTCCTATACGCTAAAGGTATAAATAAGGGAAATTGAAAACAAAAGCAATGTGCGAAAATCCGGCAAAGACTGGTCTGTAATAACCTTCAGGCACTCTTAGAGGTGGTTACAATTAGGCTACATAGTGCCTTAGGGGCTCTAGAAAATGTTCCAACCCTTCCCAATGTAATGACACTGGGGACTAGTATATGCTCTCCCTAGATTTACTAGTAATACGACACACCATAGAGATATATACTAGAGGGGACATAGCCTATCTCAATACATTGTGAGTCCTGAAACATCTTTTTAGGGCTCTCAGGGGCTCTGTGTAACCTCATTTAAACCTTCTTCAAGAGTGAAGGTTGTAATAAATCGATTGATTTTGGCTTCCCGCACATTGTTTGTGCTCTGATTTGTATTTTTAACCTACTCCTATATAAGTTTGTACTATATAAGTGTATTGTAAATTTGTACTGACTATTTGATTGTATCGTAAGTGGTCAGGTTACTTTTTAGATGTTTCACAATTTAACCGATAGGGCCCCTCTAGTAATATCTCTATGCGACTCACGGCTAAAATCAGTTGACAGCGAGGGAAAATAATGCGAGGGAGACCATGAGTTTAGCTCGGGATATTAAACCACTCCCACAATTTCAAATCTGGACAACGTTATTGGTTTCTCAACAATATTTTACCCGCGCTGTCAACTGATTTTAGCCGTGTGTCGTAGAATAGTACATCTTTATGATCTATTTCTTTAAATTGTATTATGTCTTTTGTTTATTATTTTATCATTTAATGTCATCTGTCAGTGTTGTCATGGTAATAAGTTTGTTATGACTTAAAAAAATATAAAGAAATACAGTTAGTTCTTGTTATACCATTAATGAAGACGTTTTTATTTACTTTAATGTAATTAATACATAATAAATCTGGCGACGAGGATTAAAACTTCGCACCATGGAACAACAACAGCTCAACTCTTTGATCGGAGCATTAACCAGCTTGGTTGCATCTCTACAACAAGCACCAGGTAATAATCAAAATACTTCTGTTAAAGAACAATTAAAAACTCAATCTATACAATTTGAAAAGTATGATGAAACTGTAGAGAGCTTTGAAAACTATATTTTACGTTTAGAAAACTATTTTAAACTTAAAGGTTTGACTAATAATAACAAAGATACAGATGAAGCTAAAGTTATGGTTTTAATAAATTGCCTTGGAGGTAAATATTTTCAACTGTTAACAAATCTCACATCACCGGATACACCGGATAGTAAATTATATGGAGAACTAACAAAACTCTTAAAAAACCATCTAGCTCCTAGAATCAACATATTAGCGCTACAACATAAGTTCCTATCTAGAAAGCAAAAACCGGATGAACAAATAAATCAATATGTTACCGAATTGAAAGAACTGATCAAACCATGTCAGTTCAAGGCTAAATGTGAACAGAAAGATTGCTCTGTTTCTATGATGAACCAACTCTTAAGAGCTCAGTTTATACGGGGACTGCTCGATACAGACATACGTCAAGCTATTTTGCAGTGTGCAGAAATAGACTTTGAAAAAGCTCAGGAACTAGCGCTAGCTATCGAAAGCTCTAAAGTACAGAACTCAGAAACGTTTAATGAGAACCCAAGTACAAGTAGAGATGTTTATAAGCTCTACCAAAATTCGAGATCTCGATCTAGGTCTAACTCTTCTCGTGCTACTTCTTGGACAACACAAAGCAGCCCTCAACAATCTCCTAATCTGATTAGAAAATTAGGGTTGCACGGCCTCTGCTTACACTGCGGCCGGACTTCTCATCGTACTACAGACTGTCAGGTAAAGGATAAGCTGTACTGCTCTAGCTGTTCAAAACGCCGACATGTGTCAAAAGTATGTATCACGACTCTTAAAAAACAGCTTAGTCGAAATGTGCAAAACATAGACCGTGACTCCGACTCTGATACACCATCAGTCACCTCTGAAGATGAAATTCATAATGTTATTGACATTTTTACAGAATCAATTACACATAAGTATGAACCAAAAATGATGATAGAAGTACAATTAAAGAAGAAAAACTTTTCTTTTGAATGTGATACGGGTAGTCCTATAACTATTATTGGTAAGACAGATTTTGATAAGTTACAACTCAATACACCGTTAGAGCCAACTCCATTACAACTCAGATCGTACACAGGGCACATTTTTAAACCCTTAGGATACATAAAAGTCCCTATAACATTTAAGAATATACACATTACAGGAGACTTATACGTAGTACCTACAAATAGTAGTCCTATTATGGGCCGTAATTGGATAAGAGCTTTGAACATAAATATACAAGACATTTCACACATTAAGAAAACAAACATACAACAATCAAACACAAACCCACACATGCACCGTTATCAATTGAGCAAGTAATAAATGAATATGAAGATGTGTTTACACCAAAAGTTGGGAAGTTACCTGATTATCTCGGATCGTTACGCCTAAAGCAGGATGCGAAACCAGTTTATCAAACCTAGGCCAGTCCCCTATGCATTAATTGAGAAAGTGGAGGAAGAACTCGATCGCTTAGAAGCTGAAAAGATAATTGAGAAGACAGATCAAGCAGAATGGGGACTCCACTAGTAATAGTCCCAAAGAGTGATGGGAAATCAGTCCGCATTTGTGCCGATTACAAAACAACAGTTAACCCGCAACTTCATGATAATCGTTACCCAATACCAAAGATAGACGACATTTTTCCTAAAATGAGAAACGGAAAATTCTTCTGTACTTTAGATGTATATAAGGCCTACTTACATTTACAGATGGATGAAGACAGCTCAAAAATACAAGCCATATCGACACATCGAGGGTCATACCTTACTAAGAGATTTTTTTGGTATTAAAACAGCACCAAATGAATTTCATCGGGTGATGGATCAGGTATTGGCAGGATTAGATGGTTTGCCGCATACTTCGATGATATTATCGTGCAAGGCTCTACTAGAGAAGAGTGTATGAAACGATTACTACAAGTGTTACAGCGATTAAGAAAAACACGATTTACACCTCAACAAAGACAAATGTAAATTTTTCCAGAAAAAAATAAAATATCTCGGACATATTATCTCAGAACATGGACTTGAAAAAGACGAAAGTAAAGTAAAAGCTGTACTCAAAGCACCTCAACCTCAAAATTCAGATCAAGTCAAACAGTTTCTTGGACTCGTTCTATATTACTCAAAATTTTTACCTTCGGCGTCTACATGGCTACATCCCTTAAACAAACTTTTACGGAAAGGAACTAAATTTATATGGTCAAATGAGTGTGAGAAAGCATTTAAAAAAGCTAAAACAGAAATTGCAAGTAACAGAATACTAATGCCATTCACACCAGAGCTACCAGTTACACTTGCAACAGACGCTAGTCCTTTCGGAGTATCGGGAGTTCTATCACATAAGTTACCCAATGGTGATGAACGACCCATTGCTTTTGCGTCTAGATCCTTGACTAAGGCAGAACAAAATTACAGCCAACTTGACAGGGAAGCTCTTGCCATATACTGGTCATTCAAAAAGTTTTTTCAATTTATTTATGGCAGAAAATTTACTCTTATCGTTGATAACAAACCCCTGTCCATGATATTTAACCCTAGCAAACAACTACCGGTCTTATCTGCAGGAAGAATGCTACGCTATGCTCAATTCATGTCTGGATTTGATTATACAATACAACATCGCAAATCTCAGGAACATCAAAATGCTGATTATTTTTCTAGGAACCCGTTAAATATTAACAATAACACGTACACTTATAATGATGAGGATTACATTTTTCTAAAAGCACAAATAAATCATATTACCACAGACACAATAACATATAGACAAAAAAATTAGAAACAAGTAAGGACGCTAACTTATCAGACTTAAAACAAAAGTTACTAGATGGGACATTACGTGACCCTGAATGGACTTTACAAGACGGCATTATTTTTCGAAGTCACAGAGTAGTGATCCCACGCATACTACAACCAGCAATGTTAAAAGAACTTCATTCGACCCATATCGGAATTGTGAAAATGAAAGCTATCGCAAGAAGGTACTGCTACTGGAAGGGCATCGACAGTGATATAGAGGATCTAGTAAAAAGTTGCTCTGCATGTAGTAAAGTGCAAAGAAATCCCACTAAAGCTCCTCTTCATCAATGGGAACCTCCAAGCAAAAACTGGCAAAGGATTCATATAGACTACGCTGGACCCTTCTTAGATCACCAGTTTCTTCTAATTGTTGACGCCAAATCTAAATGGCCTGAAATTTTTTGCATGAAACGATCACCAACATCCATTTCATCTATTCAGTACTTGAAGGAAACATTTAGCAGACTTGGTTTACCAGAAATACTAGTAAGTGACAATGCTTCAATATTTAAATCCGAAGAATTTAAGCAATTTTGCTATGAACACGGAATACAGCGTAAGACAATAGCACCAGGGCACCCTGCAACCAACGGTCAGGCTGAACGTTTTGTTCAAACTCTAAAGCAGAAATTAAAAGCAATGTCATTAGAACCAGGCACGTTACAAGAGAAATTACAACAAATTTTATTTAAATACAGAACCACTCCTCTAGAGGACAACAAAACACTGCAGAACATCTTTATGGACACAACTTACGAACTAAACTTGACTTAATCCAGCCTCCTGACACTAAACCCTCAGATGTACGACCTTCGAGTTTTAAGAAATCATTTAAAGTGGGGGAGAGAATTATGTCCCGAAATTATGCAGGATCTTCAAAGTGGCAGTTTGGTGTTATACTAAAAAAATTAGGTAACCTGCATTATATTGTTCAACTAGACAGTGGTTACCAGCTAAAAAGACACTATAACCAACTGCGAAGTTGCAGGGTTAGCCAGAAAACAGAAAACCCAAATATTGGTACGAAAAAAGTACATTTTAATCCCACAGTCACGTACCATGAACATGAAACGCAATTGCGTAGACCAACTGACCAGTGTGACACCTCCCCAGAAAGTCCGTCTACTCCATCACCCAGACATCAGGTCCATCAACCTGGGAGACAGGTGCAGAATGAACTCCAGGGATTAAGGCGCTCCACTAGAATCAGAAGACCTCCTGAGAGACTGATGTATTACCACTAGTTCAATCTCAACTAAGTGCCGGAGAATCTATTATGTCTTTTGTTTATTATTTTATCATTTAATGTCATCTGTCAGTGTTGTCATGGTAATAAGTTTGTTATGACTTAAAAAATATAAAGAAATACAGTTAGTTCTTGTTATACCATTAATGAAGACGTTTTTATTTACTTTAATGTAATTAATACATAATAAATTGGCTGTATAAGGATGCCGAGTGTCTGGACGAAGAATGCTTACTAAGAATAATCTAAAATATTAGAAATAAACGACACTATACAGACACGGCTGGCGAGCAGCAAGTGGAGCATGCAATGTAAATTTATACGCATTACTAAATCTTCTTGATCCCAGTGACTTGCTAAATAAAAGCTAATTATAATTTGATTAATTATTCTCTTATGGAAATCTGCATCAGACATAAACAACGTATAATGTCCAAACATTATAGGTATAGTATAACTTAAGGCAAAGCCAATAGTATATCCAACCACGCACAAGTAGCTAGTCGTACGGTCCTTACTTTTTAATTTAAATCACAATTGATGCTACAGTTTAAACGATAAATCGCAAAAGGTAGTTACGCCATTTGAGAAATGAGTTTCAAAACAGTTGTACAGATGAACCATATAATTCCCCATAAGACTGAATGGGATGTCGTAGCAGCAGAACAAAATATATAACAGTAGAGAAAAGGGTGTGGAGATGAACCAACTGTTTAAACCAGGCAAGTGCGAACAAATTTGAGCCCTTTTTTACCAGCACTGATCTGCTTAACCTCATTTGAGTGCCGAAGTCATACGCACTTTTGTTGGTCTGTATTGTATAATGTATCTCAGTGTTTAGTTCTGAAGGGAAAACGTAAATACACATTAGCTCTCAGTTTTTTCACTGAGATGTGTGGTATAATGGGTCACAATGGAAAAAACACCTTATAAGAGTGTTCTGGAAAAAAAGAGAGTGTCCAACGGAAAAAAATTAGTACTATAATTGGGCACAAGCGACCAATATAGGAGGTCTAAGTGCTTTGAAAATTATGTTCCCTCGTAGAAAAAAAGGAAAGTACTTTACTTGGGCACATAGGAGGCCTCAGGACTTTGAAAATTATGTCCACAGAAAATAAAGAGCAGTACAATATATACTTGGGCACAATGGATTCACATAGGAGGTCTAAGTGCTTTGGAAATTATGTCCACTGGAGGTCTAAGTTCTTTAGAAAATTTGTATTTATTGGATAACAATACAGTACTATCATCCTTTCATGCTACAAATCACACTTGCAAGCATACTGTATCTTATAAAGTAAAATTAATTTCCTGATATATATTTCAGGTTTTATTTGATATTATCCGGTAATAAACAGTCTCAAGCTTTCAAGTAGAAAGAATTATTTTAATTTCATTACAAACACTACTAACCTATTTAACGTATACACACGCAGTGCAAAAAGTAAATTATATGAAAACATGTAATTAGAATTCTTTGTTATGGATGCGTACACCTGTTAATTACATATCCCTTATCTTTACAAGAGTATCTTGAGTGTTAACAATTGCAGTGGAAATATACCTAGAGTATACTAAATATATAAAATGTATTTCAGATACATGCGTGATGGAATTCAATAAAAAAAGAATGTATTAAGAAATTGTAATTTTATAGTTGAATAAGCACTTCAATAAAATATTGTAAAATGAATTAAATCTGTTTTAAAACCCCGTTTTTTGATAATTTGTGAAATAGGAGCTTCCTTTGAAAGTTCATGGGGTCTAGTCTAATATGATTAAAACATAGGGTACGGAGTACCTCTGTAATTTCCCTAAACACTTTGAACTCGCTAACTTTATAATAAAACAGAGGTTCAATGTCAGGGGTTATATTTTCGGACATGCATGTCCTTTTTTAAATAAATAACCAAACGAACGCTTTTCGTTAATAGACCAAGAGCCCAGGGGTGTTTTGTTAATAAAAAGTGTAATGGCTGGAACCGGTCTCAATTTTTCGTAAATACCTTCCTGAACAAGGATCTGCAATTCTGCCGACTCGTATCGGATGGGTGTCCCAGGCAGAACGCACTTTAGGGGTAAAAGGTTCTGCCTGGGACACCCATCCGATACGAGTCGGTAGAATTAAAGATCCTTGTTCAGGAAAGTATTTACGAAAAATTGAGACCGGTTCCAGCCATTACACTTTTTATTAACAAAACACCCCTGGGCTCTTGGCCTATAATTAATTAGTGTTTAATAATCATGGATAGACCTGGCAACTAATAATAATAGATCACTGTTTCCCCAAAACTCTCCATACTACATTAACCAGCTTTTAACCATGCTTAATCCTACTAATTCCTTCCTTGCTTTCAATATCTATAACTTTTTTCATCATATGTTTCTCTTAAGAGCCTTTTGTCTAAACGAATAACAGTTTCGTTTCAATTACCTTGTATGTGTAATCTTATCTCTAATCCATCATTTAATAAAATAATTTTTCTTAGTTATTTCTTATTTAGACAATATATACATCTAACAATAAGGTATTCAGTGAATAAGCTTAACTCTTAACTTTCAGTAAATTTAATCAAACATTTAAAATAAATATAAATTAAATAAAGATAAATTAAAAAAAGATGACAATAATAAAATAAATTGTAAGTAATAGAAGTAAAATTGTTTATAATAAACTCTTAATATTGAAATTTAATAAATAATAATACTATCTTAAGTAAAATTATTGTTTTTTTTGTAAAATTTATAAATTCAAGAATGAAAAGTTTACATTTTTATAGTTTTTGTTAACAATACAATTGTATGCACTCTAACTTTGTATAGGACTATGTCTTAAGAACAAATATAATTTCAGTAATTTCTCTTTTGTAGCACTATTTTTTTTATAGAACTCCCACATCTTGATAGGAAATTTGCATCACTCAATGATGCATACAGAAGATGATTTTGTAAAAAATGTACCTGTGATGCCTGAAGATGCCTACAATGTTAAGTGAAATATATAGCTAAATAATTAGTTTTTGTTGTTATTATAGAACTTTAAGCTGTTGCGTTTAAATTTCCTATAAAGAAATATAATATCTGATTCTTATTCAAATAATCATGGATAGTGATTCAGACATTGATATACGCCGCCAGAATTAAAACATTTGATCAACGAGGCAAACAAAAGAAATGTAGCGGCAAATTTTTATACATTATTCTGTTTTTCTTGTAAATACTTTTTTACTACTACTACGCCCGAAAAAATAGCACTTGCTACACTGGACTGGAATAACTTTTTTTTACCTCAGTTTCCTTTACTGTCTCGCTTCGCTCGACAACAAATATAGTCGCCACGATAAAAAAAACCTCCTTCACAGTCTTGTAACATAATACTAATATTTTACTTTTCAAACAACATTATGAACAAGTAGACACAATTCAATTTATATTTTAAAGAATACAGTTAATGTCTTTAATTTAATTAAATAATAAAATGGCAAATATTTTCATTAACATTTTCATCACCTCATATATAATCTTTCACATGGTTTTAGTGAAATTCTCTCAGAATGTAGGTTAATATTGCCGGCTCTGTCTCGAAACAAAAGGAAAATAACTAGACCAAATTCTATATGAAAACAAGACCGTACCGTCTAACTTGGTACGTGATTCTATTATTTCTAAAATTATTTTACTTAATCAACCGTAAAAGTAAGTTGCAACAATGTCTTTCCTTTATTCGATTATTGTTATTTTCCTTGTTTTAAATCTCATGACTTGTAAAATTCAGTCTTGAAGTCCCGCGGTGAACTCAATTTCGTAAAGCTTTTTCTTGCTTTAGAGATCGTAAAATCATATGAACTACTTTTAAGTCTTTGACATCGTTATGTTTAACCCGCATAACACATTTTACACCAAACTTGGGTTTGATTTAAAGATTTGCATTTAGATTTTTTGACATAATTACACAAAGAGGTATAAGATTAGAGAGGGGACATACCCTATCTAATTACCAAGGATCTTGAATAAAGGGGATGACGCATTAAGAAACATTTCTGACTCCATGGAAATTGTATGAGATAGAGAAATAGGAGCAAACTTACCATCCCCTTGGTTATAATGAAAAAAAAGGCGCTAAACGCAGGTTATGTAGCAAGGTTGGGGAGTTTGCTTCTTAACTTTCTTCTGTGCTTCTCGTGATTGTTACATCTGTGGTGCTTGTTAAGTCATTTGTGCTTATTTAATTTTAAATTTTGGACTATACTTTGCCACTTCAATGAGTGATAATTTAAGCGTGTTTATAACCTTCTCAAGCAATAAACAATGGCAAACTACTGAGAGGAATGTTTGCCTCTAAAATTTAAGATCTGAGCTGTTATAAGAATTGTAAGCATGCGCAGTTTGTACCAAGCATGTGCAGTTGGTTTTTGACGTGTGTTTCGTGTTGAATATCTCTATTTTTAGATTTTTGTGGCAAATCGACTTAGTGCGTCATCCCCTTTATTCAAGATCCTTGCTAATTACATAGAAAGGCTTGAAAATCTTATTGGGGCTCTGTGTTTTTATTATCCACGGCAGGAAAGTTAGTCAATATTCAATAATTTTTAGGCAGGAAAAATGATATTTTGTTGATCTGTCCCTAGAAAATTAAAAATAACAGGTTAAGTATTACCTGTCTTGGGGTTAAAAGTTAAGCGTAAAATACATGGGTTTTGGTTTATGTCCCGAGGCAGGTAAAACTTTACCTAATTTACTCTCAGGAACTCTACGTAACCTTATAAAACTCTATTATGACCTACCTACCTACCTAACCTACTCCATGATTGTTTTAAGGTTAAGATCTAATTTTATTATATACTTTTCAAAAATTGGAATAATTGGCAATACTAGCTTTAAAAATTACCAAAAAAATTAAGACAAAAATTTTAGTCAATTACATTTTAAACCAAATTTAATTATAAGTATATTTTAAATTCATAGACACTTACTAGATATTTTTTTTTAGTTTTATATTATTTTCTTTTGTATTATAATATCAGATTATTTAAAATTAGATTCAATTTGGATCCCTTTTCTTTTTCTAAGTAATTTGGTTATTTTTTAAAATAATTTCCATTATTGATGACAATGTTGTTATTTATTTATAATTTTAATTTTCTCCTTTCATTTTATCGTTTAATAGAAGTTTTGTTTTATATTATGGATAATTATATTGATATATTGGTATTATATGATTCTGTACTGATATTATGAATATTTAAGAACTTACATTATTATTTGTTAATCTCCATTATGTTATTCTGACATTGCTTATCTTGTGTTTTTAGTTTAAATTATAGTTTAATAATTAAACTATGATAATTTAATTATCTTAAGTGATTTTATACCATAGATAGAGCCTAACTCAACTGTGTAACGGGCGTGCGACACAGAGACCTGCGTACTCACCAAGTATTTTTATAACTATAACTCAAATATATGATTAGGACGCCGTAGCTTCTTTTAAAGAAAAATCCAACCCACAGAACAAGATTTAAATACTTTTTAGAAACAGATGCACCAGACGTTGCATCCTAAGCTCTCACCTTAGCCAACATAACTTATGCAAAAGGTAAAAGAGCAATTTTGAGAATACAAAACCATTATTACAGTTCACCCCTAAGATTGAAACAAAAAACCATAACATATGGTAAAAAATAGAGTTGTGTAGTTCAAATATAAAGAAAAATAAGAAACAAGTCTTTCCACCGATGTTATAAATTATGACAGAGCCAGCTTTCAGACTTAACAGTCCATCATTAGGGCCTAACCAATAAAGTATGAAATTCGTTCTTACAAAAAAGTACACAAACTTAAGAACTTCATAATAAATAAGAAATTAAAAAATATGAAGTCATTACAAACATCATAATGATCAATAAAGTAAATGTAACACATAAAATGCACAACCAATAAATATATAAGAGTATGTATGCATACGAGCTAAATAAAAAAATAGGTAAATCAATAACAAGATAAAATAAACATAGAATAAAATAAAAGATAAATAGATAAAACAAAACGGAAATAGGGAAAAAAAGAGGAAAAAAGAAAAATATAAATAAATAATAAAAACAACATGAAAGTAAAAGAAATAGAGAAAAGAAAATTTAAAAATACATTTATTTAGCTCGTATGCATACATAAGACCGATGTAATACAAGCTTAATGCATTGTGATTCTATCCATGATAGAAACACCATAAAAAACTAATGGTATTTATTTATTTAGCTCGTACGCATACATACTCTTATATATTTATTGGTTGGGCATTTTATGGGTTAAATTTACTTTGTTTATCATATTGATGTTGATAATTTTTTGATTTTTCATTTATTATTTACTTCTTACGTTCGTGTAAACGTTTTTGTAAGATTAAATTTTATACTTTGTTGGTTAGGCACTGATGATGGACTGTTATGTCTAAACGCTAGCTCTGTCATCTTTCAGACAGAAAGTTTACATGTTATTGTAAACTATAACATCAGTGGAGAGACTTGTTCCTTATTTTTCCTCATATTATATGGGGTCCTCCAATATTTTTAACTCTAAATTTGTACAAGTCCCTCTTTCTTTATCTTCATTTTGGACTTGTCCTACGCTCCTTATGGTTTAAACAACAATATATTGGAATTACAAAGAAATTTGAGAGGCGGAAGTAGTTTTTCCGAAGGATATGAGTTTGATTCCATATTTTAGTTCTCAACTCGACGCCTAAGTAAGTCAAATTATTTTTTTCCAGATTAGAAGCATAGAGGAAACATAATTCCGCTCGATTTTCATAACAAAGCGAAGAATCTGTATTAAAAAAAGAAAAATAAAAGAAACGTCAAACACGTCTGAATATGAGATTTATTTTATAAAAAAAAGTGGGCAAAGCGAGTGAGGTGTAGATTTTTCTTTTAGCGCTTATACAGAGCAAAATTTCATTTTCTTTGTCACCGAGAGACTCAGGTGTTATAAGTATTTTTTTTATTACTTAACACCTACTTTATATTTGCCCTATTTGAAGCTCGTTTCATGCTTTACGCCTTTTCATGACACAGTGCCCTACTTACTGATATGTGTCACATATTTTTTTATCCTTTTTTCAAACGCTCATTAGAGACTTTTTAATACAAAGTTAGCTCGTAAACATCTTAGAAAATAAAGAGTATTTTGTCCCAAACAATTTTTTCAAAAACTATTACTTGACATGCAAACTATTTAAAATTTAGGGTTTGCAGTTGTGAACGAGTCAATTTAATGAATGCGATGTTTCATTTCCATCGAAGGAGGCATCATCAGGAATATAATACATCATGGATGAATCTGTACTCAGTCCAGTTCACTTTTGAGTTAAGTTCTGTAGTGTATTGTGTTTTAATTTTTTAAAGATATCTTTTACAGGCATGCTTCGAATCATCTTTTAATTCACCTCAGGCTTGCGGATGGGTGTAATTACGTCACGGAGTGGATTCCATGTCTGTCTTTTAATTCAATGGTTTATTTCAGAGGCGTTACCTCTCGGGGTTTTTCCGGGTTCCTCCCTAACTTCTCCCCTACAAATTGGCGGTAACTAAGAGGTTACTTTCTAGGTTATTTGCAACGTTAAAAGTTACTAGATTGCTATCTAGGGTATTAACTTGGTAAGAAATTACTAGGTTATACACTAGGTGATAATTTACTAGCTACATAGTAGGTAAGTACTTAGTAGGTTACTTACAAGGTTATAACTTACTAGGTTACTTGCTTGGTAAGAAGTTACTAGTCTACTTGCTAGGTAAAAAGTTACTAAGTTGACACAATATAATTGTGCGAGAGACACCTAGGAAATGTAACAAGCAAAATGCAAAGCTACACCTGGGCACCGTTCCATCACTCGACATTCGTCATCATTGATGGCTCGACATAATGTCATGTCCCACTCAGCCTCGCCACGTCCAACTCATCACAGAGCCACGTTCAAGGACAGAGCCTGAACTCATTCTGACCTTCAATTAATTCCGAAGAATATAATGTGAAGTACTTACCAGAGACGAGCGGTGCTCTCTTACCACCATCATGCATGGCAAGCAATCAAAGCATATCATTTGGTACTACCGAGTTTTGGACGTGGCGAGGCGGAGAGGAACATGACATTGTGTCGAGCCATCAATGATGACAAATGTCGAGTGATGGAACGGTTCCCAAATGTAGCATTGCATTTTGCTTGTAACATTTCTAGGTGTCTCTCGCACAATTATATTGTGTCAACTATTCATGTTTTGCAAAACTCGGTAGTATCAAATGATATATAGTTTCTAAGTTTCTTGCTGTGTATGAAGTTACTACGTTACTCTTAAGGTAAAGAACTTACTAAGGACTTATAGGTTATTTGCTAGGTAAGAAGTTACTTGATTAATTTTTGGAATACTTGCTTCGTAAGAAGCTATTAGGTTAATTGCTTGGTAAGAAGTTACTAGGTTACTTTCAAAATAAGACTTTTACTTAAACTTACTTAAACTTTACTTACTAGGCCTAAACTTACTAGGTTACTTACTAGGCCTAAACTTACTAGGTTACTTACTAAGCCTAAACTTACTAGGTTACTTACTAGGTTAATAATTGGGTTTAGACGTACTAGGTTACTTACAAGATTTTGATAAGCGGCCCCTCTGTATTATTAAAACATCAAGTGTTTGGCTAAATTAAACAACGGTTTAATATCTTTTGAAATGATCCGTCTATAGAATGATCTATCACATATCAATACTGAAGAAAACTTCCCTATATTTGTAAATGTAACATGAAGTATAGTTTATATTTACCTAAAAGTAAGTTAAAATAAAAAAACTGTTTTATAAAAAAAATAAGCAACAGACTGAGGCATTGTTGCGATGTATTGGACGAAATGTGTTGCCAGCCGTTCCATCCCTCCATCTCTTCCTTCGTCCCTCTATTTCACCGTCTTCACATTTATTCCAAATGATTTCATCTGCTATTCTTTCTATTTTATAAAAGCAGACAAATAATACGATATATAGAAATGTTTTTTTTCTTATATTTGCATTTAAATTATTTTTTTTCTTTTATTGTTTCATTTTTTTTTGTTTTCGTTTTTTATTTTTGCTTTTCATGCAGCAAGTTCTATTCAAATAAGGTTCCTATAGCTAAAACCTATGAGAGTTAGTTTGTTGTCTGTCACACTCCATGACTGTTAATTTGAACCTAATAAAAAATATTATTTATTTCCTTTCTGACAGGAAAAGTCTAGGCAGTGAAAATAATAATGTCGCCTTTAAGTATAGGGGTGCCTCAGGGTACGGTCTTGGCCAGCACATTTTTTTGGCTTACATTAATGATCTGCTGTACACAGATATTAATGGTACTATCTCTGCTTATTAACATGATTCTAAATAATTAAACAATGTAAATAAATAAAATACAAGATTTTGATAAGCGGCCCCTCAGTATTATTAAAACCTCAACTGTTTAGCTAAATTAAACAACAGTATAATATCTTTTGAAATGATCCAAAATAAAAAAAAACTGTTTTATAATAAAATAAGCAACAGAATGAGGCATTGTTGCGATGTATTGGACGAAATGTAAATAAATAAAATATATAATAATTTTATAAATCTTGAGAAAAAAATTAATTATAAAATATGATTCTGAGTAATTAAAACTTATAAATAGTAATAATAAATAAACATAGCAAAACATAGAGTAATTTAAAGCAAGTATTTAAAATTAAAATAATCATAGAAAAATATTAAGTAATTGTTAATAGGCGTTTAAAAAATCGATAGGTAAGTATAAATATTACAATAAATCAGTAAATGTCTCATTACTGAGTATACCCTCCTGGCCTAGTCTTAACTTGATTCGTCCTAGTGTCATTAGATTGCCCACAATTTAGAGAAAATGTATGTTTTACGGTCCAATAGAGCCCATGTTTAAAGCACATTATTTTAAAGTTCATATAAATACATAAGAAAATGCTATGTAATAAAAATTAATAAGGGAAATTTTAAACTTTTTCTCATTATAAATGATTCCCTACGCTTATCTTTACTACTTCGCTTGTCATCAGACAAAGAAGTTTGATTTTCCAGCGGTCACCCATCCAAGAAATCACCTCGCTCAGTGCTTCTTATCCCCTTGTAATCCAACAAAACCCGTTCAAAAAATAGTAGAATTGAAATGTAACTTAACATGCTAACTAATACTGATAATAAGAGGAACTCATGATCAGTTCTACATGACTAGATGTGTGCTAAATTTCAAATCTATCGAAACATTTTCGATGGATGGTCACCATGGTCACATGGTCACCAGTTTTTAATTGACGGTGTCAATGGATCATAAATATTTAATTTTAAGTCCTATATATATTTAACCGTCATGTTTAATGTTATTAATTTGTTTATGTTGCTTAAATAATTTTAATGTAAATATGGAAAATAAATAAATAAAAAAAAATCAATTTTCACTTTTCTTATTTATACCGTAGGTATGTAGGAGATTTCTCCTACATACCTACGTTATAAATGAGGAAAAGTAATATGTTATATATATATATATATATATATATATATATATATATATATATATATATATATATTATATATATATATATATATATACATTATTACTTTTCCTCATTTTTAGCGATCGAAATGAGTCTTTATTACATTTATTAGGGCCAAGCTATCCTTATTTAAAAATCCTTATATTTATTTACCATCACATTTATTTACCAGGACTTTATTTTATGTATTCCTCCAACGTGAGTTACTGATGCAACGTATTACTAGATTAATATTATTTTCACTTAAGAGCGTTTGTAACTTAATAGTACTTTTGCTTAAGAGACTAATTGCAGAATGAGGCATTGTTGCGATGTATTGGACGAAATGTAAATAAATAAATATATAATAATTTATAAATCTTGAGAAAAAAATTAATTATAAAATATGATTTCTGAGTAATTAAAACTTATAAATAGTAATAATAAATAAACATAGCAAAACATAGAGTAATTTAAAGCAAGTATTTAAAATTAAAATAATCATAGAAAAATATTAAGTAATTGTTAATAGGCGTTTAAAAAATCGATAGGTAAGTATAAATATTACAATAAATCAGTAAATGTCTCATTACTGAGTATACCCTCCTGGCCTAGTCTTAACTTGATTCGTCCTAGTGTCATTAGATTGCCCACAATTTAGAGAAAATGTATGTTTTACGGTCCAATAGAGCCCATGTTTAAAGCACATATTTTAAGTTCATATAAATACATAAGAAAATGCTATGTAATAAAATTAATAAGGGAAATTTTAAACTTTTTCTCATTATAAATGATTCCCTACGCTTATCTTTACTACTTCGCTTGTCATCAGACAAAGAAGTTTGATTTTCCAGCGGTCACCCATCCAAGAAATCACCTCGCTCAGTGCTTCTTATCCCCTTGTAATCCAACAAAACCCGTTCAAAAAAATAGTAGAATTGAAATGTAACTTAACATGCTAACTAATACTGATAATAAGAGGAACTCATGATCAGTTCTACATGACTAGATGTGTGCTAAATTTCAAATCTATCGAAACATTTTTCGATGGATGGTCACCATGGTCACATGGTCACCAGTTTTAATTGACGGTGTCAATGGATCATAAATATTTAATTTTAAGTCCTATATATATTTAACCGTCATGTTTAATGTTATTAATTTGTTTATGTTGCTTAAATAATTTTAATGTAAATATGGAAAATAAATAAATAAAAAAAAAAATCAATTTTCACTTTTTCTTATTTATACCGTAGGTATGTAGGAGATTTCTCCTACATACCTACGTTATAAATGAGGAAAAGTAATAATGTTATATATATATATATATATATATATATATATATATATATATATATATATATATATATATAATATATATATATAACATTATTACTTTTCCTCATTTTAGCGATCGAAATGAGTCTTTATTACATTTTATTAGGGCCAAGCTATCCTTATTTAAAAATCCTTATATTTATTTACCATCACATTTATTTACCAGGACTTTATTTTATGTATTCCTCCAACGTGAGTTACTGATGCAACGTATTACTAGATTAATATTATTTTCACTTAAGAGCGTTTGTAACTTAATAGTACTTTTTGCTTAAGAGACTAATTGCTTCTCGCAAAAATAATTCCATTCAAATTGAAATTTGTTTAACTCTATTAAACAAAACCTTTTAATTTGACACAATTTTATTAACTAAAAACAAAGAAGACCATATTGCATTAATTAAATTAAAAATACTTTTTAAAAAAAGAGAGTGTTAAAAGAATGCAAATAAAACGGTAATGAACTTGAAATATCCGGTCCTAATTCTACTCGTAAAAAGCGAAAAAACAATACAATTTATGCAATCGATAATACAAAATCCACGATACATTCAGTGTATATTCCAAAATAGTTTTTGGATGGATGGACACTAAACCAAGCGTACAGGCAGACCTTGCCAGGCCTAATAAGACATAAACCACCTCCTTTAACACCCTTTTTTGCGAAAATTGCTCAATTATTTTCATTTTATTCATTCCCTCTCCATTTTTCATATTTTCCCCTGAAAATGCCGACGACTGACCTGCAATATATAATACGAGTTAACACTGAATTTTAATTCATTCATTCAGTGACAGTTATTTTATAGTTTTCCAATCAGCAGAGCAGCTTTTAAAAGTTGTTTTGCTTTTGTTTTTTTTTATTAAAATAAGTTTAGTGATTAAATGTACAGAAATAGGACAGGACCCGCAGCATATATCAAAATGTTATTCGCTGTAAGTGATATTTCTTTTTATATTTACTTCCTTACTTTAATATATCTTTGAAAAATATAGTAAATTATACAATAAAAATATAAATTAAATTAAAAAAATTAATTGTTATAGTGTTTTAAAAATAAAATAATTTGAAGTAGTAGTTTAATTTATAATCACATACCTAGCTTATTTTATTTAAAAAAAAAAAAAAACAAAGCAGAACACTATAATACGACACACGGCTAAAATCAATTGACAGCCCGCCAAAATCTCAATGCTTTCAACCCTCTTTTTTTAACAAAAAAATCCCTTCTTTTAAGTAACAAAAAAAATTCCCTACTCTGGCAACACTGTAAGTCAGGATATGTTTTGAATTTTATTATTTGTTTTTATTTGATATCCTATTTTTTTATTTTTTAAAAACTATTATTCATAAGTAGGAATATTGTTGAATCTTATAAATTTACCAACTAAGTGTTGCTTTAAATTTGTTCGGGAAGTATAAATTAAGTGGAGTTAAGATGTTAATTACGTAATGCAATGGATCATAATAGTTCTATGATAAAAGTTTGACGATTAAATAAATCGTCAGCTATATTTACTTTTTTCCAAAACAAACTGCTTTTTTGTGTCAAGTTTGTATAATTGAATGCGTGTTGTTTCATATCATAAAAATAATATGACACAATATGCATCCATGACTTAAAAAAGTCAAGACTGTCATATATTGAAAGACATGCCATTTTCCAAAAAAATGCTGTCTTTTGGTTAACAGACCACAGAACCTGCGCTGTACTCAAATAGCAAGAAATGCTTGAAGAATTCGTCAATGTCCATGCGTCAAATATAAGACACTCAGATCATATTAAAACTCCGCAATAATTGGATGAATTGAACAGATTGGAATGAAACGAAACGAACTTAAACAGATCAATATACACAATGAGGGAAATAAAAGCGTCGCGAGGTTACAATTGTTTACAACCAGTGTTGCCTTTTTATGATTTTATTTACGAAAAAGGTATTTTTTGTACTGAGGTTGGCATGAGGTGGAGGGGGAAAGAGCGCGGTCGGTCTGAACCAATAGAATTCTTTCCCTCACAGATTTTTGGCGCGCTGTCAATTGATTTTAGCCGTGTGTCGTATTATAGGAAAATATAATTACAGAAATACCTAAATAAAAATATAAAAATTAATAATTATTTGGTATGGTGTTTTAGAAAATAATGCTTAACGTGATAAGTTATATTATCTTTTAGATTTATTTCCGTTTTTTCAGATTTAAATATAATAAAAGCATGTATCAATTAATAAAAACATTATATAATAATAAAAAAATATAAATAAAATAAGGAAATAAAAGAGTCAAAATAAAAGTGAAAACATAAAATAAAAACTTAATACTAAACAGAGTTTTAGAAAATGATATTTCTTTAAAAATCCTTATAAAATTAATTAAAGTGAATAAGAAAAGTGTATAATTTAAGTACGCCCTTAGGACAATAAAATGTTTTGATAAAAGTACCTTGTATTTAACAAAATTGACATTTATTTTACGATCTTTTTTATTGCTGACTTTATACATCTTTTTTTCTTTCGGTGATTTTTCAAACTTAATTAAGTAAACTGTTCTGATCTGTTTATTTTAAAAATCAGGTACATTGTATCTCGGAACTTTACCACAACTTATCGGAATCGCTACGCTCATCCTCACTACTTCAGACTTGCTTTGCTCGTTCCTAGACAAATAAATCATTTATTCCATTCTTAGTTGTCACCCATTCAGACACTGACCATGCAAAATGCTTAACTTTTATGATTCAACAAAAACCGTAGATATAATTTCCGTACTAAAACATAACTTAATATAAAAGATGACTTTGTACCAAATTTCAACTGAATTATATTATTTTCTGATTGTTTAAAAAACATATACAAGTAATGTAAAAAGTTGTCTAATGCAGATAATTAGATAAACCTGCGCGCTGTGACGTCAGCTAAGTCTTGGTTTTTATTTTACTCTACGTATGGTTTTAAAGTTTCTCTATGGTCATATATATATATATATATATATATAATATATATATATTATAATATAATATATATATTATATATATATATATATACTTAATTATAAGAAATATATAGAAACATTTAGAAAAACTTACAATAAAAACGTAACGTTTCGAACTGATTAAGTTCTTCCACAGACGAAGAGACCACACACACACACATATATATATAATATATATATATATTATATATATATATATATATATATATATATATATATATATATATATATATATATATATATATATATAATGTGTGTCTATGTGTGTATGTATGTATAACTAAATAGAATTATCAATTTTCTTAAGATACCGATCTGTAAACATCTTAAAATAAAAACGTTTAATGTATTCCTAAATTTCGTCTTCATACTTGTATGGTACTGATGATGACCTTATGATTGTGTATTAAAAGCGCTTTGCCATTAAACTATGATTTTGCGGAAAGACTCTTTCACCCTTGGTTTTTCTTAGTAAGACTTGCTAAAAACTTCTATAATTTCAGTAACGAAAATAGACTTACAAGTATTAACTCGTCTTCCATTTATTATTTTTTAACTTCTTGACCGACCTCTAACTAGCTATATGGTGTGATCAGGGAATACTGAAACGGATTTTGGAACTAATATTTGAAACACTGATGATACAGATAACCAGCGTCCTAACTTTGCTATTTTCATTCAATGATCAGTCAATTGATATAATTCAATTTAATGAGAGCACCAATACACTCGAATATAGTAAGTAGATTTTCAAGAAAAAACTATGTATTCATTTTCCCTTCAAACTAGAAAATTAAGGTGGGGAGTGATTAAAGAATACAAAGGTACCTTTCTGATTGTCATTGCCAGAGGCATGAAAATCATAGCATTTGCTGAAATAATATACAGCTTTATATTGCATTGTTGGAGTAAGATATAACTAATCAAATAATCAGCTACCGTAATTAGAAATACTAAACCTTATAGTTTCTGATTCTTTGTCTTTTATAACTATATGCCTCTTGGATGTGTATACATGCCTAAACATTTATTAATACATGCCCTAGTATGTTTTTATTGAGGCAAAGATTTAAAAAAATCGGGTACGGGGTACCTCGGAACTTTTCCTCATCACATTGGATTTGCCACGCCCATCTTCCCTCTTTCGGACCTTTACTCGTCCTCAGATGGAAAATGCATTCTTTCCATTTCCAGCGGTTACCCATCTAGACAATGATCACGCTCGATACTTCTTAACTTTTATGATACAACAAAAATCGTGGATAACTTGTATTGGAACGAAACTTTGTTTACTTATTTATTAATTAAAGAGATACATTTGCACCAAATTTAATCTCAATCAGGTGATTTTTTCGATTTCTTACATATTTTTAAAAAACGTACACAAGTCATTGAATAAAAGTTGAATTAATGCTGATAATGAGATGAAACTTGGCTCATATGTTATTCTTAAACATAACCTGATGCGTGACAAATCGAAATCCAATCCATTTTTCTACGGTTTATGATTTTTCGAAATTTTGCTGAGACATTATTAAGGATCAACGTCTTAAAAAATATTATTCCGATAGCACAATTACGCCTATAAATTGATTTAAGTACAAAGTTTCAGTTTTCTGGCATAAAAACGCTGGGAGCTACAATACATACAACTTTGTGAAAACCTCTCAGGAGGCCTTAAAAACATATAAAACGGACAATTCCGGAGACATCTCGGTTTCGGATTTTTGCAGACACGATACATTTCCTATATAACTACAGTATAAATAAGGACAAATCAGGGTTATAAAAAATATATTATCTTTTAATATAATTATCTTATCTTTAACTTGACAAAGACGATATAATACAATATGAGACACAATAAACAACAAATTGATATTGAATAATTAGGATATGAACTTAGACTATTTACCTGTATTGACCTAGTCTATTTACCCACGGATATTGGTCTCTAATACTATAGTCTGATAACTTTAATGAAGTGGAATAGAATATGGAAATTAATCAATTTTATATATTAATCAATATCGGTATATATTATTCGGAACTAATCAAGTGATTTAATGTAATATTTTTGTCTTAGACCTCAATGATAATTTTAATTCAAAAGGAACTATACAATTTTCTAAAAATCGTATGATCGTTTTAAGACCTTATACTCACCAAGTACGAGAGAGTACATATCTCTTGAAAATATGTAAAACAACATTAATCAAATAAACTAATTAATATAAAAAAAAATTTCAACTTCCTAGCTATTGTAGTTCCTGAGATGAGAAATCGGACAGACAGACGCTCGACAGAAAGATATAAGGGTTTCGAAGATTATCTTCGAAACCTTAATTAACTGATTAAAACAATTATTAGTGTTAAAGCAATGAAAATTATCATTGAACAAAAGAAAGTCAATGATTTATGAATCATTGTCCCAATTTTAGCGGATTTTCATCAGCTGACGTTCACAAGTTTACCATTGAGACTGGACACTCGAGACGAGACATCCCAGCTGGCGGGTTTTCTTTGCAAACACAATACTTTTTATATTTACTTTTTTTTTAACACATTCTTTTTTCATTATTTGTATTATTGGTCTCCATAATTGAATATTCCACCAGAAATCGGGCACAAATAAGACACCAGGTAATATTAATTATTTATTTTGATATTTCGCTTGAAACACTACAATGTTTGTAGTGTTTAAAAACACACTATGATGTTTGTAGCGTTTAAAAAACACACTACGATGTTTGTAGAGTTAAAAAACACACTACGATGTTTGTAGTGTTAAAAAACACACTGCGATGATTGTGGTGTTTAAAAAACACACAACGATGTTTGCAGAGTTTAAAAAATACACTACGATGTTTGTAGTGTTAAAAAACACACTACGATGTTTGCTTGATAATGCTCTGTGTTTAGAGCGAAATATCACAATAAATAATTAATATTACATGGTATCTCATTCGTGGCCGATTTCTGGTGGAATACTTTTTCTTTATACCTACGGTATAAATGAGGAAAAGTAAAATTAATTTATTTTTTAACAATTTTCGTTAAAAACTAAATAAAACAGAAATAATTTAAAAAAAAAATGTAACTGTGTTATTAATATAACCTCAATATATCCTTTGTCATAGAGAGATAGTTTATCTCAATATATTAAGATGCTTGAAACATATTTATGGGGCTCTGTGTAACCTCCTCCAAGAGTGAGTTAAGGTTGTAACAAACCAATTGTTTTCGGTTTCACGCACATTGTGTTTTGATTTGTATTTTAAACGTTCTACTATGTAAGTGTTGTTCTGTTTATTTGATTATTTTGATATCAAATGTGGTCAGGTTACTTTTTTCATGTTTCGAAATGCAACCAATAGGGCTCCTCTAGTAATATATATCTATTTCTGTTGTTTACAACATTTTTTGTTATTCAAAACTCCATCTTCTCATTCTTCTTTGTTTTAACGCCACTATTAGCGCTTCTATTTGTTATTATTTCATGATGTAGATTTTAATGTATACGCTTTCTTTAAACCTTAAATTCTTTTTCTTTAATATTACTTACAGTATTTACTTTCCTTACAGATTTGCGTAACGGATTTTAAGAAAAGTTTTACAGCCGGCGGACGTAAAATAAATTTTATTATCACCTTAGCAAAAAATCGTTCTTTACTAACATTCAAAGGCTGTTAAGACGACACTTTATAGCACCCTAAGAAAAACAATATAAATTTATTTTATGTAAATTAATAAAAATTTAATATTTGATAAATTGACGTTCTTGACTAAATAAACACAAAGTCGCCACAAAGAACCAAATATACTAGGTATATATGCTTTTTAGCCATATTTTAAAGCTGCTTTGTCAATTTCTAAGTCTCATAGAATTTCCCCAAAACTTTATGCAAACTTTTTAAGTCTCCTATTAAACTTAAATTCAATTTAAAAGTTAATTTTCTCCATCATTTAACTTTACGAAAAAAGTTGGATAATTAAAAATTGAAATTCAACCACCGTACGTTGTAAAACTTCATAACCTAATCTGCTTAAAAAAATAAAAACGGGGGAAATAAAACCACTGGAATAAATCTTATCATCCTATTAAAAACTTTTTTTCTTAAGTAACACACAAAAAAATGTTTTTTCTAGTTCTTCCAACACCGCTCCGGGAAAAAGAGCTGCAGGTAAAATCGGATTAAAATAAATTAAAAGAACTCCTTGTCGCTTAGTTAACAAACGGGCTACAAAAGTTTGTTACCCTACTTTTATACTAAAAATGAAACTTTAGTTTTTTTTTAAAAA
Organism: Microvelia longipes; assembly: GCA_018340805.1. Taxonomy (NCBI): domain Eukaryota; kingdom Metazoa; phylum Arthropoda; class Insecta; order Hemiptera; family Veliidae; genus Microvelia; species Microvelia longipes. The sequence goes on along the minus strand of JACMZG010001913.1, from coordinate 12,524,854 downwards.
ATAATTTTATCCCTCATTCCACTCACTTTTACTTTGAGGTTTTAATGTTTATTTAATTAATAGGGGCCAAAATAGTTTTTTTATGCACCAAGGGAGTAAAGAATATTATTATTCCCCTGAGAAGTTAGTTGATTTTTTAAAGCGAAAACCGAAGGAACCAAAGCATTTAACTCCCGAGGCAAAGCCGAGTGATTTACGTGTTTTAACTTTCGAGGGAAAGCCGAGGAAGTTTTGACTATTAACTCCCGAGGCGAAGCCGAGGAAGGGTAACTGCATGAAAAAAGTAACATTTTACTTCCAAGGTGCATACAAGATTTTGTCTCCAGAACGTTGATGTCATTTAATGATTGTTATATTCTTATTTTCATATTTTTTGTTGTATTTTATTCTAACGTTTATTGGGTCGGACCCCGCAAACAAATTTTTGAAGTGCGGCCCCAAAATAATAAATCAAATTTTTTTTATTGCTTTAAAAAGACTCTGTTGGACTAAAATAGACTTTGAGGTAATACAATTTTTTTGGTGGGGTCCGACTTTTAAATTTTAGGGGTTCTGCCTCAAAAAAAATATATATATTTGTAGTTCTGTGATTGCACTCTGGTGTACAATAATAAATAAACCAATGTATTTCTATTTGTATTCTTTAATACGGATGTTTATTGTTTTTTGTTTAGATCACACTGGTTGCAGTATTTAGTTCAGCGTTAGGCGAATACCAAGATTATGACCATTACCCCTCTGAACACGATGGTATGTCTTAAATTATTTTTAGCTATGTAGATACTAGATACGGAAATCGGGAACGGAATTTTTTCTCCCTACATCGGATTTGCTACGCTCATCCCCACTATTTTTAACTCGCTTCGCTCTTCCTCAGATAGTAATTACATTAGTTTTATTTCCCGGTCACCTGAATTATGATCAAACAAAAACTTTATATGCACTTGACGTAATAAAATAAAACTCAGTACACCACTTATTTATTACGTAAAGAAATATTTACCAAATTTCGACTCAATTTTTTTTTAATTAACAAACGTATAAAAGTCATTCGATAAAAATTGAACTAATGCAAATAATGACATGAAAATTGGAACATATATGTCTTATGTATGACTGCATGCGAGCCAAAGCTTATGTATGTCTACATGCTAGCTAAAACTTATGTGACTACACGCGAGTCAAAGCTAATGTAGGACTACATGCGAGCCAAAGCATATGTATGACTACACGCAAGCCAAAGCTTATGTATGATTACATGCGATCTAAAGCATAACCCGATGAAATTATTTTTCTATTTTTTTGAATTTTTCGAATAGAGAAAAAATGGCAGAAGAAGGGTCAATCCACTTTCGAAAATTGGGACATAAAGAAGCAAGCTAAAGGCTTGAGTACATGCGCACTTCAATTATTCCTTTTCACTCTGTCAATCAGTCAAATCGGGTAAACTCGGTCACAAAACTATATCACGTTGGTGTGGCAAAACTATATCACGTTGGAGTGACAAAACTATATCACGTTAATAATGACTGTACGCATAAATACATAGAGATATTTTTTTTACGCTTTAACCCGTAGGGTCATTTAGCGTTTTCCCCTCTCTCAAATCTCACTCAACATTAACCCCTGAGTTTGTACACATCCAATCATCTAGGAAACACCCCCTCCGTACATGGTAGCACATATAACTAGTTCACAGAGTGTCTAGTTCATCTAGCCCAACCAGACTCTATCTAAACTCACTGCCCTGGCTAGTGTCTGCGACTAGTTCACCGTGTGCCTAGTTCATCTAGACCAGCTAGACTCTGGCTAGGCTCACAGCTCTGGCTAGCGCCGACTACTAGTTCACTCTGTGCTTGTTTCATCTAGTCTTACTAGCTCCTCTGATCACATTAGTCTCAATTGACCTCGTCCTTCCAGTCTCACCAATCTCATCAGTTCCACTAGCATCACCAGACTCTAGCTAGGCCAATCGACAAAGAACTCTTGCACCCAGATGTCATCGTGCACAAACTCATTCTTTCAACATTTTCAAACATTTTTATTGTCTTGTTATGTATTACAAACGTTCTATTATACAAGTTAAAGTATTTTTTTCTGTTAATTTAATTATAATAATAATGGAAGGTGTTACTTTTTGCATGTTTTGAAATGCAACCAATAGTGCCCCTCTAGAAATATATCTCTATGATCGAATAAATATTAGGTTATTCGGAAGTGAAACAGAGTTGAAACAATTTAGTTTTAAACTTTCAAACAAAGTTTAAAACCAAATAAACACTCCCCTTTCTTCTGTAGACGTAAATATAAAGTCATGTCATTTTTACATTTTTCTTACCTTAGTTATAAAAGAAAATATTGTGTTCGCACCAAAAGATTAAAAAAATTGTATTTAAAATTTACTTAAATTATTCGTTTTAGGTGTTTAAAGCCTTCTTGCATTTAAGGTATGTGTGTGTTTCTGAATGCGACGTGTGCGTGTATTTAGTTTGTTGAGTGATGAAACTTGGCACAAAAATCCAAATCCTGAGGTCCTGTTGTGTTAACCTGCTTTTTTGAATGACGCTTTTAACCACAATTAATGAGCAAAAGAACTGATAAATTATTTAACTCGATTGGAAATCTAGCTCCTTTTAGTATTATTAAACGCCAAGAAATGAGCCAAGTTTTTTTTTCAAATTATCTGTATTAGCTCAATTTGTATCAAGTAGAATGAATCTTTTTTTTATTGTTAAAAATTAAAACTCCATGCAATGGAGAATGGAGTTAAAATACGGCATGAGTATATTCCTCTAAGCAAATTCCCTTTAAAACCAGCATTTATTATATATGAGAATAAAAGATATTAAATCTTTTATATACTTAAACTCATATTGAAATTAATTCAATATAAATTTAATTATATGCACGGGTTTGTACGATTAATTTTACACCGATAAGCGATGTCACTACGTGACTGGGTTATCACTCTAAATATTACAGATTTTTACAGAAGTGAGAGAACGAAGTAATCGCGATATGATAAGAATAAATTCCGAGGTACCTCATACCTAATTATTACCCTCCACGCTACAAAAAGGAGAAAAGTACACTTTTTTCTCTTCTCTGGGTAAAATTAATTTTAGTTCAAATTAAAAGTTACTTCTAAACGGATAAGACGGAAATGTTACACTTCCGACGACTTATATCGTGTGTAAATTACGAAACCATATATACTTCTTCTTTAACACTAACATAGAACCAAAGCAAAAAGAGAAACTGGTAGAAATATACAAAAATAAAATAAATAAAAACCAGTGAGAAGAGTTTTCCTTAAGCAAATAAAATAGAAAAGTCAGTGGGAAAAAAGTTGATTTCCTTCGGGAATCTGTTTTAAAAAGGGGGAAAAGTAGAATTTTATTTGCCTCGAAGCAAGGCTCGGTGTTTCTGGAAATAAAATTAGAATTACAGTTTAAATAAAAAATAGAAAAAGATTATGTAAATAAATTGCATGAATTTTTTCCGACATTTGTTGCTTAGACTGACTCGACACGCAACTGGTTGTTATTTTCTTTGAGATCTTCTTATTTATTCATTTATTTTATACTCTTCAAGTTTCGCATAATTATAAAAAATCGAGTACAGACTACTTCGGCACTTTTCCTTATTATATCAGATTCGCTACGCTAAATATGTTTGGACACTTTTGGACCCGCTTTGCTCGTCCTTAGAACATAGTCTAGTCAACGAACGGGTCCGAAAAAATTCAAAAAGCTGTCAAATTTTTATTAAAAACAAATGGTTTGCTATCAGATTGTCATTTTTGTAAGTTTTTTTCGGACGAATTTTCATTTTAACTTTCTCGGGACTTTTTTTCCTCAATGGAAGAGAAAACACTTATAGAGAAGTTTGTCTTCATTTTTTTGATCTCTTCATTATTTATACCCTTAGAGTGAGCGTGAATGGAGTCCATTATAAATAATGAAAGAAAAGACTCACTTCTCTTCTTCTTTACATCTCAACGGTTTTGCACTGATGATGACCTCTCGTTAGGTTGAAAACGCTATGTCAATAAAGTATTATTTTGTGGAGAGACTTCTTTTCTTTTATTATTCTTCATTATTTGTCATGACAATGGCCGTTCCAAATATACAGTAAATTCAGTATTCCCGTTTAAGAAAAATTTACCAGGCCAGTGCTGTGTCTGTATAATTATCTGAAATCTGTAATTTATGGTAACAACTTGGTCCGTACTCGTACTACATTATATCCAAATATAATAATGTTTGATCGGTTTGCCTTTGAGTTATCGTAGTCCATACCTAACAATTTCGTGTCAGTGTGGCAACTCTTTCTTTACGTTATAAATAATAAAATTATGGTTCATTTTTCACTTGAAATCCTTTTTTAATGGTTTGAAATAGAAGGTTAACCAATAGAAACTAGTTTTTAGACAATATACTTAGCTTCAAACTTTATTTCAAATAATTTTTGATATTTTGTATTCTTACCAAGATATAAACGAAAGCATGAAAAACGGGACATGTTTTGGTCCAGTACGATCACAGCTGTGATGCAAAGTTAGGAGACTATTTTTCTATTTTTGGGATATCCCTTAACATGATCCTAAAATAAGATTTTAACTATAAAAAAACTTTGCAAAAAATCGTTCGTAGAATAGACTAACATATATAATTTCACCAAAGTTATACTGCACTAAGTCTTTAAAACTCGCTTTTCTCTTTAAAACCGATTTCTTCCCATCGGTAACCTATCTAGGTACTGACCTTTCTCTATATTTCATAAACCTTCTAATTCGATAAAAACCGTATGATAGGATGATAGGACGAAATAGATGTATCCATGCGAGCTAAATTTCAAATTGATGGAAACATTTTTTCGCGTTTATGATTTTAAGACGTGATAAAAATATATTACGGATACAAATAGGTCTAAAGATTGATGTTTTACTAAGTTTTAACACTATAAAATTCGTCGCCAAATTATATGCGACAGATTTTATATCAAAAACCTTTCATTTGATTCAGTAGCAAGCCAACAAATTTTAAGAGTAGCGTCATCAGCCCATACTTATCTTTTCTGGGAAGGTAAAAAATCTTCTGCTTTAGTTCAGAGCTTTACAGAAACTGCTGTCTTTCATAACGACATACATTTCTATTATAAAATTCCATATAAATCCATTAACTACGACGAAATAACTCACAGAATTACTACTTATTATATGGAATATTTATCAAAATATCCATCATCCGTCAGAAATAGTATGTTTTGGAATAGTGTATTCTCTTAATGGCCGGATTGTCATTATATTTTTACAGATGGGTCCAAAATCAACGATAGCACTGGTTGTGCTATCTATGATTATTCCCAATATTATTTTAAAGGAATGAAGCTGATTAAATGTGTCTCCTACACTTACTTTTGGAAGAGGTTTCGATAAGGTTACACAGAGCCTCAAAATGACAGCCCCAAAATGATGTTTCAGAACTCTTAATGTATTGAGATAAACTATGCTACTATACTATCCTCTATAGTATATATCTCTATGCTGACGACATACTACGATGATAACAGACACACCTACACCAAGTCAATTTTATAAAAGCTACTCAGGAGGTCTTAAAAAGACCTGTCAGATAAAATTTAGGTAAATCCCTGTTTTTACCTACTTACCTACATTTTTTACTTTATACAGCAGAAAAATTGCACAAATGCAGTTATTTCTAAGTTTTAAGTTGCTTATGGACTGAAAAACTTAACATTGCACAAATGTAGTTGTTTCTAAGATTTAAGTTGCTTATGGACAGAAAAACTTAAAATTTCTAGGTATTTAACAAAATTAATAATTAAATTGTATTATTGTATAGTAGCAGCAAAAGTAACAGCAAGTTAAAGAGCAGGTATTTTACAGCAGATACTTTTGCCAGATAATCTATAAGCAAGCAATTGATGATTTTAAAAAGCGTAATACTTGTTAAAATTATGTGAAATAAGTTGAAAAAAATCCATGCTAGGAATTTTTAAACGGGGACTTTAAATTATTTTCCTCTTACTACAGCTTGATACTATGTCGATTCATTTGACTAAACTAATTTTGGAAAATGTCCAATCCAACTCTGAGTAAGGAAAGGATATATCATTTGATACTACCGAGGATTGTTTCGATACATTTAAATATCTCTCGCACAATTATATTGTGTTAAGGAAGGGATGTCTGGATCTGTGATGCCGATCCTGTCAGCGAAAAAACCACTTACTCACAACTAAAACTCTAAAACACTCCAGCACAGGGGTTTAAAAAGTGTAAAACGCGTAAAACCAAATGTGGAACCCCTGCTGGTACGCATAAAAATCTTGAATGTCTTTTTTGATAAAGTAGGAAACATATAATTATGAATATTAAAAGTAGTAGTAATAATTTTTAGCGACTTTTCAATATTTTTATTTCGAGAGAGAAACAATGTAGGGAATTTTTATCTGTATCATTCATGGTTATTATCAATTAATTTTTAAATAGCATTACCAGCATTTTCTGGTTCTAACTTTACTGGAGGCATGGACAGTACTAGAGTCGTATTATATCTGTTGTAAATAACATTATTCAAACGTATCATAACACCCCTTGTACATATGTTTCATATCATAATGTTGTTCTTGGTTCGCTAATTGTATAATGTTTGGTGGTTGATAATACGTGGTGACAAAAAGTTTGAAAACCCCTGATGTAACTCATTATTGCCAGAAACTTTGTCTTTGAAGACCCAGGTTATATCAATAAACACTTTTAGTCGTTACACCAAACTCCTTTAACAGCGTTCGTAGAGCATCTGGAGGCCACTTAGAGTGATACTTAGGAACTAGTTATTTCATTAGTCATTCAAATACTATTATTACAGTGAAGTCGTTACATCAAGACTCGTTATTTCATCACTATGCTCCCTACTTTAATTTTCTGAATGGTCATTTGGGAAAATTACATTTTCATTTGCAGTAGAAATTATATGAATACAACTAGATAGCATTTCCCTTAAAAATCCCATCATATTTTTTTTTACAAAATAAAAATTACGCTAAAAAACTATTATTTATGAATTCCAAAAATTCATAAAACACGGAAAAATATCCTTGTGGATTTGGCACCAATTTAGTCACATATAAGAACATAATATGTGAACAAAGTAAGTTTTCTCTCATTATCAGCATTTCTTCAATTTTGTGACGTGTATACACTTGTATATATTATTTAAAAACGTTTAAAAATCGAAAATTAATAAAATTCATGAGGTTTTTGTGACTTGTAGGTCTTGACGGAGAGGCTACCCATTGGTAGAACTCCTTAGAATGTTTGGTTTTTCTTTTTTTTTGCAAAAAAAAACAACAAAGCAAGCAACAACCCCTCATCATCTCTGTTACTTGTAGCATCTATGTATGTGATAGAATGCAGTGTAACTATAAAATAAATCATAAAAAAATAATAAAATTGAGTTGAAATTCGGTACAATTATATTCCTTTGCGTAATAAATAAAGTATACTAAATTCCATTGGAATACGGATAGCATCGAGCGAGGTCAGTGCTTGGATGGGTGAATGTCTATCCTGCAATAAATGAATAGTTGACACAACATAATTGTGCGAAAGATACTTGGGAATGATAAAAGCAAAGTGCCTTGCCATGCTATATCTTGGGAGTGTTCCATCCTTCGAAATTTATCATTACATTACATTATTTTGTGTAAAATTAGTTTTGTAAATTTAGCTGGGGAAATATTAAACAAAAATAAGTTAAATGACAGACATCGAGAAAGATGGCCTAGTTAAGCCAGGGGTAAAATCCAGATAACTGATTTAACATAAATTATTATAAGAAATCTATATAACTGATTTAACATAATTATTATAAGCATTAAAATGGAACTTAATGAGGAAAATTTTAATAATCTGTCCTAGTCACATTATAACTTCATTAAAAGTTAAAAATAAGTCAAGCAAGAATGATTGCAACCTCGCTCCCAGGTATATTCATTTTAAATCATAATTTCGTTACTAATACTGGTTTATAGTTACAAATATTTAATCGACGACCCGTAAAAATGTATATTTTGGTTAACCGAATGTTATTCTGGTTTTATTATCAAATCTAGAATATACTTTATAATTAAAAAAGTGAGGAATTGGAAATATCATCGATAGAACGATTGCTATGAACATTTTCATTTGTTTAAATTGGAAACCCAAAGGGATAAATGTAAAAACAGCTCAGCTTTTTTGTTAAATAGAAATCCCTCGGGTTCTTTTTTGCAAAACAATGATTGTGTTCATTTATTTAATAGAGATAGAAATCTTAAGGAATACGTTTATAGACAACACTGCCTTTTTCTTAAATACAAAAGTCCTTTTTTTAAGTAAGAGTTCTTCTTTAAAAAAATTATTATCTGAAAGAATTTAGTTTTCCTCTACAGAGTAACATTATTGATAGACTGAAATATCTGACTTTTCATTTTCGTTCTTAAAATGGACTTGAGTATCATTTACTTTTATGAGTGTTTTAATAAGTATTTTTTTTATTCTTTGTTTCTAGGATATTCACAGTATGATCACCACCAACACGAAAAAAAGTATCATGGACCACCAGCACCATTAAAACATGATGGAACAGTTGATTACACCCCTGAAGTAAAACATGCAAGAGCTGCTCACTTCGCTGCTCTCAAGGCTTACAGCGCAACATTCCCCGGACAGAGCCACCATGGTTATCATGGTGAATATCATCATTCACCAATACCATTTGCTCATTTTTATAATCCAAATCCAGCACCAGTTAAACCTGACGGGTCAGTCGATGATCTTCCTGAAGTAAAAGCTGCTCGTGCTCACCATTTAGCTCAATATCACCAAACTCTACATAGATACAGAAGAAGTTATAATCCCCATGATTCATACTATCACGGACATAAGTACGTCGAACCTGCTCCTCTCAATCATGATGGTACTGTAGCCGACACTGATGCAATCAAACACGCCAAGGCAGTATTAGCTAGAGCTCACAATGAAGCTAAATCTAGATTACACGGCGTAGGACATTACTATCATGGTGATGATCACTCAGATCATTCGTACGATCATTATGAGAAAAAGTACCACGGACCACCAGCTCCTCTTAACCATGACGGTACAGTAGCTGAAACTGACGAAGTAAAGCACGCTAAAGCCATCCATTTCCAGCTCTACAATCAAGCTTTGCACCGTTACAGAAGAGCTATTCCTTTCCAACCAGCTCCTTTAAACCCTGATGGTACTGTTGCTGAAACACCTGAAGTTCAACAAGCTAAAGCAGCATTCATGGCAGCTTACTCCGCTGAAGCCGCTCAAGCTGATCATTCATGGGTAGAACCAGAACATCACGATGAACCCCGTTACAACAATTATGTCGAGCCAATCCACTACGAATACAGTCAACCATCATTCTCACCATCCAAACCAATTTACGAAGAACCTGAACACCACGCACCACTCGCACTTTTCACTCCTAAAAATTTTGAACCCGCTCCTCTAAATCACGATGGAACAGTAGCAGACACACCAGCAATCAAACAAGCTAAAGCTATTCACTTCGCTGCTTACAAGACTGCTAAAGTATCTTACCCTCACTCATACATCCCCCAACCCCATTCATACACACCCCCCAAAAAAGCCTTTTCACATTCCCCAGCACCTTCATTCTCAAACTATAAGAAACCCGTAATTCCAGCACCTCTGAACCACGACGGCACCGTAGCCGACACACCCGAAATTCAAGCAGCCAAAGCAATCCATTTCCAAGCCCACCAAGAAGCATTCGCAAGAGCACCATCACCAAAATTCTCACAATATAACTTCTAAGTCAAAATTCTTTATTAGTGCCAAATAAGACTTTTTTAATTATCTAGATATTTTTTATTGTCATAAAGTTACCTTACATAATTACTTAATTTGTTAATAATAAACTTTATTTACATTTCACTTTTATTATCAGACTCAGTAATGCTTCACTAATCAACAGGGAATTTACCCTATACTTATCGCATTTTATAATAGGATGATAACATGTCTGCCCTTGAAGCAATCTTCATTCATAATTACACAGGGGTTTTTAAGCGAGCTTCGTCGTGTAAATTTCATCTCTAATCTCCGATCAGTTTTTAGTGGCAAGCTTTATACTTTATCCTAAATTGGATGTTTTGAGACAAACATCATGCCTTATCCAATGTAATGTTGTGAAAGAAGCTTCATAACTTATCATCAATTAGTTATTTGGTACAAATTTCGTTCCTTATTATCAATTTAGAGTATAAGGAGAAGCATTATGGCGTATTGCAGGTAATTTAAATAACCCTAAAATGTATTTTAATTTTTAGGAAGTAACTATATCAATATTTTTCTTCCATGCAGAAAAAGTATATTAGAAAACGAGTTTAAGATTCTTTTCTTTTACGACTTAATATTCCCTAAGACGACTTCAGAAATATAAAGGAAAAGCATTATTATAGTAAAACACACAGTTATATTCAGTAGAGAGCGTAGGGGAATAATGTGAGGTAGCCAATGACCTTCTTTAAATGGCTACATCCTTCATAGCGGGGTTGGGGAGTAACCATCTGAAGAAGTTACTCAGAGACCTTCTTTCAATGGCTACATCCTTCATAGAGGGGTTGGGAAATAACTTGTCCCATGTAGAGTTTATAATTATTGGAGAAGCGTATAAATTTTGTGTTTTTAACTTATAAGATCTAACACGCTTAATATCAACAGACTTTTGCTCTTGTATTTTTTTATTTTTTTAGGATTCATAACTTTACAATCTTAAACAAAGTAAAAATAACATTAAATATGTAAAATCGACTACTATGCAATAATAAAGAAATAAAACATTACTCGACTTGTTTGAATATAGGAAGGATGATTTGATGATAGGAAGGATGTAGTAATGCTAGGAGTGCCCGAAGGAGTTGCGGTGGGGGTAGGCGACACCTTTTTACATATTAAAGGCCTGATATGATCTTTCTCTTTTATATAAGTTCCTTGGGAGTTACCATCTGAAAAAGGTTACTCAGAAACGCTCTTTAATAGGCCACTCTTTTATAGCGTGATTAGGAAATAACCATCTGAAGAAGGTTACTCAAAGAGCTTCTGTAAGTGGTTACTCCCTTTATAGCGAGGTTATGGAGTAACCATCTGAAGAAGGTTACATAGAGACTTCTCAACTTACTGTTTGTCCCAGATGGGGACAACCAGAAAGACTGGTTGTTTATCCCTCTATTCTAACCCCAACAATAGCTCCAATGGTTTTCTACATCCCTCGGTAAGTATGCAACTAAGTAGGTAATATGCAATTAACACGGTTAATAAAAACCGAATCTGATGATTTCACGGAAATCATCAGATTTCCGTGAAAACGGAAATCGAAGCAAGAAGTAGGTTCAAATGAAATTCACCCAGCTTGCGGACCCGTCTGCCAGAGATATTTTAAAAGAATAAAAATAGTTATTTAAACGGGAGGTTAAGAAAAAGTTTATAAAGAAAATTACAGTTATATCAAATTTTTTGTCAGACAAATTCTTAACGAGCTATGACAAAAGAAAGAAATAAAAACTATTGAAACTCCTTTATTATTGTAGTAATAAATTTTATCTGCTTCGCTCTAGATTCTTCAGAATCTACAGAGAGCAAGTTTCTAATTCCATACATTTTAAAGAAAGCAGGTGCTGAAACTTATTCTTCTGGTGATAAACAGGGGTATAAATATTTCCAGATTATGTTTATTAATGCTCACTCTTCATATAATGTAAATTGCTTCGCCGCCTCGTCCGCTATGGAGGGGATGAGGCAGTGGACCGCTTCGCGGTCCCGCGCGTCCCTGTACTTTGCGGCCACATGGTTGTTGTACTTTATCAGTTCCTCATATTACTGGTGTATATAAATAAATAAATTTTTGGGCAGTAGACAGGTGATTATTACTGTGGCTAGTGTTACCAAAGAGAAGTTTGAAAGGAAGCTCTGAAGGACCATATAAAGAATAAGGATAGGTAGAAGGCTGATTTAGATAAATGATATACAAAATATTAATATAACAATATAATATTTAATTAATTTTTAGAAGATAACTTAAGTGATAAGAAAGCATAAAAGACAATAAAGCAGTGAAACTGATAATATTAAATAAACATGCATCTAAGCCAGTACTTAACTTTAGGAAAATAAGTAAATCAATTTTATAAGGTAACCAACTCATGCACAAGCCACAATAAATATAAGTTACTGATTGCAATAATTCAGCCGTAACCGGCGGGTTAAGCATTGGCTTGATAAGCACCATATCACTAAACTTAAACTTATGCTAATACAATTAATAAGTCTTAGGCTAAGTAAACTAACTTTAAACACCCAAAAGGGGAACCCAAGGGACCTATTATCTACGGAAATAGCCCTATGATAGGAAATTAATACATGAATGCCTGGCCAGCTAGGCGTCATTCGTAGGTGCAACCAAGGTTATTAATCAATCAAAATCCGAGTTATTTCGCCGCGGAAGAATGAAAGAGAGTCCAATAGCTGATAGATTAAGCAGAAGAAAGAAAGCATCGCATAACTGGCGAGAGAAGTTAGATAAGGTGATAGGTACGTACCTGCTGCTTTATACTTAACTCACAGAGACTTGGTTTCGCTCGGAAACCAGGTCGGTTTACACTCAAAGTAAATCCAGACTTCGCTGATTCTATCGGTAAACAATTTACGGGATCTCTCACAAAACTGAAATATAACTTCACTAAAAATATCTAAGCTAGCTCGTACGGGTACGCCGTAGATTCTTCACACACCGTCGTATCGGTCAAAAGCGGTTTTAAGCAAATCAAAATACTTTTGACGCAGTTGAAAGTGCTGAGTTATCTTGTTTGAAAGCGCTGAGAAAAGAATGAGGAAGGTTACAGACGTGAAGGTTACTTTACGTGACTTCAAAACAAAGTGCCTCACAATAAAGGCCTAATTATTAAGTTGTCTGTACTTATTTCGGTTATATGAAGCTGAGGAAACAAAAGGAAGTGAATATTAAAGATAGTGCTGGTAAAATAAGTGTAAGAAAGTTAAAGATGATATGAAAGTGATCAGAAGAAACGTAAACGGATTCGCGACTTTAAACAAAGTATCAATATTAAATTTACATTCAAAAAATGGCTTTCAAATTATAAAGGTGAGCTTAAAACTAATAATAATCTTTTTTTTTTAACTTTATTGATTATTGTCTACAATAAATGTATTTGACATAGTGCTCATGCTGGTTAAAGTGGCTTGGCAGTCTTGATAGGAGGAATCACCCAGTGGTGATACTCCTTGGCGGGGTTTAATAATAATCGTGGTAAACCTAATAAATAATAATATAAATAATAAATACGTAAATATTTACAAGGTAAATAAAGAGGGTTAGGGAAGGGATATGTTAGGAAAGTAATTCTCCCATCAGTGCCCCGACATAAATTCTTAAATAAAGTCTTTATTTCCACCACGAATAAAAAATTAACAATAGGATAATGTCAAATCAATAAATTAAAAAATGTAGTATGATTCCTTAAAATTGAAGATTAAAGAGTTCATCACTTTTATACATTGCATTAGTGATGAGAATATTCTTGATCTCCTTTTTAAATTTGTTTATCTTCAAATCTTTAATATTGTCAGGTAATGCATTGAACATTTTGATACCAAGAACAATATGAGCTACCTCGCATTTGGTCAGTCTATGTCTAGGGATCAATAGTTTACTTTTATTTCTGGAGTAATACTGGTGGTATTGATTTTTTTTATAATTATTTACATTAAGTTTCATAAAGGTAAGGACGTTATAAATGTACATGTTTACAATAGTCATGACACCTAACTTCTTAAATATAGGTTTACACTCATCAAGGTATCCAGCATAGGTTATAATTCTAAGAGCCTTCTTTTGCAGCAGCAGTAAACTAGTTAGGTTAACATGTCCCCAAAGGATTATGCCATAGGATAGTCTACTTTGGACATGGCCAGATAAACAAGTCTGAGAACTTCTTGTGGTAGTGTTAATTTATTACTGACTGAGGTCAGTAATAAATCATTATTGGGTTCAGTAAAGAAACATTATTGGGGTCAGTAAAGAGAGATTACTGGGGTCAGTAAATGAATATTACTAGGGGTCAGTAAAGAAATATTACTGATATCAGTAAATGAATATTACTACGGGTCAGTAAAAAAACATTATTGGTGTCAGTAATGTACGTCGAGAATAAACATCAATTTTTCCTTCACTGTTTTCCCTCGCCTGCGGCTCGGGAGTAAATTATATTAATCCCTCAGCGTCGCTTCGGGATTAATTTGCTTTGGTTCCTGCGACTTCGTCTTAGGAACCAACTTTACAGATCAGGGAAAAAATGTGCTCATTTTATTTCCTTGGTGCATAAATAACTATTTTAGATAGTACAAAAACCTATAGACTAATGTTTTTTTAAATTTTAACTCTTTAACATAAATACACGTGGGAGTTACGATGATAACAGACATAGGACACACACATACACATACGGACAGATAACATAATAAAAAAAAATTAAGGGGCCTTAGAAACACCTGAAACGGATAATGCAGGTGACATACCGGGTTAGTTTTTTTTGTGCTGACACAATACAATTCCTAAATACCTAGGGTTTAAATAAGGAAAGGTAAAAAAATTGTTTATCAGAAAATAAAATAGTTGTGATTTCCTCACAATATAGATGGTGCCGTAATTGCAATTTTATGACTCAGCAAAACTTTCATAGGTGTGTTTTTTTTTTATATATTTATTGTAGAGCTTAATTAAACATTATTAGCTCCACGCAACTCGTGTTTTCATAGGATTAAAACACGGAAACATTGAAACATTTTAAGATTGCTTTGAACTTTAGGACTTTAGTCGTATAGTAGATGAACAAATGGTCAAGTTTCATCTTAATATTATCCGCATTTGTACAATTGTTATAACATGATGAGTGTTTTCAACTTATCGTTAAAAATCTGATATCATACAGGTAAGTTGAAATTTGACTGGAGGGTATCCCTTTACGTAAAGTCCGGTCCGTTCACAGAAATTTGCCTGCGCAGTTCAAGAAGTTGCAGGTAAAGCGTTGTGCATAGACAACAAAACTGGGCAGTTTTGAGTCTGAAAATAAGATTTATTTATTTATTTACATACTTGAGGTTGCTTTATTACAAAGTTTCTTAATTGTATAAATTTTACAATGAAATTAAAAAAAAAACAAGAAAAACAAGTTGATTGTAAATTATTACACAGACTGCATAATTTGAATAACAAACGAGATTAAAAATAAAAAAACAAGAAAACATAACATTACATGGGAAAGACTAAACATTTAAGGTGGGAACACTATGTTATCAGCTAAAAACTTGTTAATATTATAGTAGGCTTTCTCAAGCAACAATGTTTTAATGCTATTTTTGAAAGTTTTGGGAGGAAGTACAACTATTGAAGCGGGTAATTTATTAAAACACCTTATTCCATTATAATTTGGGGACTGATGTGATTTGTTGAGCCTACAAAAGGGAATATTGATGTTAGCAATATATCTAGTGCCATAATTGTGGTTCTTAATATAATTGAACTACCCCTCATCATACTTTGCTTTCACTAACAACAATGAAAAAATAGAGGCTGAATGAAAAGTTAAAATTTTATTTTCAATAAAAAATTGTTTGCACTTAGCGTCATGTTTAGCATAATTATTCATGATACGTAAAGCTTTTTTTTTTAAAATAAAAATACTGTTGGCTACAGGGGCTGCTCCTCATTCAACGCAAATGCAAACGTGAATGAAAAAGCGCATAGTAAGCAAGCTTCGTGGTATCAAGATCTAAAGATAAACGTGAAAATTAAAAGTTAAACGATTGTGTAGTTTCAGCGATAAGCGTCCTTAAAAGCATATATCCACGGTTTTTCTTCTGTTAATTTTCGTTGAGGAGGAATCTACCGTGACCATTAAATGAACGGGGGACCGCTAGGATTAAAGCTAATATTTATTTCTTAGGGTGAGCGAAGCGATTTCCCATGTTCGAAGATGAAGAAAAACTCCGATTTCCCTAGAAGATGTTTTCTTTTACTATAATGAACATATCAGCCTCCGTTGTTGTGATTGAAGGCAGGACTTGATTTCGGCACAGAGGACTTAGTTACCGCAGGGTGAATAGCCTGATAGGCCGAAAAGCCCATAAAACGGACTTTTTTTAATGAACATAACATATAGTAACTAGGTACTTCTTTATGAGTTACATTCCTGAGTACAAGGTAAAGCCATGAATGGTTGGTCAACCACTTAAGCATCTAATCCAGAAAAATGTGCAAACAGTGCGTTATAACCTATCATTTGCCGCAGGAACAAACCAAAAAACAAATCACTCCCATATAATTCAACAGGAATTACAATTGGCACATTTCTGTCAATTATTGCCAAAATTAAACTTTTAAAAATATTTCACTTAAAATCCTTGAACTTGTAACTATTAATTATAACAATAACAGAAAATCAGATAAATAAAAATAAAAATCTAATCACAACTCTATACCGATTAGCTTCAGTGCACAAAATATTATAACGGACGGAATAAATATGTTTTTAGAGTATTCACAAATTGAGACTACAGTCTATCGTTTAGTTTAAAAATCCCCCAAGGTCATAAGTATTTTGGGGATTGACCAATCAAAGAAGCCGCTGCCAACCTCTCACTTAAGAGAAAAAAAAACCCTACCACAATAACCGCTGTAGGGAAAATACCTTCTTCCCGGCAATCGGTTACTTTCATTGTAGTTCTCCTTTTGATTAAATCGTTTTGAAAACTACTTTCAAATTAATCTTAAAATGATATTTTAAAATAAAACTTCACAAAAGAAATGTAAAAAAACATCGCCAAGAAAATACGAATAAAATAACCTGATTTGTTTACATAGTTTTTTTCCCGCTCCCTTCTTGCAGGGATTTGTTTCTTAAGAATCAGTCGTGTCTAAACTGATCTGTCAAGATTTTTAAACTAAACGATAGACTGTATAGGTTGTTACAGTATAGTTGTTACTATGATCGGTGTAAAAGAATATTAAACCAACATGTTATCTACTCTTAAATATTTCTACTACTGCTGCTACTGTAACTATTGTTAGAAGAAAAACAGTATACAAACTTGCCGATACTGTTCTATTGATCGCATCGTTGGTAAAAAATTAAACTCTGGCGACGTATTTTCAATTTCTGAATCACTATCCACGATTATTAAACACTTGATATTAAATAATTAATAATAACTCACTTTCCGAAAACAAAAAAACTTCGTTAACAAAAACGTTCGTTTGTTTACTTGAAAAAAGTAAGAAGAACAAAGAAGGTAATATTATAACCTTGTAGTAAACTACTAGCGCCCACCTAGTGGACATTTGAGGAACTTCACCAGCAACAGTTTTGTAGTTTTTTTTGCAGTCGCCGACTGTAAGAAAAATGTACTGTACTTGTTTAAGGATGAAAAGTGCTTACTTTAGAGCCGCCCGAAAAAAAGTATTTTCGTTTAACCTAGGCTGTAATGAAAAAATCTTTTATCTCTTTGCAGGTAAAATATTTTTTAATAACTTAGTAATTAATAAGTAAAAAGATAAGTAAATAATTAAAAAAGATAAAGTAAAAACCTTAATAGTAAGTTATCAAAACTGCATAAGATTTTTAGCACTGTAATAAAATGGTCATGTTCAGGCCACTTGACTACTACGTCAAGTATCTTAGCACCCAATAGGTCTTTTGGCTGCTCCGCAGTTTTTAAGAAGTCAGTTATCCTTATTTGTTGTTTTTATTGTCAACCACCGCTGAAGATCCCCGAGGAAGTATAGACTGCGTCGTTGTGCCCTTTTTTTTCACTCCCTTATATAAAAGAAAAAGTTCTACACCGTAATAGACTTACAGTGTAGAACTTTTTCTTAGACAGACGGAGCATTTTGACTTCTAGCCACATAAAAGCTGAGACTCTCCAACTAAAAGTTTATACATCTTAAATTAAAAACAACACGTACCTCTTTGCTCTTGCTCCTAAAACCAAAAGAAAGATAATATACACATATATATCAAGCTACTTTTGAGGGTTATAATCATACAGATATATACTAGAGGGGGCATAGCCTATCTTAATACATTGAGAGGCCTGAAACATCTTTGTTGTTGGGCTCTCAGGGACTCTGTTTGTTAACCTCATTGAAACCTCCTCCAAGAGGAAGTTATGGTTTTAATTAATCAATTGTTTTGGGCTTCCCACAGATTGTTTGTGTTGTGATTTGTATTTTAAATATTCTACTATATAATTTACTGTTTTTTTGTTCTGTTTATTTGATGAAAATGATAATCGAATGTGGTCAGGTTACTTTTTGATGTTTCAAAATTCAACCAATAGGGCTCCTCTAGTAATATATCTCTATCGTTATAATTGTTTCCTAAAACCGGGTTCATTCAAAAGGTTATGAATCTTTTACAAGTACCTATCATCTAAAAGGTTCATAACAACTGGATTTAAGTCCATTTCAAAGGAAACACTGGTAAGAATTTGTATCTGTGACATGAAAAGCCTGACTGGGATACTAAACCCGAACTGTTTAGGTAGCAGCCACACGAGCTAAATATGTAAATATACGGAAACCGGGCTTAAAAATTTAATATTTTAAACTTAATGTATTTAAACAAAGGCAAGACTTAAGGCTTAGGTCTACTTTCTGTATTTCCTCATCCACTGTACTACTAAATAGGTTACTTACTAGTACCTTAGTACCCTACTAAGCGACTAGGTAGTACTTACTCTACGAGCACTTATTATACTAATACTTACTATAATAATAATAATAATATAACTTTATTTGCAAATAAAAAAATACTTTATTAATATATTTCAACAAATTTGTTAGTAAATATTATTTTTTGCTATTTACAGGTTTTTAGTCATTCATGTTGAATAAGTGCAACGGCTCCAATAAGAAGAATGCTTGAATCTAAAAGAGATTACGTATTTTTTTATATAAATTTTTTTTATAAATTAAAAACAATGACTTTAATTTTATAAGTGAATTAGCTATAAAATTAAGCTATGGCCATTTCACCCAACCTGTGGGTATCATCAGGCAAATAAACAAACACTACATTAACAACTAAAAATCACAGAAAACAAATACATAAGACTAGAATTAAATAAATAAATAATCACTGAATTAAAACTTAACTTCGTCAACAAATAAAAAACAGAAAGGTCACAACAAAAGTTAAGGTTATAACATGTCAAAACTAAATATGTCGGACAGATGACTAGACTAAGTTATTTCATATTGATGACTAGTTTTAATACTTTTATAAAATTTACTAAATATAGGAGAATGGACCACTTCTTTCTGTTCATTAAGAGTTTGAGTTTCGGTGTTTTTGCTGGATAAATAAATTTCAAGAGCATTAAGTTTTCTTCCAAAGTCTTCACGGTGCAGGATAATTTTATTCACATCTTTCCCAAAGTTAAGACTGTATGACTCTACTACAACCTTGTTATGACTGTACCATGTTATAACCTTAACTTTTGTTGTAACTTTTCTGTTTTTTATTTGTTGACGAAGTTAAGTTTTAGCTAATTCTGTAATTATTTATTTATTTAATTCTAGCCTTATGTATATGTGCTTTATTTGTTTTTTGTGATTTTTAGTTGTGAATGTAGTGTTTGTTTATTAGCCTGATGGGTGAAATAGCTATAGCTTAATTTTATAGCTAATTTACTTATAGAATTAAAGTCATTGTTTTTAATTTATAAAAAATTGAGAGTGAATTCTATAAACTTAAAAGTGAGACTAAGGATAAATTACTTATATTTATTATTATTATTATTATTTGTTTATTTTGAATAGTTTAGGCTTAGTTATGTTATGCTAATTTAATGTAATAAGTTATAATATTTTTACTTTTCCTCATTTATACCGTAGGTATATACGAAAAGTATTGTATTTGCAAAAAATCAAAAACCCGGTATGTAATTGAAATTATCCGTTTCAGGCGTTTTTAAAGCCTCTGAGTGAATTTTACAAAGTTGTCTGTATGTGTGTGTGTGTGTGTGTCTGTTATCATCGTAGCTCCTAGTGCATTTATGCTAGAAATTTGAAAGTTAGTAAAAAAAATCAGTCTACTGTTCTTGTTGTGCTATTAGCAAAATAATTTTTATTACGTTATTACCCGCAAAATTGACACAGCAAAAATTTTGAAAAATCAAAAAAAACGCGGAAACATTATGTGATTGTTTTGAGATTGGCACACATATAGCTATGTATAATTAATAAGACTAGCATATTTGCTAAGTTTCATCTGACCATCAGCAGTAGTTCAATTTTATTAAATTACTTGTGTACGTTTTTTTTAATTGTAAAATAATGTAATCGAGTTGAAATTCGGTACAGGTATGTATATACCTTTACGTAATAAATAAGTACACATAATTCCGTTATAAACTACAAGTATATCTTTGATTTTTGGTTGATCATAAAAGCTAAGCAGCATTGAGCGTGGTCAGTGCTATATAGGTCACCACTGAGAATAAAGCGGATGCATTTACCATCTGAAGACGGGCGGAGCAAATCCGAAGACATGCTGCAGTGTAAATTTGGCGCATTGAATATTCTGAAGACGAGCGAAGCGAATTTGAAGTAGGGAGGGTGAGCGTAGTGATCTGATTTGATAAGGTAAAGTCCCGAGTTATCCCGTACCTGATTTTTTTTAATAAAAACTACAAATATTTATTCAATGCTATTATTTATTATACTAATACTTACAATGGTAGTACTGACTATACTAGTACATGACATTCCATATCTAATCAACACAGGTAAAAACACGTGATATCTCTAATTTTAATATAATTTGGCTGATAGTTAGCCACCATAAAAAGAAGAAAAAATCCAGATTTATTTTTCTTCTTTTTATGGTGCCTAACTATCAGCCAAATGATATTAAAATTAGAGATATCACGTGTTTTATCTCTAATAAAACGTTTATTTGGTGTAGCCATATTGCCAAGGTGGCCAAGTTCACAAAAAATATGATTTTTTTTAACATTTCTTTGACTACAAAAATGGCTGTATCTAAAATTCGGCATAGGATATGATTTTGTTTGGTGGGGTTTTAAAGCTTAAATTGGCTCTTTCAAATAGATTCTACATACTTTTGAATAATTAGTTACAAGGTTTTATTAGGAGCAATATAAAATAAAAATGCTAATATCTCAAAAACCAATTTAAAAAAAAATCCTAAAAAAAGTTTTTTACTTTTAGTAAAATGTCCACAAAGTTTCATTTTGAGACAGCCATGTGATTGAACGCCTTGACACACGTAACGTGTGTCAAGGTGTAAAAAAGTCACATTTTTTGCAATTTCTATCAATGATAATGTGATAAATTTTAATTTTTTTTACACTTTAACATACCTTGACACACGTTATGCGCAACTGCGTCCAATCCCATGGCGGTCCCAACATGAAACTTTTTGGACATTTTATAAACAGTTTGAGCTCTTTTTAGGAATTTTTTCAAAATTTTTAAAAAATTGGCTTTTTTAAGATATTAGCATTTTTATTTTATATTTGCTCGTACTAAGAACTTGTACATAATTATCCAAAAGTATATAGGATCTATTAGAAAGGGTAAGTTTAAGCTTTAAAACGCCACCAAAATAAAAATCATATCCTATGCAGAATTTTAGATTCAGCCATTTTTGTAGTCAAAGAAATGATGAAAAATCACATTTTTTTGGAAAATTTGCTACCCTACTGTGGCAATATGGCTGCACCAAATGAGCCAAAAATCTAGGTTTTTTGCTTCCTTCTATAGTGCCTACCTGTTAGCCAAGTTATATTAAAATCGGTGACATCGAGTCCAAAAATGTACTTTTTTGTGTTGATTTGAAATAGAATGGCCCGTACTAAATATTTACCTACTTCAAAACTTACTAGTATTTAGTAGTTCTTACTCTCTAATAGTATAAGTACTACTCACTGATACAATGCAGTATTTCACCGATCCTTGCTTATAAAGAACAAAATTGAAAAAAAGCGTGGAAAAATTTACTCCACTATCCATTTCTACAACTTCCATCTTCCTCTTCGTGATAATCTTCACGTATGCCTAATCATAACACCGTAACGAGTAATTTCGGCTAGACAAAAAAAATATAAGAGATAATAAGAACCAAATGTAGAGAATTCACGCTTTAAAAAAATATTGCTTCACAGCCACTTCGTACTGTAAAATACAGAAAATCAATTCGATCATATATGTCACTAAATAATTTTTAAAAAATCAAAATTTAAAAATAAATTTTAATAATAGTTTAAAATAAGTTTTTTTCATTAAACATTATTTATTTAAATTAGTAACAAGCAAGAAATAAAATATATTTTAATTAATTAATACAAACTTTATTATTGAAAATTAAGTAATAAAACGCTATTAATAATTTGTCTAATCCGTCTCCAGTTAATTTTCGTTTAATATTGTGTGTGTTTTCCCTTCTATTTTCTGCCTCCACTTCGCACATCCCTTTTTGTTTTATATATATGTTACAAAACATTTTAATTTCGGTATCCAGTATAGTTTTATATTTGGAAGAAGAAACAAGGTTTAAAGAGATAAATAGGTTGTAGTTTTAAGAATTAAATATAGGTTAGAAAAATAACAAGAAGAGGAAAATAATAGGAGAAAAATGTTAAAATTTGTAAGTAGATCAATAATAACTTTTAGAATTTGGTTTAAATTGAGGTAGAGGTGTAACAAAATGAGCAATTAAGCATACACAGAGTATAGTATCCTATTTTAGTATACTATTTAGTTAGTTTAATAGCCTCCTCCGTGGCCGAGGTCGTTAGAGCGTTAGTCTTTACACTGACCATTGACACCTCGGAGGTCTGGGGTTCGCATCCCAGGTTACGCTCTCAGTTTATATAAGATTATTGTTTAATAAATACTCGCCAACTTAAAAATACACTTAAAACGTAAGGGTTGCCTCTTATACCTGAGGTTGTTCCGCAGGTTTTATCCCTGATAGGTCGGAAGGCTCTAAACGGGCATTATCGTTTAGAGCCTTAACTTAACTATTATTAAACTTTATAATAGTAGTTTAATGAAACTAATAGTTGTTAGTAAGTAAAACTAACCTAATAAAAACTAGCGTAACTAATAACTAATAATAACTTGTATAAGTATTAATACATTAATAATATATATATATATATATATATATATATATATATATATATATATATATATATATATATATATATATATATATATATATATATATATAATATATATATATATATATATATATATATAATTAAAAATAATAACTTAAATAGTTAACACTAGTTATTTATTTTAACTAAAGACAGTTAGTTAAGCTAACATAATATTAAATAGATTTTAATATTCTTTTTAGTATTTTAGTATTACAGGATGAGTAATTGAACATTCATAGAGTAAAGAATATTATTTTTAATAGAAATTAAAAATAATAGATTGATACTAGTTTAAACTAACTAACACGAGTTAATTATTTAAACTGTCAAAATATTAGTTGGTTAGTTAAGCTAACTTAATAGTAGTTAGTTTTTAATAAACTTTTTACCATACATTATTTTCCCTCTTAGAGGAAAAGTATTGTGTTAGGAAATAAATCTTAAACTGGAATTTTACCTGAATTAATTCCAGGTTTATTTAAGACGCCCTGAAGTTGTGTATGTGTTTGTATGAGTGTGTGTCTATGAGTGTGTGTCTGTGCTTGTTACATCGAAGCTTCTAGCGTATTTACGGAAGAGAGTTGAAACTTAGTAAGAAAATCAATCTTTAGATCTAGTTGTGCTGATCTGAGTTGTTGTTGTCTGTAAAATTTGTCAATTTTTATTAAATGACTTTAATAAATAAATAAATAACCATTTATTGCACATCACACAAATGATTACTTACAATAATAAATTATTACAAATTATTACTATTATAACTTACATACTAGTTTTATAAATTTCCCTTATGCGCAATTAGGCTTTACTCCGTGGTGCCTCTAATGAGGTTGAAAAGTGTTAGATACTCCTATTAAAATTTAAACATAGTAAAACATAACTTGAATTAATCTGCATGCTATAATTACAAAAAAAATGTTTGATTAATTATATTAATTTTTAAAATACTTTTAATAATATAATTGTTAAATCTGTTAACATTCCATCAAATTAAATTATTAACATTCCATCTTTATTTATATTGCTTATTTTTACTTAATAGATTGTTATCTTAATGTAAAATTATGAAAATTTTTTTGCTATATATATAAATATAAATATATATATTATATATATATATTATATATATATATATATATATATATATATATATTTAATATTTACTAGTAGGTTTTGTTTTATGTACTTTCCCTTTAATCGTGTAGTGTTTTTTTTTGTTATGTTGGCAATGATGATTACTGTTAACACTAGAAAGCCGGCATTAGTTAATTGTTATTGGTTAATTATTACTTTAAATGAGTGGAGAGAAGAAAACTGTTGGAGTTTTGTTTCTTCTTAAGTTATATATCGTTTAAGGGATAAAATTCTACGAGATAAAAGTCAATCCTAACTAGGAATAATGCCTTGAAAACTCGCTACACAATTACATGTAATCTAGATAGATTGGTCAGATAAATTAGTTACAACATGACAGCTTTTGTGAAACATGCTCGGTGCTCGGTAGCCCTCGGTAATTACCTGTCACTTAAGGTATGCTAAAGTGAACGAAATACCAGCTCATATTACCCCACAGCGAAAGGAGAATATTTTCAATATTTCACAATTTTAGTTTATAACAAGCTTCAAGCTCACAAAGCATATTATTTTAATAAATATATCAATTTAATGCTTTAAAAACCTGGTCTTGCCAATGCTGTTAAAATACTTATCAATTTATATTTGACTTCATCTTTATATATATATATATTTATATTAAGAAAGTCATTTCCATAAAATGTATGTAATAAAACATTTAAATAAATGTTTACATGAATGTTAAATAGTATTTGACGTATATGATGGATTGAGCTGTGGAGTGCCATTTGCTTAATTTTCTATTTACGATAGATAAACTGTTCGATAAAGTTAGAATCACTTTAGATAATGCAACTAAACGTGCCACATTTGTTGCTCTCATAATAGAGAACACCCCATGTTTTTTAAATTTATCCTGCACTTTTTTTTTATTGCGAACTTTATTTAATTTGAAACTATTAATTAATTTAAATAAAAATCCTATACTAATTTTACGTACCAGAAAATGACACTAAACCAAAAATTGGAGTTTGTTTTAAGTTTTAAACTCTGTAGAAAAATACATTGGCAGTTTGGATGACAACAAACACACATTACAAATCTACATAGATATGATAAAAAGTCTAAATATACTTATTGGACTATATATAGTAACATAACATATTATTGACTTTTATTTAGTGCGTACTTAAGGATTTAAGTAAACCTAGGTTTCGGATTTTTAGGGTTAACACTAAACTTTCCTAGGATACTTACGGTAGTAGGTGGGGCAAATTAAAAAAAATGTTTTCTGCAAATTATTTCTCAAGCTAATTAAAGGAACTCTCTGTTTCGAACTCTGCAAGAGGCTATATATCGTGGGCTTGCACAGATTTAAGGGACAATGAACAAGAGTTGAGAAGTGTTCTGCGATTTCTATAGAGGCTGAAATATGATTTTGGTAGGCTTAATCATAGAGATATATACTAGAGGGGCCATAGCCTATGTCAATACATTAAGAGGCCTGAAACATATTTTTGGGGCTCTCAGGGGCTCTGTGTAACCTCATTGAAACCGCCTTCATTAGTGAGTTAAGGTATAATAAATCAATTGATTTTGGCTTCCCGCACATTGTAAGTGTTTTGATTTTAAATGTGTTTTGATTTTAAATGTTCTACTAGATAAGTTACCGTACTTGTGTTCTGTTTATTTGATTAAATTTATAAGCGAAGGTGGTCAGGTTACTTATTCGATGTTTCAAAATTTAATCTATAGGACCCCTCTAGTAATACATCTCTATGGGCTTAATAACTTATTTGACAGCTTACTAAATGAAAACAATACTTAATCCAAGGAGTACTTCCTTCCCACTATTGTAGACGTTGCGATATTTGGCGGCAGACTAAGTAGGGTTCGCAGAGGAGCACTATTTACGCTTAGGCTCATCACTTAATGGATCCCAAAACAGTTAATTTGTCTGTTTAACCACATAAATACTTTATAATGTTTACTACAGGCCCTTCTGCTGATAGGACTTACCTGTGCACTAGGTGAATATCAATATTTCGAGCAAGATGGTCATGGAGGATATGATTACGGATATGATGCCCATCTCAGTCAGAAACATGAATCTGGCGATCATTCCGGTCACGTTCATGGAAGTAAGTATATTTATGTGTAGATTGGTACTTGGTTTTGGAAAACATGGATTAGGTTTTTTTAATTTTAGTATTAATCACTTAAAACTCGAATCTAGTCCTTAAGACTTAGTCACTGATAACTTTGATCTAGTCCTTAAGTTTTGGTAGTGATCGCTCACAACTTAGATCAGGCCTTTAAGAATGGTTGGTCACTCAAAACATTAATCTGATCTTTAAGATTTTGTACTGAATACTCAAAACTTGGATCAAATCTTTAGAAAATGGTACTAGTCACTTAAATTTTTAATATGATCCTTGAGAAAAAATTAAAACCTTAATTAATTTAATTATTTAGTTAGTAAATTAACTAATACTTTAATAAGTTAGATCTGATCGGTAAGGAATGCTATTATTCCTCAAAACTTTGAACTG
Organism: Microvelia longipes; assembly: GCA_018340805.1. NCBI lineage: Eukaryota > Metazoa > Arthropoda > Insecta > Hemiptera > Veliidae > Microvelia > Microvelia longipes. The sequence continues at coordinate 12,497,896 of JACMZG010001913.1, read as the reverse complement.
ATTCTTAAGACTCAGTATTAACCAATAATAGCTTAGATTAGGTACTTAAACTTGGTACTATATAAACTTGAATTTGATCTATAAGACTAAGTACTAATCATTATTAATGATTGGGGTTGTAGTCGAGGATAGACCCTATTTGCACTGCGACTGCGAGTAAATTGTACAATCCCCTCAATTGGTCCAGGTCAGAATAATAATTTTTCACAGACTAGGTCTAGGATATATTTGACCAGTGATTCATTGGTAGAGTCAAACTTAGTGAGAGTGCTGCTACCAAAGTTGGAGAACCTTTGAAAGGCTAGGACCTCACATCTCAGAAGTATGTGAGAAGCAGTATCAGTTTCTGATTCACAAAGCCTACACACTGGGTTATCTTTAATAACCAACCACTTGGTTTGGCCAAACCAATTGGTTATCTGGGTTACTAATGGTATGAAGGTGTTTCCGGAGGTGACAGTGACCACTCAGTAGTCCAGTTACTGTTCTAAGGTCCCTTCTTCTTAGACTGAGGAGGTCCTCAGTTACTTTGGGACGGGGTCCTTTTAACATAAGTTTCTTATGTTTAACGTAAGGTTACTTTTGAGTGAAAAGTACTGATCACACAAAACATGGATTTGATCCTTAAGACTTAGTTCTGATCACTAAAAACTTGGGTAAGGTTCTTAAGCTTTGGCACTGGTCACTCAAAACTTGGACCTGGTCCTAAAGATGTTAAGAGTCACGAAGGTTCAAGTATTCCAAAAATATAACTTCTAAATTGAAGTTTTCGTATTTTAAATAACTATTGATATAAACTAAATCCACACGCAAGGCTGCAAACACTGGACATAATATAATAATTTCTATTACAGCTGACGTATTGACCCTAACTACAGGAGGGCTCTAGTTATCAAAAAAATATTAAAATAAATAACAAATTACATTTTTAGTAAAAAAAAAAATATTTGGCATGAAGTTTTGTGTAATAATTAATTAAAAGATTAAAAATAAAACTTAAAATAATAAATTTATTAATTAAATCATTAGAATGTCAATTAGAATTTTATAAAAGTTCGATATGGAACATGAGTAATTGAAATATTTCATACAAAGGCATTTCTAGTTGAATAAAATTCATATTTTAATTATATTATCGCATAGCTAGACAGAATAGCTATTTAACTATCAGGCTTATACTAAGCTAATTGCGTTCAATAAATTCCACAAATATCAAAAGGAGAAATTTGTTAAAGGGGTTGTTTGAAAATATTTATCTTTATTGTCTGATTTGAATAAAAAACAATTAAAAAAGAGACAAAAACGTATGCCCGTAAAATCCACAGAAATCACAAGTTTAGAAAAAAAATTCTCTAACCAGAATAAATGTTAAAAAAAGTAGCAATTAAATAAAATAACTGATTGTTGCATCTGTTATTCAGTAATATTCAGGGTTGTTTATGAACTGAGTGTTGGGATGTAGTGAATAAACAAATTTGAAGATGACTAAATAACAGTGAAAAACCCGGTTAATTATTTTATTTAATTGCAAATTCTTTTACATTAATTGTGGTTAGGCAATAATTTTTTTTAAACTTGATTTTGTTAAATTTTATGATAAAAAATATATTTTATTGTTAAGATTAAAAGTATGTTCTTCAATGATTTTGTCTATTTTGTTTGACAGGTTTCTCTTACGTAGATGGTGATGGTCATCATCAAAGCGCTCACTATCACGCTGATCCACACAGTGGATTTCAAATCCATGCTTCTAACCTTCCAGTTGCACCTGTAGATCATGGTCATCTCACATACGCTGGTGGATACGGTCATGAATCCCATGACTATAAGTATCATGGACCCCCAGCTCCATTAAAACACGACGGGACAGTTGACTACACACCGGAAGTAAAAAAAGCACGAGCTGAACATTTCGCTGCTCTTGCAGCTCACAAAAACGGATATGCTCAGTATGTCCATCCACACTATACTCATGGTTATCAGGATTATTCTCATCACCATAGTGAACCAATAACATATGCAGGTTATTACCATCATTACCACGGACCACCAGCCCCACTGAAACACGATGGCACAGTGGACGATCTCCCAGAAGTTAAAGCAGCAAGAGCTGCCCATTTAGCCGAATTCCACAAAGTTCTCTATAGGCATAAAAGAAACGTCTTTGGAGCTCCATTAAAACACGATGGAACCGTCGATGAAACTCCAGAAGTAAAGCAGGCTAAAGCTGTGCACTTCGCAGCACTTGCTCAGGCTAGATCATATAATCCTCAACCATATCTCGCACCTCAATATTTTAATCATGTTCAAAGATATCATGGACCACCGGCTCCTTTAAATCATGACGGTACAGTTGCAGAAACTCCTGAAGTAAAACAGGCAAAGGCTGCTCACTATGCCGCTTACCAAGAACAAATGGCTAAAATGACTGCTCTACCCCATTTCTTTGGTCAAACCAGAAACATTGATTATCCTTCACAGGATTTTTCTCCAAGATACCACGGCCCACCAGCACCTCTTAACCACGATGGTACAGTAGCAGAGACTCCTGAGGTCCAGCACGCCAAAGCTGTACATTTTCAAATGTTTACAAAATTTCTTCAACGACATAAAAGATCACCAATCGCTGTCTATGAGCAAGCACCTCTCCATCCCGACGGAACCGTCGATGAAACACCTGAGGTCAAACAAGCAAAAGCAGCTTTTATGGCAGCCCATGCCGCTGAATCAGCTTTAGCCGATCGCTCCTGGGTTGAAACACAATACGACGAAGTTCCTATACATAATCAAAATTTCGGTTTCTCCAAACCAGAATTCGAGGGAGGATTCGTTCCATCCCATCAAATTTTCTCGCAACACTTTAGTCCTATTCATCACTCATTCAATACTCAATCTTTCCAACCTCATTCGTTTTCCTCATCTCCCTCCTTTTCTAAGTCATTTGAGTCAGCCCCACTAAATCACGACGGAACAGTTGCAGATACACCGGAAATCAAAGCCGCTAAAGCTGTTCATTTCGCAGCGCATCAAGATGCTTTGACTAGAATCGCATCGACGAAACATCACAGCAAACCATTTTTTAATTTCTAAGTCACAATGTACCTTTAATATAGTGCCAATTCAAATAATAAACCTTTTTAAAGGTGCATCTTAAATATTAGTGAAGTTAGTAAGTAAGTAGATAAGTCATGAGCTCACTAAATTGACTAATAAGTATGTGATAGAATGTATCACAGACACGTTAACTATTTTTTTATGTTTTTTTGTAATACACTTATTAATTTTTTACGTTTTTTTTATTTTTTCTTGAAAAATGCACCTATTCCTCCTAAAAAATAATATTTTTTATAAAGAAGAATTTTAACAAATTCAAAAAAAAATAAAATTCACCTAATTCTTATTTATGTTCTGCATTCTCTACTACTTTTTTCCGTTTTACGTGTAAAGTTGACACAAATTGTGTTAACTTTTCATATTTTGAAAAACTCAGTAGTATCAAAAGGCATTTATACATTTTAGATTGTACATATAAAAACATGAATTAATGCAGTTTTAAAATTCTTTTTCATTATTAAAGAAATATGTATTAATAAATTTAAGGTTTAAGGTTTGTTTTAATAAATTTAAGGTTATTTTAGGTTTAAGGTTTGTTTTAATAAATTTAAGGTTATTTTAGGTTTAAGGTTTGTTTTAATAAATTTAAGGTTTTAGGTTTGGTTTTAATAAATTTAAGGTTATTTTAGGTTTTAATAAATTAAGTTATTTTAGGTTTTAATAAATTTAAGGTTTTTAGGTTTAAGGTTTGTTTTAATAATTTTAGATTCGTGAGTAAGTATAAGCTGTACACAGTGTATTTGTTTTTTTTTGTACGCAATGTTAGGTTAACTTACACATGATAAAACATTTATTTTTTCAAAGGATATAGTCTTTTCATAAAGGATGATCGAAATAAATAATTTAAAAAAAAACCTAATAATTTAATATAAATAACCAACATAGGATATTACATAACAAACGAGTCAATTAATTAATAGTTTAATTCATAAATATAAAAATATGATAATCCGATAATAATGAACCACTGAAGTTCAACAAACCGTGTCAAAATATGAGTTTGATAATTTCAACCTAACAAACGACAAAATCGGCAATAAAAACCATAAAATGCAACCCCTGAGCGATGACCGATGAAATCATGAGACCGTCACACATGGATAAATGTAATACAAAAATATAACTGCAATAGCGGTTTTTTTACTCAATAGTATATTTCAGTAAAACTATAACAGGACGGATGCACTATAACGGAATTATTAATTTAGAAAATCCTGTCCTATGTAATGACAATCCAATTGAGGCTAATATTCGAATTTAGTCTAAAATTATCTGTATGCAATCGTAAACACTTTTATCGGCCATCCCATTAGCAAATTTTTTAAAGGTAATATGCTTATTAAAATATAATTATATTGGTACTATAAATAAATAAATAACCATTTATTGCTACATTTTTTTGCGTTACATAAATTTTGTTTTTACACTTTGTAGCAAATAATCTTTCGCTGTGGTACTCCACATGTGGAGTTATAGATTAATTTTTGCATAATTATTATATTTATACATCAATTATTTTTACTTATTTTATACATATATAGATATAAATCAACATGCGCATACATATTCACACTTTATCTGCATATACAATATACATGCAAACTCACATCCACATACATATATTTCACTATAATCAATGGTACTACTGATACCATGGTATATTGAAGAAACAAACAGATTACCATAAAATCCATATCCCTTATTTTGGTCTGGGATCTAATCAATGTACGAATAAATACATACATACATACATACATTCTACATACAGATAAATATATATATATATATATATTATATATATATATATAACAAATAGCACTTATTGACCATACGTTTTATTCATCATGACCAAAACCTCATAAATTTTTACTATATATATATATATATATATATATATATATATATATATATATATATATATATATATTTACGAACTTTATACGTACTTCTCCACGGTATAAATGAGGAAAATTAAAAAACCTCTCTTGACAAAGTATTTATTAATGAAACACCCAAGTCTCTCCACATATAATATATTCCTCTCTCCACATTATTATATGTGGAGAGACTTGGGTGTTTATTAATACTATATATACTTCACTTGGCTTCTTCTTTGTCTGAAAGTATTTATCATCAATATCAAAGCGCTTCCTAGACTCATAATTTTCTTCATTATTTAACGGCTAGAACTGGTGATGGCCTCTTGTAAAGTGCTTTGCTGACACAATATGACACAATGATCGCTTTGCTAGTTCAGATGCATATTTACTGTTGAGAAAATATTTTATACTAAAATACGGACGGATTTTAGACAAACAGCTAAAATCAGTTTACAGGGTGGGAAAATAATGCAAGAGAGCCAATGAGGTTAGTCCTAGATGTTAAACCACGCCCTTAATTTAAAATCTGGCCAACTACATTGATTCCTCAACTCTATTTTCCCACGCTGTCAACTGATTTTAGCCGTGTGTCGTACTAGCTAATCGTCTACTTTCGAATTTTTGTTTGTTTATAGAGAATTAAAAATTTCAGGTGTTCAGATATTAGTTAATTTTATTTTTCAAATAAGATAACTTTTACCAGAGGCAATTGACAAATAAAGATAATGCTGTTTCCTATTGATTATTTTAGAGCCAACCAAATTAATGAATTTAGTAATATCACATTAATTTTTGTAACATTATATTACTATCATTATATTAAGTAATAATTTTTTTCCTTGACTTTTTTTTAATATAAGTATAACGAACAAAAGACCAATAGAGATTGAAAACTAGCGGTCATCATAAAAATATTGCTAATAAAAAAAAATAGAAAATGTGGAGCAGAGGATTTCTTCCTTCTCTAGTTGTGTCATTTCTACTTCAGCAGGTATATTTCTTATGTTACTTACTTAGTAAAGCTTTAAGGAGTCACCCGTGGTGTAGTGGTTAAGGTACGCGGCCAATACACAGAATGAATGGACTTTAAACTTCCGAGTTTATTTAGTCATGGGTTCAATCCCAGCACGGGCCTCTGGGATTTTTATGAGAGGGATAAATATTCTGTGTACCACGTCCTTCAGACGGGTGCCGGTGGTCTCGAGCCTGTGCGTTGTCAGGTACTCGTTAAAGATCCCTTACCCTAAATGATAATGGGTAAAGGCGAAATTTAGGACCCTCATAGTAGATTCATTTACAATACTATACTATTTATGCCTTGTAGTTTAAAGTGTGTGGAGGTTTGGTTTAACTGTGAGGGCTAGTTGTTCCTAATATCTGTAGTCCATAGAGATATATACTAGAGAGAGCATAGCCTATCTTAATACATTGAGAGGCCTGAAACATCTTTGGGGCTCTCAGGAGCTCTGTGTAACCTCATTGAAACCTCCTCCAAGTGTGAGTTAAGGTTATTACAAATCAATTGTTTTCGGACAAACATTGCTAGGGTTTTGATTTGTATTGATAACATTCTCCTATATAAGTTATTGTAATTTTGTACTGATTATTTGATTACATTTATAAGTGAAGGTGGTCAGGTTACTTTTGCGATTTTTTAATCTGTGACACCGTGATAAATAAATAAATAATTAAAATGCCAATTTGCCATCTGAAAAGTTAATCTGTTATTATTCATATCAGTAAAAAGGGAACATTAATTTGACTAAGAATAAAAGCAAAAAAATATAGGTAAGTATCAGCTTTTTGTAAAAATTAGTCTAAAAAAATTAACACTCAAATGTAATTTATTTCTATTTCAGGTTTTGTCGGCGCCGACAATAACGTGCGCTAGTTCAGATGAAACGAGCTTATTTTGTGAATGCATTACCAGCAGCCTTCATAAGATTATTGAAAAGAAAATTGCTTTATCATGTCCCAATGTCAAAAAAAGTTTTGATAGTAGGAAGGAGAAAAACAAAAATAATAGTAACAATAATAGCAAAATGGAAGAAAAGAAAAGTAGAAGCGAATTAGATACTAGCAATCAAGAAAACACGCAAGACAATAGCAAATTAGATAAAAGCAATAGTGACCGCAAAGAGAATGGTAAAGAATTTAAAAATCGCAAAAACACAGATTCGCAGATTACGGGCAGGAATAATCACAAAAAAGAAACGACAGTGTATTAGATCAAGTATGCATTGATTATAAAGCAAGTAAAGAAGACAAGAAGAAGAGCGAGTAATACAGATGAGCAGCAAGCTAGAAGACGACCATATAATAAGAAGATCGTGATACGACAAGCCGAGAAGAAAAAAGACGTAGAGTGGTGCTGAATTCGAATATCAAAGAGACAAAGAGGCTGTAGTGCTAAAGATATAACGAAAAAAGTAGAACGCAGAGGATAGTAGTGTTAAATCAGAATGAAAGAAAGACAAGCGAGAGCAGTTAGTAGGCTGGTTGGAAATCAAATAAGACAAGAAGAGCAATGGCATGGTGAATGCAGTGAAGTCAAATAAAAGAGGAAGAACACATCCATATATGCTGAATCAAGTAAAAAGGAAACAACAAGCATGGTAATAGCTACCAATAAAAATGGAAGACAACCAGAGCATTAGTAATGGCTGAATCAAATAAAAAGGAAGACAACAAGCATAGTAATGCTGAATCAAATAAAAAGGAAGACAACAAGCATAGAATGCTGAATCAAGATGTAAAAAGGAGAGAAACAAAGCATAGTTATGCTGAGTCAAATAAAAAGGAAGACAGAGCATAGCATAGTTATCTGAATCAGAATAAAGAAAGGGAAACAACAAGACGATGAGTAAATGGGCGGAATCAAATAAAAGGAAGACAAGGCAAGGGCATGGTAGTAAGTGCTGAATGTGCAAGTAAAGAAGAGAGACAACATGCATAGTTATGCTGAAGTGTGAGATGGAGAGAGAGAGAGAGGCAGAGCGAAGATGGAGGAGGGTAAGTGCTGAGGAGTGCGAGAGGAAAGGAAGAGCAAGCGAAGCAGTGGGAGTAGGGCTGGATGCAAAGAGAGAGGAGAGAGAGCAGACGGAGGGCGATGAGGTGGTGTGCTGAATCAATGAGAGGAAGGGAAGACAGACGAAGCATAGTAGGAGTGCGGAGATCGGAAATGGTAAGAAAGGAGAGACACGAGATAGTTGGAGGGAAGTGCCGAGAGAGTAAAGGAAGGGAGGAGGCAAGCAGAGCATGAGTTAGGCTGAAGTCAAATAAAAAAGAGAGGCGAAGGCAAGGCAGTGAGGTGATGGTGAACAGAGATAGAGGAAAAAGACAGACGGAGGTGGGGCGGGTGGCGTGGAGTGCGGGGAGGAGAGAGAGAGAGGAGACAGGGGAGGAGGCGTGGGGGTGAAGTGCGTGGAGGGAGTGCGAGAGAGAGGAGGGGAGGGGAGGAGAGGCGAGGGCGGAGGAGGGCGGGGAGGTAGTGCGGTGGAGGTGCAGGGAGTGGAGGGAGGCGAGAGGATGGGGGGAGAGGGCGAGGAGGCGGAGATGGAGGGAGAGGAGGGGACAGACGAGGCGGGGAGTGGGGTGGCGGGAGGGTGAGGGAGAGGGAAGGGAGAGGCGGAGGCGTGGGCGAGTGGGAGAGGAAGGGGGAGCGATGAGGGAGGGGGGCGAGTGGAGTGAAGGGCGAGAGAGGAGTGGAGAGGAGGAGAGCGGAGGGGAGGAGGAGGTGGGGGGGGGTGGGGGGCGGTGAGAGAGGATGGAGAGAGAGGAGGCGGGAGAGCGGTGGAGGGGAGAGAGGTGCGAGGAGAGGAGGGGAGGAGAGAGGGGGAGAGGGAGGCGAGGGTGTGGAGGAGGGGAGAGCGAGGGAGAGGAGAAGGGAGGGCGAGGTGGTGAGAGGGTGAGAGGGCGAGAGAGAGAGAAGAGAGGAGGAGAGGGAAGGCGGAGGGGAGTGGGGGTGGTGGGCGCGGAGAGGGGGAGGGGGAGGCGAGAGAGGGAGGTGGAGTGAATGGGCGGAGTGGGAGGAGAGAGGAAGGGAGCGAGGAGCGAAGGGGAGGTAGGTAGGCTGGTGGGGGGGGCGAGACGAGGGGGAGGAGAAGGAAGGCGAGAGGAGGAGGAGAGAGCGAGCGAGTGGGGAGGAGGGGGGGAGGAGGAGCGAGGGGGGGTGGGGGTGGTGGAATTCAGAATAAAATAAAAAGGAAAGGAAACAGAACATAGTAATGGAATCAAATAAAAGGACAGACAACAAAGCATAGTAATGCTGAATCAAATAAAAAGGAAGATAACGAGCATAGTAGAGCTAAAACTAATGGCAAGAAAGACAACAAGCATAATAGGGTTGGAAGTAATGACAAAAAAGACAATAAGCATAGTAGTGTTGAATCTAATAACAAGGAATACAATAAGCATAGTAGTGTTAAATCTATTAACAAGGAAAAAAACAAGCATAGTAGAGCTAAAACTAATGACAAGGAAGACAACAAGCATTCTAGAGTTGAAAGTAATGACAAGGAAGACAACAAGCAAGTATATGAACTAACAACAGAATAGAAACAAGCAAGTAGTGTTGATCTAATAAAAAGAAACAACAAGCATACAGGCAAACTAATAACAGAAAGCAACAAGCATACTAGTGTGAATTAATAACGAGAAGATAACAAGCTATATGTTGAATCATAACGAGAAAGACAACAAGCATATTATTGAATCTGATAACAAAGAAGACAACAAGCAACTAGTGCTGTATCAATGACAAGGAAGACAACAGCATACTAGTGTTGAATCTAATAACGAGAAAGACAACAAGCATCTTAGTGTTGATCTATAAACGGAGAGAAAGACAACAAGCATAGTAGTGTTGAATCTAATAACGAGAAAGACAACAAGCATAGTATTGAATCTGATAACACAAAGAAGACAACAAGCATACTAGTCTGTATCTACATGACAAGGAAGACAAACAAGCATTCTAGAGTAGAAAGTAATGTAGTGTAGAATCTAATAACAACAAGCATAGTAGACAAGGAAGACAACAAGCATACTAGGGTTGAAACTAATAACGAGAAAGACACACAAGCATACTAGGGGTTGAATCTAATAACGAGAAAGATAACAAGCATACTAGTGTTGAATCTAAAACGAGAAAGACAACAAGCCATATTATTGAATCTGATAACCAAAGAAGACAACAAGCATACTAGTGCTGTAATCTAATGACAAGAAGACAACAAGCATACTAGTGTTGAATCTAATAACGAGAAAGATAACAAGCACTAGTGTGAATCTTAATACGAGAAAGACAAAAAGCATAGTAGTGTTGAATCTATAAATCTGATAACAAAAGACAAACAAGCATGTCTGTATCTAATGACAAGGAAGACAACAAGCATACTGGTGTTGAATCTAATAACAAAGAAGACAACAAGCATACTAGGTTGAATCTAATAACAAGGAAGATAACAGCATACTAGTGTTAATCTAATAACAAAGAAGACAAAGCATACTAGTGTTGAATCTAATAACAAAGAAGACAACAAGCATACTAGATTGAATCTGATAACAAAGAAGACAACAAGCATACTAGGTTGATCTTAACAAGGAAGAAAACAAGCATACTAGTGTTGAATCTAATAACAAGGAAGATAACAAGCATACTAGTGTTGAATCTAATAACAAAGAAGACAACAAGCATACTAGTGTTGAATCTAATAACGAGAAAGACAACAAGCATACTAGTATTGAATCTAATAACAAAGAAGACAACAAGCATACTAGTGCTGTATCCTTAGAATAATACTATATATAGAAGGAGCACAGGACCGTAAACACAATGTAATTCCACTGATACACGAAAGCCGGTTGACTGGTGCAACTAAGTATGCTGCCAACCTGACAACAAAACATTATTTTAATATGGTCATAAATATCTATTAATGAAGAAAGATCGTAAAGAACAAATATAATAACTTAAAACACATGCTGAGTGTTTAATAAAACCGGTCTTAGATGGCAAAAGGGTGGCGGAATACAAGAATCTACATTTAGTTGACGAAGACTACTTTTAATATAATTTTAATAAATACGTTAAACTACAATTTAAAATGCTTAAAATATTGTAATGCACCGATATTTATATTAGTATTTTATGAATAATTAATCATTAATTAATAATAGAACTTAATAATTCAGCAACCGGAAGTATTGCCAACTTTTTTTTTAGAAAATTGTATATTGTTTAGGGTGGCAGCATTACTTAGTTGCACCAGTGAAACCGACTTTCGTGTTATAGTAGTGCTCCTTCTATATAATAGTATTATTCTAAGGTGTATCTAAGACAAGAAGACAACAAGCATACTAGTGGTGAATCTGAATACTAATCTAATAACGAGAATAACAAGCTTACTAGTTCTAAATTTAATAACAAAGAAGACAATAAGCATAGTGGTGCTAAAGTTAATAACAAAGAAGACAATAAGCATACTAGTGCTGTATCTAATGACATGGAAGACAACAAGCATACTAGTGCTAAATCAAATAGAAAGAAAGACAACAATCATAGTAGTGCTGGAAGAAATAACAAGGAAGATAACAAGCATAGTAGTGCTGAATCTAATGACAAGGAAAAGAACAAGCATACTAGTGTTGAATCTAATAACAAAGAAGACAATAAGCATACTAGTGCTGTATCTAATGACAAGGAAGACAACAAGCATACTAGTGCTAAATCAAATAGAAAGAAAGACAACAATCATAGTAGCGCTGAAAGTAATAAGAAGGAAGACAGCAAGCATAGTAGTGCTGTATTTAATGACAAGGAAAAGAACAAGCATACTAGTGTTGAATCTAATAACAAAGAAGACAACAAACATACTAGTGTTGAATCTAATAACAAAGAAGACAACAAGCATAGTAGTGCTGAATCTAATTACAAGGAAGACAACAAGCATAGTAGTGTTGAATCTAATAACAAGGAAGACAACAAGCATAGTAGTGCTGAATCTAATGACAAGGAAGACAATTAGCATAGTTGTGCTTAATATAATAAGGAAGGCAACAAGCATAGTATTGCTGGAACTAATACGACAATATGTATTACAGTTAAGAGGTTTATTACAAGAGCGAGGACAAACTTGGTTTTGTTAAATCTAATGTCATCAAAGAGTAACGCTTAGTTTAGTTGAAGTTGATGGTCGCAGTTAAGTTAAAAAGCATAGTGGTGAAACTTGAGAGGGGGCGGGAGATAAATACCTCAATGGTAATAGATTTATAATTGGCAATGAATGTGATAAGTCGTGGTAAATCTAAAGGAGACAAAGGAGTATGTAAGCAGAGTGGTTATTATGGTGATTTTGATAATAGAGACAGGTTAGGCCACTAATTTGGTGACAGAATTGATTAAAGTCAAAGATCTTCTAAAGGAAAAGGAAGGGAAAAGTATAATAGAGGTGAATTTTCTGTCAGAAGGAATTCAGGTTTTGAAGATAGTAGTGGCAGATCCGTGATCGGCAAGGGAGGTGACAAGAAAGGAAGTGGTCGATCTGATGGGAGCAAAAAAGAAAACACGCATAAAGAAGGCAAATTCTATGATGGCAAAGGACATCACAAGTAAATTGGTGGATCTGAAAGTAGGAAGAGCGGTGCGAGGATAGTAGTGTTGGATAAAACAATTGTGAAAGAAGAGAAGATGGATCTAAAGCTTAGAGATATGGATCAAACGGAAGCAAAGACAAAGTCGACTACAGTGATAGAAGATTTCATCATGTCAATGAAAAAGATAGTTGAGCATCTAATGAAAGCAATAAAGGTCACAAGCCTAGCAGTAGCAAATGCGATTACAGAGAAATCTGATAAAACTAATAATGACAAAGGAGGGAAAATCATAATGATGATAAATCTAATAAAGGTAATAAAGGAAAAAAACCATAGTGAAGGAGAAATGGATGGTGGTAAGTCAGAAGACAATCATAGAGAAGGCGGAGTTGATACTTGCAAGGAGCATGGCAACTCCCTAATAATCAAGTTTAGTCGTAAATAAAAGTAATTCTTGTTGTATTTAGTGTTTTTGTCTATTCGTACCACTCCTATAAGCACAGAAGCAAAGATTGGGAGGGTTGTATGCTTGTAAAAAAGAAACAGCAAAGTAAGTAAGACATAGATAAATAAGTCATGGCTTGCTCTTATTACTACATCGTCTTTTTACTAACGCCCATTTATACCGTAGGTATATAGGAAAAATATAGTGTTCGCAAAAAATCCAAAACCGAGAAGCCACCCGATTAAGCCGTTTCAGGCGTATGAAGCTCCTGAGTGGTTTCCACAACATTTTTCAGTCTGTATGTGTGAGAGAGAGTCTGTTATTTTCGTAGCACCTAGAGTATATGTGTGAAAGAGTTGAAACTTAGTACGAAATCAGTCTAAAGGTGCAGTTGTACAGAAAATAATTTAAAAAGCGTTCGAATGTTATCGAGTTCCATAGAAACGTTTATGAACAAAATATGGAAAATACACACACAAAATTATATATTATATATATATATATATATATATTATATATATATATATATAATATATATAATATATATATAAATAATAAATAAATATATATATATATATATATAATATAATATATATATATATATATATATATATATATTATATTATATATATATATTAAATATTAATATAAATAAATATATATATAATATTATATATATATTATATATATATATATATATATATATTATATATATTCTGATCAGTGGGACCCCTTACAAAAATAAACCCTCCGTTACCCCTCTCTATGACCCGAACCTCATAAGCTCATTTTTTCTTCGAAAATTTGCAGAAAACGTCTAAAGTGGGTGAAAATTATTTGAATAGAGTTTGGATTTTATAATGACTCATACACTTAGCAAAAGAGATAAATCAAAACAACTCCCAACACAGCCGGGATGAATAATCTAATTCTGTTTTGTCAACAAAATAAACAAATGAAAAATACGAAGAAAATAAATAAACAATAGAATTTTTCAGGTGTTTTCATGGGAAATACTATTTAATTTAGATAAGTTTATTTTGAGGTCAATTGGTAAATAAAGAAAAGATAATTTACCGATTTCATTTACTTGAACGTCAACTGATTTACTGAAGTAAGTCAGAATTGGCTTATCAATTTTCGTAATGTTAGTAAGATTAAAAAAAATGACTATATAACTAATATTTTTTTGATGGGAAGTATAATAAATAAAAGAACATTTGTGAGTACGCACAAGTGGCCTTTAAAGTATAGTTAAAAAAAAGAAAAAAAATTGAAGAAAATGTGGAGCAGAGGAATTCTTCCATTTTTAGTTGTAGCGGTTCTTCTACAGCAGGTAAATTATAAACAGCTTAACTTAGTATTCAAATTTCTAATAATTATTATGAATATTATAATTTATAGAAATAATTATAAAAAAATATTAACCCCACAGAGTTGAATACTCTACAGAACTTAGGTCAGTAAAAACGTTTTAGTACATAAATATTTTGTAAACGGCAGAAATAAGGTTTGTCATTATTATTTTTTAACAGTGCAGCACAACGTCAAAGTGTCAGCAACATTAAATTTTTCTGAAACATTGAAATTAAATCAGGTGATCACAAACTAAAATATATCAAACGGTTATAATCAGTTGACAGCGAGGGGAAATGATCTGATTAGTCCAGACTGTTACACCACGCACACAATTTTATATCAAGTCAACCTAATTGGTTCCTCAACACAATCATCCCTCGGTGTAAACTGACTATAACCATGTGCTAAACAATACCATGTTTTGTTTATATTTCATATAGAATATTGTTTTAACTAATTCTGCCATTAAAACAAGAGACCTTCGGCCTAATATACGCGCCTCCCTGTGACCGCTTCACGGCCACATGGATCTTATCTAAATCAGTTAATCATATGATTAAACTTATATAAGTGCATACTGCCACGATATAAGATTTTCAAAAGTCCAAAATATGATTTGCTTACATCATGTTTTATATGTCAATTAATAAAACCAGAATTGATGCTTTCTGAAGATTTTAAAATGTTTGTGGGGTCATTATTGTGGGTTACTGACGTCACACATATTTCATAAACAATATTGGACATTAACAAGATTGACTTATGTACTAAGTTTTATTTGGTACATTTGGTAACCCCAGAGAGCGTTCGAAAGTTATCGTGTCCCATAGACACGTCTTGGGAACATGTGTGTACATACATATATACATACATACATTCCTGACCCCCCCCCCTTCCTAATAATCTACCCCACCGCTACCCCCCTCTATGAACCCAACATCATAAGCATAATTTTTTCTTTAACCATTTGCTAAAAGATTGTTATTAATAGTTATAAAATGAAAATAATAGAAAAATATTTGTCATAATTACAAAATTAGTTTTGTTATTTATAAAAAAAATAATAGATTTGTTGTGACGCAGACTAATAATTTATAACAAATGAAAGTAATAAAAAAAAAACAGCAACACTGATGACTTTTAAACTATCGTTTTTATATCATTTGATATTACCAAGATTTGTAAATCATGAATAGTTGAGACATGGAAAATGTAAGAAGCAAAATGCAACGCTAAATCTGGGAACTGTTCTATCATTGGACATTAATCATCACTGATGGCCCAACATAATTTCATGTTGCACTCTGTTATTCGTTACGTCTAACTCATAAGGGCGCCGACAGAGCCTCAACTCACTCTAACCTTCAAAAAAAATTCTGAAGAATTTAATGTAAAGTATTTAACAGAGACCAGAGGTGTTCTCTTACCACCATCATGCTTGTCAAGCAAAATTATATATATATATATATATATATATATATATATATATATATAATATATTATATAATATATATATATATATATATATATATATATATATATATATATATATATATATATATATATATATATATAGGCTTATTGAAGCTTAAATTGAAAGAAGTAGGACAAATGTCAAATGATGGAACAGTTCCCAGATGTAGCTTTGCGTTTTGCTTATTGCATTTTCTAGGTGTCTCTTGCACAATTGTATTGTGTTATTTCTTTATCGATTTAAGTAGTCATCAGATTATGGTAATTTTTACTTTTAATATTGATAAATTATCTTTTGTTGAGGGTTACCCGTCCGCCAATATAATAAATAATAAAACAATGTACATTGTATTCAAAGACATTTTCCTTAAGTGCTCATAAAGAAACCCTTAAGCCCTAAAGGAGACCTAACATTTGCCTTACCTAAACTGTAAACCTAACATTTTCCTCAAAGGATCCTTAAGGAAAATGTTAGGAAAAAGTCTTTGAATACGGGCCTAAATCTGTTGTGTGGTTTTTCTACCGCTAGTAGAAATAAATTTGTATCTCTATGCAGCCAAGGAAATATTCCTGAGTCGTTTTTAAATTATCAGCTTTAGTTTCACCTCAGCAGGTAAAAGATATTGCCTGACTCGCCTATGCCTTGTGAGTCAAATTTTATTTTTCGAACCTAAGCTTTACCTTTCCGGGAATTTGTTTAGTCAATCCTCGCCTTTTGCTCGGAAATAAATTAAAACGAACTTGTCAGGAAAATTTATTTTACTGCCTAGAGACATAAATAACAATTTATTGAGTGAAAATTAGTTTAAAAGGCATTTTAGACCTGTTAAAAAGATGAGGGATTCCTATATAGCTATTCCTATAAAAATACCTACAAAGAGATGAAGGGAAGATGTTAAATATAATTTATAACAAAAAAGTATTAGTAATTTATAATGACTAAAATAAATACTTTCAGGTTTATTCAGCACCAGCAATAACCAATGATATCTCTGACGAGACGAATGCAATATGTAAATGTTTAGTAGATTACCTTCACAAGGTAATTGAAAAGAAATTAGCGTCCTGTTGTATGAAACATGAAAGCAGTACAAGCGATGTTGACAAGGGAAATGACAAGTCTGGTAATGGTGACAAGGAAGGAGACAAGTCTGGCAGTGGAAACTCTGATAATAGCAAGGGTGGTGACAAGTCTGGTAGTGAAAGCTCTGATAATAGCAAGGGTGGTGACAAATCTGGTGGTGGCGGCTCTGACGATGGCAAGGGTGGTGACAAGTCTGGTAGTGGAAGCACTGATAATAGCAAGGGAGGAGACAAGTCTAGTAGTGGAAGCTCTGATAGTAGCAACGGTGGTGACAAATCTGGTAGTGGAAGCTCTGATAATAGCAAGGGTGGTGACAAGTCTGGTAGGTGGAAGCTCTGATAATAGCAAGGGTGGTGACAAATCTGGTGGTGGCGGCTCTGACGATGGCAAGGGTGGTGACAAGTCTGGTAGTGGAGCAATGGCAAGGGGGAGACAGTCTGGTAGTGGAAGCTCTGATAGTAGCAAGAGTGGTGACAAATCTGGTGGTGGCGGCTCTGACGATGGCAAGGGTGTTGACAAGTCTGGTAGTGGAAGCACTGATAATGGCAAGGGAGGAGACAAGTCTGGTAGTGGAAGCTCTGATAGTAGCAACGGTGGTGACAAATCTGGTAGTGGAAGCTCTGATAATAGCAAGGGTGGTGACAAGTCTGGTAGTGGAAGCTCTGAATAGCAAGGGTGGTGACAAATCTGGGTGCGGCTCTGGGCAAGGGTGGTGACAAGTCTGGTAGTGGAAGCCTGATAATGGCAAGCAAGTCTGGTAGTGGAAGCTCTGATAGTAGCAAGGGTGGTGACAAATCTGGTGGTGGCGGCTCTGACGATGGCAAGGGTGGTGACAAGTCTGGTAGTGGAAGCACTGATATTGGCAAGGGAGGAGACAAGTCTGGTAGTGGAAGCTCTGATAGTAGCAACGTTGGTGACAAGTCTGGTAGTGGAAGCTCTGATAATAGCAAGGGTGGTGACAAGTCTGGTAGTGGAAGCTCTGATAATAGCAAGGGTGGTGACAAGTCTGGTAGCGATGGTTGTGATTGCTCAAAATGTTGCTGTTGCTCTAAAAATAGTCGCCAAAGTATCTCCGACGATGAAAGAATTGAAGGCATTTGTGTTTACTACGACAACGGTTGTAAAGTCTTCTACAAATGTAACGAATGGCCTCCATGTCAAACATAAATGTTTTTACAAGCAGTCCATATGGAGTAGTCCCATATTTTTGAGAAGGTAGAGTTCAGAAACACACACACATGTATGTATAATATATATAATATATATATATATATATATTATATATATATATATATATATATATAATATATATATATATATATATATATATATATATATATATATATATATATATATATATCAACGCATTGAACATCTTTACTAAAGGCACAACCTAGAACAATTACTCTCCATGGAAAAGAACATAGATGGACTATTTAAATCATCACTTCGCATAAAATAAACTATTAAAATAATATAATATTTAACATAGTCATTTTGTTTTCATTTAATCCCTTACTGATATATTCTCGTAACCAGCTAATAGTATCAAGATTTTGGATTACGCTCGAAGCTGACGAATTTAGAAGGATGCTTTTATAGCTTGCACCATCTCCATATGTTGTACATAAAAATCTAACCAAAACAACAGCTTCTCTTTGACAGTTGTACCCAGATTCTATATTTAAACTGTAACAGAGAAAACAAGAACGCAAAAATTACAATTAAAAAATTTTGAACTACAGAACACAAATTAATATTTAACATTTCAAGATATACAAATATAAAGACAATGAAGATTTATCATGCATGTTTTGTCTGAAGATGAGCGTAGCGAATCCGATGTCGTGAGGAAAAGTTCTGAGGTACCCCGTACCCGATTTTTATGATGATGTAATGAAATAAAATAATTTAATTACGAGCATTACCATCTATCAATACGCTAAGATAAGCAATATTTCATATAGGTCAATATAGAATTACACAAATAGTGTTAAGAATCGATCAACACCGTCAAAATGCATCGCTAAAAATAAATCTTTAAAATAATGCAGTCGCTGAAATGTTCTTTCAGTTATGACTTATACACAAAAGTTAATAATAATAATAATAATAATAATTTCTTTATTTCCACCAAAAATATTATGTACAAAAATA
Organism: Microvelia longipes; assembly: GCA_018340805.1. NCBI lineage: Eukaryota > Metazoa > Arthropoda > Insecta > Hemiptera > Veliidae > Microvelia > Microvelia longipes. The sequence goes on along the minus strand of JACMZG010001913.1, from coordinate 12,478,788 downwards.
TTTCTACAAAAACATGTTTCTTTTATGTTGATAACACAAGGTTAATTTTAGCTATTACTACACCTTTTCCAATTTTATTTGAAAAACCGTTATGTTTATTTGAGAACATATCAATTATATTTGAGATTAGAAAAATATATTTTAGAAAACATCAATTGAATTTGAGAACAGTCAGTTGTATTTGAGTATGCATTAAATGAATTTAAGAGCAGTTAATTTTATTTAAGAATTTATTAAATGTTTTTGAGAACTTGTGATTTGATAATGAGAAACTCAAAATTCGGCCAATTTTTGCATTAATATTTTTCTTAAATACAATTATACCTTGTTAGGTGAGAGTTGAGCAATGAAACATACACAGGGTGGAACAACTCACTTTAACCAACATTAAATCCTTAAATTATGGGGAAAACATGGTCCTAGACCTTCGAAAATGGTCTCTACCCCTAGTAAATCAACTCCTAGGAGTTCAAATTATCAATACTTTTTTTTGAGCTAGGAATGCACTACATAGGGCATAGGACGAATCCAAAAAGCCATCATACATGAAAATCGGTTCATCAAGCACAGCTGATTGTCATTTGGATAATTTTCTCAAATACAATTGACAACTTCTCAAATTCAAATCACCCTTTCTGAAATGAAATTAAACAATTCTCAATTTTATATAATGCATTCTCAAATAAAATTGACTTGTTGTTTTATCAAATTCAACAGACTAATCTAATTTACATTTGATATTTTCTCAAATACAAGTCATTATTCTCAAATACAATTAATATCTTCTCAAATAAATGTAGAAAAGGTGTAGTTAGAAATGTTTCTAGTGATAAACACCAGGCAATACATTTTCTCTCAACTTCGGACTCGCTCGCTTAGCTCGTCGAATGATGATTCTCTAAGGTGCAAAGTACTATTACTTTGGTCTTGCAACGCTCAAAATCAAATTTCTCACCCGTATTCGACGTTCACAAAACTTGACAGACTATAGTACAACACACGGTTTAAATCAGTTGATAGCGCCGGAAATAATGATGAGGAACCAATAAGATTAGCCTGATTTGAAACTCAGGGCGTGGTTTAACATCCACAACTAACCTCATTGGCTCCCTCGCATTATTTTCCCACGCTGTCAACTGATTTTAGCCGTGTGTCGTATTATACTCTATAATTATATCAATCTTTTAAATGAAAATAGCAATACATTTCTTTAATATATAAAAGTTATGTTTTTTGCGGTAAAACGCAAGCTGATAGAGTTTATAAATTTCTATAATCTTGGGTAAAATGTCGACTTGTGACAGATGTTACCAAACTTTTTAAAGTAATTTTAAGAGGCGCGCCAATAAATAAATATACTTCCCAATAGTTTAAAAGCTAAATTTTAAGTAGCTATCAAATTTTTACAACTAAATATTTATGATTTATAATATTTGACAATATAAAGAAAAAACTTGTTTGAAAAGCAATATCGTTATCAGTTATGATTTCTGAGATTTCCCACCATAACTATTTTTTTACTTTAAGATCTTGTAAAGACAAGGATCTTGAATAAAGGGGATGACGCACTATGTCGATTTGCCATACAAAAAAGTGACCCCATTTTTTAGTTATTCCCCAACTAAAAAATAGAGAAAATTCGACACGAAACACACGTCAAAAACCAACTGCACTTGCTTGGTACAAACTGCGCATGCTTACAATTATTATACAAGCGCAGGTCTTAAATTTTAATGGTTTTCCGTTGTTTATTGCTCGAAAAGGTTATAAACACGCTTAAATTATCACTCACTAAAGTGGCTAAGTATAGTCCAAAATTTAAAATTAAGTAAGCACAAATGACTTCAAAAGCACTACAAATGTATCAATTACGAGAAGCACAAAAAAAGTTGAGAAGAAAACTCGACAACCATGCTACATAACCTGCGTTTGGCGCATTTTTTTCATTATAACCATGTGAAGGTAAGTTTGCTCCTATTTCTCATACAACTTCCATGGGGTCAGAAATGTTCCTTAATACGTCATCCCCTTTATTCAAAATCCATGTGTAAAGAGGACGCACATAGATTAGGCTGCATTGAAGTTGACATAATAAAACAAAACAGTGACAAATCAACATAAAAAAGATTAAGCACAAACTATACATAAATGAAGTAACGTAAAGTAAAGTAACGCAAAACTGCAGTGAAGTACAGTTTTGCAAATTTCCAAATGAAAATAAGAATATGAGATCAAAGTCCATGACGAGTTGGAAAGGAAGGCGGTTTATTTACAGAAAGAACATACTAATAAAGGATATATATATATATATATATATATTATATATATATATATATATATATATATATATATATATATATTCTTGATCAGTGGGACCCCCTTACAAAAAATAAACCCTCCGTCACCCCTCTCTATGACCCGAACCTCATAAGCTTCATTTTTTATATATATATAATATATACCATGAAAACTTCCGTACGCTTTTTTGGATCGAAATAAAATTAGGTATAAAATCAATCATATAAAACATTGTGTATTAAATATTTGGCGCCATTAACGCACAATTATGACTCAGCAAAAATTTAATAGCAATTGAAAACGTAAGCTGAAATTGCTTAGACTACTTTTTTCGGAAGTATAAAATAATTGTATCACCGTTGGAGTTAATTTTATCGTTTGAAATAAACAATTTTATGTAAAAAGTAACTATTTTTACCAATAAATTTGGAAATTGGTGAATATTATGGCAGTATGTTACTCACAAAGGCTAGTAATACAGCAACCTAAAACAGGACAAAAACGATGTGGACGCAAAATCACAGGAAGACTCGAGGACCATAGCGCCGCGTAGCAGCCAAGAGCCGTTACGGCAACGCGGCCAAAAGACCGATGCCGTATTTTTAATTTTATTCATTTATGCCGTAGGTACATAGGTAAAGTATTGCGTTTGCTAAAAAATCCAAAACCGGCATGTCACTAGAATTATCCGTTTCAGGCGTTTTTAAGGCCTCCTGAGTGGTTTTCACAAAGTTATCTGTCTGAATGTGTGAGTGTGTGTCTGTTATCATCGTAGCTCCAAGTGGATTGATGCTAGAGAGAGAAAATTTGCAGAAAAAACAACCTACCACTGTAGTTGTGCTATTCGGAAAATATTTTATTTTGATATCATTTACACACAAAAATACGCAGCGAAAAAATGATGCGATCAGATTGAAAGTTAGCACGCATGTAGCCAGGAATAAGACTAATATATGTGCTAAGTTTCATCTCATTATCAGCATTAGTTTAATTTTTATCGAATGACGTGTGTACGTTTTTTAAAAAAGGAAATGATCAGTTTAAATTTAATTAGTGTATACCATTACGTATTTAATAAGTACACTAAGTTTCGTTACAATACGACAAGTATATTTATGATTTTTGTAGAATCAAAAATTATAAGCAGCATTGAGCGTGGTATGGGATGCATTTAATATCTGAGAACGAGCGAAGTGAGTCTGAGGACATGCTGCAGTATAAATTTGGCGAATTGTATATTCTGAGGACGAGCGAAGTGAGTCCGAAGACATGCTGCAGTATAAATTTGGCGAATTGTATATTCTGAGGACGAGCGAAGAGTCCGAAGACATGCTGCAGTCCGAAGACATGCTGCAGTATAAATTTGGCGAATTGTATATTCTGAGAACGAGCAAAGTGAGTCCGAAGACATGCTGCAGTATAAATTTGGCGAATTGTATATTCTGAGGACGAGCGAAGCCAGTCCGAAGACATGCTGCAGTATAAATTTGGCGAATTGTATATTCTGAGGACGAGCAAAGTGAGTCCGAAGACATGCTGCAGTATAAATTTAGCGAATTGTATATTCTGAGAACGAGCAAAGTGAGTCCGAAGACATGCAGCAGTATACATTTAGCGAATTGTATATTCTGAGGACGAGCAAAGTGAGTCCGAAGACATGCAGCAGTATAAATTTGGCGAATTGTATATTCTGAGGACGAGCGAAGTGAGTCCGAAGACATGCTGCAGTATAAATTTGGCGAATTGTATATTCTGAGAACGAGCAAAGTGAGTCCGAAGACATGCTGCAGTATAAAGTTGGCGAATTGTATATTCTGACGACGAGCCAATCTAGTCCAAAGCAAGGAGGATGATCGTAGCGAATCCGATGTGACGAGAAAGAGTTTCGAGGTACCCCGTACCAGATTTATTTAAATTATAAGGAACCTACCTAATTTATCTAATTTACTATATTATACACACCATAAAACCAAAGAGCTTTCAAACTTTTTCCCTTTTATGCTTTTATACTTCTAATGCTCCATCAGGAATAACTCTAATGATATACGATACGCCTTCTGAATGATTCATACCTTGCAATATGTACCAGATAGCATTTCTTTATATAAAAACGTTAAGATATAACCTTACATAACAAACTTTACATCAGGTTATATCTCTAGAGGCTTCTTGAAAACTCGAGTAAAACCTTCCCGATGTATTAAGTTCTACTTTAGATAAGGTATGTTATATATTGAGGCTGCTTCCTTACTATGTTAAAAACTTTTATATAACTCCCTCGGGAATATTTTCGCTTAAGTATGTGATAAAACATTTTAGTTTATTAAAGTTTAAAAAAAAAATAAAAAACATGATTCTACTATGTTTTTAACTTATAATCAGAAGTTGATGACACTCATGTTAATGAGCAATAGCTTTAGGGGGGGGGAATGTTTAATGAAATCTAGGTGTTTATTTACAAGGCGCTTTTAGATGTAATCAGCAAATATGGTTAGGATCATGGTGAGTGTGGATAGAAGTGCGGATATCCAAATATGGATAGAGGTGAGTGTGGAAAAAAGGACTCGCTGATCAAAAATACACACACACACAACACACACACACATCACATATATATATATATTATATATATATATATATATATATATATATATATATATATATATAAACTCTAAATAAAAAAATTGACAATACATGATGATCACATACCAATTAGTATGTGATACCCTCCATTTTAAAACGGAGGTAAAGCAATAATGGAAAGTAAAAGTGAAAAATAAAGGCAAACTGCCATCTGTGACAAAAGAAAAAATTCTGACAGTGGTATCTCAGAATTGGAACGAGCATGGAGGATTAGAGGATCCTTTCATCAACGTCGTAAATCATCACTCCTGTTGAGTCTATATATTATATTATATAATATATAATATATATATATATATATATATATATATATATATATATATATATTTATATATATTTATATTTATATATATTATATATATATATATATATATATATATATATATATATATATATATATTGTGTGTGTGTGTGTGTGTGTGTGTATCAGGTGGGTGTCAATGTTTATTTTTGTAGAATAGCTTTTAAAAACACAAAGTACTTAAAAGTAAAGTCATTTAACGTTTCTATTGTTCAGAAGTTAAGATAATGGTAAACTTTTTAGACTTCATCTTTTAGTTATATTGAATGTACTAAAGAATACAATGATCTAAAATAGTTTCTCAGTCCTAAACAGAGAGAAATATAGTTTAGGTCGTGCTCTTGAAAATATATGCAAATGTTTGCTAAGACTAGGGGTTGGAGAAAAGGGCCCAAGCTTGGAAAGTACTCTCTCAGTTTTTGAGTCTTTCTCTCTCAAGGATCTTTAGTTAAAGGTTATTTTAGTATACATTATATGACCTTATCTTTATTATGTATTCGAGTGAATTTTAAGTCTATGAACAATCCCGGGGAATATGTATGATGCAGGTATGAGTGAGATGTGTTTATGAATAGATGTTTAAATAATTTTTACTTTTCCTCATTTATACCGTATGTACAAGGGAGAAGTAATGTATTATTGTATAACACACGACTAAAGTAAATTGACAGCTCGCCAAAATATTAATGCTTTCAACCCCCTTTTTTAACAAAAAAAAATCCCTTCTTTTTTTAACAAAAAAAATCCCTTCTTTTTTTAACAAAAAAATCCCTTCTTTTTTTAACAAAAAAAATCCCTTCATTTTTAACAAAAAAATCCCTTCTTTTAAGTAACAAAAAAATCCTACTCAGACAACACTGTAAGTCAGGTTATGTTTTAAATTTTATTATTTGTTTTTATTTGATATCAAATTTTTTTTTTGTTTTTTAAAAGTGTTTTATTTACTTTTTAAGTAAGAATATTGTTGTATCTATTAAATTTAACCAACTAAAAAATGCTTTAACTTTGTTCGGAAGTATGAATTAAGTGGAGTTAAAGTTGTTAATTACGTAATGCAATGGATCATAATAGTTCTATGAAAAAAAGTTCATTTAAATCGTCAGCTGTAATTAATTAATTTTTATAGATGAATTTTACTTATTTTAACTATAATATGCATGAAAAAGCACATTTTTTATTATTAACAGCATAATTTGTTTAAATAAACGACGTTTTAATTTTGCATGATGTATTGCTCTTAACCTTAGAATAATACTTTATATAGAGGGAGCATTATTGATAACACGAAAGCCGGTTGACTGGTGCAACTAAGTAATGCTGCCACCCTAACAATATACAATTTTCTAAAAATAAAGTTGGCAATACTTCCGGTTGCTAAATTATTATGTTCTATTATTAATTAATGATTGATTATTCATAAAATACTAATATAAATATCGGTGCATTACAATATTTAAAGCATTTTAAATTGTAGTTTAACGTATTTATTAAAATTATACATAATAAGTAGTCCACGTCAACTAAATGTAGATTCTTGTATTCCGCCACCCTTTTGCCATCTAAGACCAGTTTTATTAAATACTCAGCAGGTGTTTTAAATTATTATATTTATTCTTTACGATCTTTCTTCAATTATAGATATTTATGACAAATATTTCAAATAATGTTTTCTTGTCAGGTTGGCAGCATTACTTAGTTGCACCAGTCAACCGGCTTTCGTGTTATCAGTGGAATTACATTGTGTTTACGGTCCTGTGCTCCTTCTATGTATAGTATTATTCTAAGCTCTTGACATAATTTTGTTTTTAATTTTTTGCAACAGTGCTTTTATGTGTCAAGTTTCTATAATTGAATGCGTTATATTATAGAAAACGTTGTTTCATATTATAGAAATAATATGACACAATACGCAGACTGAACTGAAACAGATTGAAATGAAACGAAACCAACTCAAACAAATCAAAACTCACAATAAGGGAAACAAAAACAACACTATGTCTACAACTAGTGATGCTTTTTTATGATTTTATTTACGAAAAAGGTATTTTTTGTACCAAGGTTGGCATGAAGTGGAGGGGGAAGGGACAAGGTCAGTCTAAACCAATAGAATGCTTTCCCTCCCTCATTTTTTTGCGCGCTGTCAACTGACTTGACTGTTATATGATATAGCTTAATCAACCTTGACAAGTCATTTCAGTAACATAACATTTGTAGGCTTATTATCCACCATATCACGTTTGTTCAACTTGGCAAACTCAGAATAAAATGTCAATTCTTTTAAACAAGCCTGTTTTTCAAAAATCAAGTCTTAAACAACGTCTCAGAGTTTCCTTGAGATAATAAGATTTTGATAAATTTTCCCTTCAGAGTAGTTTATTATCTAATAATAGTTGAGAGTTTCCCTACAAACCACGCGAGTAGAGAATTTTCCTCTCAAAATGCCTCCAACTGATGTTTCCTACTAACTTGATAATAAGTTTTGTAGTTAAGTTGTTTATAAACAAGTTAGGATTGTCTTGTACTTCGTATTGTTTAAGTTTTACAGGTCTACATTTCGGCATAGGTAAAGTTGACAATTGTTTCCAATAGTTTGAAATGTTGAACTATTTTAAAGAGTTAGTGACAGTAACTTGATTTAAAAGTTACTGTAAATTATTGTGAAGTAATAAAAAATCTATTATGCCATCTATCATTAGCGTCAATTTATTTCACAATTTAACTTAAGGCTGCGCTACTCCTACTTCATGTAAAATTCTCAAAATTGCTTCGTCACTATTTTACATTTATAATTTTTAATATTCCTCATTTACACCAAAGATATATAGAAAAAGTCATTGAGATATATACTAGAGGTGGCATAGCCTATCTTAATATATTGAGAGGCCTGAAACATCTTCTTGGGGCTCTGCGTAACCTCATTGAAACTTCCTTCAAGAGAGAGTTAAGGTTATAATAAATCTATTGTTTTTGGCTTCCCGCACATGCCCTGTACTTTGATTTTTGTTTTAACGCTCTACTGTATAAGTTACTGTAATTTTGTAGTCAGGTTACTTTTTCGATGTTTCAAAATTTAACCTATAGGGCCTCTCTAGTAATATATTACTATTTCCATATTTATACTTTTCCATTTAACATAGATATACTTCTAACTATTCAAAGAAACCTCAATTACACATCAGTGTTCATTTATACTGACAGTCAAGCTGCCATAAAAGCCCTGGGATCCAACAAAGTTAACTCTAAACTGGTGTGGGGATGTTTACAAAACCTTACCAGTTTGGCTACTGAAAATCAAGTATCAGTTAGATGGGTTCCGAGACATAAAGGTATAGATGGTAATGAGGTTGCAGATAATTTAGCAAGACAAGGTTCAAATCAAACTCCAATAGGACCAGAACCAGTTATTGGCATTTCGAAAACACAAGTCAAGACGGCAGTGAATGAATGGTTTAGAGGTAAACACCAACAACACTGGAATAATGCTCCTGGTTTGAGGCACAGTAAACTCATGTTGAGAGGTCCTCAAGCCAAACTGACAGATGCTCTTCTAAAGCTAAATAAGAAAAACTTGATTATAGTAACGGGCTTAATAACTGGTCATTGTCACTTACGCAAACATATTCATACAATCGGCATATTTCAAGAAGAGCCTGTCTGTAGACTCTGTGGCCAATGCCCTGAAACATCATCACACATCATCTTTGAATGCGAAGCTCTAGCATACAAGAGATTTCTGTTGTTTGGAGAAGCCACACTAAGCAGAACTGAAAACCCAGATACCAATTTAGTACACAAACTTTAAGAAATAATAAAAGGAAAGGATCTCCTATAAGCTTAGAACACGAGGGTACTTGTACAAAAGACAGTCGCAGTGAAAAAGGTTTTACACCTACCCTCACAATTAATAATAATAATAAGGGAGTGAGGTGAATCTTGAAGTAAGGTTTGGCTCAATCAAACTCATACCACTATAAAACAAGTCTAAACTAGTAGTGTCTCTTTGGTTAGTCTAAAAGAGTGTTTCACGGCGGATCTAGTTCATAGAGATATGGTATATAGAGTTAGCAGAGGAGCGATTCTTGAAGAATCAGATTAGCCTAAGAGAATATGTTACGGCGGGACAAATTCATAGAGATAATATAGTATCTAGAGTTGGCATTAAAACAGTCCTTGAAGAATAGATTATGCTAAGAGAGTATGTTGTGGAGCAAGTTCCTAGATATCGTACCTAGATGAAACGTTACTACGCAATGGACCACTTATAACAACAATAACACCAGCCTGGAAGAGAATAATATGTAGGTGCAAGTTTATACAGATATAGTACCTAGAGTTGGCAGTGTTGTTTCAATACGGATAATTATAAAAAATTATTTCTTACGCGCCTTACTTTGATAATATATACTCTATACAGCATACACAATCGTATTGCACGTTTAGTACTTAACAAATAATACCTCTTTGGGAAAAATAAGTTACAAAATAATAAAAATAATTAATTTTTTATCATCCCGTTCTTGGACTATCAAGATTAAAAATAAGTTAAAATGGATACAGTTCAACATCATGGGAAAAATAAGTTAGAAGGTTAAGTTTTAAAGAGTAGTGGGTATTTATCAATATAATGAATCGAATTTGTTGTAAAAATGTATTGAAATATCAAATTGTTACTAATTTGTTTAAAAGTATTTCGCCCTAAGGAATATTCAATTTATAATTAATTTTACTTTTCATTTACTTTTAAAAGACAGATTTATTTTTAGTCATTTTAAAGTACAGAATTTATCAATTAACTGTAGTTTTATTAAATAATGAAAGAAGCAAACCTTATGAAAATAAACTTAAAGAATTCTTATAAATGCTCAATTGATAGAATATTAAACTTTTTGAGAAAATTCTAGAAATTGTAAAATATTATTAGACTTATTATTTTGCAGTATTTTATTCATCCTATTAATTATAACCTAGTTGTCTTTGGATCATTTTGGTAGTTTCTTAATTATAAATATGCAGTTAAGTTGTGTTGTAAAGCATCTTTATTTATATAACTGAACAGGATCTCTCGCGGGCCTTTGGCCAGCTCCGAAAATGTTCAAATTTGCAATAAGTAGGTACTATGATTGGTAGCTTTTTTTGTTGTATTATTTTCTTCTTTATATCCAAAAATTAAATCTTTGAAATATGTTAAATATTATTCATATTTCCATTATCCATTATGTTTACACCTAACAAACTAAAACAGTCTTATGTTCAGTTTTATTATTATTGCGTAAGAATTAAATTTAATATAACAGGTTATAATTTATAAATTAAAAAGAGGCGTGAAGAGTATAAAAAAAAATGATGAAAAGATAAAATAAATAAAAAATTATATAAAAAAACTATTTATAATAATGTATAGGAAAAATATATTTGAAATAATGGCACGCCCAGGAATTAGATTTTAAGAGGGCTTAAGATCCATTAGGAAAGCAATGTGTAGACCCGCAACGTTTATATGTATTGGGAGTTTAGTATACCTTCCATATTCCTTGTGGCAAGTAACCATTTGGGAACTATTTTTATACCTCTCATAAACGAAAAGTACGAAAATCTCAAAATCGTGTTTGAGGCCCTTCTTAATGAAAGAAAATAAACTCTAAGATAAGATTACAAATCAAAAGAATAGAGATAAGAGAGTAAAATAAAATATTAGATTAAACAGGTCCATGTATTCTTTTTCAAGTTTATAAAACTTCGGGATCCACACAGAAAGGGTAAGTGGGATTACAGCTCTTTAACAGCCTCTCGGATCAATTAAATTAATTATTTTTAAACAAATAATTAATAAATAAATCAATTTGCATAATATTAAAAGTATTTCTTCAGCCTAACATATTTCTTTATATTTGATTAAGTTTAAGTTCGATTAAAACATTAAATAATCACCAGAACCCAGATTTAGCAAATTTTTATGAAAAAAGTGCCGCTTATGAGAGAGATCGAACAGACTACACTGAGAGGTGGTGGAGACGGCATCGATTTAATTAATCTTTAAAAGGTGATACAAGAGCATTTATAAAAAGGGTGTTAAATTATTTTTTATCGCAATGCTCTTCTCCTCAAATTCCCTTAAACTATTACCTTTTTTAAAAAAGGTTATTGGGCATTTTTCACTTTAGGCTGGTAAAAAGCCTTTTGCTAGCCTAGGGTGAAAAATGCTATTTCCCAGCCAAGAGAGTTAAGAGATATTTTAATGTATTTAGCCTAACCTATAACTCCTTATGCTGGTAAAGTAACTACTATTTATCACTATACTATTAAGAGATATGGGTGAAAGAAAAGAGTCTCTCCACAAAAATATTTTATTGGCAAAGCGCTTTCAACCTAGCATGAGGCCATCATCAGTGCCTGTACAAACAAGTCAAAATACTAAAACAAATCAATAAAATAAAACAAAAAATTAAGAGATATGTCATAGACGCACCTCTTTTTAGTAATAAATTTGGGAAATCCTACTTCCTATCTTAAAATTAGTTCAATAAACTTCATTTTATATATATATAATATATATATATATAATAATATATACCACGGTTACCACTATGACCCCTGGATGATAGTTACGCTCCAAGTGTATTCTAAGGTTGGCTACAATTTATTAGAACAAAATAATAGCGTAATCTGGGGGATTTGAACCCCAGACCTCCGTATTATCAAAGGTCAGTATAATAACTGACCTTGACCACGGTGGCGGTTATAGCACCGGTTACACGTGGCGGTTAATAGAATTTGAGCACGGTGGCGGTTAATAGAATTTGAGCACGGTGGCGGCTAATAGAATGTAAATAAATAATTAAAATATTGAAAAATGCAGTGTTAAATAGTACATTTAAGTTCCCAGAAGACATGAGGTACTAGTAATACCTAGTAGGCGAGATCAAAATACGCGCAGAGTTGAAGGATTAAGAAAGTGATTCGAAAATAAGCTGAACTTATTACCCACTAGAGAGAGTATGATAAGGAAACAGCTTAGTCTGTGAATCACGCTAGAGACGTATGACAGGGTGCGGTACCCCCACGTAACAATGGAACCCGTACATTTCGTACCCAAGTTCAAGTCCATGGAAGAGGGGTTTGCAAGGACATTGACAAGGCCAAGTCCGATCTAATAGTGGAATTATTTAATACTATTATAATGTTGTCTTTATATTGAGTTCAATAAACTTGAGAACGGTTTATAAAATTGAATTATGGAAACTAAAAAGTATAGAGGGGTGGAATGAAATCTGAGTTTTTTGAAAAATTTTGAGAAGGATTGTATCACAGACACAAATGACATGTCTTGCATAATATTTCTAAGACAGCAATCGTATGACGTCTTTAGCTATTATATTATAAGATTTATTTTTTAAGAATAAAACAACTAATAAATAATTACAAATAAAAAATAATAAAAAATAATTATTTTCTGATCAAAATTCACTAAAGAGGATCGCGCACCAAATATGTTCATGTCATGTCGACTGGGATATGACATGAACTCATGAACTGTCATATCCCAGTCGAGAAATCCCAGGAGCGAAGAGGTCGTCGCTGACACATTTATAACCCCAAACATCAGCACCAGAAATTCATCATTCGCTGTACGAATTAGCCATAGCGTGACACCTCTGCCTATGCAATAAGGGAACAATCAGAGTGAAGCCCATATCAGGTAGGAAGTTAAATTAAGATCAAGGTTTCATTAATATACCTGATACCACAGATACCTGATACTACTTAATATCTTCCAATTATATTCGTTCTGTCTTATTGACATGTCTTAGAAGTACAGTCTGAAAATTTTTAGACTGACTTCTCTGACCTGTGTCTTTATTGAATACTTTCATTGTCTTTGGCTGTAAATTTTAATATTTACACGCAAATGCTTGAAATTTTGTACACGTGCTCAGCAAATTAATGTAATACGTCAACCATCTTCTAATTTTTTATATTATATAATTGTGCAAGAGACACCTAAGAAATTGAACAAGCAAAATGCAATGCTACATCTGGGAACTGTTCCATCATTCGACATTCGCCATCATTGATGGCTCGACATAATGACATGTCCCCCTCTGTTTCGTTACGTCTGCCTCATCAGGGCGCCAACAAACCCTAACCATTTTGCTTGTTACATTTCGCAAGTGTCTCTCGCACAATTATATTGTGTCAATTATTCATGTTTCTTAGGGGTGTTTGAATGAAATACATTTCTTTAACGTTAGGTTACACTCCGGAATCGACGTCATTGCAGGAATAAATAGTAAATTTTCAATGTCGACCGTCTATACCGATTCCGGAAATGACGTCACACGTCATTCATAAAAAACAGGTTATAATAGACCAAGAGCCCAGGGGTGTTTTGTGAATAAAAAGTGTAATGGCTGGAACCGGTCTCAATTTTTCGTAAATACCTTCCTGAACAAGGATCTGCAATTCTGCCGACTCGTATCGGATGGGTGTCCCAGGCAGAACGCACTTTACATGCCAAATTACCACCGAAGTTAATAAAAAGTAATGGCTGGAAACAGGTTTATTTTCGTAAATACCTTCCTGAACAAGGATCTGCAATTCTGCCGACTCGTATCGGATGCGTCCCAGGCAGAACGCACTTTACAGGTCAAATTTACCACCCAAGTTAAAAAAACAGTGTAATGGCTGGAACGGGTCTCAATTTTCGTAAATACTTCCTGAAACAAGGATCTGCAATTTTGCAGACTCGTATCGGATGGTGTCCCAGGCAGAACCTTTAACCCCTAAAATGCGTTCTGCCTGGAACCATCAATACGAGTCGGCAGAATTGCAGATCCTTGTTCAGGAAGTATTTACGAAAAATTAAACCCGTTTCCAGCCATTACACTTTTTATTAACAAAACACCCTGGGCTCTGGACTATAACCTCCGAATGCGATTGGTTTGTTTACATCGAATTTTATCTATTTAATTTAATATATCTCCCCTAATAATATATGTAGCCTGAAAGTTATTAGCTAGATATAAGATGACTCCCTCTCCGCAGCACAAGGCGTTAGCTTTTTAGCGGAGAGGTAACCTATGTAAAATATAACTCGCTATGTATTATTGTTGAGATATTTAACATAGGTATTTATAATAACATACCTTATAAATTTCTAACAACATAATTATAATTAAAACATTTACATTTAGTGTCGAGGTGTTCGCTGTCTCTCGATCGTCTAAGTGATAAGTCTCACAGTAATATAAACTGTGTTAACTAAAATATAAAAGTAGAAAATCATAAAATTTTCAAGAAAAATTATTTCAGTACTGTACCTTTGCAGTTTTAGCAAGGATACAAGTGCAGGGAAACATTACATTCCAATTTAAAACAAAAATCTTGATAAATTCGAATGATTTATCAAAGAAATGTGTACAGTTAATCCAGATTTAGAAGACGAGATTAAGCATAAAATATTAGTTAAAACCTTTTATTTTAAGTCCAATGAAAGAGTGTACTTCCTGGAGCACTTGACGAGTTTTGAGAAGAAAAAATACACTAAAAAATTAATTAAAGAAAAGAATAGTTTTTGGTCACAAAAAATTTAAGGATGACCAAGGTCACGGGCAGGGCGTGGTTTCAAATTTGTTTCGTCCTCGAACTTGAACTACAAATATTTGAAAATGTAAAACCACAGTATTTTAAGTAAATAAAATAGTATTTTTTTGTTTTTAAAATGATTTAGTAACTATCAAAAAATACAATAATATAAATAAGTAATAAAATAATATTAATACTACTAATAATTATTAATATATTTATTATTATAATATTAATTATTACTTCTTATATATTAATATTTATTTATAATATTCTTATTTAATATTATTTTCAAATGATTATAAATTATATATTAATTATTACTTAATAATATTATTTATTATTCTTATATTATTTCAATATGATTATAATTAATATTAATAATATTATTTATTTATTCTAATATTATTTTCAATATGATTATAATTATAATATAAATTATTACTTTATATATTATTATTTATTCTAATAATTTTCAATATGATAATAAATTATAATATTAATTATTACTTAAATAATATTATTTATTATTCTTATATTATTTTCAATATGATTTATAAATAATAACATAATGATAATAATTATTATTACTATAATATCATTATATAATAAATAATGTAATTATTTATTAATATCAATATTTTGTAAAAATGTTGGGTACGGGGTAGCACGGTACTTTTACTACATCGGATACGCTACACTCATCCTTAGAATAATACGCATTATCGGTCGTAGTATCGTATTATCACTCGTATTATCGTATTATCTATCACTCGTATTATCGTATTATCACTCGTATTATCGTATTATCACTCGTATAATCGTTTTATCACTCGCATAATCGTATTATCACTCACGCTCGTATTATCACTTATTTTACAACTTTATCTTCAGTCTTATCATATTCATCCTCAGACGGTCAAATTCCATTTTAATTCTAGAGGCACCAATCCTGGTACTGGCTCTTGATGCTGCCGAATACTAGTGCTTAATACTTAGTTCACAGTACATGAAAGGATCCCACCCAAGCCAAATTTTAACATTTTTTGATTCGAGCAACAATTAAACTAATGCTGAAAAAGAGAAGAATCTAAATGCATTTTCAGGTCGCATACAGGACTATATAAGTGCCAAATTTCACACTGGTCCAATTATTTGTTTAAGTCATATGATTTTTAAAACAATTTCTAGAACGTTATAAATAGTTTTTCAACTATGTATATATGTATTCTTTGGAACATGAATATGCCTTGTGAACACGAATAAAGGCGAAATATCGTTTTGATGTAGTTTGGTTGAAGTTTTATTCCGTCCCATCCTGTGTCCGAAAAATAAAAAGCATAAAACAATGGAGACAAATACTAAAAATAATAGTTATAAATAATATTATCTGGAAAGTACAACAAGACCGAAGGATTTATTTCTGTACTAAATTTAAACTTTCTAGCAAACGCACATTGGAAAGTAAAACTCACGCACACTCAAACACAACGAGGTATAAATCACTCAGAAGGCCTTAAAATACCTCAAACGAATAATTCCAGTGATATTTTAGTTTTAGTTACCATGGAAACATCTAGTAAATAATTCTCAGGTAATACTGTTGGTAATGTTTTTATTATAACACTCGTGAAGAAGAGGCAGTTTACAAAGAATCAATAGTACTATAATTATATGTATTAGACACGAAATAAACAGTTTACATTAATAAGGAACAAGTATATTACATAATCAAAAATAAATAAAGCTAATAATCGTCTGTAATTTAAACAAAAAATCTATACACTCCCCCAAACACGAATAAAACAAATTATTCGTGACCAAATATTTGAATAAAAAATTTAAAAAATATATACATATATTTATCCCTTTAAAGAAAAAGATGTAAGAATAAATATCTATCTATTCAAGGATTTTTACCCAACGAGAAGATGGCTCCGTACTGTTCCGTCCACAAATTAGTGCTTCTCTTTATAATGTGCATGCCTTTGCTATGTTCTTCCCTTTGTTATGTGCTTGTCTTTTCTATGTGCTCGACTTGCTCTGTTTAACTTGCTATGTCTTACTTTGCTATGTTCTTCCTCTGTTGGCTTGTCTTTTCTATGTGCTCGACTTTGCTCTGTGCTCAACTTTGCTATGTCCTTCCCTTTGCTATGTGCTTGTCTTTGCAATGTGCATGACTTTTCTATGTGCTCGACTTTGCTCTGTGCTTAACTTTGCTATGTCCTTACCTTTGCTATGTTCTTCCCTCTGTTATGTGGTTGTCTTTTCTATGTGCTCGACTTTGCTCTGTGCTCAACTTTGCTATGTCCTTCCCTTTGCTATGTGCTTGTCTTTGCAATGTGCATGACTTTGCGATGTGCTTGCCTTTGCTCTGTGCTTAACTTTGCTATGTCCTTACCTTTGCTATGTGCTTGCCTTTGGTATGTGCTTGACTTTAAAAACTTTTTCTATTTTAAAAACGCCAAGCTCTTAAAACATGAAATTTAAAAATAGTTACATTATAAATGAGGAATAAATAAGGGATTTGGTCATTCATTCAGTTATATTCAAAATTTTGTCGGAAATTTATTAAATTTTAAAAAGAGCCTTTTGACTCTCTTTAATGAAATTATTTTGGAATTTTTCAATTTCACTAATAAAAGAACTTTTAGAGAGGAATCAGAATTTAGGGTCATTATTCGGACTTTAAAGGGGCCTATGGGCCAACTTTTCCTGATCTGAAGTGGCAGACCATCTATATGATTTTTAAAAAGCAAACATTTTTTTTTATTGATGATTTTAACATATCATCATAACATAAATAACAAAAACATTTAGTTGATTTTAACGAATTATTTGCAAAATAAAGAATTATTTACAAATTATGTTTAGATAATTTGTAAATAATTCTTTGTTTTTCTCATTTCAGCTTTTTTCAGTAATAAGGTCTTTCAAAAAGAGGTAATGTTTTTCCCAGCAACAATTACCACATTTATAAACGTAATATAATTAAAATAAGTGAATTTCATTTTTTTAATTGTATCTTCTTATATCAAGAAGATTTAGTAGGGAGAAGTGGGGAATTAAATTAAACATTATAAAAATTATGCCATGGCTGTATGTTCCAAATATAGACCAATGCCAAAAAAATCGGGTACAGGGTACCTCGGAACTTTTCCTCATCACATCGGATTCGCTACGCTTATTCTCCGTAGTACGAATTCGCTTCTGCCTTAAAATATACAATTCGTTAAATGTAGACTGTAAAACCTCTTCGACCTCGCTTCGCTCGTCCTCAGATAGTTTATAAATTTTTTTTATTCCCAGCGGTGACCCATCCATGCACTGAACACGCTTGATGCTGCTTAACTTTTATGATAAAACAAAAATCATAGATATCCTTGTCATATCAAAACAAAACTTGGTGTACATTTTGATTACATAAAGGTACATAAATGTACCGAATTTCAACTCAAGTTGATCATTTTCCGATTTATGTACACTTTTTTTTAAATACATACACAAGTCATGTAATAAAAATTGAACTAATGCTGATAACGGGATGAAACCACATATGGTATATGTGGTCTTATATTTGGCTACATACGTGCCAAATCACAATTTGGTTGTCCTTTTTTCTGCATTTATGATTTTTCTAAATTTTTGCTCAGTTATTTTTGCAGGTTAATGACGGAAATAAAAATATTTTCCGAGTATCAGAACTACAGCGGTAGACTGATAATTGTACAAAAATTTAACTCTCTAGCATAAATACACAAGGATCTACGATGTACGATATAAGATACATATAAGAACAGCATATTGTGCTAAAGAACAGCAGAGTACGCGGTATCTGGGAACTATTCCTCATCACAATAAATTCGCTACGTTCATCCACCCAACTTCAGACTCGCTTCGCTCGTCCTTACAATCTACAAATCGTTAAATTTATACGACTCGCTTCACTCGTCGCTAGATAGTAAATCAATTGCCTTTATTACCAGCGGTCAACCATTCAGGCACTAACCACGTTAATTAATTTAAGCATTAAGCTGCTTAAAATTTATAATCCATAAAAAATAATTGATATACTTGTCGTATTAAAACGAAACTTGGCATACTTATTCATTACGTAAAGGCTTACTCTGCGAACTAAATTGCAACTCAAATTGTTTATTCTCCGATTTTTTAAAAAAAAAAACCTGCACTTTAAAAAAAAAAAGTTATTCAATAAAAATTGAACTAATGCTGATTATGAGATAAAACGTCGCACATATGTTAGTCTTATACATAGCTTTAAATGCGTGCCAAATTGCATATTGATCACAAAATATATTCGCCTTATTGTCATTATTTGTATTGAGTCATTATTGCGGGTTAATGACGTCATATAAAATTTGTGGATAGCACAATTACACCTCCAGCAAACTTCAACTCTCTAGCATAGTTTGACTCAGACAGACAACTATGAGGAACTACAAAGGAGGTATTAAAAATGCTTAAAAAGGTCTTAATACGATACGGATTAAGACTGTGAGGCTCTTGCTCATCAACTAAAGATGTTTTTCTGCTACAAAAAAGAGCTATCCGTATACTAGAAGGAGTTAAACAAATAGAAACTTGCAAACCTCTCTTTGTCAAATGGAGAATTATGACAGTCTATGACATATATATTATGGAATGTTTAAAGCATGTTTTGTGGAATTTGAACTCTAAACAAAAACAAGGTGATCTCCATCACTACGATACTAGGAGAGGTTGTGACCTCAAACTACCATCAGTTAGACTCAATAGAACCCACAAAGGTCCTAGTTTCATGGAAATAAAAATATATAATCACCTACCTGATGGTATAAGAGCTCTAAAACCTCAAAAATGCTTAAACAAAGTCAAAGAAGTATTATTGCTTAATCCTATGTATAAACTGAATGAATATTTTAATTTGAACTCTAAACAAAAACAAGGTGATCTCCATCACTACAATACTAGGAGAGGTTGTGACCTCAAACTACCATCAGTAAGACTTAATAAAACCTACAAAGGTCCTAGTTTCATGGAAATAAAAATATATAATCACCTACCAGATGGTATAAGAGCTCTAAAACCTCAAAAATGCTTAAACAAAGTCAAAGAAGTATTATTGCTTAATCCTATGTATATTAACTGAATCATTATTTTTATTTGAACTTTAATCATTTGTATTTTTTTTTCTTTGTAATGTTAAGTGATTTTTTACTAAATCAAGAATTGCTTGTAAATTTGATGGTTGTAAAATTATATAAATAAATAAAATAAAAAACACCTGAAACGGATAATTCAGGTGAAATTCCGGTTTCAGATTTCTTTTGCAAACAAGATACTTCTCCTTTATACTTACACACCGTAAGTATAAAGGATTATACTCATTTACACCAAATGAGTGAAAGTAAATATCAAGGAATAATTCAATTTTTTTGATTTGAGCTAAAATTTTGTACAAGTATCCCTTTACGTACGAAGAAAATAAGTATATTATTTATTTAGTAACTATTACTATCCTACATTATTTTTATTAGATCATAAATGTTAAGCAGCATAGAGCGAGGTCAATGCCTGGATTGGTGACATGTGGGAATAAATGAATGTATTTACTATTGATACGAGTAAATTGAGGACAAGCAAAGCGTGTCCGAAGACGTTTTGCAGTATAAATATATAAAAATTTTATATTCTGAGGACAATCGAAACGAGTCCGAAGTAGGAAGAATGAGCGTAGTGAATTCCATCTCTTGTGTTAAAGAGGTACCCCGTACCCATTTTATTTAAATCTTGTTTTGAAAAAAAATAGGTTTGACGAAAAAATTATACTAATTAAAAAAATTAATACAATTATATATAATTGTAATATTTTATGAGGACTTAAATGGTATAAATATACTAAAATAGTTAGTGTAAAATAATAGACAAATAAATTTTTAAAATCTTGTTTTGAAAAATAATTAAGCCTTATTAAGTCCGAATTCTACGAACTCTAAAAATAGAATTTAAAATTGCATATAAAGGATGTATTGTACATCAATTACCGTTATGTTCTCCTTAACCTTTAATTCGAAAATGTATATTTAGTAAAATTATCAAGTAGCCCACCCTGAGGGCGTTGGTACTTGGAGTGGGGGGAGAGCTTTATTAAGTCATAGACTTAAGGTCACAGGCTTAATACTAAGTTACCGATTACAAAACATACTTCTGATTAGCTTCATTCCGGAGAGCAAAATGAAACCTTTCGTAAGTACAATTTAAAATTTTGTTTTCTTTAGAAAAATGGTTTTCGTATAAAATCGAAAAAAAAACTGGTCAAATTTTAAATATCTTAAGATGGCATTAAGGATCCGATAATACTGAGATGTGGAATAATCTTATTAATAAATAAAGTTTGTCTTTCCACAGATGATTTATTATTATAAAACAAAGTCAGCTTTCAACCTGAACGGTCATCATCAGTGCCTAGAACCCAATACATCAGAAATTAAGGAAGTTTACTTGAGATCTAGTTAGGCATGTGCCTATGTTAGAACATAGGTATAAAACTTGATAAATCTTATTAACAGTTCTTGAGCACTGTCATGCTAATACATAGGTTTCTATCTTACTCAATTTCCAGTATTGTTTTTGAATAACGGTATTTTTAATCATAGGAGTGATTACACACCTATGATTAACATAGGTTAAAACCTATAATTAAAGCTTTAATCATTAGTTTTAATTATTAAAACTTTAATCAATTAAAACTTCAAACCTAACACAATTTGAAGTATTGCTTAATAGCAATACTTCAAATCGTGTTAGGTTTAAATGGTGTTGTGCTTGAATACCAGTATGCTAAAACATTAGTATAAGTCTAATACCATTATGCTAAAGCTCTCTCTTAATTTCAAGTATTGTGAAGTTATAGTACTCTAATAGCTAAAGATAGGTATAAGTCTCTTAAAGTATAATACCATTATGCTAAAGCATAGGTATAAGTCTCTCTTAGTCTCTCTTAGTATAAATCAAGTATAATACCATTAAGCTAAAGCATAGGTATAAGTCTCTCTTAATTTCAAGTATTGTTCTTGAATACCATTAAGCTAAAGCATAGGTATAAGTCTAATTCAAGTATTGTCAATAGCTAAAGCATAGTATAGTCTCTCTTAATTTCAAGTATTGTTCTCATTTGCTAAAGATAGTATAGTCAATTTCAAGTATTGTTCTGAATACCATTATGCTAAAGCATAGGTATATAATTTCAAGTATTGTTCTTGATACATTAAGCTAAAGCATAGTATAAGTCTCTCTAATTTCAAGTATTGTTCTTGAATACCATTAAGCTAAGCATAGGTATAAGTCTCTCTTAATTTCAAGTATTGTTCTTGAATACCATTATGCTAAGCATAGGTATGTCTCTCTTATTTCAGTATGTTCTTGAATACCATTAAGCTAAAGCATAGGTATAAGTCTCTCTAATTTCAAGTATTGTTCTTGATTACCTTTCTAATATATAAGTCCTTGTAAATACCATTAAGCTAAAGCATAGGTATAAGTCTCTCTTAATTTCAAGTATTGTTCTTGAATACCATTAAGCTAAAGCATAGATAAGGTCTCTCTTAATTTCAAGTATTGTTCTTGAATACCATTAAGCTAAAGCATAGGTATACGTCTCTCTTAATTTCAAGTTCTTGAATACCATTAGCTAAAGCATTATAAGTTCTTGTATTGTTCTTGATACCATTAAGCTAAAGCATAGGTATAAGTCTCTCTTAATTTCAAGTATTGTTCTTGAATACCATTATGCTAAAGCATAGGTATAAGTCTCTCTTAATTTCAAGTATTGTTCTTGAATCCATTTGTAAAGCATAGGTATAAGTCTCTCTTAATTTCAAGTATTTGTTTTTGAATACCATTAAGCTAAAAGCATAGGTATAAGTCTCTCTTAATTTCAAGTATTGTTCTTGAATACCATTAAGCTAAAGCATAGGTATAAGTCTCTCTTAATTTCAAGTATTGTTCTTGAATACCATTAAGCTAAAGCATAGGTATAAGTCTCTCTTAATTTCAAGTATTGTTCTTGAATACCATTATGCTAAAGCATAGGTATAAGTCTCTCTTAATTTCAAGTATTGTTCTTGATACCATTAAAGCATAGGTATAAGTCTCTCTTAATTTCAAGTATTGTCTTGAATACCTCCTCTGCCTCTCTTTAATTTCAAGGTATTGTTCTTGAATACCATTAAGCTAAAGCATAGGTATAAGTCTCTCTTAATTTCAGTATTGTTCTTGAATACCATTTATGCTAAGCATAGGTATAAGTCTCTCTTAATTTCAAGTATTGTTCTTGAATACCATTATGCTAAAGCATAGGTATAAGTCTCTCTTAATTTCAAGTATTGTTCTTGAATACCATTAAGCTAAAGCATAGGTATAAGTCTCTCTTAATTTCAAGTATTGTCTTCCATTAAGCTAAAGCATAGGTATAGTGTGTTCTTGAATACATTTCAAGTATAAGCATAGTATAGTCTCTCTTAATTTCAAGTATTGTTCTGAATACCATTAAGCTAAGCTAGGTATTAAGTCTCTCTTAAAGTATTGTTCTTGACCTAAAACATTGATAAGTCTAACTTAATCTCTAGTACTGTTCTTAAATACCATAAATCTACCTCAACCTCAAGTATTGTTATTAATTATTTATTATGCTAAAACATTGATAAGTCTAACTCAACCTCTATAGTATTGTTTTTAAATGCCATTATGGTAAAACATTGATAGTCTAACTCAATCTCTGTACTGTTCTTAAATGCCATAATCTACCTCAACCTCAAGTATTGTTATTAATTATTTATTATGCTAAAACATTGATAAGTCTAACTCAATCTCTAGTACTGTTCTTAAATGCCATAAATCTACCTCAACCTCAAGTATTGTTATTAATTATTTATTATGCTCAAAACATTGATAAGTCTAACTCAAACTCTAGTACTGTTCTTAAATGTCATAAATCTACCTCAACCTCAAGTATTGTTCTTGAATACCATTATGCTAAAACATTGATAAGTCTCAACCTCTATAGTATTGTTTTTAAATGCCATTATGCTAAAACATTGATAAGTCTAACTCAAACTTTAGTACTGTTCTTAAATGCCATAAATCTACCTCAACCTCAAGTATTGTTATTAATTATTTATTATGCGCTAAAACATTGATAAGTCTAACTCAAACTCTAGTATTGTTCTTAAATGCCATAAATCTAACTCAACCTCAAGTATTGTTATTAATTATTTATTATTTAACTAATTAATTATTTATTATTTAACTAATAAATTATTTATTATTAACTAATAAATTATTATATTATTTAATTATTATTATTTATTATTAATTAATTATTTATTATTTAACTAATAAGTACTATAACAATTTTTAAAGCCTTATTAAATCCCGCATATTCCTAATATTCCGAATTAAAAGCTTTTGGTGGCTCTGGAGTGGAAAAAACAACTCATGAGGTCTTAGCACGCCTGAAACAGTAAATTCATTTGAAATTCTGGTTTTGGATTTTTATTGCAAATACAATACTTTTCCAATACACCCAAGGTATAAATTAGGAAAAGTAAAAAAGCATAAAAGTTTCCTAATTGTAAGAAAAGGCTCTCAAACGTAAAGAGAAAACATTAGATAAAAGTAGTTTCTTTAATAGAGGTTAAAGGTAAAACACAGGTTGTAGGTAGCAAGTCTTAACTTAACCTAATTTCAAACATTTTAATAGAAAATTTTAATACTCTAATCCCTTGCCTTAGGCAAAGTAGCTTTGAAACTATTATACTTAAATGCTGCATCAAATTTCAAAATTGATTTTAACAAATTTGCAAATAATCCAGAATAATTAGATGTTTTCTGGGTAGTGATGTTGAAAAGTAGCAATATTAAGTTATTTAAGAAATTTCATAAATATGGCTCATTAAATAAACAAAGATTATATTTTGCTTCATCGACAAAGAAATAGACTGAACTAACAAAGTAATGTGATCCCGACTTTTTGATAAATTTAAATTTCACTTTTACAAATTTAAACAAAACTGTCGTGTATATGTAAGTTTGCTTAAATACTTTTTGTAAACTGTTTCCTCCCTTACAATATAGTTTAGATATATAAAAATAAAATTAAAAATAGAATGTTTTTAATAAAAAGTATAAGTACTATGTACGTAAAAATAAAAAAAGTTAGAAGTTATAAGAAATATAAATTTATAATAAAAATGATAAAATAAATTAATAAAATGAAATTCAACACTACTACTACATATTTTAAATGTTAATACTAATAATTAAATGTATCAAAAATTAGGAAATTAAAGTTAAGCAAAGGGTTGAACTCAAATCCCAACAAGGGAACCACGGCTTTAGCCGATTTGTAACTTAAAAAAAAAAAAATTATAATAAAAATCAAAAATGTTAAATCTTTAAAAATGTTACAATAAATGGTATAGTAATAATAATAAAAATAAGTACTATGGTTTTAGTTTAATAGGCTCTAATGACCCCTCTTGTTATGTTGTTGTGCTATCATATTCGTTGTTAGGCACGCCTCTTGTTATGTTGTTGTGCTAAATCATATTCGTTTGTTAGGCACCGCCTCTTGTTATGTTGTTGTGCTATCATATTCGTTTGTTAGGCACCGCCTCTTGTTATGTTGTTGTGCTATCATATCGTTTGTGGCACCGCCTTGTTATGTTATTCCACCGCCTCTTGTTATGTTGTTGTGCTATCATATTCGTTTGTTAGGCACCGCCCTTGTAGTTGTTGTGCTATCATATTCGTTTTGTTAGGCACCGCCTCTTGTTATGTTGTGTGCTATCATATTCGTTTGTTAGGCACCGCCTCTTGTTATGTTGTTGTGCTATCATATTCGTTTGTTAGGCACCGATGATAACCTCTTGTAATGTTGTCATGTTGTCTTATTTGTTTACCCACCATTTCAAATCGGACCAACCTAATTGGTTCCTCAACACTATTTTCCCGCGCTGTCAACTGAATTTAGCCATATGTTAAACTATAATGCGATGGTCTCTATTGTTATAGAGTACGATGATCACTGTAAGGAATACTTTAAAAAATTTAAAATAATGACGGTTACACATTTATTAATATACAGCTCATTAAACTACATAAAAAATAATATAAATAAATTCAATAAAAATAATCAAACACATAATTATAATACAAAAAATAAAAACACACTAATGATCCCGCCACATAGGTTATCCAAGTCTGAAGTGGGGCATAGTGTATTAGGTATTAAACTGTTTAATCATGTAGAAGAAAATATAAAGAATCTCTCAGTGGATCAATTTAAAAAAAATATAAAAAATTACCTTGAAGCAAACCCTTTTTATTCTCTAACAGAATATTTTAATACTAAAAAACAAATATAAGATGTAAAAAGCTTAATTCCATTTAGTGTTTAATTAGCTAAGTATTAAAATAACTATTATTATGGAATCCTTAAATGTAAACTAAATCCTTTAGATATGTGCACAACCTCTTTATAAGTTTAGTATTTATAAGTATGACAATTTTCTAATGTTTTATTTTATAAAATTTGATGAAATAAAGATTTTATTTATTATTTATTTATATACTTATAATAATATAATAATATTATAATAAATAATAAATAACACATATACGGACAATGGGCATGCACATGGATACAATAATTTCTTCGCTTAGATTTTTCATAGAATGATGCGCGTGGAATAGTTATACTACTAGAAAATATTTTCTTGGTTTATAATAATTAAATTATAATAAATTCTTTGAAGTTAGTCATAATAAAAGCTTTGAAACAAGTTTAATTAGACCATAATATGCATTTAATACATTAAGAGCAAAAATGCCCCAGGTTTCTGCTAATAATAAAAACTAATTAGCTTTAATAAATATTAATGTTTTATAAACACTTAAGTTAGCATAAGAGGTCGATTATACAGAAACTTAAGAAGCAAAGTATTAACTTAAGTATAGAGGAGTGTTTTTATAAAGTAAACAATAGTAAGGCTTTATAAAATTAGTTATTGTTTAATAAGGTGTAATCACAGGCACCTATTATTACATGCTAATAATTAGTTCGAAAAGTCTGGCTAATACTTTAATCAAAAACAGCTTTTAACCTAAACAGTCATCATCAGGGCCAGAGAGAAGAATATTTAAATCTAGATGAGTCTTATTATATCATAACAGAGACACCAATATCTATTTACTCTTATATTCAGCCCTGATGATGACTGAAGGTTGGAACCTAGTTTTGATTAAATTAATAAACATTAAAGAAGGACTTATTGTATTAACTTTTAGTTAATACTGATTTTGTTAAACAATTCCTTAGCTTTTTTTATATTAAAACTGTGCAATTTTGATCTTATAAAGAGCCATCATTAGTGCCTGGAAAACATGTTTAAAAAACTATTTTTATACATTATAATGTTTAAATAGTTAAACTTTAAAAAATAAAAAATGTTTTATCTACGTTTAAGTCCATGATTATTTATTTAAATCTTGGAACACCTTAAAAACTTAAGAAATTAGTCTAACGCGAGAATGCTGACATATTAAACACATTCATAGATAAAGAAGAAGACCTTGATATCAAGTCTTATAATATGACACGTGATATTTCATCTCGTGTAACAAATTTATTACTAGACTTCGTAACAAGTTCGTTACAATTGAAAGTAATATTTTAGCAATCTAAAAGCCCCTAGTTTTACAGCGATGCTCAGTGAAATAATAAGTAAAATTAAGCAGACAGTATTTTAATAACGTATATAATATAATTTGAATAAGAAATGATAGAAGGAAATGAAGAAAAAACGTAATAGTTTATTGGCAAAGCGCTTTCAACCTATAAAATATGACCATCATCAGTCCTTCAAAAAATATGACAGTTAAAGATAAATAAAACTACTTTCTATTACGAGAGGGTAACAGCTCGATGAGTTGAGTAAAATAGCTTTCCCGAGAGCCTCAGTCGTGCCAAAACCATGTCGTAAAAAAATTGTTTTATGTATTTATATATTTCATTTTTATTTCTATTGCACTGATAATGGTTAGTCTCTCTTATTAGTTCGATAGCACTTTGCAAATAAACCAATAATTTTAGTGGAGAGACTTTTCTTCCTTTCCTACTATGAATATAGCTCCACTTTTGATCGTCTTCATTAAAAAAGGTGATGATGGTTTAGGTAATAATCTCTCAATTGAAATCGTGATTTCCCTTAAATAATTAGCCATTTATAAAGTAAAATGCAAAATACATTTTTCCATAATCACATGAAATAATGTATTAGAAAGTAATAACAAATAAAGCCAAGGTTAGGGTATCATAATTGCTTAGCATTATGATAGATTTTTATAGAGTGATTAAAGGCAACAGATCTTTCCTATTTTAAGTACCGTTAACTATAATTTTAATTTATGTAACAACGCATTTAATAAATGCGACTTATTTTTCATCTATATTAGGTAATAACCTAATATACTCGTTGATGAAAAATAAATAACACTAATTGCATCATACCTAATTGCAGCGCTTATACCTATTTGTAGATAAGAAGGAAATGAGTAATATTTTTCTAGAGTTCTTGTGCTAATAATACGTATATACAGCAGGGCAAGTTAAATATCTTCTGCTCTTAGCAATATTTTTCAAAACGAAAGATGACACTTCATACTTGATTATTGTTTATGTGAAATGTACGAAATGAGAGATTAACTATTCACGTATGCATGATAACTATTCACGTAGTATGAAATGTAGTAAAATTTTATATATTTAGTTCCCTGCAACATTTCAAAAATCTAATAAGACACTTCGGATTTAATTATTTTTTACGTATAATTAACAAATAATTGCTAAATGTAGTAAATCTAAACATCTACAGCTCTTAGCAACATTTCAAAATCTAATAAAACACTCGTATTTCATTATTTTTACGAAATAATTAACAAACATTGCTAAATGCAGTAAAATCTAACATCTACAGCTCTTAGCAACATTCAAAAATCTAATAAAACACTTCGTATTTTCATTATTTTTCACGAAATAATTAACAAACATTTGCTAAATGTAGTAAATCTAAACATCTACAGCTCTTAGCAACATTTCAAAAATCTAATAAAACACTTCGTATTTCATTATTTTTTACGAAATAATTAACAAACATTTGCTAAATGTAGTAAAATCTAACATCTACAGCTCTAGCAACATTTCAAAAATCTAATAAAACACTTCGTATTTCATTATTTTTACGAAATAATTAACAAAATTTGCTAAATGTAGTAAAATCTAAACATCTACAGCTCTTAGCAACATTTCAAAAATCTAATAAGACACTTCGGATTTCATTATTTTTTACGTATAATTAACAAATAATTGCTAAATGTAATAAAATCCAAACATTTTCAACTCTTAGCAACATTTTAATAATCTAAGAAGAAGCTTCGTATTTCAATATTATTTACAAACTAATGAAATGCAAATAAATAAAATATGAAAGTGAAAATTTAACAAATACGAAATGTAGAAAAATCTAATTATCTAAAGCTCTTAGCAATACTTTATAAATATATGAAGATGCTTAAATTTTCATTACTGCAGCACTAATTTTAGTATACGTCATACTAAATCAGCAAAATACGTATGCGATTGATACACTTTTTAATTATGAGTTCCCAAAAATAATATAAAAAGTTCGAAGACTTTAAATTTAGCAGCATAATTTGCAAAGCATGTGTACGAAATTTCAAGTCTCCGCGACGTATAGGAACAGAGAATTTTGAAGAATACAAAAAAGATAGCACAGCTTTAATCTCCTCTCCCAAGCTTCAGTTTGCTGATATAAAGAAAATAATTGATTTTATTCGGACTTGTGATGCAAATTGCACTTTTTCTATCAAGTATATAGAATTAAGTTTGAAAGTTATTATAAAATAAAATACGAACTTTTAACAAAAGATACAAATTTACAGCAAAAATCCAAAATTTAGGAATTTAGGATTACAAAAAGAACTTATTTTACATTATAAAAAAGCTCCTGATGTTCGTAGTTTTGAAGACTAATTAGTTAGTTAAAATTAAGTTAAATTCTTTCAAAGTAACCTTCAACTTAGTATATAACCTGTATAATCTAATTAATTCCAAGACAAAGTTTCATTAATTAATTTCAAAAATCAAAAGCGGTGTTATTGTGGTTTAAAATAGCTACTGCTTGTTAGTAGCTCCTAAACAAAAAGTCTTTTACAAACAACAATAGGTTCTCCATCTTCAGAAATATAATAGATTATCAAGAGCTATGCGTGGGGGTTTAACAAAGAAATATAATAAACACTAGCGCTCTTGAAATATCACGGCAAATGAATTAACTAAACAGTAAAGTTCGACGCCCTTATAACTCCTCCATACATTTATTCTATTTTTTTTTGGTTTTTTTTTTTTTTTGTTTATTTAAAGATTGATTGGGGTGATTGTGCAAAAATAACTTTTGGTAAAGAAAATAAGATCAAAATAATATTTGTTTTTCTTGTGAAAAAAGACTTACGAAATAAAACATATATACCCACGACAGTTAGAGTGAAAAGTAAAAAAAATAATATAAATATTTAAATGTATGCAATATTTTAAAATATTATAAAATATACGTTAATTTTATTTTTAGAGGAATGAAAATAAACTACTCTAGTTAGGAAAAGTTTTCCTCAATATGGGAAAACAAAATGGGCCGGATATAACCGGCCCAGGATCGTACGTTGTACCGAAGTAGAATTTTAAAGAATTTCCATGAAAAAATTACGCTTATGAGGTTTCTCGGATAATAGAAGTGAGGAGTCGATTCCACTAGGCTCTCTAAATCATAACGTGCTCACGTATAATACGCTAATAAATGCATGTACATACATACATACATACATACACATACATAAATATATATATATATATATATATATATATATATATATATTTAATATATATATATATATATATATAATTATTATATATTATATAAAGTGTGTCTGTTGTTATTCTATTGTTATGATAGCGGAATGATTGCTAAATATTTTTCAATCATAGGGATCTATTTACTAGAAGAAGAGCCATTTTTAAGGTTCAGGACCATAATCCCTTCATTTAATAAACTTGATGTTCGCGCATCTGAAATTATCCATGCGGTGTTATGTTATTGTTATGTTATGCTTTATTATGTTATGTACTGTTAAGGTTAACAAAAATAAATTTTAACTTTGTTTAACTCACAAAAAGTAAAAATCTCCCATTGTATAGTTTAATAGACGTTTCATATTTCACCACTCGTACATCTTTTAAATTATATCCAAAACAATCTTTGATGAACAAAGCAATACACAAACACTAAATAGATAGCTGCCATGCGACTTAATAAAATAAGCTCTCATAATTAATAACACAATAGACGCGGCGCACAAAGTTATTATTAAAAAATATCGGCCGGCCGCATGAAATGCGAGAATGATCGCCACCATCTTATAACTGAGCACAATGTATTTTCTATGACCCGCGTGCGGTTTAGAGTCTGCCGAGCGACTATGCTAAATAGACTAATGCCAATATATTTTTCAACTGAATTCATCGTAGATAGATTACCACTAAAATACGAAGGATGTGTCGTTACCTAAAGAAAAAAGGGTATTTATGGATACCTACGCTCAAATATTAAATACGAATATACACTTCCCGAGAAACAAAATACTTCAACAATAAATACAAAGTAAAGATTATATAATATAAAAGTTTATAGCGCAATACTTAATATAATCACATAACAATGATAGGTAGGAATGCAGTCTCTTATATGAAAATAAAATATAAAAAAAACAATACATGAAGTAAATCATATGAACTAACTTTAAGTAAAAAGATACTAACAAAATATGGTGAGTAAAATTTTACTAGTACTAATTTTAAGATCAGTTTATGTAAATGTAAAACTAAATTATACAAACAAGTAGATAAAAAGTACTAACATATATAGATGTTAATATGAGTACTAACCATAACTACTAACCATGTATAACAAGTATACACTCAATCCAAACAGCAAGACCAAAAAAGTCTAACATATTAGTAACAGGGCCAGAAGCGCACAATCGTGAGTACCATTATATAAACAGATGTATATAAGTATCAACTGATATAACATCAGAAAAAAGTACGGCCAACACTATAAGACCCGTTCAGAGAAGATAGTACTAATATAACTAGCTTTAAAGTATGTAACGAGAAATAAAACAAGCAGAAAAAGTAAGCAACAAAAATCAAGTAGCTACAAGAAACCATAAATAATAACTAACAGAGTAAACCGCTATCACACTTCAAATATAACTAGAACAGAAAAAAAGTACTAACATATATAGTAAAGTAAGAAAAAAATATAAACAGTTTATAGAACAATAATAAATCAAGCAAAAAAAGTCTACATTATAAATAAGAAAGTAGAACTAAATATAAATAAGTTGTAAAGTATATCAACATAAACTAGAACATAAAAAAGAACTAAACATTATAAAAGTAATAATAAGTAGAACTTAAATAATATAACAGTTGTAAAGAGTATATAACTAAGTGAATACAAGATGTTAAATGTAAGTACTAATATAACGGCCGTAAAGTAAACAATAAAATAGTAGTGAAATACTAATAGTAGAAAAGTCGGGCACGAGGTACCTCGGAACTTTTCCTCATCACATTGTATTTGCTGCACTCATCCTCAGATGGTAAATACATCCGTTTCATTCCCAGTGGTCACCCAACTAGGCACTGAACTCGCTCGATGCTGCTTAACTTTTAAAATCCAACAAAAACCAAAGATGTATTTGACGTATTGAAAGGAAACTTATTTTATTTCAATACGTCATACGTCAACGTATGAAATTGAACTAATACTGAGATGATAATGAGATGAAACATGGCACACACTTATATACATGGCTCTATGCGAGCCAAATCTTAAATCGCATATTTTGTTTTAGCGTTTTATCAATTTTCAAAATTTACGGCTTAGTGACGCCATAAAAAAATATTTTCTGAATAACACAACATACAGCGATGGATTGATTTTTGTACAAAGTTTCAACTCTCTAGGATTAACACTGGGAGCTACGATGATAACAGACACACACACATACAGACAGACAACTTTGTGAAAACCGCTTAGGAAGCCTTAAAAACACCTAAAATGGAAAATTCAGGAGACATCCTGGTTTTAGATTTTTTCGCAAGCACCTATAGGGTATATATAAGAAAAATTAAAAAGAAATTGATGTAAAAATTCATTCTAATATTCTTTGTTATTTTTATCACTGCATATTATCACTATTGAGTGACTTAATTCTAGATTAGAAATAAGATATTTTTGAGGAATCTGCTTATTAGAGTACTAATAAGTAGAAATAAAAGAAAAGAAAAAAATTGTTATTAATTTTTTTTTCGTCTTTCACGAATTGATAATTTATTGCTTTTAGCTTACTCTAGGTTGAAAATCGTTATGGTTTTGTAAAGTGAATTGACTCTTAGCATATTTATGTTATATAACATTTTACACATATTTCTAGCAAACCACTGGTGCTAATAATGTGTCCTTCATCGGTTTGGAAAAAGCTTTAATTGAGCTGCAAAACAATTTTCTTAGTGTCGTTATAAATAACAATTACCGTCGATAATTAAGAGATAGGATACGTGCAAGTGTTGTTTCTTTATCTTTCATAGGAATGACATTTAAGTCCATGAGCCAGGCCTAAAAAATGTGACTCATTTTGTACAACTTCAAACCAAATTTTTGAAGGAGATGCATAGTCTGCCTATACGAAATGGCTCAAATTACAGTTATTTTGTACAACAAGTGGTTCCCTGTTGGTCGTGTGCAAAACATGAAGAGAAGATTTTATAAAACTGACGAAATGTTAAATAAAATAAGTGTTTTTTTTCCAAAAAAATCGGAAAACTATAACTATAAAATAAAGTTATGACAATTTTTAAACGGCCAAATAAATGTACAAAAAGATCAATATTTTCTTTTAAAAAAATGTTGCTGACTTTGCATAAATTAACTATTTATAGGAATTTTTTAAAGAGCCATAAACTTTGGTTGTAGATATCTGATTTTGATGAAAAACACTCATTTTATAGGACATTTTACTAGCTTTAAAAATGTTCTCTTCTGTTTTTCACACGACCCAAAGAGAACCGCTTATAGTAAGAAAACTGAAATTTGTGATATTTTCAAAAATTTTGAGCATGCGCAATCATATGAAGGGCTCCACTCTGGATAGGCAGACTATGTTTTTTCTTTATAATTTAAGGTATAATTTCAGAAAAATTTGGTTTGAAGTAGTACAAAATGAGTCACATTTTTTCAGGTCCGGTTTCTAAAATGTGACTGTACATTAGTGATGTTAGGTATGCTACTATCTTTACAATTTTTGTTGTTGTTGGTTGTACAGGTAGGTTTGTTGCTGGTTTGTGGATTAGCTTATGGAGGTGTAATCCCAGGCACACACGTCGTTTCCTCCCAGTACCACGCTCAGAATGAATTAGGTGAATATTCCTACGGCTATGCTGGCGGCCCTTCAGCCAAACAAGAAACTAAAACTCTTGACGGAATCACTCGTGGAGGTATGTAACTACTAGTTTCGTCGTATTATTTTGAATCTAATAGTTTCCTTCCTCTAATACTTTCCTTCCTCTTTATAATTACTGTCTAATAAAAGTATGTAAACGAGTACGAAAAAAATACCGAAAAGACAACTTTAATGTATTTTTTAACAACAACAAAAAGTTAACTTCTTAGGTATTACGTAAAAATTACATTTCCAAAAAAAATTATACTAGACCTTTTAAACAAAGTCGAAAATAATTTAAGTTTAATATTTCGTTAAATTTAGTTTACAAACTCTTCTTGATTTTTAATTTAAAACTTTTACTTCCTTTAGGTACCTTAATACTATTGTCATCTTTTTTCTGTTGAATTTTAGCCAATTTATATAAACTTAGATAAAACAAGGGTTGAAAAAGTGAGGTGAATTTTTCATTTTTTTTCTTTGAATTTAAAAAGATTGAAGTAAATGCGATTATAAAGTACATTTTTTTTTGTTGAACAAAGTTTCATTTTATTAATTGTTGGTAGAAAACGTTTTGTAAAAGTAGCTGCAGCAATGCTTCTTAGAGTTTCTTATTGAGTCTTATTCTCATTTGATATTGTTTTGGACAGATGGGCGGCTCTATTACTACTAACTGCTCTATTCGCCTGTGTCAGTTTAATGCTTAAAAAAGAATATTATTTTTTTACTATTCTGTACTAGTTTTATTATGCACCACAGGAGTGAATGTTATTAAGTTCAGTTGGTTGGTTCCTAAGGCAAAACACTTAGGAACCAAGCACTTAACTCACAAGGCAAAGTCAAGTGGGGTGATTATTGCAAAGGGGGAAAATAGAATTTTACCCCCAAGATAATAAAAAGATTTTTCTACAGACGAACCCGTTTCTAAATTATTGTTATATAGTTACATTCATACGCTTTGTTGTAATTTATTTTGATTTTTTGGTAGCCCCGCCCCCCCCCCCCATATAATTAGGATCTGATTCCTCTGAAAACTTCAAATTGGGTTACACTTTAGTTATTAGGTTACAACCCCATAATCCAACTAATCTTAATAAGGTTATTCAGGTTACAACTATAATCCCATTAATCCTCTTTAAGATTATTTAGGTTACAACTATCCCATTAATCCTCTTTAAGGTAATTTAGGTTACAACTAATCCCATTAATCCTCTTTAAGGTAATTCAGGTTACAACTATCCCATTAATACTCTAAGGTAATCAGGTTACAACTAATCCCATTAATACAGGTTACAACTAATCCATTAAGGTTTTCAGGTTACAACTAATCCCATTAATACTCTTTAAGGTAATTCAGGTTACAACTAATCCCATAAATCCTCTTTAAGGTAATGCAGGGTTTTAACTAATCCCATTAATCCTTTTTAAAGCAATGCAGGTCCTCCTATTTCATTTATTATCACAATATAATTTCTATGATTATTAAATATCCTCAACATACCACAATTACCGACTGAAGCAAATATTTTATGAATATATTAACTTTATGTTGAATAAAGATGAAAAAGTTATTTTAAATTTATTATAGTAAATTTTTTCTTTGAAAACTTTTGTAAAAAAGCTCAATTTGACTGAGAGTTTAATTAGTTTAAAAGTTTTATCTGTTTTAATAACTTTCTTTAACTTCTTTTTAGATAAAGTTTTGGGTAAAATTAATTTATAAAGATTTCTATTTAAAAAGTGATTTCATATTATTTTATATAACAAGAGTGAACAAAGAAGTAAAGCATACAAGTTTTATTTTATACCGTTGAAATGAATTATTAGTTTGAAGAGGCTAGGGGCAGGGGTAATTACTAATTTACTACTCTTAACCATTTCCTACCGCCCCTTTTGAAGACCAAAAAGTTAAACATGCGCTTTACTTAAGTGAAATCATGAATAATAATAGACCTATTTATCTTTTATAATATACAAGGTGCACCCCCCCCCCCCCGCTTATTAAATAATAATAAACCATTTATTGCTTATAAAATTACATTATATACAGAATTTATAATTACAAATAAGTTTCCCATGCAAATCAGCCATAGGCTGTGGTATTGCTTATTAAATAGTCATCAATTAATAAAGCTTTTCAAGTAAAGGGAACTTTTTTTGTGGTGAAGTTAACTTTGGGTTACTTATTTTTGGGTTGTGGGTAGTTAAATTTCGGTGTTTCGGTCTCCTGCAACACCGAAATTGGCAAACAAATTTATCGCGTTTTTGGTTTCTAGGGATGAATACAAGGCAAGTTGCGCATTGCATAATCATTCATCACCTTACTCTCATTTAAAGTTATTTAGAGTCACTAATACTGCTACATTTAAGTGCAAATAGTAACAGTGATATTTTTTTAATTAGAAAATAAAATATTTGATGTTCATGAGCCTACCTAAAATAGGCCATTTTTTACACTAGGCAAATTACTAATGAAGATTCTCAAGCATTAATTTTGAGTTGAATTTTGAGTTTAATTTTGAGCATTCAATTTTAATCTATGAACACTTATTCCCCCAAAATAGTGGTCTTAGACAAAAAGATGCAAGGTAAAAAATATCTTTTATACACTTATAAAAAAAAGAAATTCCAATGTCATGTTTTCTATTTATTTATTTTTTAAAAATACAGGGCTTCATGGGTCACATGAAGTTAACTACGCTACTTTAAAATGTACCTTGAGTATCATTAGTTTATGAGTAACGGATCAAAATTTAATGGGGGGGGGGGTCTTTTGGTCTACCCTGTATGAATGCCCGTTCTATAGGCCTTACTGCCAATGAAGGTATTATGCAGGTATACTGCCTATGCGGGAACTACTTCAAGTGGGTTCTATCTAATATGTTCTAAATATTGATTAAAGATGAAAAAATTGTAATAAACAAATACTATTCACATTAACTGAGAGTATAGTCCGGGCTGCGAACCCCTGACCTCTGGTGCAAGAATCGATTGCTTTGTAGGATCACAGCCACGTAGAAACGCTCACACAAATATTAAACTAAACCTTTAATATTCCAGTATTATATGGTTTTCAGAACTAATTTTACAAACTCACATTCACCTACAAGATTTGAAAAGTATAAAATTTAATCAAAATCACAAGCCAAAGTTTGCACAAGCTTTATTTCCTATTTATTATATGTAAATTAGCCGATAGACTACAATTAAATGCAACGTAGTAAAATGCATTCCATTATAAAACAAATACCTATCAGGCATGTTCTCTCTTAATCAAGGTTAATGAAGTAATAGAAACTACTAAAACCACTAATAAGTGATAAAGTGCACTAATCGTGCAAGTACTACTTCCTTCTAGATATAGATGCATTTGATTTAAGATGAATAAGTTAAACCCTCACACGATTTAAATATGGTACGATTTTAAGTGCAGCCATCGAACCTCGAAAAATTAAATCTCATCTTAAGAGGAGATACAAGAAGAATTTCCAAATTTTTAGAAGCGATTTCCAAATTTTTAAGAGCGATTTCCAAATTTTTTAATAAAATCTTGGTCAAAATAAAAGGTTCATTTTTTGATGTTGATTTATGTTTAGGATACAGCTACATCGATGGACATGGTCTCGTACAATCCGCTGCCTACGTAAGCGATGATGTTAACGGATTCAGAGTTGCTGCAACTAACCTTCCAGTTGGACCTGCCGTACCTACTGGTGATGTTGTTGAACAGGCCGTAGCTGTAGCTCCTGCACCTGCTGTAGTAGCTCCTGCTCCTGTTGCTATTGCCCCTGCACCAGTAGCTGTAGCTCCTGCTCCAGTAGCTGTTGCTCCTGCTCCAGTAGCCGTAGCGCCTGCACCTGTTGCTGTAGCTCCTGCTCCAGTGGCCGTAGCTCCTGCTCCAGTAGCTGTAGCTCCCGCTCCTGCCCCAGTATATGCTCCTGCACCAGCTCCCGCTCCAGCTCCAGTATACGCCCCTGCTCCCATTGCTCCAGCACCAGTAACCCAGACCCAAGATGACTACTATGATGACAGCACTGTCATTGAATCTGCTGATGTTGCCCTCTCAAGGAGCGGAATCTACGCTGCCGCTGCACCAGTAGCTCCTCTTCCAGTAGCTGACACTTATGCTGTTGCCAACGCTCGTGCTGCTCATCTCGCTGCTGTTGAAAGAACCAGGGTATGTAAATTAACTAATTAAATTATAAAATTATTTTTGGCTTACCAAACAACTAGGTAGAAAAATTATAAATTATTATTGTAATGAAATAACTAATTGATGAGGTTAGAAAATATAAGAAGAATTTGGTTTTAATAAATTCTATTTTTTTGTTAAAAAATTTACCTTGATTAAGAAGTGATCAAGAAATAATTTATTGATGCTAGGGTTGGTTAATATTTTTTATTGCTGAGGTGAAAATAAGGCTTTTATTATTTTTTCCGTGAGTTTCTTGTGAATGTGGCAAAGAATGCGGTGTTTCATAACAACCGATTTCGTTTCATAATAACCGACTAAATTGGTCGTTATGTCACATAAGTTTATAGTTCTAGGCTGATGAAATGGATTCGCTTAGGTTAATACTCAAGTTAAGTTAGGGACATTAATATCCTAACGTCTAAAAGAGCCGTTTAAAAACCAAGTTTTATCTTGAATCTAGAATGAGGTGTATAATCTCTTTATCCTTCCCAGAGGTTGGACTCAGTTAAAATGTAATAGAACAACCCAAAATATAAGTTTACTAATATAAATGTTTTTTTTCAGGCCAGAGATGCTCTACAAGAAAGAATTGATGCCGCCGAACAAGCTGCTGCTCTCTCTCTAGTAAGAACTGCTCCAGCTTTAGTTGCTCAAGCTCCAGTTGTTGCCGCTGGTCCAACTATTGTTAAGAGCGTAGCTCCTGCCCCTATTGTGCACTCTGCTCCAGCTGTTGTTCACTCTGCCCCCGCTGTCGTACAGTCTGTACCAGTAGCAGCTGTAGCTCCAGTTCAGGTTGGAGTTACTGCCACCCAGTACCACGCCCAGAACGAACTTGGTGAATACGCCTACGGATATGCTGGTGGTCCATCTGCCAAGGACGAAATCAAAACTGCCGATGGACTCACAAGAGGAGGTAATTAAAATTGCAATTTAACACGCAAGAATGACAAAAACCTTTAGCCAAATGATTAACGACAAAATGAGCAAATAACTCATAAAAATGATTGAATCTTGACAGAATTAACTAAGATTTGGAATAATTAAAAACATTTATCTTACGCAACAAATTGAGTTTGCTCACAGTCTAAAATGTTTGTATCTAATTTTACGTCCATACGTTTTGTCTGTAACATCTTGTTACGTCAATCCGATTTTGAAAATGCTGTTTTGACAATGAGCAATTGTAAAGAGCAAATCTAGCAGAAAAAGTTTAACAAATACATCCAAGAAGCATGTATACATAATGTTATCCTCACAGTATTTATACATAATTCTATTCTAGATAGAATAGAATTAGGTAAAGTATACTTCTTAAACAAATCATAAAAGTCTATGAAATATTAATATTTGTAACCACCATTATTTGTTAAATTGGTAACCCATCCCCAAATTGTTGGGAGCCAAAGCAATAACCTTCAAATCGGTTAAGTTTTTTTTAATGTTAACTTAGTGACGTGTATTAATAATAATTATTAATAGTTAAATAAATGGCTTATTTTATAATTTATTTGTTCCCAGGCTACTCATATGTAGATGGTCACGGATTAGTACAATCTGCTGCTTACGTAAGCGATCCTCACAACGGATTTAGAGTTGCCGCTACCAACTTGCCAGTCCAGCCTGCACCTACTTACCTCGCTGATACACCTGAAGTTGCCGCCGCTAAAGCTCACCTCTTCAGAGCCCAAGCTGAACACATTGCCAAACTTTAAGAAACCAAAATTTCATTAATTCTTCATCTCCCGAGAGTTTATTCTCTTTTCCAGATTTTTTAATGATCCGGCTGATAAAAACCATAAAATAGGATCATAATTATTTTTGTAGACTTGATGTTTCCATTGATCAGTTTTTTGTGGACGTATTGGCCAGTGTCATTTAAAATAAAATTAGAATTTAGTTGCATATATAGATATCAATTATTTTTAAACTGATATCTATACGATAAAGCATACTCATTCCACAAATAGGGCTGCTACAATAATGTAGATACAATTTACTAGTGACCAGTTTTTGTGGATGATTTCTGCAAGTATTCCTAAATTATAAAACGATTAAATCTGGAAGAAAGTAATAAACTTATTGACTTCAATAAAGTCCTAGTCCTTTATACATGAAAGCAGATACAATCAGTAAAAATGACAATCAACGAAAAACGAAAAAAAGCGAAGTAATTATTATTATTTTTTAGCGTGTAACTTAATTCTTAAGTAATAAACTTTTTTTTTGTAAAAAAGTTGTATAGTGTTATTTATTAATATTGTATACAATTAAAATGAAGATATAATTATCCACATTTAAATGATATTATATTAAGTATTAATGCAAAAACCAGCTTTCAGCCTGTCGACCATCATCAGTGTGTGTGGTGAATAAAGAAATAATTCTC
The DNA here is from genome assembly GCA_018340805.1 of Microvelia longipes. Lineage (NCBI taxonomy): Eukaryota > Metazoa > Arthropoda > Insecta > Hemiptera > Veliidae > Microvelia > Microvelia longipes. Next base: position 12,437,742 of record JACMZG010001913.1, on the reverse strand, counting down.
TCAACTCAAGTATTACTATATTAGCTATAAATACAGAACCATCGTATCAATACAATTACTAAATACAAGCGTAATTTTCTGTTAAAAAATTCGCTTAAAATCTAAAATTTTGCTGGACAGATTTATACTGAATTTGAAATAACATAATGTTATTTATTCGCATAAAATAACATTATGTTATTATTCGCCGGTGTACCTAGTAATTCATTGACAGGATTCAGTAATGTAGGGATAGATCTTTTCAAAAAATGACTAAAATGGACAACAAAAAGAACAAATATGAAAATAATAATAATTACAGGAGAAGGGCTAATCTGCTGCGCTTCATTCACAGCGTTACTTCATCATAAGAGAGTATGTATTACTATATACAATTAAGTATATAGTACATATACGACATCCCATGTCGGACATTAGGATTATAAGACAATCGTAGATCTGAGCACTAAAGACCATAGTATTTATTCAACATCTTTATGCGAAAATTTATAAGAGATGCGCAACATGAGGTTGCTCTTACCTCTCTTGATCAAGAAAAACTTAATTTCTTTACGACTTTCAAAATAAGAAATGACTTAGCTTAGTGGCCACACTGTTCTTATATAATAACCCTATACGGCAAGATTGCTGACTTCCCTCTTCTTCAACATTTGACAGACAACTAACGCTGGTCCCACAAAATAGCGGTAAAAATGGAAACACAATACACTCCCCCTTCACCTTTTAACAAATGTTAACTTGGAACAAGCATATGTTAGCTCTTTGAACTATATTGGGACATCGAAGCATACTTTCTGTTTTATTTTCAATTAATAAAAAATGTGCCAAAGGATAATATTTCGCACTTAATAGTAAAATTACTTGGCGCACTGCTGTATTTAATAAAAATGCTATGAAAATGCATAGTATGAATTTAAGTAACACAAACATTAAACGCATGTATGCCTCATTGAATTTATTAGCCAAAATTAAAATTTTAAAGGAATTTAAAATAAATTATCAAAAGGTTCAAGGGGGGTTTCGGGCTATTTACATCGACGGTGTTTTAGCCCTCCCTTGTAATCAAAAGGAAAAACTGAAAGGACTTTTTTTCATTCAAACGTACACAAATGGTTGTAAAATTAACAACTTGTCATAGTAAATATCTGAATCAAGTTAACATTATGTACTCGAGTGTTTCAGTCATACCGGAAAAAACGAGTCTAACCAATTTTAACCGACAAGCTTTCTATTTTCTCTGCTACCTTGGTGGACCGGAGCTACTACGGAACTTCCAAATGGGATCCAAATCGCTAAAACTGGACCCCCTTGCTTGGAACTGTGTCAATCCTGTCAAAATAACAGAGAAAATCAAATTTAGGAATCAATACAAGAATTTAAAAAAAAAAATCTTTTTGTCGATGAGTGTGCGTAGTAGGTGATGATACAACATAGTTATCAATAGAAGAATATAATAGAAGAGTTGACACATGGGAGCAGTGGCATCGGATTTTTTAACAGAAGTAATACCTTCCTGGATGTTTTTACCTTGGGTGAAGCCTCCAATTTACTTTGAGGCACAAGAAAATTATAACTCTAAAGGTACAGTACGTCTAGAGTAAAGTGATGTAAAAATGTGGTGTCCGGAATAAAGACAGTGATCCGATCCCCATCCTTCATATGATCCTTAGCAAATTCTGTCACTTTTAGTTCCTTCAATATTCACATCGCAGCGCTGCAAAGTCTGCTTTCAGCTAATATTCACCAGCTATAACAACCGGTTCAAGCGGCTTAATCTATATAGATTTTATTTTTTAACACTTGCATCATTTTTGTTTTCTTTTTTTTTAGATAAAAGCTGAAAAACATAAATAATTTAGGTATAAAATACATAGATTATTGAGTTTATAAGACTCGGGTTTAATTGCTTAGGCAATTGCAAAAAATCAACAAATGTTGATGAGTTTGTAAGGACTAGTGGCGTTGACAGGCTGCGTAATAGTTAAACTAGACTACTCTTGATTAAAAGCTGGTCCATTGCACCCATAGGGAAATGGGTGGAATCGGTACACTGTCTCTATCGCCGACCCCTCGTTTACATAATTTTACACTAGAAATATTCATGATAAACAAAAGAAATAAACCATCGTTCTAAAGCGTCACTAAGCTAAATAAATACATATATTGACTTGATTCTTAAGTAGCATAATAACGCTTTAGGAGTTGAAAATTTTGTTTGAAATCAAGGAACCCACAATTTAAATGTATGAAATGAGGGACACTTAGTGGACTTAGGACACATACATATATGTATGTATATAACAGTGAGTCTCCTCTTTAAAAAACCACCTTCCCCATTTTCCTCCATTGCCCCGATCTCATTGAAGTTTACCAATAGATGCTTGGAATTAAATATAAAGGGTTTTCTAGATACTATGAACTTAACTGACTTTGATAATAGATTATGACGCGGTCGGTCATTAGAAACTCTCTAGTAAAAGTTAAAAATAATGGCATACATTTTGTAGGTAAATATATTGGAGGCGTGGACAAGCTAGCGGAAATATTGAAGAAAGAACACAAGGACTCGGAATGGAGGACGTCGAGTCGATTTACAGAACTAATAGGTGGATATTTCATTTTTAAAATTTTAAAAACTAAAATGAAGTAGTCTCTTTATTAAAATAATCAGAGATTATTCTTTATTAAAATAATCAGAGATTATTCTTTATTAAAATAATCAGAGATTATTCTTTATTAAAATAATCTTATTCTTTATTAAAATAATCAGAGATTATTCTTTATTAAAATAATCAGAGATTATTTTAATAAAGAATAACGCCTTTTTGTAAAAACTAAAATTTGTATAGATTAAAACGAAGTCTCGGACCAGTGAACAGCTAACAGCTGATTTTAAGCCATAATATAAATAATAATCCCGTAGAGAGCCTTGCAGCTTGTGATAACCCCTGCGGTAGTGGCTACTACCTAAATGGATGATTTACTTGATTGCATTTTATATAAACCGAGAGCGTATTCTGGCATGCGAACCCCAGATCTCCGTCACTGAGAAAAATATTTACGCTTAAACAACCTCGACAAGGGAGGCGATAAGCCATAGGGTAAATTATTTCCAAGTTTGAGTTTTGGAAGATAACAAAAACTTCCTTCTAGGGTAAGTTTCCAAGTTGGAAGCTAAGGTTCGAGACAAAGGGTTTGGTAGCTGAATTATTCGTTGAATAGTAACTTCCTAATCCAAAGATTTAGATCTTTCGTTGGTGCCTGATAAAGGTACGGTGGTGATTGCGTCAAAGTAGATGACTATGTGTTTTCATCCATTATGTTCTACATCCTTGAAGATGTCTTCCACAGGGGATGTGAAATGTGAGATGATCGATCTATCTATATCAACACACTTATCATCGGATGACCTAAATATTCATGACAATAGACTCAGTTTTCAAAGAAAATGGCTGAGTCTCTCAACTTACAGTTTGGTACCTGTATTTCTCAAATGACTGTACATCTTAAATGTGGCTATACCCCCTCAGTAATAGTAAGGGAGCTAAAATTAACACAATCTTTCGTGTTAAGTAAGGTAAATCACTAATAAGAATAAGAGTTATTGCCTAATAAACTGAACTATACAATTATTTCAGCTGAATCTCGAAATCAACAATTTCTAGACGATAACGAACCCCACTTAGACCATCCCAAGCCAAGCGTTTCTCTACCAAACCCTGAAGAACTACTGTTTAAAGGCTGGAATCCTGTGGCAACGACGTATTTAAGACTTGTATTTCACTCGTTGGATACAAAAGAATGCGGACTTATCAGGAAACATCAGCTGTGAGTCTTATTCTTGATGTATGCTATATTTTTTTCTAATTTTTTAGGCACATCAAGATACCACCTGAATTATCCATTCAAGGTGTTTTAAGACCTCCTGAATCATCTTACCTATATTTCTGTTCTAAGTTGTCTATATTTTATTATCAACTGTAAACTTTACGTCTATTATTTTGTTTATAAACTTTACAAGGCATAGAAATTGGTAGAAAAAAAATTAGGTCTGTTTTTGGTATCCGAAAAATATTTTTAATAACGGCATTAACAGTCATTATTAACTCCAGCAAAAATTTAAAAAACACGTAGGGATTGTATTATCCAATTGGAATTTGGTACGCATGTAGGTCAGTAGGTCATAATACATCGGATTTTCACTCCGATGTATTATGACCGTCAGTCGTCTGAGGACGAGCGCAGGAGTTAGGATGAGCGTAGCGAATCTGTTAAGACGAGGGAAGTTCAAAGGTACTTTGTACCCCGTTTTTATCACTTTTTTGTTAAGTTTACAACGGTCAATCGTATGGGACAAACAAAGACGTGTCTTTTGCTTCATTAAGTATGAATAGTATAAGACAAATGAATTAATTATACGTTCACACATATTTATAAATCTATTTAGAAGTGTTAATTAATTATTAATTAACAAATTAATTAATTTATCTATTAATAGATTAATTAATAAATCCATTTAGGTATCGTATTAAGTACGATATTTAAATACGGTAACATACGCTGTATGAACCGTAGGGAATCCAGTCCGATACGGTAGTAATAGGGAAACGGAATCTAAATGTACCCCGATACGCTCTATGGACCTCCTTCAAAGGCAATCAATCGTATTCAACGAATAACCTTCTCGTCGAACTATTATTTTACTTTATTTCACTTAAATATTACCGTTTTTCATCAAATATCTTTTGAAATATTATATTTTAGTGTAACTTTAATATTATGCAAAGAAATCACAATTTAAACAAAAACATTTTTTTATTCTAATCTTCCTTATAACCAAAAGTTAACCTTGGCCATAAAAGACGCGATGTTTTGGAGGGACCAGTTATCACGTTATCTCACTCGATCGACTAAACAAATATGGAGCACGAACCGTATCGGAATAAATGGAATACGATCACCAGTTAAAAACGCTGTGTGTACATAAAAAAAGCTCGTTTTAGAGCCTTCCGTTCCATCAGGGTATTTACCCAGCGGGAACAACCTTAGGTGGGTTGCATCTACTACACTCTAAGAATTTATTAAAATTGGCGACATCTTTTTAATACAAATACTATTCATAAAATCTTAGAGCATAGACCGGGCTATGAACCCCGGACCTCCGGTGCCGAAATCGAGTGGTGTGTACGTAATAAATGAATCAAATAACTTACAGTTTAGGTGAGGAATGACCACGCCCAGCAAATCTAAATTCCTTTGATCTAACCAGGACTGGATTTTCTGTAAAACATAACAGGCATAAGGTTACATAAAAAAATTGTTTGGATTTAAACAATTGTGTATGCAAAAAACAAATTAATTGCAATACAAATGCACAACGCATTTTTATCTCCGCCGGAGGTGTGTTGCGGTTAAAGCACTCGACTTATGTCATGTCCTGCAGGAAAAATCAATAAGGTTTGAGAGGAACACATGCTATATCATTAAATTAATATAATATGAATTATAACGAAAAACATACATGTTACAGACAAGCATACGTATCGTCACTAGGTGGTGTAGATACAGACAATTTTGAACAAAGTTTCGATCATTACGATGCGAAAGGAGTTGACTGCATTAATCTCGATGGCTTTTTGAAGGTAAACTTAAACATGTAACCATAATAATTAGCGAAGCTACTCTGGTTATTTGTTGAGGTCGAATAAACTTGAAAACGTGAGGCTACTCGATAGGATTCAGAATAGCCGAGGGCTTTAAAGCGCTTTGCTTTACAAAACAGTTAAACATAACGCCTGTTCCAGCCGAGGTTTGAAACCCAGTCTGGTCGATGTCTGCTTCAACGGCTTATGATGTGCTAATAGTGATATAAACCTTTAAAAGAGATCGTAATTGTGACCTTAAATAAGTGGACTACTAATTTGGGTTTAAACAAGTGATTCCTTTCTCAAATCTATGGCTATTTGATAACAACGATACTGTGTAAGCGATGTAGCAATCCCTCACATGAAATCTATTAACTCCTTTATTTGGTTAGTTATGCAAAACGCGCAATACACCCAAGAACTTAGTATGCAGCAAATTCAAAAATTTACGCAATTTAAGTTAATTTACCGCGTAAATTGTTTACTACCATCTACATTCATTTCCTGTAGGATATGAATAAATTACCTAATATTTATTAATATGAATAACACAATTTATGAAATATTTCTCAAGTTCTCAAAGAATAATTTTATATTCTGTAATAGTTTTAAGATATTTAGGTACGACGAGCCTTTTTAAAGTCAGAATCACACACTATGAAACTAAGGCAAACTTTTAACAAGATACTTTCTATAATGATGGAATAAAAATACCTCTTGTTATTAAATATCCACTAATTATTTTATTTTCTATTTTTAATTAATTAACGACAAGATTAAAAATTAAATCCATTAACGCTTCTCGCTCTTCTTTAGAAAAATAAACTAAGATCTCATTTACAACAGCGGCATGACAGGGGATATGTTTCAAGGAAATGCGATACGGCTACTAATTTCTTAGAGACGGCTTTAAGTGAAAATATCAACTTTTCTTTTCCCGCCTACTCTTCAGTCTTTTAATAGTTTTGTAAAATTTCTATGTAAATTTCCCGGATTGAAAAGCTACACTCGTTAAACACTCATTTAAGAAGATAAATATTGCTTTTATCTTGCCTGATATTATAGGTGAATAAATAATTAAATCAAGCTTCCAATCATAGAACGGAGCTTTCGGAATATCTACGATCATCCTCCAGGCTTCGGATTCGCTTCGCTCGTCCTCAGAAAATATAATTCGCCAAACTAATACCACATCATGTCTTCGGACACTCTGCGCTCGTCCTCAGATAGTAAATGCATCCGTTTCATTATCAGCGGTATAGCACAGACCACGTTAAATGCTGCTTAACTTTTATGATCTCAAAAAAATCATGGATATACTTGTCGTATGAAACGAAACTTAGTGTACTTTACGTAAATTTATATTCTTGTACCATTTATAACTTTTTTTTAAGTTTTTAAAGTAACTTTATTTGACATTCCGTGTTGGATTGATTAACTGCAACATTTATTCTGTTTTCCATAGGACTTGATTCACCAAGGCTCAAAATTGGATCTGCCGTTTAAGCAGTAGCGTGTTAACAAGAAATGTGATCATACATACACAATTTTTACCTTTCCTCATTTATACCGTTGGTATTTAGGAAAAGTCTTGTGTTTGCTAAAAAATCCAAAGCCGGCATGTCACCTGTATTATCCCTTTCAGGCTTTTTTAGGGCCTCCTAAGTGTTGTTCTAAGTTTTCTATCTGTATGTGTGTGTGTCTGTTATCATCGTAGCTCCCAGTTTATTTATGCTAGAGTTGTAACTATGTACAAAAATTAGTGTATAGGTGTAGTTGTGCAATCTGAAAAAATGTATGACGTCAATAACTCACATTTATGATTCAGCAAAATTTTCTTAAAATTATAAAACGCGGACAAATGTTGCGATCACTTTGACATTTTGCATGCATTTAGCCATGTATAAGGCTAATATATGTGCTAAGTTTTTACGTAATAAATAAGTTCACTAAGTTTGGCTTCAATGAGACAAGTATATATGCTTATTTTTGGATCATAAAAGTAAAGCAGCATCGAGCTTGGTGAGTGTCTGGATAGGCTATCGTTGTGATTGTGTATTTACTATCTGAGGACGAGCGAAGCAAGTCTAAAGACGTGTTGCAGTATAAATGTATTTTATACTGCAGAATTTATTACATTCTAAGGACGAGCGAAGCGAGTCCGAAGTAAGGTGGATGAGCATAGCTAATCCGAAGTGATGAGGAAAGGTTTCGAGGTACACCATATCCGATTTTTTCCATATTTTGGATGTGTATAAGTACTGAAACATAAACATTAGATGAGAAAAAATAGGGTGTTACGTTTTTGCTATTGCAATGCTTATCTTTATTTTAGGAGGTAGGAAAGCAAAATAAGAGAAACATTTACTAATATTACTGATGATTAACTGACCATAGGCTGTCCATGGTTCCTTACAAATATAAGGATATATAACAAGCAATACGTTCATGTAATGCCAATATAGTTACAATGTAATGCCATTTGTCACTTCGTACATTAATATATTAATCAATAAAAACATAATTAGACCATAAAAAGGATGAAGATTAAAATTTTAAATTTTATTTTAAGATTAAAATAATAATTTTGTATTGATAATAATAATGAATTATTTATAAAATAAGAGAAAGATTTACAAATGTTACTGATTAACTGACGATAGGCTGTCCATGGTTCCTTACAAATATAAGGATATATAACACAAGCAATACGTTCATGTAATGCCAATTTAGCATTTGTCACTTCATATATTAATATATTCCCTTGTCGGCTATAAACAAATTAGTTTTTACGAAGAAGAAAATTCTGGTGCGGTAGGGATGCCACCATAATAACAATTTTTCGTTAGTTTTTATGTTGCCATCCTTCTATTGTTGGCGTCCTACACTGTCATTTTAGGAAATGTCAAAAGCAAAATGCAATGCAACATTTGGAAACAGTTCCATCATTCGACATTCGTCATCATTGATGGCTCGACATGTCTTACTCTATTCTTTTCTGGTAAACACTTCACTTTTTATTTTTCAGAATTTTAAGTGAAGATCAAAGTGAGTTCAGGTTTTGTCGGCTCCATAATGAGTTTGACGTAACGAAACAGATTGGGACAGCCGCATTCTGTTTCGTTTTACTTCATTTGTTCATCAAGTAAAACTATGATTTAGCATTTGATAGAATCTGGTGGTCAAACTGGCTTATTTAAACCTTTAATGAAAAAGTAGAAAGTATATCACTTATAAATCTGATCTTTTTTTTAAAAAAATACTTCAACAGCATACAGGTCTTCCATAACTGTGTAGACTATAAGGACAAAATTTTAAGAAAAAGGAAAAAACCTGATTCCATGCTTGTCTCATCGTCGTAATAAATAATATAGATCTAAAAATAACTGTCACAGATTTATGGTGCACAATGTTAATAACGGAGAATTGTCTGGTCTATAGATAATGGTAGCACATCTAGATAGGATCAACCATGGCATGCGAGGGACGCGTGCTCCAAATATTATCTCTCTGACCTTATACTTCTTAATTCTTTTATTAGGATACAAGGAAAAATATTAAATAATAATGACATAAGATGTATTCTTTGAAAAAGTAGTTTGATCTCATTATCTCCGCTAATAAAATAACGCAATATAATGCAAGGATGCGAAGTAATTATTTTTACGGAGGCGACATAGTTGTTACTCTTAAACATAACATTACTACAACGACCTAGGCCACTGTAGTAAAAATAATTATTCGACACAACATTTAGTTTTAGGAAAACGATAAATAAATTTAATGACAAATATATTCAAATTGAAGAATCAGCTACCGCCGACACTAGCTGTTTCAACGGTATACCTTCTAAAGGTGGGACCACCTAAAGGGGTCCATAATTAGTATTGGGTATGACAATGTTTTGCTTTCTCGTAGTATAATAATAATAATACCTGTTTAAAGCCTTGCAACTCATCAGGAATAACCCCTGAAGGAACCATCTCTAGTGGTTGTGGCAACCGTTACGCTCAAAGTGTAATCTAAAGTTGGCGATAAGTTATTTAAACAATTATCTTATATTAACTGAGAGCGTAACCTGGGATGCGAACCTCAGACCTCCGTGGTATCAAAGGTCACTCGACCACGGAGGCGGCTCTCGTTGTATATCAATAGCAAATAAGATCGGGACATTGTCCAAAGGGATATTGTTTGCGTGAGGGTGTGACTCAAACGGTTAAATAATGAAGTATTCGGAGTTTGAGTTCTTATTACAATTATCAGATAGGATAAGAGAGTATTTTCTGATAGGAAACAAACTCTCCGCCGCGTATCGAGTAAGGTGACGAAGGCTCCTTATTTCACTGAATTATACATTGACAACATATTGTGAGCCAATAACCAATACAACATCCGCGAATCTGATTTAATTTTTAACTAACCACAAAACTCTAGCAAAATCCAGTAATATCTCCTTTAGTTTCTCTTATATTAGCAGATTCATATGTGTTTTCTTATTACGCAGACATTACACTCCTTATCCTAAATTATGTCTACCGCCTATATACTAACGATGTTATTTAAAAAAATAATAATAATAAATGAGCCATCTAATGTATTTAAGACAATATCTGTAATTTATAGAAACGATAAAAAAGATTACCATAAGTCGTTAAAAGATAATAAAATGATAAGGTTAAGATACATTTTCAGATCTATACAGGGGGTCGAAAAATATATCCAAAAAAACAAATTACTTTAGAGATTAAAAGCTGTTATCAGTATTTTTTATAACAAAGTCATATTAACAATTTATAAATTAATACAACATTATTCTCGTAATTTATAATAAAAATTACGCTAATTACTTATATTTTCAATATATTGAATAATCAAGTAACATATAACAACCGGTTATTAACTATTAACGGTTATAAATTTGACAGAGTTTTATTAATTAATAAAAACATAATTGGACCATAAAAAGGTTGAAGATTAAAATTTTAACTAAATAATAATTTTGTATCGATAATTATGATTTATTTATTATAAATACTTATTTTAGAATTGTTAAAATTTTAAGAAATTTTAACGATATCAAAAATATCGATTTATCAAGGATCTTGTATAAAGAGTATGACGCGCTAAATCATCACGATTTGGCGTATAATAAAGTCACCCCGTTGAGGATATAAATAGAGAAATATCACCAAAAATATGCCAATACCAAATTGCAAATGGTACGAAATGCGCCTGCTTACAGTAATAATTCTTACACTGATAATGAGGAGGACACAGAGTCCGATAGCTCAGTGGTAGAGCGCTCGCCTTTCGATCTGGAGGTCGATGGTTCAAATCCAGCCGGGGGAGGACCTTAATATGAGGTTATCTCTTGTACCGTATACTCGGGAGGCCAAACCAGCCCTCAGGGTCTTAAGTGGTTTCCTTGGCTGCTAATACGCGAATGCGGGAATAATAAGGAGGAGTGTATTGTGGGGGGTATACAAAGGGTTTAGGTAATGTCGACAACGTTTGAAAAAAAATATTGATAATATAGTTTATTGATAATATGACATTTGGTTAATTAATAAGAAGAATAGAAAAATACTCACTTTTTATGTTATTTAATTAAAATTAAGCATAGCGTTGGGCATCCAATTAAAAGTCATCAGCAGTGTCAAAGTGATTTCTTGCAGATAACAGATGTTAGACAGAGTTTACTTTAAGGAAATATTCAAAACCTAGATGTTTAAAAATTTATGGGGGGATTTATGTGTTTAACTCCCGAGGCAAAGCCGAGGAAGTTATGACTATTAACTAACTTATTAGTCATAAGGTAATTGCGAGGGGGAAAATTACATTTTACTTCCAAGGTTCATACAAGATTTTATCTCCAAACGTTGATTTTATTTTAATATGTTTTGTTGTATTTTATTCTAATTTTTTTGGGTCAGACTCCCTTATAAATTTAGGGGGTGGTGCCTCCAAAAAAATCAAAAACATTTTTTTATTATTCTAAACAACTTTTTTTGGCCTGAAACGGATTTTGAGCAAGGAAACAATTTTTTTTGGTCGAGTCCCCCAAATAAAGTTTAGGGGTGCCACTACCCTAAAAAAATGATATAATTAGTTAAAATAATGCAATAATAGGAAATTTTTTTTATTCCCAATGGAGAAAATGCTTCTTTACTCTCTAAAAACTAGTCAATAAACTTTACATTAAACACTGTCTGGAGATAAAACTTTGTTAATAATAATCCAACTATAGCTAACTGTTGATATCATCGGAGAATAACATACATAATAATGGAGGATAACACAAAATTGTTCTAATTTTTTTAAATATCCAATTCAGTTTGTAATAAAACTAGAGAGAAAAGCCGAAACAGAAATTTGTGTTATACCTCATAACTTTAATCTTATTAGTTTTATTTTACAGTTTTTACACAAGTTAAAGAGCGGAAAAAACGAAGTACCAGGAAGGCTTCAACGTAAAATAGAAGAAAACGCCCAAATATCGCACTGTATTTCGAACATTAATATTTCAGAAGCATTTAGTTTATCATTGTTTTAGCGCGCTATTTTCTGTTTTGTAATTCTTCTTCGTTGTAATTTTACAATTAGTAAACTGAGCAATATTATGGTAATAAATAAATAAATAAAGATTTCATTATTTCACCATACATATCATAAATTATGTAGATTGATGGTGTAATATTATTAATAATAATTTATAGTATAATATTAGTTAATTGATTTAATATGTATTTATAAGAAATTTAAATAGAGAATAGCATATACCTCCTGCTGACGGTCCAACCTCACGTACCCTGGAATAGGCTTATGAGTTGTCAGAATTATTTTACTCTACTTTGTAAATAAAAGTCATTTTTCTTTCTTCTTTCATATTATAAATGTAGTCACAGTTACAGTTATTCATTTTTTTATTACAGTTAATTAATAAAAAATATAATTACATAATTTATAATTGCATTTAATTATAATTACATTACGGTAATCTATACAATGATTTTTAAAACTGAAATGAAAGATTTTTAAACGTTATTAAACTAGGCTTTAGTAAGTAAGTTAAATAAAACGAAATACTTATTTTTTGAAATTTATTTCCATCGATGTGGTCATCTTCAGAGTATAATATAATAATAGAGCAAGCTTTAAAATTACTGGTGGATTATAGACATTATTACTAAAATTATTAAATAAGTTAAGACATTTTTGCCTCCAAGTTTTGTAATAAATAAATGTAAAAACGTAATTTAGAAGCATTATTTATTTTAACTAAAGACTTCTTTTATAAATTATTAGCAAATTAAAATTATTACTAAGCAAATTTCTCGTACTGATTTTAAATATTTTGTCGACAGTGAGTTAAAATGACATTTTGCAGCTTATAAAAAGTTCAGTAAAGAATAATTTTGCAGCCGTAAGTAGGTAAAAAAATTAAATCAAAATTTAAGTAAATATAATGAAAATTAAATCAAAATTTAAGTAAATATAAAAAAATTAAATAAAAATTTGAGTAAATATAAAAAAAATATTAATATTTAAAAAAATGAAATCATCTAATAAATAGTTCATAAATTAGTTTATGAGAAAATTGTGTAAAATAATTATTAAACAAAGTACTTTGTGATCAGATTATGTAAACTGATCAAAACAGCTGAACTTTAATCAATAAATGTTGTTTATGTTGAAGTCTTTATGTGCAGACACTCTCGGGTCCACCATACCACCCAACTCATTTGCGAATTTAGCCAAGAAAATCCGCTAAAAACAAAATATTAAAAAGAAAATTCGAGGGGAGAAGCCCCGTGTAATTACACAGAAATTATTAAATATGATGATATACCATAAACATACATTTCAAAAAGTAATACAAGTAGAAACAAAAATACAAAGTTAATAATTATTCTAAACAAATATCTCAACCTACTTTAGAGAAACAAAACAAAATAATATTTGCTTTTCAAACTTTTATTTAGGATGACGACAATAAAATATAAATATAATATAATACAGCCTTATTATAATAAAACTATATCTAGAAGAGAGAATTAGTTGTTCTCAATATTTTCAAGCATATCACATTGCTTCTTCATAACATTCTAATATTAGTAGGAGTATTAAATTAAAATTTAATTTTTATTATTTAATAAATAATTATTAATTAATAATGAATAAACAATAAAAAATAAAATAATAAAAAAATAAATAAATAATTATTAATAATTAATTATTTATTATCTATTTATTTATTATATCATTTATTAATTATTATATATTTATTATAATCATTAAATTAAAATAAGGGTTATTAAATTATCTAAATGTTGAGCAATCACTATTAATCGCTCTTTATCTTTTCGATAACAATTTTGTTTCTCGCAGCAAAAGATAGAATTTATTTATTAAATGCTGAGTTAGCTACTTGCTTAGAAATATTAAATGACAAAGTAATATTGCATTTTGCTTATTTCAACCCATATTTTGTCAAAAATATAAAATAAAATATACTTTTAAGGTATTTATATTTTAAACATTTCTGTGTGATGCATTGATTTTTAAATTATTTCTAAATTAACTCTACAAAATAATTTCTAATGGTTATTAAATATTAACTTTGTAAGTTATTACTTATTATAAGATGATTTTATAACACATTATAAAAAACACTTCAGTATGAAAATAAAAATATTAATATTAAAATATATTAAAAGTAGATAATAGTATGTTATAATATAAGTAAATAGTAAATATAATATAGAAATGTAAATAAAATTAAAAAAAATAAGATAACAATAAATAAATAAAAAATATAATAAATAAATAATATGAAATACCTAATACTTACTTAAAAGAAAAATGTTCACTTGTTTAGTTTTATTTATTTATTTAGTCTATATTTTTTATTGAACTAATTTATTAATAATATTTTTATATACGTTTTGTTAAAAAAAAATTTAGTAAAACATCAAAATAAATAATATGAATAAAAAATGTACTAAACTTTAATGAAGTCTTGTCTCATTCAGAAATATACTAAATTATAATGAAATGTGGTTTAATTAAGAAATATACTGAACTATAATGGAATTTTGTATCATCATGATTATAAATTTTTTTTCGAAAGGTAAAAGAAACATAAATAAATAAGTGTGATAATAAGAGTAAGACAAAACAAGTTTAGAAACAAAAAATAATACAAAAATGAATGAAATCAAAGTATACAAGTATTTTTTATCAAAACTAGGAATAGATATCGACTTGAAACGACAAACTTTACTAAATAAATTTATATTATATTTTGGGATTGTATCGATGTTTCTTTACTGGGTGAATCTTATCAGTTTTGCATTCGACACCACCTTAGATTACGAAACTAGAAGCGCTTCAGCTCTGTATGTGGTCGACTATTTCAACATGTTAACACTCTACGTAATGTTAGCAGTAAAATTAAAAGACATATCTGAACTTCTGCATAATTATGAAGGATTTGATTTGACATACTATGCCTTAATTAAAAGAGTGAAAACTACTTATAATTGGATTTATTGTTTAGTAATACTTTTGCTTGTATCGACGCCATTATTTGCAATGGAGATGATAGATATTTGTCCTCTGAGAGTTCCTTGGGATAATAAAACTTATATCGGCTATGGATCCAGTATATTTTTACAACTAATTATTTACCTGTATTACGCTGCAACGGTGTATTTGCTGTCAGTAAATTTGTTAGTATTTGTCTTATTATGTTTGGGACATAAATTTCAAAACGTAATTAAACTTGCTGGAAACCTACAGCTCGAGGATGAAAACTTAAGGAGCATGATTAGCGAGTTTCAAAATGAATACTTAAATTATAAAAGGTAATAAAAGGTTATTTAATATATATTTTATTTTATCATAATATATACATATCGTAGTTTAGAAACTGTACTTATTTTATCGATCTTTAAATGGCAAAGGAACAATAAATATATCTCTTGCACAACTTAGGATAGGCCGATCGAAACCTACCAAACCTAGGTAGACTGAGTTACAAGTTAATTTTACTTATATATAACTAAGTTTTAATCGCAAACTTTTAGTATATAAGTAATCTAGGGCTCAATATGATTTTGTAAAACGTTTTTTATAAATATTACTTATCTTATTTTAGAAATAATTGTACTCGAAATAATTAACTCGTATGAATGAAACTGGGTTTTAATAATATTTTGACCCATTGTTTACAAAAAACTCTTGTAGGTTACAATAATTTGTAATGATACTTAAAAACGCTTAATTTTGACACTTTTAGCTACAATTTGTTTTATACAATAGTTTGTAAGATTTGTAAGGGGAGATAATCAAATTTGATTAGAGTTTGACACAAATATGCTCGTTTCCTAGAATATTTAAGAAAAAACTTACTAGTGTTTTAATAACCTACTAGTGTTTTTAATATTATGGTATGAAAATTGCTAATAATTACCCGTCTACACTTGTACATTAGTGAAACAAATTTCTTACAATAATTAGTAAACTTGTAGATTTTTACTACTAGTATAAGACTTACATAAAAGGGGCCCGATTAATTCTTATACTTTGTTTTTAAGAGATGCAGAAAAAATAAAGGAGCTCATATCATTGTTAATGTTTCCCATTATCCTTACGTCTATGATTGAAGGGTGCTTTACAGCATTTAGAATAAGCAAGGTAAATATAAAATATTGTGAATAATTGATTTCAGAAACAAGTTTCAGCTGCTTTGACGTTTCATAATTCATTCTGTGAGCACATACAATAGAATAAAATATATTTGTCTCTGAGTACTCATACAATTAGAGTTTGACATACATTATTATTATTATTACTAAATAATAAATCAAAATTATAACAGGCCCCATATTATAAAGAAGTTTACAATATTTATTTTGAAGAAAAATAATCAGTTATTTCTATATATATGGATTTTACTAATTTTTTCTAACCAATACTTTCTAATTATTTCTTCACTAACAATGTTTTATAAGCTTATGTTTATTTATTTTCAGACAAAAGAGATAACCGTTAATGTCATAGCTTTTTGCGTTTCAGCTTTATTTACTTTGATTCCATCCTGTACCGTTTGTGTACTGTGTCAACACATTCAAAACTTGGTAAATACTTCTTACAACTCAATAATATATATATATATATATAATATTATATATATAATATATATATATATATAATATATATATATATATATTGTGTGTGTGTGTGTGTGTGTGTGTGTGTGTGTTGTGTGTGTGTGTGTGTGTGTGTCCCAGTCTAGAGTGACTGCGAGCGCTTGTTAGTAGAAAATTAAATCTATAGATGATTCTGTACCTCTGCTCATCGTCACATGGGTAGCTGATCCATCGTTCAGTAGAACGAGGTTGCTCCTATCTACCGCTTCTTCTACACGTCTCCCTAATGGGGAGACATTTGCAGAACTCCACCAGAGATTATGAGCGTAGAAATCTCCCATCAGAATAACCAGGGGAGGTAGCTGTCGAATAAGGTTCTCAAGGTGGGCCTTCGTCCATTTACCATCAGGGAGATATAGAATACACAAAGTGGCGGTATACGGTGACTTTATCGACACCTCTTTATCTGTTATCAGTGGTATTTGCGTTAACGGGATTATAAGACCAACCCCGCCGTGCACTTTCCCACGTTCAGCTATTACCGTGTCTTTCATATATACATTATAATCTCATAACCGGTTCTCTTGCAGTGGAGTTAGGTTGGTCTCCTGTATACCCAGATCCAACGGCGTCCTGTACAGCAGGATACGCCGCAGCCCTGAATAGTGACAACGGAGACCTTGCATATACCACTGGACAGCAGTGTTTCTGTTGTCCAGTGGCATCACGTCGATGAGGTACTAGTCTTCGGTAAGCCTTGGTTTACCCTTAGGCCACCCCTTCTTTTTTTTTGGTTCTATGAACTTTTCAGTCTCCATATCTTTATTTTTATCGACGGTTTTCGCACCAACATTTTCGTTGGGCGGTTTACCGGCCAACTTTTCGGCTTAGTTTCGGACTCAGCCCTCAGTTTTGGAGATGGCCCAGAGTTAGTCCGACGCTCTATTTGAGAGGTGAGTTTAGAGTTAGAGGGTGAGGAGGAAGATTTGGCGCTCGAGGATTTAGATTCTACAGGCTCCGTTCCCTTTCCACCTCCTACTGCAGACGGAACTGCAGCGAGAAATTTAGTTGGAGGAGAAGTAGCAGGCGTCGTAGGACGCCTCTTTCTCCGATGTCTTCCATTTC
Source organism: Microvelia longipes (assembly GCA_018340805.1). Lineage (NCBI taxonomy): Eukaryota > Metazoa > Arthropoda > Insecta > Hemiptera > Veliidae > Microvelia > Microvelia longipes. The sequence continues at coordinate 12,419,819 of JACMZG010001913.1, read as the reverse complement.
GGTTTCTCTCTCCCCTCTCCTCCTGCAGATTCAGTTTCTGATGAACTTTCTTTTCCTTCATTAGTTTCTTTCGTCTCTGCTTTAATTTTCATATATTTGTGTGTTTCTTTAACATTCATTTTAACTTCAGTCTGTTTTAAAGCTGGCTCGTTGTCGAAAGGCATCTTCACTACTACATTACCTGCAGGTTTCTTATCAAAAGATTTCTGATCAGGTTTTTCTTTCCCCTTCTCTTGCTGCTTTTTTCCTATTAGTCGTCCCTTTTCCTCTAGTTTTCTTTTCTCGTCTTGTCTCTTCTTCTCTTCAAGCTTTTTCTTCTCCTATTGCTTTTTCTGTTCTTCTAACTTCTTTTTCTCTACTTGCTTTTTCTGTTCTTCTAACTTCTTCTGTTCTTCTTGGTTTGTCTTTGTCCTCTCTATTCTTAGCCTGTTGCTGAGAACAGGACTTGCAGCCAGCTGCTTTCTTTGCATACCTAACACGGGGCATAACGTAGGCAGCGTCCCGGACCATCTGTGATGCTTCAGGATGCCTGAGTTTATGTACCACTTTCACACGATTAACCTCTTTCTCTATTATGAACTCAGGCATTTTTGAGCCTTGGCTAAAGACTGCGGTAGATGGAAATATGTGAAATGTTAGAGAACTATCCATAATCACATCTTCGCACAGTCCAATACTTGAAGAAGGAAGTAGAACTAGTGCTCCCACTTGCCTTGATATTTCCAACTCCCACTAAACTAGCACCTTAGTTTCTTGATGGGTTTGACACTTTAGGATTTTAATGGTGAGGAAGAGAAGCCAGCCGAGATGTGCCCAGAGAGTGGTAAAGATTGATGGTCAGGGTCTATGACGTACAGTCCCCCCACCCGGGAGAACTGACCGGCCCCCACCCTATTCTGTAAGCCTGCCCGTGGATGGACCAAGCGGACGACAGGAAGCACGCGAGGCACCAGGACATTCAACAGTCTTGACCGTGACTGACCTAGTGACCAGTAACCCACTGCCGATTTTAACGCCGGACAGAGGCCCCCTCCTCTACAAATCAACCGCCGTTGGGGAACGGCAGTACAATGCACACAGCAGGAGGGGCGACAGGGTGGCCCTTAGCTATAAGGGTGAAAAAAAATTTTTAGAAATGTTGTGCTCCCAACCCCTAATTTTGTTCAAATACATGAAAAAAAAATTCCATAAAAATTTTAGCCCGATCGGAGGTGATTAACAGGTGCCGCCGGGCCTTTGAAGTTTTACAGGTGTCAAAATTCGTCAAAATTGTGATTTTCGTGACAAATTTTTTTCTGTGATTTTTTACATTATTTTCTAAGTAAAAACAATGCTTAATCCACTAATTAGACACTATGAACTTATCATTATGACCTGAAATCATCTTAGTTTGTACTTAATCTGACATTTAATGGTGAACAAATATATTTTTTCTGAAAAAGTTTTTAAAAAACATTTTTTTTTCTCTACACTGCAAAGTATAACTCATATAATATGTTTTTTTGTTATCAATTCATTGGCATATTATGTTCTTGTATACTGTTTTCTATAATTTAAGACCAATAATTGGTTATTTATACCAAAATTAGCAGATCTAATGTGAAACATACAAAACACTGTCATCCTATCTCGCAGTAGGTGAAAGCTAAGTAATGAGTATAATAGTCCAATTCAGTTTCAAGAATTTTTAATTTTTTTTAGTTTAAATTTATTTTCAAACAAGCCATTATTGTGACATTTGAAACTTTGTGTGTTACCCCCTTTTGCTTGATCCCCCTCCCCCTCTTCCTTACCAAATTTATTAACCTTTAACAAATGGTTAATATTTTTTTTAGTACAGCGTTGCAAATTTTTAAATCTATAGCCTCGTTATTGACTAATGATTGAATAAAGTGCAAGTCAGACATTGGGGCCTTACTCGCACTTGTGTCACCATACCACGCTCTTAATACACTCTAATAAGAACAATGTTAAATTCTCTCATCGAAGATTTTCTTTGGTAGACAACTTGAACTCACTTCTAAATAAATAAAATTTTAAACAATAGATCGCCTTCGACTTCCATCTTGTATGGCTAATAGCACCTGGCTTTCTAAATGACACTCCTCGAGGCTGGGTCTCTCCTAGAAAAATCACTGCTAGCTCCATTAGCTCCCTGTAATCTTCTCTTAATTGTTTTTCTTTTAAACTTTTTACGAAGAAGTCGAGCATATCTCTTCTTAAACTTTTAGGACATTCTCCTTCAATACCAGAAGACTATTTTTTGGGTCTATCTCCCCCATGAGTTTCTGAACCTAGAAAACAGTGGAACATCTGGCCCCAAAAGTCGGTCCCACCAATTCATTGAATACACCCTTTAACACCACTTCAAATATGTGGTGCCTACAAGGCAGGTATAGAAAATCCTTTTCTAAGAGGTTCTCAATATTTCTGCAAGCTCCATTGTTCTTACCAGTGTTCGATGCCGTGGTGTCAAAACACATCGCTTGGACTGAATCAAGAAGTCCTCATTCTTCAAGACATTTATAGACTAATGCGGCTTATTCTGCTCCAGTGGCTACTGGAGCAGAATTGATAGGAGCTCCGAGCATACCACAGGCTTGTGGTATGCTCGGAGCTCCTATCAACTTGTATTTTACGCCATATGCAATAAGAACTGCCAACCTCTCTATCTTATTGTCTTTTGTAATATTAGGATGAAGCTTCCCATCCCAATGCACAACAGAACACTGATTTCTATCAATACTAAAGGTTTTTAACATTTCCTTGTATCTAAGAATCCTTAACTGGGATCGTTTACAGTTATTGACTTTCTGTTAATTATCAAGTCCTTTGCATCATGGCCTAACGCTTCTGCTGTGTAACTAATACATGAACAGCATCTCTGTCCCTAACTTTGCCCTATCTAACGTTGGTGCTAGGCGATCATTAAAAAAATCAACAGTTCCTCTAAAACCAAACGACGAAGGAAAAATTGCATCAGAGACAAGCTCATCTGAAACTCCCTCACTGTTTTCTGTGCTACTACGCTTCTGGTGCTTGTAGCAATTCCGCAAACAAACTAGATCGATCAATATCCTCCAAGCATCGAGTTCTTCAACGACCTCTTCCTCCTTCCGCTCTGCTGTTCTCTATTCTGCCCTGTGTAAATAATGTCAAATCCCAGCATAACACCAGGTGCCCCTTCATTCTTTGCATCCGCAAAAACTCTATGTCCTCTCTGGATTTTTATTTGATTTTTGGCGTCACTATGGGCAATATCAAATAAATCATCTAGCCTGTCTGTAAAAGCAAAACAACTACTGATAGCAAACTCAGCCGTTTTAGAAGAATTTTTCTGAAGACAACAACAATGGTTAGAATGAAGAACTCTTTCACTTGTCATTTTATAACTTAAACCACAACTTAAAACAAACACTTGATTTAAAACAGAAATTAAAAATATTTCATGGTAACAGTTTGTTGTTTTGATCTAAGACTGGAAACTTTTTTAAGTAAGTCAAAAGGGATTAAAATGATTCATTCATAGTACCCCTGCTTAGATTCACTTCCATCTTGCAATGGTATTTTTCCTTAACTCATCTTTAATCCATAAGTGGACACTAGGTTTATTTTACCTGAAAGTATTTTTGGTAAACAAGTTTGTGTCAATTACTAATAACTCTATTCAAAGTTATAACCTATCTTGCCTTTCTTTATTCTATTCATTTTTTGTGAAAATTGTATAAAATTTTATATTTCATAATAGGGAAGAGGGGAGAAGGTCAAGCAAAGGGAGGGGGGGGGTTGTATGGCTTGTTTGAAAATAAATTTAAACTAAAAAAAATTAAAAATTCTTGAAACTGAATTGGACTATTATACTCATTACTTAGCTTTCACCTACTGCGAGATAGGATGACAGTGTTTTGTATGTTTCACATTAGATCTGCTAATTTTGGTATAAATAACCAATTATTGGTCTTAAATTATAGAAAACAGTATACAAGAACATAATATGCCAATGAATTGATAACAAAAAAACATATTATATGAGTTATACTTTGCAGTGTAGAGGAAAAAAAAATGTTTTTTAAAAACTTTTTCAGAAAAAATATATATGTTCACCATTAAATGTCAGATTAAGTACAAACTAAGATGATTTCAGGTCATAATGATAAGTTCATAGTGTCTAATTAGTGGATTAAGCATTGTTTTTACTTAGAAATAATGTAAAAAATCACAGAAAAAAATTTGTCACGAAAATCACAATTTTGACGAATTTTGACACCTGTAAAACTTCAAAGGCCCGGCGGCACCTGTTAATCACCTTCGATCGGGCTAAAATTTTTATGGAATTTTTTTTTCAGTATTCGAACAAAATTAGGGGTTGGGAGCAAAGAAAAATGAAAGTTCATTTTTAAGGGCCACCCTAGGCGACACATCCCCCTCCACGATGATCCCAACAAACGGAGACTTGTGGCCAATCGGCAACTCTCTTAGGAAAGTATCCAAAAGTAAATACATAAAATAAACAAAAATAAAGGAAATTGACAATAATAAAACTAAAAAGAATGAAGAAAATAAACGGCAGACAGAATGAAATAAAACGAGAGAAAAAGAAAAAATTATGATAAAGGAGAAAAAGTAAGGAAGGCAAGGGGATTGGTAAAAGTAAAAGTTATACATTTTAACTTAAATTTAGAATAAAAATTATGGAAAAATGGTGAAAGGAATGTTAGATATGGAGATAGAAAGAAAGAGAAAGAAAAGAAAAAAGAGACTCTACCTTGTAGAGGACCCTAGAAGGGTCAACCTTCAGGGACTACCCTCTGACCCCCTACTGAATCCGCCTGACGCAAATAGGCGCTGACTTCCCTAGAGACACTTCCCGTAGGTTTACCCATGGCTGCAAGGCATACGGACCATAAGCACGATCGGCTGTGTCATAGAGCCAAACAGACACGGGATTAGCTAGAGTGGGCCAGGAACGCTTCTCTTCCCGTCAGGCACCGTAGCACCTGCTCTGACCAGTCCCGGTACCCTGCATAATGCAGGTACCAGTGGATGCAGTTTTACCTCATGCCCAGGAGGGGGAAAATTATGTTAACTGTTTATGTTTTGAACATGAATTTGAATTTATCATTTGATTACTCGATAGTATTAAATGATAAATATGTAAGACAATTCAAAAATGAATGCAAGAAAATATAGAAGATGTAATTAGAAAATAATAATTAAAAAATAATAACAATGGATGCTTCATGTTAAAACCAATAACATGCCATTAAGGTAAACTTATATATATTTCATAACACACTTGAAGAATTAAAAAAAAAATATTACTTGTTTAATGCACTCATTATATTATTGCTGAACAAATATGATTTCAAAGATACTGTTAATATAACATAAGATGTTAATCAAGTCTTTGTAAACTATATCATTTGATACTACCGAGTTTTGCAAAACATGAATAGTTGACACGATATAATTGTGCGAGAGACACCTAGGAAATGTAACAAGCAAAATGCAATGCTACATCTGGGAACTGTTCCATCATTCGACATTCGTCATCATTGATGGCTCGACATAATGTCTTGTCCCACTCTGTTTCGTTACGTCTAACTCATCAGGGCCATGCATGATGGCGGAAAGAGAGTACCGCTCGTCTCTGGTAAGTACTTCACATTATATTCTTCGGAATTAATTGAAGGTCAGAGTGAGTTCAGGCTCTGTCGGCGCCCTGATGAGTTAGACGTAACGAAACAGAGTGGGACATGACATTATGTCGAGCCATCAATGATGACGAATGTCGAATGATGGAACAGTTCCCAGATGTAGCATTGCATTTCGCTTGTTACATTTCCTAGGTGTCTCTCGCACAATTATATTGTGTCTTTGTAAACTACTTTGTTTTTTAATCAGGAGTAATACATAGAATATCCGATTAAAATATTGCATCTTCAAACATTTTTACTTACATAATCAAATAAAACCCACCCTCATCACAATTTCAAGTATGTACAATTATTAGAAGTGTCTCAGAATTATGATGAGTGAGTCAGTCAGAGTCGAAATCATTCAATGTTAAAGCGAAATATCATGTAAACTCTAAAAGATAAAGAACTGTAATTTCAATAATTATACAATTTCGTAACAAGTCAAACTTTAAGTGTCTAGGTTAAACCAGTAAAACGATACAAGGTGGAAGAAAATGCCTCCGCTTCAAGAATAGTGGGATTATCCGAGCCTACTAAAGATATGAAACAAGTTCCCCATAAAGCGGAACTTAGCAGGAACACTGCCGTGCCCCCAGATAATGTTGCCTTTTTGAGCCATGCGGCATATCAGGGGACCCCTGCGTGAACAACTTTAGGTGGTTGTGAAACTTTTACGTGCCCAGTGTATTTTCAAGTAGTCGATAATTGATATAAACAATAATCATGCCTATTATAAATAAAAATGTATTAATTTTCCAGGAAGAAAAATTAAGATCCAAAGTGTACTCATTAGAATGGACAGATTCGAGTATCAAAAATAAGAAACTAATTCATCTTCTTCTAGGTTCAGTTTCAGTTGAGACAGAATTCAAAGCTTTCGGAATTATACCACTAAATAACGCCACGGCGCTATCCGTGAGTGTCTTTTTCATTTTGTTGTACGAAGGTTTAGCCTTACATTCATAATATTTTGTCGCATTTCTACATAAAACTACCCGTAGTAAAGTGATGTAAAATTGAGTGGTCGGCGTAGAGACAGTGTTTCGACTCCTAACTTTATCCCTATGTGTGAAATGGACCAGCGTTTAATCGAGGAATCAAGTTCAACTACTATGCCGCAAGTCAGCACCACTTGTTCTTCAATCCTGCTTTGTTGATTTATTCCCGTTGCTAATGGTCAACAAAGAGCGCTATTTTTAACATTTTCTCTATTATTAAAACTTTTTTGTCTTATTTTCTCTATTATATAATTTTAGTAAATTTATTAAGTATGTTGCAGCAAAAAACAAAATGTTGAGTTACGTATTGCAAAAGTTAAAGGCGTAAATTAGTTGCATGGACAGATAGAGATATATACTAGAGGGATAGAGATATATACACTGAAAACCCTGAAACATCCTATTGGGGCTCTCAGGGGCTTTGTGTAACCTTATTGAAACCTCCTTTAAGAGTGAATTAAGGTTATAATAAATCTATTGTTTTCGGCTTCCCGCACATTGTTTTGTTTTGATTTGTATTTTTAACATTCTTCTATATAAGTTACAGTAATTTTGTACTGATTATTTGATTAATTTTTTAGCAAAGGTAGTCAGGTTACTTTTTCGATGTTTCAAAATTCAAGCAATAGGGCCCCTCTAGTAATAATATCTCTATGCATGGACACCAATATAACACTTATATAAATCAATTTAAAAAAGCCGCTTGAACAGGTTGTTATAGCTAGTGAAAATTAAAATGATGGATGGATATGTGGCGCTGCAATGCGGATATTTGGAGGAACTAAAAGTGACAGATGACAGGTCGTGTAAAGGTGGGAATCGAAACACTGCCCCTACGCCGATCCCTCATTTTTACATTACTTTAACATAAAGTATTTTAATAAAACAGTTGGTATTTTATCATTTCATATACTAAAATAACTTTTTGTTCCTTCAGGGTATTTAGCTTACAGGAACCACCTCAAAAGGTTCGATTATTTAAAGTTTGGGACGTTTCTTATAACAAATACCATTCCGAGCTGAGAACTGCAGACTTTTAGTCCTGAAATCATATACTTATGCGTTCGCGGTCTCGGAGGCAGACTCCATTATTTGTTATAATGTTTGAAATATTTTCAGCTTGTAGAAACTTTCTATTCATACTTCACATTTCTTCAAGCCATGGATGACTTGGAGTAGGCAGTATTAGTTAAGTTGCAACTTGGAATAATAAAAAAATAACTATTTTAATTTAAACTTATATCAGGTTTAAACCATACATACAAAGCCAGATTATCAAGGAAATCAAATATGACTAAGGAGTAACTAAAACCATCGGAGTTCAAGACGTAATGATTTTAACTTATTCCAGATGTGCTTTATAAATACATATAATTTTTAATTATTTCACATTCTATTTATTTATTTACTGTTAATCACATTATATTAAACTATTAAATCTATAATTATATATATGCAAAATAAATGTGTTTATTTCTAATTTGTATTTTTGTTTAGTCGCAGATATATTACTACAAGAATTTCCCTATCGCTTTATTACTATAGTTATTATTGCTATCGGTTCAATTTTATTACTATCGCGCCATTTCGTTTCGAAATTTCAAGCAAACGCTTTATCTACCCTAATTACCTTCAGCGGCCATTTTTGCTTTTCTTCATTGAAAAATTTAAAATAATAAGATTATATTTATTTATAGTAAACAATCATAATTCATACAAATTGCTCGGTTCCCTGAAAATCGCCATCATTTAAACAAAAAACAATTTCTTTGTAATCTTTGATAGTCCTTAATATAACAAAAATAATATAACAAAGAAGATCTATATTTAAAAATACAGAACAGTATATTTGTAATTAATATAGCCACCCCCATTTTGTCTACCGGATGAAAAATTCCGATGTACCTTGAACCCGGTTTTTAATTGTATAGGTATACAAAAATATACTCCCATTACAGGTGAAAAATTTATTATTTAATAACTTAGCAAAAAAAGTTTCCTGAAATCAATAATGTATTGTTTAAAATAGAAAAGAACTGTTAACAAGTTGAAAATTGACAATTTTGGCTTGGATGACTCAATATCTAATAATTAATTTATTTGTAACTGTTATCAACAATGACGAATCAATTTTAATTACCAAACTTTGAATTGGTTCAATTATGAATTTCAAACAACGCTGTATATATGTTGGAGAAACTTTTAAATAAAGTCATCAGATCTGTTTTTTTTTCACAAAATATTGATTTTAAAGCTTGAACGTAGGCAAAATTATTAAATTTGTTTTTTAACAAGTTTAAATTTACGATGTTTTTAGTTAACAAAATTAGTTTAACCAATTTTTTTACTCTGTTAGTTAGAAATATTCCACAAATGTTCCTATTTAACGAAATTCATGAAGGAAGATATATGTTATTCATTATTATTGTTAATTATAAAAATTAACATTTAGAGACCTGTATACATTTAAATAATACTAATTATTTCTAAAGTAATTATCCGTGTAAACATATTAATATTACTATCTACAAACTTTTGTAAATAAATAATAATTAGAAACGTTAGTCTTCTTGTTAAAGCTTAGTCTTTATACTGACCTTTGACATCACGGAGGTCTGGGGTTCCCATTCCAGGTTACTGGGATTCAAATAATTCAAAATAGCTACATGATTTAAAAAGTGGATCATTGGCTGGCATTCATGGCCAGCCAATAAATTCTATATAAGATACCTTCTGCCTAGCTACTCCGCATTTCAAGTTTTGGTCACCATTAACAAACAAGAAATAGTATTATACTTGAGTTAGATTATTTGTCACATGTTGGTACGAGCTTAATTTAGGTTTCCCGCTGTAATAGAAAATCAATTAGGTAATAAATTAAGATTCATGTTTTTATAAGTAATTCCTCAAAAAAGTGTAGTAAGAGCAATAGGTACCTCAGCCAGGCCTGGGCCATAGCACCATGCCATTGTGCCATTGGCGAGGGGGGGGGAGGCAATTGTTCTCTCTCTTATTCTAGGAAGTATAGAAACAATAGAGGGACAGTAGCTTAAAACGGGTCTGATCTTAGCATCTCATTAAACTAAGCACAGTCAATAATGAAGACCTGCATCTTTTAGGACCAAACCCACAGTTACATACATTAATTAGTGGAGTTATACGTATTACTCCACAATAACTAGTAATTAAACGAGTTCGATAGATCATTGGAAGGGTGCTGGCATTTCGAGCTGGAGGTTCAGCGTTTCAATCCAGCCGGGGGAGCCATCCCAGCCAGGGTTTTACGTGGTTTCCTTGGATGCTAATATGCAAATTTGGGGTTGGTTCCTTAACCTCCAGCTTACAGAAAGTCAAGGTTTTGCGGGCTGATGGAAATGAAGGTCAGAGAGATATACTGAGCCTTCGAATGTCTGAAAATTTGGTCAGTAAAATTGAATTCAATGATACAAATTACGTAAGTGACTATGAACGAGGTACCCGGTAGATGTTAGACGTCATCTATTAGCACTGTAGAACTTTGCCTTTCTAGTCAGGGCTATAGAATGAGTTTGTGCACACTGGCGTCGGGGTGTAGCAACCCCGACGCCAGTGTGCATGTTCTCTGTTATGTGGCTCTGGACTTCCAAGAGCGGTGAGCCTGCAATGATAATAGAAGAGCTGATGTGATTGGTGAGACTAGTTGAACAAAAGCGGGCCAAGTGAGACTATTGATCAGAGGAGCTAGTAAGGCTTAATGAACTAAGCACACAGTAAACTAGTAGTCGACGCTGGCCAGAGCGGTGAGCTTAGCAAGAGTCAAGCTGGTCTAGATAAACTAGGCACTCTATGAACTAGTCGCGGGCATTACTAGCTAAAACGGTGAGTTTGGACGTATATTGGTTGGGCTAGAAGAACTGGGCAGACTATGGGCTAGTCATATGTGCCGCCATGTACGGAGGGTGTACTTCCTAGATGATTCAGTTTGTACAAACTCTGGGATGGGATAGTTAAGTAAGATTTGAGTGAGAAGAAACGCTAATATGAGCCAACGGGTATAAGCGTAGAAACTAGTTATTTATTACTTCATTACTATTCATAATATACTTTACCTCATTATATAAATAGGTAAAGAGGTAATTTTAAATTACAAAATTTTAAAATTATTAGGTTTAATACTTACCATTTTAAACAATAAAGAGGAATGTCGATTTTTGTCGTACGAAAAATATTGAATTAAAGAGAGGAAAACAACTCTATTTTATTTTTATACATGAATAAAACTGTAGGATGGAAAAACTAAAGCAATCATATTCAAATGATATGGTTATTCAAAAACCTCATGTGCCTCGTTATTTCAAAGTATACCGTATAATTGTTTTCTATTTTATAAAACAATTACATATGATGGGCTTAGAAATATTGAAGAAAGTATGAGAGCTTTCTGAATAGCAAAACAATTTAAAGCTACATCTGAGTATGATGTCCTCAACGTTTCCTAATATTTACTTTGAGTTCTTATTTATTTTAGTGAATTCTCACAGAATCAAATGAACTAATAAGATTGAGGTTATAAAAAAAACAAAAGGCGGCCACGCCACGGAGCGCCAAAGAGGCAGAACTTGGGCGCTCCGTGGCGTCGGCGCTTGGGCACGCATCGCCGCCCCCACGCCTCCATGTGGCTGGTTCGCGGCAACATAGTTTTGTACAGTTATCATATTACAGTTTATATAAGTGGCATACTGCCACAATATAAGCGAATTTTCAAATGCATTTGTGTAAAAAACTTTATTTTTTTACAATATGTCAATTAATGACATATGATTTTGTCTGTCATATATGTCAATCAATAAAACCAGGACTAATACAGATAATAAAATGGAACTTTTTTTGTTTGTGAACCATGCATAGTTATAAAAGTGTAAAAAACGTCAGCCTAATCTAAACACTATATCAAGATTTGTAATTTTTCGAAATGTTAGTAGGGTCATATTTTTGGTTAATAAGGTCACACTTATTTAATAAACGATATTTTTCAGGATATTAACAATATAGATTTTAGTACCAAGTTTTATTTCAATCTAAGAAAGCTATCCAAAGTTATCGTGTCCCATAGTAACGTCTAGGACAATATATATATATATATATATATATATATATATATATATATATATATATATATATATATAATCAAGCTGAAAATAAATAATAATAAAAAATGAATATAAACTACACCTTACCAAATAGATACATTAGTAAGATTCCTGAGACTAGTTGTAACTGAAAGAATGTTCCCAAAGTGCCTCGAATAGATTTGTCGGAAATTTCGTTTATATACATGGGTATGGTGACAGAAATAACACCGATGACGAACCCTCCGAGGAACCTGCCTGCGTAAAGACCGTAAACTGTTATACTCCATACTAGTATGTTCCACGATATGAACAATGGAAGCGCCATGATCAACTGAAACAGACGAAATAATAATATTTAGTAAATATTATAACTAATAATATTTAAATAATATTTAATATTTAAATTAATAATATTTAATAATTATATTTTTTTTTATAATATTTAGTTCTGTTATTTATTATTTGTACATAACCCTAATGAGTCAGACGTAACGAATCAGAGTGGGACATGAAATTATGTCGAGCCATCTATGATGGTGAATGTCGAATGATGGAACAGTTCCCAGATGTAGCATTGCATTTTGCTTGTTACACTTCCTAGGTGTCTTTCACACAATTATATTGTGTCAACTATTTATGTTTTGCATAACTCGGTAGTATCAAATGATAAATATAGGATACTTTGTAAGGCCTAAGTTCGATTATAGGGTATTTTGATATCCTTAAAGAAATATAGGTGCGTAGTTAAAACTTATGTTTGTATGTATGTATTCTTGAACGCACTCACCCTCTTTGAAATTTTATTTTAGTATTAATTTTGATTTTATCAATTGACAAATTTATATTTGCAAACAAATCACGTTATTGACTAATAAATTTGAAAATTCGTCTATATTGTGGCAGTTGCTACTTACATAAATAAGTAATATGCGCGAACCATCTACGACCCTGTATATTGGGAATCAGCTACTATCGATACTTCCAGTTAGATATGAATAGATATCCCTGGACTGGTTTCGGCTTAACGCCATCAACAGCAGGGGGGTCAACACTCAAGCTCTCAACTGATAATGTTATATCACTGATTAACTTCTAGTCTCAACGAAAACGGTTCAGGGATATTCATATCTAACAGCAACTATCGATGGAAGCTGATTCTGCATTGCATCTTCAATTTGCGGTAAAAATAACATGGTAAAAATAACCTCTTTAAGCTATTATCTACAGATTTAGTTGCTTCTAGGAGTAAAAGTAAGTAGGGATGTAGGGATATTACAATAAATTGATATTAACTCATAAACGTTTTTACGTAAAAGTAGCAACAAAAATATAGAATTTATAATTGTTCTGAAGTTGTGTAAATATTTTTCAGAACAAACTTTAGAAGAAAAACAAACGGAACTAAATAATTTTAGTTTCGCAAAAAATTGTTTGTATTGTTTGATAAAGAGTGTTTGTATTTATTTATTGAATTCTCACCTTATAATTACAAGGGTTTCAAATTTAGTTTTAAATTATTTTTGCAAAATAGAAGTGGTAAGTTTTTGTTGTTGTAGTTGACCATTACTTGTTTGTTGGTTACAGCAGTGAGTACTTTAGATATTTAACTAATAAACTAGTATAGGCAAACGAAATTTTAAGACCAACATATTGATTTTGTTTCTTAGGCCGACGTAGATTGTGTTATTATATTAAATTAGGTTGACAAAATATAATTATTGTGCGAGAAACGCCTGGGAATTTAACAAGTAATATATTATTTTACACATGGGAATTGTTCCTTAAGTGCCATTTGTCATTATAATAATGGCTCGAAATAATGTCATGTTCCACTCTGTTCCGTTACGTTTAACTCATCAAGGAGCCCAGAATTTTGCTTTTACATTCCTAGCTGTTCCTTGCTCAATTACATTGTGTCAACTATTCATATTTCGTAAAACTCGGTAGTTTCAATTTTTAGGTATTAAAAAAATGAATGAAGTAAAATTGCTAAAGTACTTTTTAGATAAATTAGGTTTAAACGCGGACTTAAAACATTTCAGGGATACTGAAAACGGTTCAGGGATATTCATATCTAACAGCAACTATCGATGGAAGCTGATTCTGCATTGCATCTTCAATTTGTGGTAAAAATAACCTGGTAAAAATAACCTCTTTAAGCTATTATCTACAGATTTAGTTGCTTCTAGGAGTAAAAGTAAGTAGGGATGTAGGGATATTACAATAAATTGATATTAACTCATAAACGTTTTTACGTAAAAGTAGCAACAAAAATATAGAATTTATAATTGTTCTGAAGTTGTGTAAATATTTTAGAACAAACTTTAGAAGAAAAACAAACAGAACTATATAATTTTAGTTTTGCAAACAATAATTTGTATTGTATGATAGAGAGTGTTTTATTTAATTATTGAATTCTCACCCTATAATTACAAGGGTGTCAAAATTTTACGCAAAATAGAAGTGATAAGTTTTTGTCACGGTAAGTTGTTCATTACTTGTTTGTTGGTTGTAGCAGTGAGTAGTTTAGATATTTAACTATAGTATAGGTAAACGAAGTATTAAGACCAACATATTGATTTTGTTTCTTAGGCCGACGTAGATTGGGTTATTAAATTAAATTAGGTTGACAAAATATTGTGCGAGAAACACCTGGGACTTTAACAAGTAATATGCTATTTTACACATGGGATCTGTTCCTTGTTTGCCATTGGTCATTACAATAATGGCTCAAAATGTCATGTTCCACTCTGTTCCGTTACGTTTAACTCATCAGGGAGCCCAGAATTTTGCTTTTACATTCCTAGCTGTTCCTTGCACAATTACATTGTGTCAACTATTCATATTTCGTAAAACTCGATAGTATCAAATTATAGGTATTAAAAAAATGAATGAAGTAAAATTGCTAAAGTACTTTTTAGATAAATTAGGTTTAAACGCGGACTTAAAACATCAGACTTTATTAAATAAAGTGATCCTATACTTTGGAATGGTATCAATCTTTCTGTACTGGGTTAATCTGATCAGCTTTGCATTCGACACCACGTTAGATTCTTCAACGAGAAGCGATTCATTTCTTTATGTAACGGATTTTTTTAATATGTTAAGTATCTACGTAATGTTGGCTGTTAAATTCAAAGACATATCGGCAATTTTACAAACTTTCAAAGACGTTGATTTAAATTATTACAGATTAATAATCAGAATTAAAGCTATATATAATTGTATGTATTTGTTTGTGGTAACATCACTTGTTCTAACACCATTATTTGCAATGGAGATGATCGACATTTGTCCACTGAGAGTTCCTTGGGATAATAAAACTTATATCGGCTATGGATTTAGTATATTTTTGCAAGTAATCGTTTTCTATTATTATGCTTCCTCTGTATATGTTGTGGCTCTAAATTTGATGGTTTTTGCCGTATTAAGTTTGGGACATCAATTCCAAGAAGTGATTGATATTGCTGAAAACATGCATCGTAAGGATAAACCTTTGAGGGATATGATTAAGAAGTTTCACAATAAATATTGTAATTATAAAAGGTAAATTTGATATAATTATTTGAAAATAGAAGAGATGTATTATTAAAAATTAACTAACGTCCATATGAACGAATAAAATTTTGCTCCAGCTGGCTGTTTTATATAGGATTTCAAACACAGCAACTTTTCCACACTACCAAGCTACAAAAATAACGATATTTATTTTCCTGCTAACATTTAACTTTCTTATTTCATATAAGGTTGGTGTGTCTGTATGTGTGTCTTTTATCAACACAGGTCCCAGTGTGTTTTTGCTGGAGAGTTAAAACATCGGTCCTTGAGATTATGACTGTGCTGTGATTTCGAGTATGATTTTCAATATAAAAACTTGAAATTATTAACAGAACAAAGAAATTTGTACCATGATATGAAGGTATAAACTAAGTAGGGTCCCGCGGTAATTGTCATTAAGAGAAATGTTATTGGAGGTAATGTAAAAGTAAATCATAACAAACTATGATTAACATTAACTTTATAACTATTAAACTGTTAAATCATAACTATGATTAACTATCGCTTTGCTTCCACCGTGGATGGCATCTTCAGGGATAGATGAAGGACATCGTAGATGAACACAACACTATACATAACTAAAATACGTATTACACAACTATTTATTAATGTAGAGCATAATCTCCAATGTCCCACATTCCTGAGGATGTCTTCCACAGTGAAAGCGAAACGACGGATCCACCAATATTGACGATGTCATTATTGGAAGACCTAACTCTTCATTACGTCAATTACTTGTACATTTGAAAAATCGAGTGATTCATACTATTCACTCTTGCTTAAATTTACATATTTATTATGTTTCATATAAAGAATATGATAGGTAAAGAATGTCGAAAGGTATACGAGATTGTCAGACAAAGGTAGGGGTGAAGTCAGTGATGGTATTAGTGGCAGCGATGAAACTTTCTTTACCACAACATTCTTCCTATTTTTCCAAGTAATATAAATTGATCTCGTTCTTTATTACCATTATATAGGCATAGTGAGACAAATTACATACTAGCACTCCTCTTAACTAGCTACGGCACTGCCATTCACCCGACTAGACTTCACCCCTTGTCGGTGATGGTATCTAGTGGCAGCTCTAAAACTTTCCTTACCATAACATTCTTCTTCTTTTTCTAAGTTGGTAATATGAAATCATCTCGATCTTCATTACCATTACAGCCCTAGGAGCATGTTGATAAAAACAAGACTACAGAAACACATTCTCGTCGTTGGCATAGTGAAACAAAGTACATACTAGCGCTCCTGTTAACTAGCTATGGAACTGTCATTTCTTGTTCGAAATAATAAATGCCAGGAACATATTTCATTATCTATATTTCTTTGATTTCATAAAGTAAAATTTTATGTATTTATTTATTTTAAGAGATGCTGAAAAAATTAAAGAGCTACTTTCGCTGCTTATGTTCCCTGTTATATTAACATCTATGATCGCAGGATGTTTTATAACATTTAGAATGAGCAAGGTAGGTTCATCTTCCTATAACATACACAAATATATTATAATTATATATATATATATATATATATATATATATATATATATATATATATATTATATATATATATGAGTAATAGATACACGCACTGTTTTATAATAATATGTTCCCTATATTTCATTATTTCAGACCAAAGAGATAACTATAGATGTAGTGGCTTATTGCGTTTCAGCTTTGTTAACTTTAATACCATCGTGTTCGATTTGTGTACTGTGTCAACACATTCAAAACTTGGTAAGAACTTATGTTGAATTCCTAAACAATACCTAAGGCAAGGCACGGCGATGCCCCCGGCTAGTCTAGCGGTCACTGCCGAACCATCCTTCATAGTAAACATTTCAAGGCAATTGTATCAGTTCGTTGCTTGTTTTAGATTACTATGCTATGTATAAATAATAAAGAAATATAATAAATACCTTTTTATATAAAAGTAGTGGGGTGGTACTAATAAGATGGAACCCCTTTCTCATTGTGAGCTGATAAATAATGTAGAGACTGGTAAACCAAAAAGGTTACCGCTGAGAATTAAACATATTTTTATCTTATCCAATGAAGAGCAAAGTGAGTTCAATGGTGTATTACACATAAATCAGGTGATTTCAATATTTCTATAATGAGCAAACCGAGCCCGAAGTAGTGACAATAAGCCTGGCAAATCTGATCTGATCATGACAAGTTACGATGTACCTTGTACCCTTTTTACGTAGTATAATAATCAAATTATAAACAAATGTTGAGCTTAAAATATACTTTACAGGAAGAAAAATTAAGATCCAGAGTGTACTCATTAGAATGGACAGATTTGAGTATCAAAAATAAGAAACTAATTCATCTTCTTCTAGGTTCAGTTTCAGTTGAGACGGAATTCAAAGCTTTCGGAATTATACCACTAAATAACGCCACAGCGCTATCCGTGAGTATCTTTCCAATTTTTAATAACGACGTAGAAAAAGTATTTTTCTGGATTTCACAATCATACCTAAACAATAATTTTTGCACCAAGTTTCATTTCTCTTGAATGAACAAACTGGAAACTACAATAAAAAAACTCACGCACACACACTCAGAATTCATACTAAGAAACACTTAGTAGGTTTTAAAAACACCTGAAACTAATCATTTAGGTGAAATCTCAAATTCGATTGTTTTACGGAAGATATAACATAATAAAGAAAAATGTCTGACCCAATATAATGTATGAATACTTATTTATTTAATTCTTTCAGCTGGTTGAAACTTTCTATTCATATTTTACATTTCTCCAAGCCATGGATAGCCAGGATTAGCCAGAATTCTACCAGAGAGCACTAATTTATTATATTATTACAATGTAGTGTTTAGATCAATATATATTGTCAGAATTGATTGGTATTCTTGATGGTTAATCTTTCATAACTTTAAGTCTTACAGAACCAAACAACCCATCCCTTTTCACCTACGGTAGATGGTCCGGGTCTAGCCAGGAAGGTTTAGTATCTCTTTTACCCTCCATCGGCTAGAGACCACGAAAACGTAGATCGAATCTTGTCTCAGATGAAATCCAATCTCCCCGCATTCGCGTAACAGCCAAAAGAAACCGCGTATTACCTATGATGAGTTGGCCGGCCTTGAATTCAAGGCCTTCCGAGAGAACGGTACAAGAATTAACCTTATAAGATTCTTTCTCAACCTTATTAAGGTCCTTCCCTGGCTATTTTTGAACCCTCGATCTCTAGGTCGCAAGGCAAGCGCTCTAACACTAAGGCTACTGAGCAAACTAGCGGAAGTAAAATCACTTAGGTTGCCATGGTAACTACTTTACTTTCCCTCTTTATTACCCCTTTATCATAGTTGGTAGCGTCTTATAATTAGGGTTTCGAAGATAATCTTCGAAACCCTTATACTTTCTGTCGAGCGTCTGACTGTCCGATTTCTCATCTCAGGAACTACAATAGCTAGGAAGTTGAAATTTGGTATACATGTGTAACTATTTTATCCAACAACAGGAAAAATATAGCCAACTATATCACACGCGCATCTGTCGATTTATGAGCGAATGCGCACATTCGCCAAAAAAAAAATATTTTTTTGAAAAATCATGTGGGGTATCAAATTGTAGGTATCGATGGGTAGTACACAAATATGCATCGCTTTTTCAAAATGGCGGCTATTACACCCGCCAAAAATCTCAAAAACCACCAAAAAATGCTTGTACCCCCCCCCCTTTTAAGGCATAAGGAGAAGCCCTAAAAATATAGGACCAATAGCCAATAAAAGCACTTTCCGGGCCATAGAAATTCTTCGGAGAAAAAGTTTCAAAAGTTATTTTTTAGCAATTTCAAAATCGCACATACGCGCACGCGCCAAAAAAAATATTTTTTTGAAAAATCATGTGGGGTATCAAATTGTAGATATCGATGGGTAGTACACAAATATGCATCGCTTTTTCAAAATGGCGGCTATTACACCCGCCAAAAATATCAAAAACCACCAAAAAATGCTTGTCCCCCCCTTTTAAGGCATAAGGAGAAGCCCTAAAAATATGGGACCAATAGCCAATAAAAGCACTTTCCGGGCCATAGAAATTCTTCGGAGAAAAAGTTTCAAAAGTTAATTTTAGCAATTTCAAAATCGCCCAAACGCGCACGCGCCAAAAAAAAATATTTTTTTGAAAAATCATGTGGGGTATCAAATTGTAGGTATCGATGGGTAGTACACAAATATGCATCGCTTTTTCAAAATGGCGGCTATTACACCCGCCAAAAATCTCAAAAACCACCAAAAAATGCTTGTCCCCCCCCTTTTAAGGCATAAGGAGAAGCCCTAAAAATATGGGACCAATAGCCAATAAAAGCACTTTCCGGGCCATAGAAATTCTTCGGAGAAAAAGTTTCAAAAGTTAATTTTAGCAATTTCAAAATCGCCCATACGCGCACGCGCCAAAAAAAATATTTTTTTGAAAAATCATGTGGGGTATCAAATTGTAGGTATCGATGGGTAGTACACAAATATGCATCGCTTTTTCAAAATGGCGGCTATTACACCCGCCAAAAATCTCAAAAACCACCAAAAAATGCTTGTCCCCCCCCTTTTAAGGCATAAGGAGAAGCCCTAAAAATATAGGACCAATAGCCAATAAAAGCACTTTCCGGGCCATAGAAATTCTTCGGAGAAAAAGTTTCAAAAGTTAATTTTAGCAATTTCAAAATCGCCCATACGCGCACGCGCCAAAAAAAATATTTTTTTGAAAAATCATGTGGGGTATCAAATTGTAGGTATCGATGGGTAGTACACAAATATGCATCGCTTTTTCAAAATGGCAGCTATTACACCCGCCAAAAATCTCCAAAACCACCAAAAAATGCTTGTCCCCCCCTTTTAAGGCATAAGGAGAAGCCCTAAAATATGGGACCAATAGCCAATAAAAGCACTTTCCGGGCCATAGAAATTCTTCGGAGAAAAAGTTTCAAAAGTTAATTTTAGCAATTTCAAAATCGCCCATACGCGCACGCGCCAAAAAAAAATATTTTTTTGAAAAATCATGTGGGGTATCAAATTGTAGGTATCGATGGGTAGTACACAAATATGCATCGCTTTTTCAAAATGGCGGCTATTACACCCGCCAAAAATCTCAAAAACCACCAAAAAATGCTTGTCCCCCCCCTTTTAAGGCATAAGGAGAAGCCCTAAAAATATGGGACCAATAGCCAATAAAAGCACTTTCCGGGCCATAGAAATTTCGGAGAAAAAAGTTTCAAAAGTTAATTTTAGCAATTTCAAAATCGCCCATACGCGCACGCGCCAAAAAAAATATTTTTTTGAAAAATCATGTGGGGTATCAAATTGTAGGTATCGATGGGTAGTACACAAATATGCATCGCTTTTTCAAAATGGCGGCTATTACACCCGCCAAAAATCTCAAAAACCACCAAAAATGCTTGTCCCCCCCCTTTTAAGGCATAAGGAGAAGCCCTAAAAATATGGGACCAATAGCCAATAAAAGCACTTTCCGGGCCATAGAAATTCTTCGGAGAAAAAGTTTCAAAAGTTAATTTTAGCAATTTCAAAATCGCCCATACGCGCACGCGCCAAAAAAAAAATTTTTTTGAAAAATCATGTGGGTATCAAATTGTAGGTATCGATGGGTAGTACACAAAATGCATCGCTTTTTCAAAATGGCGGCTATTACACCCGCCAAAAATCAAAAACCACCAAAAAATGCTTGTCCCCCCCCTTTTAAGGCATAAGGAGAAGCCCTAAAAATATGGGACCAATAGCCAATAAAAGCACTTTTCTGGCCATAGAAATTCTTCGGAGAAAAAGTTTCAAAAGTTAATTTTAGCAATTTCAAAATCGCCCATACGCGCACGCGCCAAAAAAAATATTTTTTTTAAAAATCATGTGGGGTATCAAATTGAAGGTATCGATGGGTAGTACACAAATATGCATCGCTTTTTCAAAATGGCGGCTATTACACCGCCAAAAATCTCAAAAACCACCAAAAAATGCTTGTCCCCCCCCTTTTAAGGCATAAGGAGAAGCCCTAAAAATATGGGACCAATAGCCAATAAAAGCACTTTCCGGGCCATAGAAATTCGGAGAAAAAGTTTCAAAAGTTATTTTTAGCAATTTCAAAATCGCCCATACGCGCACGCGCCAAAAAAAAAATATTTTTTTGAAAAATCATGTGGGGTATCAAATTGTAGGTATCGATGGGTAGTACACAAATATGCATCGCTTTTTCAAAATGGCGGCTATTACACCCGCCAAAAATCTCAAAAACCACCAAAAAATGCTTGTCCCCCCCCTTTTAAGGCATAAGGAGAAGCCCTAAAAATATAGGACCAATAGCCAATAAAAGTACTTTCCGGGCCATAGAAATTCTTCGGAGAAAAAGTTTCAAAAGTTAATTTTAGCAATTTCAAAATCGCCCATACGCGCACGCGCCAAAAAAAATATTTTTTTGAAAAATCATGTGGGGTATCAAATTGTAGGTATCGATGGGTAGTACACAAATATGCATCGCTTTTTTCAAAATGGCGGCTATTACACCCGCCAAAAATCTCAAAAAACCAAAAAATGCTTGTCCCCCCCCCTTTTAAGGCATAAGGAGAAGCCCTAAAAATATGGGACCAATAGCCAATAAAAGCACTTTCCGGGCCATAGAAATTCTTCGGAGAAAAAGTTTCAAAAGTTAATTTTAGCAATTTCAAAATCGCCATACGCGCACGCGCCAAAAAAAAATATTTTTTTGAAAAATCATGTGGGGTATCAAATTGTAGGTATCGATGGGTAGTACACAAATATGCATCGCTTTTTCAAAATGGCGGCTATTACACCCGCCAAAAATCTCAAAAACCACCAAAAAATGCTTGTCCCCCCCCTTTTAAGGTATAAGGAGAAGCCCTAAAAATATGGGACCAATAAAAGCACTTTTTGGGCCATAGAAATTCTTTGGAGAAAAAGTTTCAAAAGTTATTTTAGCAATTTCAAAATCGCCCAAACGCGCACGCGCCAAAAAAAAATATTTTTTTGAAAAATCATGTGGGGTATCAAATTGTAGGTATCGATGGGTAGTACACAAATATGCATCGCTTTTTCAAATGCGGCTATTACACCGCCAAAAATCGACAAAGGCACCAAGCAGTAATATAATAAAGGTTAGCGAAGCGAGCCTTAGAATATTATGTTATGTGCTAGATAAATATACAAAAAGGCGAGCGAAGCGAGCCATGTTTTTTATGCCTTTTTAAATGTTTCTTTTAAAGTAGATATTGACAAACAAGCACATAAAGGCGAGCGAAGCGAGCCCTAGTATTGTATGGTTATTTTTATTTATACTCTTAAAAAGGCACTGATAAACATATACAAAAAGCGAGCGAAGCGAGCCCATGATTTTTATGCCTTTCTTAAAATGTTTCTCTTATAATATTGACAAACAAGCACATAAAGGCGAGCGAAGCGAGCCCTAGTATTTGTTATTTTTATTATGGCTGATAAACATATACAAAAAGGCGAGCGAAGCGAGCCATGATTTTTATGCCTTGTTTAAATGTTTCTCTTAAATAGATATTGACAAACAAGCACATAAAGGCGAGCGAAGCGAGCCCTAGTATTGTATGGTTATTTTTATTTATACTCTTAAGAAGGTACTGATAAACATAAACAAAAAGGCGAGCGAAGCGAGCCCATGATTTTTATGCCTTGTTTAAAATGTTTCTCTTAAAGATATTGACAAACAAACATAAAGGCGAGCGAAGCGAGCCCATGATTTCATGCCTTGTTTAAAATGTTTCTCTTAAAATAGATATTGACAAACAAGCACATAAGGCGAGCGAAGCGAGCCCTAGTATTGTATGGTTATTTTTATTATTTTATACTCTTAAGAAGGTACTGATAAACATATACAAAAAGGCGAGCGAAGCGAGCCCATGATTTTTATGCCTTGTTAAAATGTTTTCTTAAAGTAGATATTGACAAACAAGCACATAAAGGCGAGCGAAGCGAGCCCTAGTATTGTATGTTTTTTTTATATTTTTAAAAAGAAGGTACTGATAAACATATACAAAAAGGCGAGCGAAGCGAGCCCATGATTTTTATGCCTTGCTTAAAATGTTTCTCTTATAGATATTGACAAACAAGCACATAAAGGCGAGCGAAGCGAGCCCTAGTATTGCATGGTTATTTTTATTTATATTCTTAAGAAGGTACTGATAAACATATAAAAAGGCGAGCGAAGCGAGCCCATGATTTTCATGCCTTGTTTAAAATGTTTCTCTTAAAGTAGATATTGAACAAACAAGCACATAAAGGCGAGCGAAGCGAGCCCTAGTATTGCATGTTATTTTTATTATTTTATACTCTTAAGAAGGTACTGATAAACATATACAAAAGGCGAGCGAAGCGAGCCCATGATTTTCATGCCTTTTTTAAAATGTTTTTCTTAATGTAGATATTGACAAACAAGCACATAAAGGCGAGCGAAGCGAGCCCTAGTATTGCATGGTTATTTTTATTATTTTATACTCTTAAGAAGGTACTGATAAACATATACAAAAAGGCGAGCGAAGCGAGCCCATGATTTTAATGCCTTTTTTAAAATGTTTCTCTTAAAGTAGATATTGACAAAAGCACATAAAGGCGAGCGAAGCGAGCCCTAGTATTGTATGGTTATTTTTTATTATTTTATACTCTTAAGAAGGTACTGATAAACATATACAAAAAAGGCGAGCGAAGCGAGCCCATGATTTTTATGCCTTGTTTTAAATGTTTTTCTTAAAGTAGATATTGACAAACAAGCACAAAAAGGCGAGCGAAGCGAGCCCTAGTATTGTATGGTTATTTTTATTTTTTACTGTTAAGAAGGCACTAATAAACATGTACAAAAAGGCGAGCGAAGCGAGCCCATGATTTTTATGCC
>JACMZG010001913.1:12372096-12394638 GCA_018340805.1 Microvelia longipes | reverse complement strand
ATACGCTTTAAAACAATAACATTAGAGAAATAAGCGATTTCCATCAAAATTGTAGAAGCCATCGGCAGATTTGTTTCAATCTATTTCCTAACATGTTCAGCAATATAAACAGTGTTATTTCATGCATTTTAGCAGTGGGAAACACGAGAAAACTTCGGTTTTCTACTTTAGATTCGTTCCAGACATATTGCATAAGTTGTACTTTGTGTGATTTACTGTGGTTCTCTGATCGAAATCCAGTTATTAAAATAGTGATTTTCATGCTTATTTTGATCATTTTAAGCACTTAAATACGCTTTAAACAATAACATTAGAGAAATAAGCGATTTCCATCAAGAATTGTAGAAGCCATCGGCAGATTTGTTTCAATCTATTTCCTAACATGTTCAGCAATATAACAGTGTTATTTCATGCATTTTAGCAGTGGGAAACACGAGAAAACTTCGGTTTTCTACTTTAGATTCGTTCCAGACATATTGCATAAGTTGTACTTTTGTGATTTACTGTGGTTCTCTGATCGAAATCCAGTTATTAAAATAGTGATTTTCATGCTTATTTTGATCATTTTAAGCACTTAAATACGCTTTAAACAATAACATTAGAGAAATAAGCGATTTCCATCAAGAATTGTAGAAGCCATCGGCAGATTTGTTTCAATCTATTTCCTAACATGTTCAGCAATATAACAGTGTTATTTCATGCATTTTAGCAGTGGGAAACACGAGAAAACTTCGGTTTTCTACTTTAGATTCGTTCCAGACATATTGCATAAGTTGTACTTTGTGTGATTTACTGTGGTTCTCTGATCGAAATCCAGTTATTAAAATAGTGATTTTCATGCTTATTTTGATCATTTAAGCACTTAAATACGCTTTAAACAATAACATTAGAGAAATAAGCGATTTCCATCAAGAATTGTAGAAGCCATCGGCAGATTTGTTTCAATCTATTTCCTAACATGTTCAGCAATATAACAGTGTTATTTCATGCATTTTAGCAGTGGGAAACACGAGAAAACTTCGGTTTTCTACTTTAGATTCGTTCCAGACATATTGCATAAGTTGTACTTTGTGTGATTTACTGTGGTTCTCTGATCGAAATCCAGTTATTAAAATAGTGATTTTCATGCTTATTTTGATCATTTTAAGCACTTAAATACGCTTTAAACAATAACATTAGAGAAATAAGCGATTTCCATCAAGAATTGTAGAAGCCATCGGCAGATTTGTTTCAATCTATTTCCTAACATGTTCAGCAATATAACAGTGTTATTTCATGCATTTTAGCAGTGGGAAACACGAGAAAACTTCGGTTTTCTACTTTAGATTCGTTCCAGACATATTGCATAAGTTGTACTTTGTGTGATTTACTGTGGTTCTCTGATCGAAATCCAGTTATTAAAATAGTGATTTTCATGCTTATTTTGATCATTTTAAGCACTTAAATACGCTTTAAACAATAACATTAGAGAAATAAGCGATTTCCATCAAGAATTGTAGAAGCCATCGGCAGATTTGTTTTCAATCTATTTCCTAACATGTTCAGCAATATAACAGTGTTATTTCATGCATTTTAGCAGTGGGAAACACGAGAAAACTTCGGTTTTCTACTTTAGATTCGTTCCAGACATATTGCATAAGTTGTACTTTGTGTGATTTACTGTGGTTCTCTGATCGAAATCCAGTTATTAAAATAGTGATTTTCATGCTTATTTTGATCATTTTAAGCACTTAAATACGCTTTAAACAATAACATTAGAGAAATAAGCGATTTCCATCAAGAATTGTAGAAGCCATCGGCAGATTTGTTTCAATCTATTTCCTAACATGTTCAGCAATATAACAGTGTTATTTCATGCATTTTAGCAGTGGGAAACACGAGAAACTTCGGTTTTCTACTTTAGATTCGTTCCAGACATATTGCATAAGTTGTACTTTGTGTGATTTACTGTGGTTCTCTGATCGAAATCCAGTTATTAAAATAGTGATTTTCATGCTTATTTTGATCATTTTAAGCACTTAAATACGCTTTAAACAATAACATTAGAGAAATAAGCGATTTCCATCAAGAATTGTAGAAGCCATCGGCAGATTTGTTTCAATCTATTTCCTAACATGTTCAGCAATATAACAGTGTTATTTCATGCATTTTAGCAGTGGGAAACACGAGAAAACTTCGGTTTTCTACTTTAGATTCGTTCCAGACATATTGCATAAGTTGTACTGTGATTTACTGTGGTTCTCTGATCGAAATCCAGTTATTAAAATAGTGATTTTCATGCTTATTTTGATCATTTTAAGCACTTAAATACGCTTTAAACAATAACATTAGAGAAATAAGCGATTTCCATCAAGAATTGTAGAAGCCATCGGCAGATTTGTTTCAATCTATTTCCTAACATGTTCAGCAATATAACAGTGTTATTTCATGCATTTTAGCAGTGGGAAACACGAGAAACTTCGGTTTTCTACTTTAGATTCGTTCCAGACATATTGCATAAGTTGTACTTTGTGTGATTTACTGTGGTTCTCTGATCGAAATCCAGTTATTAAAATAGTGATTTTCATGCTTATTTTGATCATTTTAAGCACTTAAATACGCTTTAAACAATAACATTAGAGAAATAAGCGATTTCCATCAAGAATTGTAGAAGCCATCGGCAGATTTGTTTCAATCTATTTCCTAACATGTTCAGCAATATAACAGTGTTATTTCATGCATTTTAGCAGTGGGAAACACGAGAAAACTTCGGTTTTCTACTTTAGATTCGTTCCAGACATATTGCATAAGTTGTACTTTGTGTGATTTACTGTGGTTCTCTGATCGAAATCCAGTTATTAAAATAGTGATTTTCATGCTTATTTTGATCATTTTAAGCACTTAAATACGCTTTAAACAATAACATTAGAGAAATAAGCGATTTCCATCAAGAATTGTAGAAGCCATCGGCAGATTTGTTTCAATCTATTTCCTAACATGTTCAGCAATATAACAGTGTTATTTCATGCATTTTAGCAGTGGGAAACACGAGAAAACTTCGGTTTTCTACTTTAGATTCGTTCCAGACATATTGCATAAGTTGTACTTTGTGTGATTTACTGTGGTTCTCTGATCGAAATCCAGTTATTAAAATAGTGATTTTCATGCTTATTTTGATCATTTTAAGCACTTAAATACGCTTTAAACAATAACATTAGAGAAATAAGCGATTTCCATCAAGAATTGTAGAAGCCATCGGCAGATTTGTTTCAATCTATTTCCTAACATGTTCAGCAATATAACAGTGTTATTTCATGCATTTTAGCAGTGGGAAACACGAGAAAACTTCGGTTTTCTACTTTAGATTCGTTCCAGACATATTGCATAAGTTGTACTTTGTGTGATTTACTGTGGTTCTCTGATCGAAATCCAGTTATTAAAATAGTGATTTTCATGCTTATTTTGATCATTTTAAGCACTTAAATACGCTTTAAACAATAACATTAGAGAAATAAGCGATTTCCATCAAGAATTGTAGAAGCCATCGGCAGATTTGTTTCAATCTATTTCCTAACATGTTCAGCAATATAACAGTGTTATTTCATGCATTTTAGCAGTGGGAAACACGAGAAAACTTCGGTTTTCTACTTTAGATTCGTTCCAGACATATTGCATAAGTTGTACTTTGTGTGATTTACTGTGGTTCTCTGATCGAAATCCAGTTATTAAAATAGTGATTTTCATGCTTATTTTGATCATTTTAAGCACTTAAATACGCTTTAAACAATAACATTAGAGAAATAAGCGATTTCCATCAAGAATTGTAGAAGCCATCGGCAGATTTGTTTCAATCTATTTCCTAACATGTTCAGCAATATAACAGTGTTATTTCATGCATTTTAGCAGTGGGAAACACGAGAAACTTCGGTTTTCTACTTTAGATTCGTTCCAGACATATTGCATAAGTTGTACTTTGTGTGATTTACTGTGGTTCTCTGATCGAAATCCAGTTATTAAAATAGTGATTTTCATGCTTATTTTGATCATTTTAAGCACTTAAATACGCTTTAAACAATAACATTAGAGAAATAAGCGATTTCCATCAAGAATTGTAGAAGCCATCGGCAGATTTGTTTCAATCTATTTCCTAACATGTTCAGCAATATAACAGTGTTATTTCATGCATTTTAGCAGTGGGAAACACGAGAAAACTTCGGTTTTCTACTTTAGATTCGTTCCAGACATATTGCATAAGTTGTACTTTGTGTGATTTACTGTGGTTCTCTGATCGAAATCCAGTTATTAAAATAGTGATTTTCATGCTTATTTTGATCATTTTAAGCACTTAAATACGCTTTAAACAATAACATTAGAGAAATAAGCGATTTCCATCAAGAATTGTAGAAGCCATCGGCAGATTTGTTTCAATCTATTTCCTAACATGTTCAGCAATATAACAGTGTTATTTCATGCATTTTAGCAGTGGGAAACACGAGAAAACTTCGGTTTTCTACTTTAGATTCGTTCCAGACATATTGCATAAGTTGTACTTTGTGTGATTTACTGTGGTTCTCTGATCGAAATCCAGTTATTAAAATAGTGATTTTCATGCTTATTTTGATCATTTTAAGCACTTAAATACGCTTTAAACAATAACATTAGAGAAATAAGCGATTTCCATCAAGAATTGTAGAAGCCATCGGCAGATTTGTTTCAATCTATTTCCTAACATGTTCAGCAATATAACAGTGTTATTTCATGCATTTTAGCAGTGGGAAACACGAGAAAACTTCGGTTTTCTACTTTAGATTCGTTCCAGACATATTGCATAAGTTGTACTTTGTGTGATTTACTGTGGTTCTCTGATCGAAATCCAGTTATTAAAATAGTGATTTTCATGCTTATTTTGATCATTTTAAGCACTTAAATACGCTTTAAACAATAACATTAGAGAAATAAGCGATTTCCATCAAGAATTGTAGAAGCCATCGGCAGATTTGTTTCAATCTATTTCCTAACATGTTCAGCAATAAACAGTGTTATTTCATGCATTTTAGCAGTGGGAAACACGAGAAAACTTCGGTTTTCTACTTTAGATTCGTTCCAGACATATTGCATAAGTTGTACTTTGTGTGATTTACTGTGGTTCTCTGATCGAAATCCAGTTATTAAAATAGTGATTTTCATGCTTATTTTGATCATTTTAAGCACTTAAATACGCTTTAAACAATAACATTAGAGAAATAAGCGATTTCCATCAAGAATTGTAGAGCCATCGGCAGATTTGTTTCAATCTATTTCCTAACATGTTCAGCAATATAACAGTGTTATTTCATGCATTTTAGCAGTGGGAAACACGAGAAAACTTCGGTTTTCTACTTTAGATTCGTTCCAGACATATTGCATAAGTTGTACTTTGTGTGATTTACTGTGGTTCTCTGATCGAAATCCAGTTATTAAAATAGTGATTTTCATGCTTATTTTGATCATTTTAAGCACTTAAATACGCTTTAAACAATAACATTAGAGAAATAAGCGATTTCCATCAAGAATTGTAGAAGCCATCGGCAGATTTGTTTCAATCTATTTCCTAACATGTTCAGCAATATAACAGTGTTATTTCATGCATTTTAGCAGTGGGAAACACGAGAAAACTTCGGTTTTCTACTTTAGATTCGTTCCAGACATATTGCATAAGTTGTACTTTGTGTGATTTACTGTGGTTCTCTGATCGAAATCCAGTTATTAAATAGTGATTTTCATGCTTATTTTGATCATTTTAAGCACTTAAATACGCTTTAAACAATAACATTAGAGAAATAAGCGATTTCCATCAAGAATTGTAGAAGCCATCGGCAGATTTGTTTCAATCTATTTCCTAACATGTCAGCAATATAACAGTGTTATTTCATGCATTTTAGCAGTGGGAAACACGAGAAAACTTCGGTTTTCTACTTTAGATTCGTTCCAGACATATTGCATAAGTTGTACTTTGTGTGATTTACTGTGGTTCTCTGATCGAAATCCAGTTATTAAAATAGTGATTTTCATGCTTATTTTGATCATTTTAAGCACTTAAATACGCTTTAAACAATAACATTAGAGAAATAAGCGATTTCCATCAAGAATTGTAGAAGCCATCGGCAGATTTGTTTCAATCTATTTCCTAACATGTTCAGCAATATAACAGTGTTATTTCATGCATTTTAGCAGTGGGAAACACGAGAAAACTTCGGTTTTCTACTTTAGATTCGTTCCAGACATATTGCATAAGTTGTACTTTGTGTGATTTACTGTGGTTCTCTGATCGAAATCCAGTTATTAAAATAGTGATTTTCATGCTTATTTTGATCATTTTAAGCACTTAAATACGCTTTAAACAATAACATTAGAGAAATAAGCGATTTCCATCAAGAATTGTAGAAGCCATCGGCAGATTTGTTTCAATCTATTTCCTAACATGTTCAGCAATATAACAGTGTTATTTCATGCATTTTAGCAGTGGGAAACACGAGAAAACTTCGGTTTTCTACTTTAGATTCGTTCCAGACATATTGCATAAGTTGTACTTTGTGTGATTTACTGTGGTTCTCTGATCGAAATCCAGTTATTAAAATAGTGATTTTCATGCTTATTTTGATCATTTTAAGCACTTAAATACGCTTTAAACAATAACATTAGAGAAATAAGCGATTTCCATCAAGAATTGTAGAAGCCATCGCAGATTTGTTTCAATCTATTTCCTAACATGTTCAGCAATATAACAGTGTTATTTCATGCATTTTAGCAGTGGGAAACACGAGAAAACTTCGGTTTTCTACTTTAGATTCGTTCCAGACATATTGCATAAGTTGTACTTTGTGTGATTTACTGTGGTTCTCTGATCGAAATCCAGTTATTAAAATAGTGATTCATGCTTATTTTGATCATTTTAAGCACTTAAATACGCTTTAAACAAAACATTAGAGAAATAAGCGATTTCCATCAAGAATTGTAGAAGCCATCGGCAGATTTGTTTCAATCTATTTCCTAACATGTTCAGCAATATAACAGTGTTATTTCATGCATTTTAGCAGTGGGAAACACGAGAAAACTTCGGTTTTCTACTTTAGATTCGTTCCAGACATATTGCATAAGTTGTACTTTGTGTGATTTACTGTGGTTCTCTGATCGAAATCCAGTTATTAAAATAGTGATTTTCATGCTTATTTTGATCATTTTAAGCACTTAAATACGCTTTAAACAATAACATTAGAGAAATAAGCGATTTCCATCAAGAATTGTAGAAGCCATCGGCAGATTTGTTTCAATCTATTTCCTAACATGTTCAGCAATATAACAGTGTTATTTCATGCATTTTAGCAGTGGGAAACACGAGAAAACTTCGGTTTTCTACTTTAGATTCGTTCCAGACATATTGCATAAGTTGTACTTTGTGTGATTTACTGTGGTTCTCTGATCGAAATCCAGTTATTAAAATAGTGATTTTCATGCTTATTTTGATCATTTTAAGCACTTAAATACGCTTTAAACAATAACATTAGAGAAATAAGCGATTTCCATCAAGAATTGTAGAAGCCATCGGCAGATTTGTTTCAATCTATTTCCTAACATGTTCAGCAATATAACAGTGTTATTTCATGCATTTTAGCAGTGGGAAACACGAGAAAACTTCGGTTTTCTACTTTAGATTCGTTCCAGACATATTGCATAAGTTGTACTTTGTGTGATTTACTGTGGTTCTCTGATCGAAATCCAGTTATTAAAATAGTGATTTTCATGCTTATTTTGATCATTTTAAGCACTTAAATACGCTTTAAACAATAACATTAGAGAAATAAGCGATTTCCATCAAGAATTGTAGAAGCCATCGGCAGATTTGTTTCAATCTATTTCCTAACATGTTCAGCAATATAACAGTGTTATTTCATGCATTTTAGCAGTGGGAAACACGAGAAAACTTCGGTTTTCTACTTTAGATTCGTTCCAGACATATTGCATAAGTTGTACTTTGTGTGATTTACTGTGGTTCTCTGATCGAAATCCAGTTATTAAAATAGTGATTTTCATGCTTATTTTGATCATTTTAAGCACTTAAATACGCTTTAAACAATAACATTAGAGAAATAAGCGATTTCCATCAAGAATTGTAGAAGCCATCGGCAGATTTGTTTCAATCTATTTCCTAACATGTTCAGCAATATAACAGTGTTATTTCATGCATTTTAGCAGTGGGAAACACGAGAAAACTTCGGTTTTCTACTTTAGATTCGTTCCAGACATATTGCATAAGTTGTACTTTGTGTGATTTACTGTGGTTCTCTGATCGAAATCCAGTTATTAAAATAGTGATTTTCATGCTTATTTTGATCATTTTAAGCACTTAAATACGCTTTAAACAATAACATTAGAGAAATAAGCGATTTCCATCAAGAATTGTAGAAGCCATCGGCAGATTTGTTTCAATCTATTTCCTAACATGTTCAGCAATATAACAGTGTTTATTTCATGCATTTTAGCAGTGGGAAACACGAGAAAACTTCGGTTTTCTACTTTAGATTCGTTCCAGACATATTGCATAAGTTGTACTTTGTGTGATTTACTGTGGTTCTCTGATCGAAATCCAGTTATTAAAATAGTGATTTTCATGCTTATTTTGATCATTTTAAGCACTTAAATACGCTTTAAACAATAACATTAGAGAAATAAGCGATTTCCATCAAGAATTGTAGAAGCCATCGGCAGATTTGTTTCAATCTATTTCCTAACATGTTCAGCAATATAACAGTGTTATTTCATGCATTTTAGCAGTGGGAAACACGAGAAAACTTCGGTTTTCTACTTTAGATTCGTTCCAGACATATTGCATAAGTTGTACTTTGTGTGATTTACTGTGGTTCTCTGATCGAAATCCAGTTATTAAAATAGTGATTTTCATGCTTATTTTGATCATTTTAAGCACTTAAATACGCTTTAAACAATACATTAGAGAAATAAGCGATTTCCATCAAGAATTGTAGAAGCCATCGGCAGATTTGTTTCAATCTATTTCCTAACATGTTCAGCAATATAACAGTGTTATTTCATGCATTTTAGCAGTGGGAAACACGAGAAAACTTCGGTTTTCTACTTTAGATTCGTTCCAGACATATTGCATAAGTTGTACTTTGTGTGATTTACTGTGGTTCTCTGATCGAAATCCAGTTATTAAAATAGTGATTTTCATGCTTATTTTGATCATTTTAAGCACTTAAATACGCTTTAAACAATAACATTAGAGAAATAAGCGATTTCCATCAAGAATTGTAGAAGCCATCGGCAGATTTGTTTCAATCTATTTCCTAACATGTTCAGCAATATAACAGTGTTATTTCATGCATTTTAGCAGTGGGAAACACGAGAAAACTTCGGTTTTTCTACTTTAGATTCGTTCCAGACATATTGCATAAGTTGTACTTTGTGTGATTTACTGTGGTTCTCTGATCGAAATCCAGTTATTAAAATAGTGATTTTCATGCTTATTTTGATCATTTTAAGCACTTAAATACGCTTTAAACAATAACATTAGAGAAATAAGCGATTTCCATCAAGAATTGTAGAAGCCATCGGCAGATTTGTTTCAATCTATTTCCTAACATGTTCAGCAATATAACAGTGTTTTTGCATTTTAGCAGTGGGAAACACGAGAAAACTTCGGTTTTCTACTTTAGATTCGTTCCAGACATATTGCATAAGTTGTACTTTGTGTGATTTACTGTGGTTCTCTGATCGAAATCCAGTTATTAAAATAGTGATTTTCATGCTTATTTTGATCATTTTAAGCACTTAAATACGCTTTAAACAATAACATTAGAGAAATAAGCGATTTCCATCAAGAATTGTAGAAGCCATCGGCAGATTTGTTTCAATCTATTTCCTAACATGTTCAGCAATATAACAGTGTTATTTCATGCATTTTAGCAGTGGGAAACACGAGAAAACTTCGGTTTTCTACTTTAGATTCGTTCCAGACATATTGCATAAGTTACTTTGTGTGATTTACTGTGGTTCTCTGATCGAAATCCAGTTATTAAAATAGTGATTTTCATGCTTATTTTGATCATTTTAAGCACTTAAATACGCTTTAAACAATAACATTAGAGAAATAAGCGATTTCCATCAAGAATTGTAGAAGCCATCGGCAGATTTGTTTCAATCTATTTCCTAACATGTTCAGCAATATAACAGTGTTATTTCATGCATTTTAGCAGTGGGAAACACGAGAAAACTTCGGTTTTCTACTTTAGATTCGTTCCAGACATATTGCATAAGTTGTACTTTGTGTGATTTACTGTGGTTCTCTGATCGAAATCCAGTTATTAAATAGTGATTTTCATGCTTATTTTGATCATTTTAAGCACTTAAATACGCTTTAAACAATAACATTAGAGAAATAAGCGATTTCCATCAAGAATTGTAGAAGCCATCGGCAGATTTGTTTCAATCTATTTCCTAACATGTTCAGCAATATAACAGTGTTATTTCATGCATTTTAGCAGTGGGAAACACGAGAAAACTTCGGTTTTCTACTTTAGATTCGTTCCAGACATATTGCATAAGTTGTACTTTGTGTGATTTACTGTGGTTCTCTGATCGAAATCCAGTTATTAAAATAGTGATTTTCATGCTTATTTTGATCATTTAAGCACTTAAATACGCTTTAAACAATAACATTAGAGAAATAAGCGATTTCCATCAAGAATTGTAGAAGCCATCGGCAGATTTGTTTCAATCTATTTCCTAACATGTTCAGCAATATAACAGTGTTATTTCATGCATTTTAGCAGTGGGAAACACGAGAAAACTTCGGTTTTCTACTTTAGATTCGTTCCAGACATATTGCATAAGTTGTACTTTGTGTGATTTACTGTGGTTCTCTGATCGAAATCCAGTTATTAAAATAGTGATTTTCATGCTTATTTTGATCATTTTAAGCACTTAAATACGCTTTAAACAATAACATTAGAGAAATAAGCGATTTCCATCAAGAATTGTAGAAGCCATCGGCAGATTTGTTTCAATCTATTTCCTAACATGTTCAGCAATATAACAGTGTTATTTCATGCATTTTAGCAGTGGGAAACACGAGAAAACTTCGGTTTTCTACTTTAGATTCGTTCCAGACATATTGCATAAGTTGTACTTTGTGTGATTTACTGTGGTTCTCTGATCGAAATCCAGTTATTAAAATAGTGATTTTCATGCTTATTTTGATCATTTTAAGCACTTAAATACGCTTTAAACAATAACATTAGAGAAATAAGCGATTTCCATCAAGAATTGTAGAAGCCATCGGCAGATTTGTTTCAATCTATTTCCTAACATGTTCAGCAATATAACAGTGTTATTTCATGCATTTTAGCAGTGGGAAACACGAGAAAACTTCGGTTTTCTACTTTAGATTCGTTCCAGACATATTGCATAAGTTGTACTTTGTGTGATTTACTGTGGTTCTCTGATCGAAATCCAGTTATTAAAATAGTGATTTTCATGCTTATTTTGATCATTTTAAGCACTTAAATACGCTTTAAACAATAACATTAGAGAAATAAGCGATTTCCATCAAGAATTGTAGAAGCCATCGGCAGATTTGTTTCAATCTATTTCCTAACATGTTCAGCAATAACAGTGTTATTTCATGCATTTTAGCAGTGGGAAACACGAGAAAACTTCGGTTTTCTACTTTAGATTCGTTCCAGACATATTGCATAAGTTGTACTTTGTGTGATTTACTGTGGTTCTCTGATCGAAATCCAGTTATTAAAATAGTGATTTTCATGCTTATTTTGATCATTTTAAGCACTTAAATACGCTTTAAACAATAACATTAGAGAAATAAGCGATTTCCATCAAGAATTGTAGAAGCCATCGGCAGATTTGTTTCAATCTATTTCCTAACATGTTCAGCAATATAACAGTGTTATTTCATGCATTTTAGCAGTGGGAAACACGAGAAACTTCGGTTTTCTACTTTAGATTCGTTCCAGACATATTGCATAAGTTGTACTTTGTGTGATTTACTGTGGTTCTCTGATCGAAATCCAGTTATTAAATAGTGATTTTCATGCTTATTTTGATCATTTTAAGCACTTAAATACGCTTTAAACAATAACATTAGAGAAATAAGATTTCCATCAAGAATTGTAGAAGCCATCGGCAGATTTGTTTCAATCTATTTCCTAACATGTTCAGCAATATAACAGTGTTATTTCATGCATTTTAGCAGTGGGAAACACGAGAAAACTTCGGTTTTCTACTTTAGATTCGTTCCAGACATATTGCATAAGTTGTACTTTGTGTGATTTACTGTGGTTCTCTGATCGAAATCCAGTTATTAAAATAGTGATTTTCATGCTTATTTTGATCATTTTAAGCACTTAAATACGCTTTAAACAATAACATTAGAGAAATAAGCGATTTCCATCAAGAATTGTAGAAGCCATCGGCAGATTTGTTTCAATCTATTTCCTAACATGTTCAGCAATATAACAGTGTTATTTCATGCATTTTAGCAGTGGGAAACACGAGAAAACTTCGGTTTTCTACTTTAGATTCGTTCCAGACATATTGCATAAGTTGTACTTTGTGTGATTTACTGTGGTTCTCTGATCGAAATCCAGTTATTAAAATAGTGATTTTCATGCTTATTTGATCATTTTAAGCACTTAAATACGCTTTAAACAATAACATTAGAAAATAAGCGATTTCCATCAAGAATTGTAGAAGCCATCGGCAGATTTGTTTCAATCTATTTCCTAACATGTTCAGCAATATAACAGTGTTATTTCATGCATTTTAGCAGTGGGAAACACGAGAAAACTTCGGTTTTCTACTTTAGATTCGTTCCAGACATATTGCATAAGTTGTACTTTGTGTGATTTACTGTGGTTCTCTGATCGAAATCCAGTTATTAAAATAGTGATTTTCATGCTTATTTTGATCATTTTAAGCACTTAAATACGCTTTAAACAATAACATTAGAGAAATAAGCGATTTCCATCAAGAATTGTAGAAGCCATCGGCAGATTTGTTTCAATCTATTTCCTAACATGTTCAGCAATAACAGTGTTTTTCATGCTTTTAGCAGTGGGAAACACGAGAAAACTTCGGTTTTCTACTTTAGATTCGTTCCAGACATATTGCATTGTACTTTGTGTGATTTACTGTGGTTCTCTGATCGAAATCCAGTTATTAAAATAGTGATTTTCATGCTTATTTTGATCATTTTAAGCACTTAAATACGCTTAAACAATAACATTAGAGAAATAAGCGATTTCCATCAAGAATTGTAGAAGCCATCGGAGATTTGTTTCAATCTATTTCCTAACATGTTCAGCAATATAACAGTGTTATTTCATGCATTTTAGCAGTGGGAAACACGAGAAACTTCGGTTTTCTACTTTAGATTCGTTCCAGACATATTGCATAAGTTGTACTTTGTGTGATTTACTGTGGTTCTCTGATCGAAATCCAGTTATTAAAATAGTGATTTTCATGCTTATTTTGATCATTTTAAGCACTTAAATACGCTTTAAACAATAACATTAGAGAAATAAGCGATTTCCATCAAGAATTGTAGAAGCCATCGGCAGATTTGTTTCAATCTATTTCCTAACATGTTCAGCAATATAACAGTGTTATTTCATGCATTTTAGCAGTGGGAAACACGAGAAAACTTCGGTTTTCTACTTTAGATTCGTTCCAGACATATTGCATAAGTTGTACTTTGTGTGATTTACTGTGGTTCTCTGATCGAAATCCAGTTATTAAAATAGTGATTTTCATGCTTATTTTGATCATTTTAAGCACTTAAATACGCTTTAAACAATAACATTAGAGAAATAAGCGATTTCCATCAAGAATTGTAGAAGCCATCGGCAGATTTGTTTCAATCTATTTCCTAACATGTTCAGCAATATAACAGTGTTATTTCATGCATTTTAGCAGTGGGAAACACGAGAAAACTTCGGTTTTCTACTTTAGATTCGTTCCAGACATATTGCATAAGTTGTACTTTGTGTGATTTACTGTGGTTCTCTGATCGAAATCCAGTTATTAAAATAGTGATTTTCATGCTTATTTTGATCATTTTAAGCACTTAAATACGCTTTAAACAATAACATTAGAGAAATAAGCGATTTCCATCAAAATTGTAGAAGCCATCGGCAGATTTGTTTCAATCTATTTCCTAACATGTTCAGCAATATAACAGTGTTATTTCATGCATTTTAGCAGTGGGAAACACGAGAAAACTTCGGTTTTCTACTTTAGATTCGTTCCAGACATATTGCATAAGTTGTACTTTGTGTGATTTACTGTGGTTCTCTGATCGAAATCCAGTTATTAAAATAGTGATTTTCATGCTTATTTTGATCATTTTAAGCACTTAAATACGCTTTAACAATAACATTAGAGAAATAAGCGATTTCCATCAAGAATTGTAGAAGCCATCGGCAGATTTGTTTCAATCTATTTCCTAACATGTTCAGCAATATAACAGTTATTTCATGCATTTTAGCAGTGGGAAACACGAGAAAACTTCGGTTTTCTACTTTAGATTCGTTCCAGACATATTGCATAAGTTGTACTTTGTGTGATTTACTGTGGTTCTCTGATCGAAATCCAGTTATTAAAATAGTGATTTTCATGCTTATTTGATCATTTTAAGCACTTAAATACGCTTTAAACAATAACATTAGAGAAATAAGCGATTTCCATCAAGAATTGTAGAAGCCATCGGCAGATTTGTTTCAATCTATTTCCTAACATGTTCAGCAATATAACAGTGTTATTTCATGCATTTTAGCAGTGGGAAACACGAGAAAACTTCGGTTTTCTACTTTAGATTCGTTCCAGACATATTGCATAAGTTGTACTTTGTGTGATTTACTGTGGTTCTCTGATCGAAATCCAGTTATTAAAATAGTGATTTTCATGCTTATTTTGATCATTTTAAGCACTTAAATACGCTTTAAACAATAACATTAGAGAAATAAGCGATTTCCATCAAGAATTGTAGAAGCCATCGGCAGATTTGTTTCAATCTATTTCCTAACATGTTCAGCAATATAACAGTGTTATTTCATGCATTTTAGCAGTGGGAAACACGAGAAAACTTCGGTTTTCTACTTTAGATTCGTTCCAGACATATTGCATAAGTTGTACTTTGTGTGATTTACTGTGGTTCTCTGATCGAAATCCAGTTATTAAAATAGTGATTTTCATGCTTATTTTGATCATTTTAAGCACTTAAATACGCTTTAAACAATAACATTAGAGAAATAAGCGATTTCCATCAAGAATTGTAGAAGCCATCGGCAGATTTGTTTCAATCTATTTCCTAACATGTTCAGCAATAACAGTGTTATTTCATGCATTTTAGCAGTGGGAAACACGAGAAACTTCGGTTTCTACTTTAGATTCGTTCCAGACATATTGCATAAGTTGTACTTTGTGTGATTTACTGTGGTTCTCTGATCGAAATCCAGTTATTAAAATAGTGATTTTCATGCTTATTTTGATCATTTTAAGCACTTAAATACGCTTTAAACAATAACATTAGAGAAATAAGCGATTTCCATCAAGAATTGTAGAAGCCATCGGCAGATTTGTTTCAATCTATTTCCTAACATGTTCAGCAATATAACAGTGTTATTTCATGCATTTTAGCAGTGGGAAACACGAGAAAACTTCGGTTTTCTACTTTAGATTCGTTCCAGACATATTGCATAAGTTGTACTTTGTGTGATTTACTGTGGTTCTCTGATCGAAATCCAGTTATTAAAATAGTGATTTTCATGCTTATTTTGATCATTTTAAGCACTTAAATACGCTTTAAACAATAACATTAGAGAAATAAGCGATTCCATCAAGAATTGTAGAAGCCATCGGCAGATTTGTTTCAATCTATTTCCTAACATGTTCAGCAATATAACAGTGTTATTTCATGCATTTTAGCAGTGGGAAACACGAGAAACTTCGGTTTTCTACTTTAGATTCGTTCCAGACATATTGCATAAGTTGTACTTGTGTGATTTACTGTGGTTCTCTGATCGAAATCCAGTTATTAAAATAGTGATTTTCATGCTTATTTTGATCATTTTAAGCACTTAAATACGCTTTAAACAATAACATTAGAGAAATAAGCGATTTCCATCAAGAATTGTAGAAGCCATCGGCAGATTTGTTTCAATCTATTTCCTAACATGTTCAGCAATATAACAGTGTTATTTCATGCATTTTAGCAGTGGGAAACACGAGAAAACTTCGGTTTTCTACTTTAGATTCGTTCCAGACATATTGCATAAGTTGTACTTTGTGTGATTTACTGTGGTTCTCTGATCGAAATCCAGTTATTAAAATAGTGATTTTCATGCTTATTTTGATCATTTTAAGCTTAATACGCTTTAAACAATAACATTAGAGAAATAAGCGATTTCCATCAAGAATTGTAGAAGCCATCGGCAGATTTGTTTCAATCTATTTCCTAACATGTTCAGCAATATAACAGTGTTATTTCATGCATTTAGCAGTGGGAAACACGAGAAAACTTCGGTTTTCTACTTTAGATTCGTTCCAGACATATTGCATAAGTTGTACTTGTGTTGATTTACTGTGGTTCTCTGATCGAAATCCAGTTATTAAAATAGTGATTTTCATGCTTATTTGATCATTTTAAGCACTTAAATACGCTTTAAACAATAACATTAGAGAAATAAGCGATTTCCATCAAGAATTGTAGAAGCCATCGGCAGATTTGTTTCAATCTATTTCCTAACATGTTCAGCAATATAACAGTGTTATTTCATGCATTTTAGCAGTGGGAAACACGAGAAAACTTCGGTTTTCTACTTTAGATTCGTTCCAGACATATTGCATAAGTTGTACTTTGTGTGATTTACTGTGGTTCTCTGATCGAAATCCAGTTATTAAAATAGTGATTTTCATGCTTATTTTGATCATTTTAAGCACTTAAATACGCTTTAAACAATAACATTAGAGAAATAAGCGATTTCCATCAAGAATTGTAGAAGCCATCGGCAGATTTGTTTCAATCTATTTCCTAACATGTTCAGCAATATAACAGTGTTATTTCATGCATTTTTAGCAGTGGGAAACACGAGAAAACTTCGGTTTTCTACTTTAGATTCGTTCCAGACATATTGCATAAGTTGTACTTTGTGTGATTTACTGTGGTTCTCTGATCGAATC
Source organism: Microvelia longipes (assembly GCA_018340805.1). Lineage (NCBI taxonomy): Eukaryota > Metazoa > Arthropoda > Insecta > Hemiptera > Veliidae > Microvelia > Microvelia longipes. Next base: position 12,377,409 of record JACMZG010001913.1, on the reverse strand, counting down.
CAGTTATTAAAATAGTGATTTCATGCTTATTTTGATCATTTTAAGCACTTAAATACGCTTTAAACAATAACATTAGAGAAATAGCGATTTCCATCAAGAATTGTAGAAGCCATCGGCAGATTTGTTTCAATCTATTTCCTAACATGTTCAGCAATATAACAGTGTTATTTCATGCATTTTAGCAGTGGGAAACACGAGAAAACTTCGGTTTTCTACTTTAGATTCGTTCCAGACATATTGCATAAGTTGTACTTTGTGTGATTTACTGTGTTCTCTGAATCCAGTTATTAAAATAGTGATTTTCATGCTTATTTTGATCATTTTAAGCACTTAAATACGCTTTAAACAATAACATTAGAGAATAAGCGATTTCATCAAGAATTGTAGAAGCCATCGGCAGATTTGTTTCAATCTATTTCCTAACATGTTCAGCAATATAACAGTGTTATTTCATGATTTTAGCAGTGGGAACACGAGAAAACTTCGGTTTTCTACTTTTAGATTCGTTCCAGACATATTGCATAAGTTGTACTTTGTGTGATTTACTTGGTTCTCTGATCGAAATCCAGTTATTAAAATAGTGATTTTCATGCTTATTTGATCATTTTAAGCACTTAAATACGCTTTAAACAAAAACATTAGAGAAATAGCGATTTCCATCAAGAATTGTAGAAGCCATCGGCAGAGTTGTTTTCAATCTATTTCCTACATGTTCAGCAATTAAAGTGTTATTTCATGCATTTAGCAGTGGGAAACACGAGAAAACTTCGGTTTTCTACTTTAGATTCGTTCCAGACATATTGCATAAGTTGTACTTTGTGTGATTACTGTGGTTCTCTGATCGAAATCCAGTTATTAAAATAGTGATTTTCATGCTTATTTTGATCATTTAAGCACTTAAATACGCTTTAAACAATAACATTAGAGAATAAGCGATTTCCATCAAGAATTGTAGAAGCATCGGCAGATTTGTTTCAATCTATTTCCTAACATGTTCAGCAATATAACAGTGTTATTTCATGCATTTTAGCAGTGGGAAACACGAGAAAACTTCGGTTTCTACTTTAGATTCGTTCCAGACATATTGCATAAGTTGTACTTTGTGTGATTTACTGTGGTTCTCTGATCGAAATCCAGTTATTAAAATAGTGATTTTCATGCTTATTTTGATCATTTTAAGCACTTAAATACGCTTTAAACAATAACATTAGAGAAATAAGCGATTTCCATCAAGAATTGTAGAAGCCATCGGCAGATTTGTTTCAATCTATTTCCTAACATGTTCAGCAATATAACAGTGTTATTTCATGCATTTTAGCAGTGGGAAACACGAGAAACTCGGTTTTCTACTTTAGATTCGTTCCAGACATATTGCATAAGTTGTACTTTGTGTGATTTACTGTGGTTCTCTGATCGAAATCCAGTTATTAAATAGTGATTTTCATGCTTATTTGATCATTTTAAGCACTTAAATACGCTTTAAACAAAATTAGAGAAATAAGCGATTTCATCAAGAATTGTAGAAGCCATCGGCAGATTTGTTTTCAATCTATTTCTAACATGTTCAGCAATATAACAGTGTTATTTCATGCATTTTAGCAGTGGGAAACACGAGAAAACTTCGGTTTCTACTTTAGATTCGTTCCAGACATATTGCATAAGTTGTACTTTGTGTGATTTACTGTGGTTCTCTGATCGAAATCCAGTTATTAAAATAGTGATTTTCATGCTTATTTTGATCATTTTAAGCATTAAATACGCTTTAAACAATAACATTAGAGAAATAAGCGATTTCCATCAAGAATTGTAGAAGCCATCGGCAGATTTGTTTCAATCTATTTCCTAACATGTTCAGCAATATAAACAGTGTTATTTCATGCATTTTTAGCAGTGGGAAACACGAGAAAACTTCGGTTTTCTACTTTAGATTCGTTCCAGACATATTGCATAAGTTGTACTTTGTGTGATTTACTGTGGTTTCTGATCGAAATCAGTTATTAAAATAGTGATTTTCATGCTTATTTTGATCATTTTAAGCACTTAAATACGCTTTAAACAATAACATTAGAGAAATAAGCGATTTCCATCAAGAATTGTAGAAGCCATCGGCAGATTTGTTTAATCTATTCCTAACATGTTCAGCAATATAACGTGTTATTTCATGCATTTTAGCAGTGGGAAACACGGAAAACTTCGGTTTTCTACTTTAGATTCGTTCCAGACATATTGCATAAGTTGTACTTTGTGTGATTTACTGTGGTTCTCTCTGATCGAAATCCAGTTATTTAAAATTAGTGATTTTCATGCTTATTTTGATCATTTAAGCACTTAAATACGCTTTAAACAATAACATTAGAGAAATAAGCGATTTCCATCAAGAATTGTAGAAGCCATCGGCAGATTTGTTTCAATCTATTTCCTAACATGTTCAGCAATATAACAGTGTTATTTCATGCTTTAGCAGTGGGAAACACGAGAAAACTTCGGTTTTCTACTTTAGATTCGTTCCAGACATATTGCATAAGTTGTACTTTGTGTGATTTACTGTGGTTCTCTGATCGAAATCCAGTTATTAAATAGTGATGATTTTCATGCTTATTTTGATCATTTTAAGCACTTAAATACGCTTTAAACATAAATTAGAGAAATAAGCGATTTCCATCAAGAATTGTAGAAGCCATCGGCAGATTTGTTTCAATCTATTTCTAACATGTTCAGCAATATAACAGTGTTATTTCATGCTTTTAGCAGTGGGACACGCGGAAAACTTCGGTTTTCTACTTTAGATTCGTTCCAGACATATTGCATAAGTTGTACTTTGTGTGATTTTACTGTGGTTCTCTGATCGAAATCCAGTTATTAAAATAGTGATTTTCATGCTTATTTTGATCATTTTAAGCACTTAAATACGCTTTAAACAATAAACATTAGAGAAATAAGCGATTTCCATCAAAATTGTAGAAGCCATCGGCAGATTTGTTTCAATCTATTTCCTAACATGTTCAGCAATATAACAGTGTTATTTATGCATTTTAGCAGTGGGAAACACGGAAAACTTCGGTTTTCTACTTTAGATTCGTTCCAGACATATTGCATAGTTTGTACTTTGTGTGATTTACTGTGGTTCTCTGATCGAAATCCAGTTATTAAATAGTGATTTTCATGCTTATTTTGATCATTTTAAGCACTTAAATACGCTTTAAACATAACATTAGAGAAATAAGCGATTTCCTCAAGAATTGTAGAAGCCATCGGCAGATTTGTTTCAATCTATTTCCTAACATGTTCAGGCAATATAACAGTTATTTCATGCATTTTGCAGTGGGAAAACACGAGAAAACTTCGGTTTTCTACTTTTAGATTCGTTCTAGACATATTGCATAAGTTGTACTTTGTGTGATTTTCTGTGGTTCTCTGATCGAAATCCAGTTATTAAAATAGTGATTTTCAATGCTTAATTTTGATCATTTTAAGCACTTAAATTACGCTTTTAAACAATAACATTAGAGAAATAAGCGATTTCATCAAGAATTGTAGAAGCCATCGGCGATTTGTTTCAATCTATTTCCTAACATGTTCAGCAATAACAGTGTTATTTCATGCTTTTAGCAGTGGGAACACGAGAAACTTCGGTTTTTCTACTTTAGATTCGTTCCAGACATATTGCATAGTTTTACTTTGTGTGATTTCGTTTTTGATCGAAATCCAGTTATTAAAATAGTGATTTTCAGCTTATTTTGATCATTTTTTAAGCACTTAAATACGCTTTAACAATAACATTAGAGAATAAGCGATTTCCATCAGAGATTGTAGAAAGCCATCGGCATTTGTTTCCAATCTATTTCCTAACATGTTCAGCAATATAACAGTGTTATTTCATGCATTTTAGCAGTGGGAAACACGAGAAAACTTCGGTTTTTCTAATTCGTTCCAGACATATTGCATAAGTTGTACTGTTGTTGATTTACTGTGGTTCTCTGATCGAAATCCAGTTATTAAAATAGTGATTTTCATGCTATGTTGATCATTGTTAAGCACTTAAATGACGCTTTAAACAATAACTTAGAGATAAGCGAATTTCATCAAGAATTGTAGAAGCATCGGCCAGATTTGTTTTCAAATTATTTCCTACATGTTTCGCCGATATAAACCAGTGTTTTTCATGCATTTTCGCAGTGGGAACACGGAGCATACTTCGGTTTCCTACTTTATTCGTTCCAGACATAGTTGGCATAGTTGTTACTTTGTGTATTTCTGTGGTTTCTTTTTTTATGCATCGAAGATCCAGGTTATGTAAATAGTGATTTTTCATGCTGTATTTGATATTTTTAAGCCTGTAATACGCTGTTTAAACCACTAACATTAGAGATAAATCCGGCATTTTTTTTTTTCCACATTTTTTTCAGTAATTGTAGAGAGCATCGGCCCGATTTGTTTCATCTATTTCTAACATGATTCAGCAATTAACAGTTTATATTCATGCATTTTAGCCGGTGGGAAAACCGGAGAAATTACGGGTTTTCTACTTTAGAGTGTTCCGATATTGCATAGTGTGTACTTTTGTTGATATTACTGGTGTTCTTCTGTCCGAAATCAGTTATTAATAATAGTGTTTTCATGCGTTATGTATTGATCATTTTTAAGCACCTTAATTACGGCTTTTAAACCTAAATTAGAGAAAATAAGCCAGATTTCATCAGAATTGTAGAAGCCATCGGCAGATTTGTTTCAGTCTATTTCCTAACATGTTCAGCAATATAACCGTTTCTTATGCATGTTTAGCCAGGTGAAAACACGAGAAAAACTTTCGGTTTTCTATTTAGATTCGTTCCCAGCCCCCCCCCCCACTGACATTATTGCATAGGTTGTACCTTTGGTGTGATTTACTGTGGCTTTCTCGATCGAACATCATTTTATTAAATAGTAGTGTTTTGCTTATTTGATCTTATTAAGCATTAATACGCTCGTTAAACCAATAAAATTAGAATAAGCGTTGTCATCAAGATTGTAGGAAGCCATCGGCAGTAATTGGTTTCAATTATTTCCTGACTGTTCAGCAATTAAACCAGTGTTATTTCTGTTTTTAGGGTGGGAACACAGAGACGAAAATTGCGGTTTTCTACTTTAGTTCGTTCCAGACATATTGCATAATAAGTCTGTATTGTGTGTCGTTTTACTGCTGGTTCTTGATCGAATCAGTATTAAAATCCAGTTGATTTTTCATGCTTATTTTGATCATTTAAGCAGCTTAAATACGCTTTAAACATACATTAGAGAATACTATTTCATCAGCAATTGTAGAGCATCGGCAGA
>JACMZG010001913.1:12352733-12371067 GCA_018340805.1 Microvelia longipes | reverse complement strand
CTCGTCTATTGCAGTTGTCATACGTGTTTTGAAGATCAGAATGCTTGTCGATATATGACGGTTATTCAACGTAACATATTTTTTCCAAATTGCTAAAAGGTCGTGATATTTCTATTGTATTTTGAATTGTGGTTTACTTTGATATGTCAGAGCTTCTTTTCGCTATTACATATTACATTCAAGTCTCTTTAAAAATAGTTTTCTCAGTTTTCCATATAAAACTGTTGTCTTCAATTTTGTAGAAATCCTTTTTTCGAACGGTGTTTGCTTCTGCACGTTTTTTCGATTTATCTTTCTATATATGGCTTAAAGCTGTGCTTTGTTTAAAAGAAATAGCTCTGTGAATCTTTTGGACATTTTAGACCCAATAGAATATATTTCTGAAGCAACGGTAATGGACTACAGTAATTTTCTTTTATGTGTTAATCAAAAGCTTTTTACAACATCTGGTGGACATTTATTTACTGGAAGAGAGGTAGTGATTTAATTTGTCATGTTTCGTGGAGATCGCAATTTTAACCTCGAAATTATCCCTTTTCATCATTCTGACAATCCATATTTGGGAGATTTTCAATTAACATTTTCTTAATTTCATCATCGTCCAAAAAAAAAAAAAAAAAAAAATATCCATTTAAATTCGCATAGGTTAATGTTGGCTGAGTGCCCCCCGTAGAGATGTATGACGTCACATATAACAACTTATTTGTTTTCGCTTGATACCACTCGATTTTATTGACAAAGTCTTACCGCTCTGATACCGGATTTGAAAGAACAAATAATTCCGGATCTTGTAAAAGCTCATTTTGAGGACATGTTTTATTTGCCGTAGCCCAACTTAACGCTGATATAGAAAAAAGTTCGAGGCTTCAAGACCGTCCTGTTTCATATTGGTTTTCGAATTTTTCAAATTATCTGCCAGGCAAGTATATATCAGTCTCATATAATGGCATATACTCAACAATTTTTACAATGTATATGCCGCACCATTCTCTGCTCTTGATATTTATCTGTAAATTATCTTTGATAAGGTAAAGTCGACTTCAATTTCATCAAATGATTTTGATATGTATACGGGAACACCCTTTTCCCTTAATTCATATCAATGGGGAAGCTGTTTTTGTAATAGATGGTCATCGAATTAGATGATAATGTCTTCAGGGCTGCCGGTAAAAATGAAATGAATCCAAAAATTTATATAAACGGTTTTCTTTTATTATATTGATATAAGGCTGTTAGAGTAGAGAAAGTTCTTTCGATTGCGGGGATTTTATGCTCAGTTGTTGCGATGGGAATTTATTGATAGCATACTTAAGATGTGATGCATTTCATACCTTTTAAGTTATGAAAAAAATACAGGGTAAGGTTTGTTCTATTTGTCTCGATGAGATTGCATTTGTTTGCATGCCGGACGAGAAAATTTCTGTTACATGACGTGATCTTTACATTTTCGAATACCTATCTTGCATAAATAGCATTCATTGCATTTTCAAACTTTCATTTTTGCCGACTTGTCAATGGTAAAATTGGAACCTTTTGCTCTTTGTACCATGGAGAGACTATATGTTTAAATGATTCTAACTGCAGTAATGAATTTAATAATACATTCAGCGTCCGGTAAATCTTGATTATTCATACGCTGGCCCAGAAGTTAATAACCTGCCGACGTGGCAATGCAATATTGTCAAATACTTGGCGCAAGAACCGATTCGAAATCTCATAAACTATAAAGGCTGTGATATGTTTTCGCAGAATCTTTAAATTCACAATATTCTCTTCGGCTCCTAATAAGTTGTCATTTTGTTGTTTGATTGACAAGATGGGAGATGTTTATTATACGAATTTCCTAGTTTTCTAAAACCATGCAGACCTTTTGCCACAATTTGACATTGTATTCTGATTTTCGATTTTGATCTCTAAATGAGTAGATGATCGGAGAGTTGGTGTAGCAGGATAATTGATATTGTTTTTGTTTATAACATAAATTTACCGGAACACCGGTCTTCGGTTTTTACTACGAATACGGAGGTCTATAAAGGGTTTTCAACTAATCTGAATCGTAAAATCGTTCATTGTTTATTGGACAGTTTTTGCTATTTTCCGGATTATTCACTCAAACAATTGGTATATTTTTTTATCTTCACGGCTTTGTTATTTGCAAAAATTTATTTCAGATCCGGAATGGATGTAGTTGCTCACCTCTCTGAGGCATTGAATTGTAGATACTTTAAAACAGCCAAAAGCTGTAAATAAAACAGAGATTATCGTCATTCTGGACATTATCATGCTTCGATTGACTTTTAGGCGATGGTGACTTAATAAATTCTTCCTGAAAATATGGGTGGGACTATTTTATTAATTTGAAACAATAGTTATATAATTTTCAGCATCTTCCCGCTCTATCATTTCGCTATAATTTTTCAATTTTCTTGTAATACAGGTGATGTGGTTCTGCAAATTTGGTTGATATTCGTAGCACGATGGGAGATGAACATTCTTTAGTATCCTGCAGGATTTTGAAATATTTTCATTCGTGGACGATTTGCAATATTTGAAAATTTTCCGGCTTCTTTATTTACTTTTCAGGAAATTGCGGGTGGTATCACTTCTATGTATTATTCTTGAGACTTCGAAGCAAATCTCCACAGATTTCCATTCATTATTATTGTAATTTTTGTAATCTGATTTCGCTTTCTTTGATGATGACGACGTTGATGCTGTTGGATTTATATTTCCCTTCTTTTATTACTTTTTTCTTATTTTTATTGACATTGATAATTTGCTGGAACGTATGGAACATCTAGATCAGTTGGATTTCTTGAATGGGTGTAACTGTTGCTAGCGATGGATCGATCGGAACGATGGAACTGACGAAACTGATGAAATTCTGAAACGGCTGGAAACTGCTGGACCTGTAGATTGGCTGGAACTGATGGATTGGCTGGAACTGAAGGATTGACTGGAAATGAAACTTGACTTGAACTGAAGGATTGGCGGAACTGAAGGATTGGGCTGAAACTGATGGATTGGCTGAACTGAGGGATTGGAACTAGAGGATTGGCTGGAAACGATTGTGCTTGATTTTCTTCGCTATTCCTTTTATTAATGTATCCGAGAAACATAGCCTTTTTCGAAGTTTTGAATGGCCCCAATGATCGACATGTTTCTTGTAAAGCTTATATTGCACCATTTCTCCGATTCGCATTTCGGACAAATATAGTAGATTTGACTTTGAATTCATCGGTAGTAATTCTCCATTATTTTGTGGCAGTCGTTGTGGAAGCTGCGACTGGCATCGAACATATTTTTGCGCATTGATTTTTACAAATTTAGGAGCAGTTAAAAGAAATAAAAATGAAATGCATGCTATATATACTATTACATTATTGATTTTTTGTGTCGCATCTATGTGTATCTGTGTGTATCTATAATTATTTTTATTACTCCTATATGTGTCATCGTGTGCATCGGTGTGCGTAGTTAAGCTATATTTTCCTATATGTGCATTGTGCATTGGTGTGCGTAGTTAGCCGACTTTTCCTATATGTGTGCATTGGTGTGCATAGTTAAGCCTATATGTGTGCCTTGGTGTGCTAGGTAGCCTTATATGTATGCATGGTCGTGCATAATTTAAGCCGACATTTCCTATATGTGCATTGTGGTGTGCAATATTAAGCCGACATTTCCTATATGTGTGCATATATAAGTATAATTATATGTCTTATGTTATTATATATATTATATGTGTGTGTGTGTTGTGTGTATTATTTCCTAATTAATGGAAATATAAATAATTAAATTCAAATGTAAAATACCGCAACTAACATAAATAAATTCAAATTTTAGTATAAATAGAAATGAAAGTATCATAAATTGTAAAAATGAATGCTCTTGAAGTTGAATTGAATAAATTGACAGAAAGTATTATCAGCGGACAAGCGGGATGGGATTCAATACCTGTCTCAATTGGGAAATACTACGATGCTTGGACATGATTATGTCAACATCCTGGTCCGAAGCATTTTATGAACAGGATTATCGAAAGATTGGATAAGGAAGAAGGGGAAGAATTATGTCATTGGAAATAGGGTTATCCGTAACATTTTGATGTTTTCTCTTATTTAGAAAAATTAATGTTGTTTTTTTTTAATAAATGTATTTGATAAAATTATTCTTGTTTTTATCATTTTTTTAATAATTTTCAAAGTTGTTATTTAATAATAAAGTTTATAAATAAATTTTATGTATAACTAATTAAATATTATTATTATTTAATAATGGGGTATGTAATTTCTGTTTTTCAAATTGTTGGACTAGGTAGTGGAAAAACAATTTCGTATGCAAGTTATTGCAGATCGCATCTTTTTAGACACCTTTCATATTTACTGGGATGAAGGAGGCGGTGGTTGGAAGTGGTTTAACACATAAAGATTTTGTAAATTGAAGAATATTAAGTGATAAAGGATATTGATTGAAATTGGTCACAACGATTGAAACAAGGCGATGCCATTGTCATTGATGATTTTCAAGAAGGCAAATAAAGAAAAGATTTTACCAAATTTGTTTACAAAATTGCTAGCGTAATGTAACAGTCATTTTTATTATCAAAATCTATTTCATCAAGGTGAAATCATCGAACGAGAAATTTAATGTCATTATCTTGTTTATTTTAAAAACCCGCGGGATCAAAATTGTTGGATTTTGGTTGCAAGACAGCTTTCCATCTTTTAAAGGGTTTTTACAAGATGCATTAAAGAGCAACAGCTAATGCTCAGGATACATTTTTATAGATTTTTCACAACAATCCAAAGATGAAAGAGAGTTAAAACAGATTATTAATCAAATGAGTCACGGTCTATAAACAAATTGACGAATGAAAAAATTAATAATATATAACAATGGAAAAAGTTTCAAAAAGTTATTATAAGCATCGAAAAGTGAAACGACAAAGAATGACGAAACGTAAAACATGTCAAAAGAAAGAAAACCAAACGAAAACAATGACGAAAACAGATATTAAAAAGGTTATTAAAATCTGTCAAAAACAAGAAATGGGTTCGAGTATAAACAATTTTAAAAGGAAAATTGATGTTGACAATGAAGCGATGAACGAAGTATTCCTATTTTGAAGCTCTTCTTAATTCAAAAGCAGATAGAGGAAATTTACAGAGTTTCCATCATTTGTTTTTAATGACTTTATTGAAGTATTGCATAATGTAGTTTTTGGGACAAATTGATTCAAGTTCATACAAGAAAAGGTTACAAAAATATAGAAACATATTAATAGATATGGTCAATATAAATGGTATTAAAGCAAAGAAAGGATTTAATGAAACGTTTTCCACTTGATGTTAATGATTACGATAAAAAAACGAAAAATAAAGAGAATTTCAAAGGATCAAACGTATTCATCAAATTGGTAGTGTAAATTCAATCAAGAAGGAAGTGGATTTGTATGGGCAGCACTAATTTACCATTTGCTGCTTGGATGGCAAAAGCTATTGTGGTGGAGCTGCTGCTAGTGCTGCAGGTTATGGATGAATAAAATTTGGAAAAGTCGATAAAGTATAAAAAATTGGTAAGTTTATTTTATTTCTTTATTATGGGACCATCACATCTTACCAAATTTGAATTTAAATATTAGATCTAATTGTTGCATTAGTGAGGAAGATGAAGCAGATGGAAAGAAAAAAAACAAAAATTATGGTTCAATCCGAAGATCCAGCGGATTGGCAGCATTTCAAAAACGCAAAAGCAATGAAAAACCAAGAAAGAAGCAGAGACATGGTTGAAAGATCAATTAGCATACAGTCTCAAACAAACCGATGCGAAAGAGAGATTTCCAACGAAAAGTACCGAGCTAACGGTATTAATGCACTTTGGCAAATGGATTTGATGGGAAATGATACCTTATTCGAAATAAATAAGGCTATAATACATTTTAACTGTATTGATGTCTTTAGTCGATTTGCTCGGAGACAGTACTGTAAGAATAAAAACGCGAAAGACATGTCGGATGCAATGAAAATGATATTGAAAGATTCGCACAAAACATATTCAACTGTTTGGAAAGATTTTATAATTTAGATGTCGAAAGCAATTTTGAATAAATATGATATGCATGAAACCATATGATAAAAATTAATATTTATATTTAGAAAATGCAGAAAACTACAAAGAAACTTGAAAGCCTTCAAAATTCAAAGATAAGAATACGGCGCAATTATTTATGCAGGCAAGCCATGCCCGATCAGAAAATAGAAAGATGTGAGTAATTATATTCAGTGGAAAAAAGTGTAGCGGAATGGAACGCGGGTGGTATACGTTCAATCACAAAGTGGAGTTGGAGGCAACAATAGAATCGGACGTAAACTTTGCAGAGGATTATAAGCAGTCAAAGTGGGGTGGATAGAGATGACAAAGCACAGAAAAAAGTGCAGGCGCAGTATGTTGCTTAAAAAACAAGAGTAAAAGGTAATTATGTGGAAAAGCTAATAAAGAAAATCGTCAAGGAAGCTCAACGCTGGAACAGCGATATATTTAATCAATCTCTTTTAAGCGGATACACAAAGCAGTTAGATGCAATGAGAAAAAAAATAGAAAACCTCGAGAAAAAATAAAGGCGGTCAAAGGGAAATAGTGCGGTTAAAATCATGCGGACAAATGCGAATGGCGGCAAGAGGAATCGGTCATTTTATAAGAGAGAACAGGTTGCAAAGCCACTCATGCGTTTATCGACAATTAACACTCATGATAGTGTTCGATGCACGTCTCAAGAGAGTGTAAGAGTTAGAATTATAGACGAGTTTTAATTCGTAGCTTGAGAATCAACAGCACTTCTAATAGGCGTTTATTATTTCTCTGGTATACGGATCATACGTATAATGAGAAATGGACGAAGGAAGGCCCGGATTTGGCGAACGATTATGTCTTAATATCTCATTAATAAACATAGTTTCAGTTTGATCTCAATAGGGTTTTGTATACTATAGCAGATCGCGTCGCGTCCGTGAAAAGATGTGTTCTGAAGATGCGACCAGAATGAGATTATGTGATGGATAATCTTGGATTTATTTGTTAAATCTCAATGATATCATTATGAGCGCAATTAATAAGGCAGTAATAAGTTTTTAGAACGGATAGAAAATATCACCCAAATCATCCATAAAGACAATATGATAGGAGATGTTTGTACGTCCACGAAACTTTTTTAAGATTTAACATAAATCAAAGCTATCTGACATACTCTTTATTTACTCTATTTGTATGCAAATGAGTATTATTTCGATGAAAACTTTTGAGACGATGATTCTATGATTTTTTGGTGGAATTATATACAGGTATAAATTACCACTATAGATATAACAAAAACCTCTCTGTTTACATTGTATGAAATTAAAAGTACGTATCTGTCTATTAGATAGACGTTTATATGCTATTATGAGAAAAACAAGTGTTTAAATTTTTGATAATCGAATTTTGTAACTTATCATTATTGTTTTTTTCTGTTGTATACCCGCGTGACTGTAATGTATATCTGACTTGTTGTGATTGATTAAGCTTAAGACTTTTCGCTCTAAATAAAAGCGAACGCCAAAGCTAAATCTAGCGCTCTTCAGCGTTCACAATCGAAGTACGTGCTGTGGGATTTCGGAGTTTACCCAGATATACCTACGATTCGCCCGAGGTGGTGCAGTAATATCGGTGATGGGTTCAGAATCCATAAGACCAAATATCTCCAAAATTATTAGATTTGGCCGCGTATGTATATATAAGAAAATGGAGGTGGACTTGGTGTATAGAATAATATGTTTGAGGGTTCGATATACCCATAAAGGGAATAGCGGTTGTCCACACATCTGTATCCGCAGAATCGAAATTGGTGCGCAAAGTAAATTTAATAGTTTCGCCAATTTAATAGCGAACTATGATTTATAATGGAATTATGGATGCAATTAATATTACGTGTGATGGATTATGATGATTGCTCCAACATATGCGTATCGAGAAATTAGCTAGGAACAAGTTGTAATATAATACGAAACTATGTTTGTGAGTAATTTAGTCCCGACAAACTATATTAATAAAAGAAAAGGAAACAATTACTCCTGATATTGTGAATTATCAATTTTTGTAACCCAAAATAATGCTCGAATGAAAAGAGAATAAGTCACAAACCATATCAATCAGTGAAATGTCTATAGTATTATATATACACAAAGCATTAGTATATTAACGTACTATAAGGCGCTCATATTGCACAGAAGTAAGCTGATTTAAAACTTATGCCTTAAATTGAAATATCTCTGTGGTACTGAATATTAATATTGTATCAGTGAATCAGATCTCTTTAAATCATAATATATATCAGTATCTAGAGTCCGATTATTTATATGCTTTCGTTAATAGATAATCATTCATTGCTGGAGAGCATGGTTGTGGATGAGTCGCGATATATAATTATTTACTCCGCAAAGACGCTCGATAACTTACGTTCGATTGTTTAAGATCTAGGATTAATTGTAACAATTATTTACTCGCCCTCCGAACCGTGCTAATCGCTTGAAATTACTTGATCTGCGCTGTATTATCCGCGAATGATAAGTATTATGTTATGGGGGATGGTTAACGGAAAACTTCACAGCAACTCATTTGGTAATTTATTCGAGAGAAGATTATATCATAATTGAGCAATTATTTTTGTTTACCCAATCGAGTGAGTGTACGAAAGTTGATAAGTTTGCCTTGCAGTAATCTTCTATGACAGAAGACCTTATGAATCTCAGCAGTACAGTTTATCAAACTATAGTTAAAATGTAGACTCAATACTTTGCTTTATCATATAGGAAGTGTTTTTCTGACGCCAATAAATCTGCGTTCTATTATGCGTTTTCTGGTGCAATATTATACACACTACGACATCCAGGATGGCCAATTACAATTGAGGTTATAAGATATTTTTCATGACTTATGGCATAATATCTCATAATTCGATAACAGGAGGAAATGGTGAACGTGAGTAATGAAAAGTATAATTGCTTCGTGCTCTATCAAGGTCATAATCCTCGTTCTGAATAATCTCTAGCTGAAAGTCTTTCGTTATGAACCAAGATTCTATATGGTGGGCAATTTGCTGCTAGATCAGTGTTGCTCACTATATTGTGAGCAACTAGACTACTTAATGCGAGTAGATACATCAGAGCTCAATGATCTCACTCGTGGGGTTAGTATCTTATCTTTGTGTGATTTTGTATGCAAAGGTTATTATCTTCATATATCCAAGGTATGTCTACGGATTTACCAGTTCAAGGGATTGTATAAGGGCTAATTTGTTCAATTTGATATAATGTCTAATTATATTTTCGAGTATTTTAGTAGTTATGATTATTGCATTAGTTGATGATTCGTTTTTTGTTACTCTCTTAATGTGTGACTCCTTCACTAAGTAGGATAAGAAATTCCGTCTTATCATCATTTTATTATTATTATTCTCTATATTTTAGATTAGAAGTGTAAATTATTGATATTGATAATCTATTTATTTTCACTATATGTACAGTCGTCCCAGCAATGGTGGTGATTTACTTTAATCTATTTTTATTCTCTAATTAGTGTGAATAATACTACTATATATTATGGTGTGGTATATATGTTTGATTTAATTATAATTATTCTTAGTTTTTTATTTTTGGCTCTCTCTATATATGCTCTCTGCTTCCTCTATATTTTTATATTAAGAAATATTTATGTGCTTGATCAATTTTATTCTTATTATATTATTATTTATGATATAGCTTAAATTATTTTATTTTGTGCTATTCGGGATTAACGTAGGTCTCGTTCGTGGTGTAACTGCTTTAGAAGTATATTTAGATAATGTAAGTTGAGGAAAAAAGCAAAGTGAAAAGATGCATTATTCAGTAGTGCGGTGATAAATAGATTGATTTTATTTTATCCTGTTATACACATAAATAATGTCAGATGCTCAGAGATTATTAATCTGATATAGGGATCGCGAGATTTTCTATTTGTTTTAAATCTATTTCTATATATATTATATTGATTGATCGTGATTTATTAATTTATTTATGTTTGATGATCGCGATATTGTTAGATTCTAGAGGGATTGGTATATCTAACTTTATAATATTGGTTCGCTAAAGCAAACTGACGTGAGGTATACTTTAGGTATAGGATACTATCGCTAATAAAAACTCAATTCATCTGTGTAATATACGTTTCACCTCATTCAAAACTATATTTGTACTTAGTTGGATATAACACTATTGGACTAATATATAAGAGATTTTTGTATATTGTAACTATTCAGAATATTATTTTTCTTCTAATTGCTCGTTCATATATTTACCATCAGCTTGTATTGTGATTGTTGTGTTGATGTGTTTTGGCGTTTTGGATAAGGGGAATACTATCAAAAAGATTAGTATTCATGGTTATGTGCTCAGTCGCTGCATTTCCATTATGATCTGTACGTTTTTGGTAATATGTGATAGATTGTAATTATATTAGATGATTGACTGCATTACCATTTAATTTATGTGACTTGATAGATTTAGAAAATATTAAGGCTATTATTTAGGTTTCTAAGGGTCTTTTACGGTAGCTGACTAAGAATGATTAAACCGTTTAGTTAACTAACCCAGTATTATGCAATAATTTGTTATACGTGTGATTCTAAATTATTCTTCTTTTTTAATTATATTGATATGTGTATTAAAAGAGTGTGGTTGTCGTAGTACTTGGAACATCATTATGATTATAGTTTGCAGCGCCTACAAATATGATATATTTAATTTCACTTATTTCATGTTTAGGTCAATGTTAGCTTGAGATACCCATGTCCTTTATAAATTTTCTTAAGCAAGATAGATAAGTACATTTAAGTATGATTGTAAAGTATCGACGTGGTTATGTAGTCGAATGATACTCGAGAGACCATTATTGCTCAAAGAATCTGTTGTAACAATGACATGTGCGTGATGCTCTCATTAATAGCACTTGTTTCTTTTGAGCAACCGGTAGATCATTTAATTCCTGGATGTTTTACACATTTATCCGAATAGTTGCAAGGCTCGATATGAAAGTACTGATTCAATTATTAAATATGCAAGATTGTGGGGCACTGAAACTTGAGTTAAACGTATGGTAATCATATTCATTAAAGTATAGCAAAACTTTTTTAATAGACAGAGTTGTTGTTCACTCAGGGTAAAGTTGGATTTAATTTGGTCCATAAGATATAGGTGAAAATGGATTTGGAAACGAATGTCAATCTTTTATCCAATTTCAAAGAGCGAAAAATAATTCAAATTTTCACTCCTCAAGGAATCAAGAGTGAATATTTAAGGATGAATGTATTTAATGATATCGAAAGATTTACCAAAGTCCTGTGTTTCTGTTTAATACATGTTCTAGAGGATACCAGATGCATATAAATGTTTAGTGTAGAATGAATAGTATTTATTCTGTTTTGTCACAGTTCGTGAGATAATTGCAACATATTCATAGAGTTAATTCTGTCTGTCACGCAGAGGAGTGCAGGAAATGCGCACTAATAGGAATAACCTAGGTGCTGTAATGTAATCATGGAGACTGCGACGCATCATGTCATCGCAAAGGTTCACCGTTTGATGTTTGTAGGCCGAGGTATTGTAGTACATCTGCAATATGAGGTCATGCTTAAATAAAAAATGATGCGAAAGATCAGAATGGAAATTAGTATGAAGGATGACCGGTGTGCGATAGCAAACCACTGGATCCCGTATCTAATATAATGGTAAGTTAGTAGATTATCGTGCCGGGTCATTTCTTGATGGATATGAGATCGTGCAAATGGTCACAATTGGCCATGGAAAGAGAAGCTAGTAGGGGAGGGAAATTATAAAAAAAGTGGTAAGATGATTCAGAATTGCTCCCAGAATGTACTGCGCATTCAAATCGAATGGGAATTCCGCGACAAGTAGTCTAGATACGAAGAAATGTGGACTAGATTGCGTGTGCTAGTGGCGGTTATAATTCAGAGAATAGGCACCGCGAGGAACAAATGGTGTTAAATGTTGCAGTAAATGGTCTCTCAGAGAAATGCGTATCTCAGTGGACTTTCTAATTCTATCTCTTCCTCGCACAGTACATATACCATGGCGTTGTTGGTATGAATAATAGAAAAAAGAGAAATAAGATATACTAATGAGTCACGATCTTTTGTAGAATAATTTTGTTAATTTATCGCTTACTCATTCCATGAAATTACATACAATATGAATGTTATTAACGATTAACTGTTTTTAGTGATACGTGTTAAAATGAGCTTCTCTACGATAAAACGACAGTACTATTTAGTGTATTTAAAATATTTATATCCGACAGTTATTCTGCGACACAAGGGGCAAATAGTGTGATGTTTGAATGATCTACACATGCGAGAATATGTGGAGGTCGAGCGCGCGGAGAAACAAATGTAATCATTATCGAAAGAATTATGGCGATGGACTTGATGCTCTATTAGATTCATCTCGACTGTAACGGAACATTGGATAAATTACCATTACGTTCATATTTTTTTTAAAGCAGACCCGAATGATTGAGTAATTTAGTCATAGAATCATGCACTGCTAATCTTATATTGTTAGATCAATCTTCTAACACAACCTCGTTTTTACTTAATAATCTATCAATGTCATATACTTCTCCATATTCGAATTATTACTCTTAATAGATAGACAATTAGATAATATAATAATATACTATTTAGTAATGTATATAATAATATATGCAATTTAAATAGATTATGATTGAGCAATAACTCGAATTAATAAATAAAATATATGTATATTTCATCAAATTACTTTTAGATATGTATATATTTGAAATTTAGTATTCTCATAAAAAATAAAAATATTTATGAGTATCTATTCACATCATCATAATAAAATTACATTGATACTTGTATAAATAATATATATATTAATCATATTATAGTGTGAATATTTGAAAAATCTGTATCATATTATTGATATATCTGTCTATCTATTGATGTAGTTTGGTAATTAATTTTCCATTTATCAAGACTTGTGCATTTATTGTTTATAGATACTCTGACTCTTAATATTAATAGATCGATATTTTACGTATCAGATATGGTGTTGAGAGCACGAAATGCTCTATAATGGAATAAGACTGGTATTTGTTCGATTTTAATAAGAATACCTCACAGACTCGGTATTATTATAACTCTCAAGTTATTCAATCATATTAGTCTCACTCTTTGTGATATTTTGATGATATAGAGCATGCACGATAATATAGATTATTCATTTTATTAATGCTACTTTCATTTTATCTATGACTGCAACTTTATTGATCTATAAATTAACTCCAAGGACTATTTTAATTAGCCAATATCATCTCTCAGTTGTTCGTAAAGGACTTATTTGTTAACATGTGGTGTGTTTTACTATGGACCGCACAATGTACATGGTTAAGTGACGAACTTTTTCGCTAAGTATATTATATGTACTTCAAAGTATCAGTTCCAAAGAGCTCACCTGTATTAATAACATTTTCATATGTCTGTTTGTGTATTGATCTTCTAGTATCTGTGTCATAACGAGTAAAGCCGCTTCTCAATTGAATTGACATTTCTTACGGGTTTTTTATTTGTATCAGTTTTATGTATATCTTTTAGATTTTGCATTGAAGATTTCCACAAGGTCAATATATGCACACATATCGCTCTGTTTTCATGTTTAACATTGAGGTATAGTTAGCTATATGGTCATAGCATCAGGCTATATATTGCTCTAGATATCTGTGTGATTATTATTCTATATACAATTCGCATATGTCTCACAGTACTCGCCGTTTATGTTTCATCAGAGTTCAGTATATATTCTCATACACTCAAATCAATTAAATTTACCATTAAGTAGTTTCCTTCCTTCAACTTCTAGCTCACGAGGTGTAATTGCGTAGTGTCAAGCTGTGATCTTAGGAGATAACAACTAGTGACGATGTTACTATTAATATATAAGAAGTAGTTATTCCTCTATTTCTTTAAACAGAAATAATAATAGTATATCACGACGACATAAAAGTCATTTTGTTGAGTTATGGCTCTTGCTGATAAGTTAGATCTAATTTCTAAGTTCTCGGTTATTACTGTTGAGAACTTGTCACTCTAAATGCTCGCTTCTGAAAATGATAGTTTGGTTTACTTCGTATCCTTACTAATTGTTCATCCACACTAGTTACGTCAGCTATAGTTGTTCTTTTGATTTTATGTGGTTCGTCAGTTTGGTGTTATCTGAGAACCAGTGTTAGTTATTCTCAGTTCTCTTGTGTGACATACTTGGTTCGCTACTTATTTTTGATATGCACAATCATAGTCTTACTAATGCTCAGTTAATAGATTATTGTGATGGGAGTTTAATTGTATGTACATGAATAGACATATTCTTAGTCTTTACTGATATTTTTTAGTTAATAAGGTCGGATATTTATCTTATCCAGCAACATATTTGCTGCTCACTGAAGTGATACACATTACACTTCTTGCTTCATTTCTAGCTCAATTTACACTCTCGATGTGATCTACCACGTGCATTCACAACCTTTACCAGCTAGTATCTTTCAGAGCACAATAGGTGCACTCTCACCTAAAAATTTCTTTCAATTTAGACGTTCTTTATCGAAGCGATATAGTCAGAAATTCAGATGGTTTCTCAATCCATTTCGTTTACGCAATGAATATGCTGTCTATCCTTTGATAATAATGTAAGTGGTCCACTTGACCTTATAGCTCGCTGAAGCAACTCTTTACGATTGCTAGCTCGTCATTGTTGTGAAATTTGTTCAGTAATCTAGACTCTAGATGTTGTGCTATTATATCGTTAAGATGATGTCACATGTGATCCTTTTTATGCACCGCAGTATATTTATGAATTACTGTATACACGCAGAGTCTGCCAGTTCATTTTAGTTCAGTCCTCACGTGTATTTTGTTGACAAATATCATGTTTATGTATTTGAAACAATATTATAAATATTGATGTTGAGTGTGAACGAGTCTAGTGACATTGGTATGTTTACACTATATTGTTAGCAATAACTACATCTTACTTTTCATAATATATTTTGAACGATAGTACTATCATGTACCAATGTTGAAGATACTTCCAAAATAGATAATATGCGGAATTCACTGCATATATCGAATCCTTCGAACACAGCATTTTACAAATCGCGATAGTATTCTTATACATTGCAATAATGACGATATGAGTATATATTGTATTGATTGGCAGTGAATGTGGACATTTAGAATTGAATAATCATTGACTCTGAAGTCGCAAAAATTAGTGTTGCTTTCTTTGGTTGAAAGTTGTAATCTTTTGATATCCACGTGCTTAATTTCTTTGCCATTAATAGTGTATAGTTTGTTTTTGTACAAGAACATGGCTCAGTGCTTTGTGATAAGTTATCACCATTGTGAAAACCAGAAATTTGATCACTACAAATTCGTACTGTTTTGATATTGGTGAAGCCTATTATTTAGTTGTATCAATACTTTTCTTCATGCATTATCATCTATAGTTATTAATTCATACTCGCTAATGTTTTTTCCTCTATAAAATATTTCAAATGGTATAAGTAATTTTTTTCCTATCTTCCCTAAAATTAACTAATGCAAAACTTCATTCTGAGGACCAGAAATTTTATGTTATAGCGACCATGTTTTTACCGTATATATTGATAAATTAGCATTAAACTATCCAGACTTTCTAGCAACGTTGCTTAACTTTGTAAACCTTATCTATCTACAAATCCCCCTATTCAACCATGCTGCAGTCTATTCGTTAGGTGTAAATTCTGATACATAGTGACATTATGAAGTGTTTATTGTCTTGATTGATAAAATATATATTTTAAAAAGCATTAGTGCATACAAAATCTATTAATCAACGATATTCTAATACAATATTAAAATTGTAGAAATATTTCTAAGGAAAAGGTATATTAGGGCAGAGTTAGAAACAAGTTATATTAATATATATTAACATAAAACATATATATAATTATATAATGATATTTCTTTGCTTTCATAGCTCATTTCTTTTTAACTTTTGAGATTTCTCTGTCGGGTATTCAGTATCTCGTATCCTATCGATGTTTTGGATAAGGTTCGTCGGAACACCATTTGATAGTAGTTTATATAAGAATTTGTCATCGTCAATATAAGTCTTCGCGATTATCCATATTGAGTCATTTTATTATATATAAAAGTATATTTACAATGATATCATGTTAACATGTACGATGATTTTATTGTTTATATAAACATTATTCTTATTTATATATTAAGGAAATCGATTTTCATCTGAATATCTCGCATATATATTCTCTGAGAATTCTATATGTTACGTGTTGTTATCTGGTAATTTTTTTATGGTGAATGTAAACAACTTTTATCAAGAAATTCGTAAATTATGCTGCAATAAAATATATTTTTTATACTTCTAAACTGCGAATGTCTTTTAATGTTCGTATTATTTCTGTTCTATAAGACTCTTGACTATGTTCAGATATTTGTATTTGCAATTTTCCGAAAACCGTATTACAAACTACGGTTCTTGTATTCTGTGATACTATACTCTTCCTTCCTGTCTTACCTTGGACCAATCGACGTGCAAAAAGCACACCGGACTAAGAAAAATCCATCATTTATTTATTTAACGTACAGACGAGTTCCTTTCTTATCAATTATAGACTCATGTGTTAGCAATTGATATTTAATATTAAGGTTTAGGTTCTAAATCTGCTCATTTAAACTAATAACAATTAAGTGGTTGTTTAGAATTAATTTGGTTAAGTATACTAGTTCACTGTAGAATATATCCTTTTGGACAACTTTGGATTATAATTGGTTATTTATTCATTTAGGTTCATTTAAAGTTAATTTCTGCTTAAATCAATAATATATTAAATTATTACATAAACTAATATACAAAAAACTGAATATGATTAATTATAAATTAATTATTTTATAATATAGTAATTAATACCTTGAATAATAATTATTACGTAAAATTATATATCATTCAGACATTTCATCAATAACACAACAATCATACATTTATTCATTCTTGATAATTTTTTATATATAGTTAAATCTTGCGGTTTGTGATTAGAATATTTATTTAGCTTTAATTGCTGATTAACAAGTAAAAATTCACTCCACGTTCTATATATTTGTGTATTTTTTCTTCCGTGTTTTTATTTCTGTAATTATTTATAGTAACTCTCTCTCCGATCATTCTCTCTATAACTGCGCTCTCTTAGTCATCTATTGGCAATTGTGTTTTCTGATATTCTCATCGATCCTATCGCCTAACCTTTTTCGCGCCTAGTCGCAAACACTTGGGTCTTTTATTATTATCTCGTTGGCTTGTATTTTTTCCAATGACATGAGTTGTGTTGGACTTAGATACTTGTTATCCCGACAGATTTATCAGTATTTACTCACGCTAAATGAATATTTTGCAAGTTGTTTGTGTATATACATAGTTACGATCTAACATTCTGTGTCAAATAGAGTATAGGTCTCGCTTTTGTAATGCACTAAAATAACAGAGTCATCGTTTATATAGTAAATTGTTCTTAAATATCTAATTTTTTTTTCTCAAAAATCAATTGTCTTTTTGTCTAACAATCATTTTAGGAAGTTTTGAATAATAGAATCTCTTTTCAATCAGTCTTGAAATAAATTTTGTGTGTTATGTTCTGACGAATCTTTCTTGCAATCATCATATTACTATCTTTTTTTGACAATATCGGACATAAAAGTAGATTCAGAATGTATTTTTTCATATCTCTTTGAGGTTAACTAGAGCCTACCGAGAACGAGCAAATTTCGACTAAAGACATCATACAACCATTAAGTCTTAATATGTATTTCGTATAGCCTTTATTGCATTAACTTTATTCGAATCATCTAGGAGGTTCATTTTTCTCCGATCTCAAAGCTTTGGCCTTATCAGAGTCTCTCGGCGTTTGCAAATCAATCTGAGTGACCGTTTAGTCTGCCACATTAGATGGTGATTAACTATAGTTTTCGGAAATTCTACTTCGCAATCGGTTTTTGGTTGGGACTGTATATTGTTTAATTGATTTATGATAGGCCATGATCTTGTTTTTTTTGACTTTCCATTGGCTGATGGCTCTTTTCATTGTTGCTTTTGCGGTTATGTATGTTACAGTATTTTATGTTGCTGCATTATAGAGTTTATGGAATCAGTTCTTCAAAATGTGACATGCCACT
>JACMZG010001913.1:12321711-12351711 GCA_018340805.1 Microvelia longipes | reverse complement strand
TAGCGGTCACTGCCGAACCATCCTTCATAGTAAACATTTCAAGGCAATTGTATCAGTTCGTTGCTTGTTTTAGATTACTATGCTATGAATAAATAATAAAGAAATAAAATAAATACCTTTTTATATAAATGTTCCCAAAAAGTAGTGGGGTGGTACTAATAAGATGGAACCCCTTTCTCATTTTGAGCTGATAACTAATGTAGAGACTGGTAAACCAAAAAGGTTACCGCTGAGAATTAAACATATTTTTATCTTATCCATAACATATTATAAGAGCAAAGTGAATTCAATGGTGTATTACACATAAATCAGGTGATTTCAATATTTCTATAATGAGCAAACCGAGCCCGAAGTAGTGACAATAAGCCTGGCAAATCTGATCTGATCATGAAAAGATTCAATGAACCTTGTAACCTTTTTACGTAGTATAATAATCATATTATGAACAAATGTTGAGCTTAAAATATACTTTACAGGAAGAAAAATTAAGATCCAGAGTGTACTCATTAGAATGGACAGATTTGAGTATCAAAAATAAGAAACTAATTCATCTTCTTCTAGGTTCAGTTTCAGTTGAGACAGAATTCAATGCTTTCAAAATTATACCACTAAATAACGCCACAGCGCTTTCCGTGAGTGTCTTTTCAATTTTTAATAACGACGTAAACAATAAACAATTATCAATAAACATTAAACAATAATTTTTGTACCAAGTTTCATTTCTCTTGAATGAACAAACTGGAAACTACGATATCAAACACACACACACACAGAATCCATACCACGAAACACTTAGTAGGTTTTAAAACACCTAAACTAATCATTTAGGTGAAATCTCGAATTAGAATTTTTTACGGAAGATATAATATTATAAAGAAAAAATATCTGACCCAATACAATATAAGAATACTTATTTATTTAATTCTTTCAGCTGGTTGAAACATTCTATTCATATTTTACATTTCTCCAAGCCATGGATAGCCAGGATTAGCCAGAATTCTACCAGGGAGCACTAATTTATTATATTATTACAATGTAGAGATTAGATCAATATATATTGTCAGAATTGATTTGTACTTTTGATGGTCAATCTTTCATAACTTTAAGTCTTACATTTTTCTAAGTCTTACAGAACCAATCAGACCATCCCTTTTCACCTACGGTAGACGGTCCGGGTCTAGCCAGGAAGGTTTAGTTTCCTTTTACCCTCCATCGGCTAGAGACAACGAAAACGTAGAATCAGTCTCGTCTCAGATGAAATCCAACCTCCCCGTATTCGCGTAACAGCCAAAAGAAACCGCGTATTACCTAAGATGGGGTTGGCCGGCCTTGAATTTAAGGCCTTCCGAGAGGCCTTGAAGAAGAAATAACCTTATAAGATTATTTCTCAACCTTATTAAGGTCCTCCCTTGGCTAGTTTTGAACCCACGATCTCTAGGTCGCAAGCGCTCTACCACTGAGCTATACCGATCCGTTACTAGCCATTGCAAACTAGCGGAAGTAAAATCACTTAGGTTGCCATGGTAACTTCTTTACTTCCGCTCTTCATTACCCCTTCAGCATAGTTGGTAGCGTCTTATAATTTTTTTTCATAGTTTCATTTTCCATACTATAAATAATAATATAAACCATAGTCGACACATTCATTTTCCTAGTATAATTTACATGTTTTAGAATATTTATGTACTTTTAAAATTTTTGAAAATATATAAATCGCAAAAAATTATCACACATGTAGTCATATATAAGTTTAACATATGTGCCAAGTTTCATTTTATTATCAGCATTAGTTCTAATTTTATCAAATAACGTATAGGTTTTTTTAGCAAATTCAGTACAAGTTTTTCTTAATGTAAAAAATAAGTACACCAAGTTTCGTTTCAATACGACAAGTATATCTAATATCCATAGATCCAATATTTATTGGATCACACAGGTCAAGCAGTATCGAGCGTCATAATTGCCCTAATGAGTAACCGCTGGAAATGAAACGAATGTTATTTTTATATGAGGTCGAGCGAAGCGAGTCCGAAGTAGGAGGATGAACGTAGCGAATCCGATGTAATAAGGAAAAATTTGCAAGGTACTCCGTACCCGATTTTTTATATTATTTTTAATTCTGTATTTTTTGTTACTTATTTGTTTACTTTCTTTATTAAGTATAACACTTATTATTTGGTTTAATTTTCGAGATATTTGGCTTTTTTAACTTAGCTGGGACACCCTGTGTAGTGAAAACATCAAGTCATATTTATTTAGGGTACTGTCCGAGGGAGTCGACTCTTTTCATTACTGCCAATATGACACTGTGCAGACTAATTTTACAACCTTCTTATTGAAGTTTATTATCAATACACGTCGCTTATCCAAATAAAACTTCAATTAATAATCAATTGAATTAAGAATAATAAACTCCTCTAATGAAAACAAACAGAACGTTCAACATTTGCCTACGAGCCTTGTCAGTGCCTAGTTGGATTGTTTAAAGTAGGAGATAAGTGAGACCTGAGGAACGCGAATACTTAGTAACTCCTAAGAAGAAAGAGCTTCCAAATATTCCTCCTACATTCAGCGCATCACAGGTATTTTTATAATTTGTCAAACCTAACAGAAAATTTGTGAAGAACAGGAAATTCGTCAAATAAAACACATTTCATTTTACCTCTCATAATTTATTGAGTTGTAATAGTTTTAAATTAATCTGTGTATACGTAAATACGCAAGCCGAACCAGCCTTTATGGCAACCACAGCTTAGGCTGATTAATGTTGTTACATTATATAAAATTGTAAAATTAGAATTGTAATCTAACATGTAATTCTACATTAATAAATGGTTTATTATTATTATTATTATTATTATACGTAAATGCTTTAGACAAGTTAAGCAATCACTGCAGCCTTTACAGGAAGCGCATCTCAGAATTAAATTTACCCTCTCGTTTAATTTTTTATTAGGTTCATCAACAATTTTTGATGTAGCCACTACAAATCATTTCGCAAAGTTCGAATGTTCAGATGTTTTATTAAATAAACTTAATTCGCAGTTCCTCAGTGCATGTCTTGTTCTTAAATACATCACAGTAAGCGACTTAATAGCCTAGACATGTAGTGAAAAGAGGAAGAACTTAATAATATTAAGAGGTGAAGTAAGAAAAAACCGCTAGGAATTGTAGCATGCATCAAAAGTGGCATGTAAAGTGATGTAGAAATTCATACAGTTGGGGTCGGGGCGGGGGGACACAGTGGTCTAACTCCCTGGTTTTAGGTGGCTCCGAAAAAAACTGAGATTAGTTGCATCAACTACGGCACCGAGCGCTAGTTTTCACCTTGTTCTCTTATCACTATTGTTATCAGTTTAAATCGATACTTCTATTTATGTTTATAAAAAATGTAAACAAGACAATTTTTATCTTATTCGTTGACTTTTTTTCTTTTTTAGTAGCTTATAAGATAATTTTTCTAGAAAATAGGATAACGTGTGTTACGAAAGGTGTGTCACAATGAGACAACAAAGACGTAAATTAAATTTATAATTTCCCGGTTTGATGTTTGTTTACAAACATTTTTGATGTTTGTCTACAAATCATGGTTATCACGATATCAGGTCTACTTAAAATTAACACAGCGTTTATATTTTTATAACATTTTATGAAAATTATACCTTTAAAATAATTAATACAATTTTTAACATTGTTAAAGACCCTTTTAAATAATTTTAACCTTAGAATTGAAGAAATAATTATTTTATATATAGGGAACAAGGTGAACTGACCCGCCACTAGCGGAGAAAGGGTGAACTCAGGGCAGGTCCAACTAAAGCAGCTTATTTCGGGGGAGTTAGACCACTGTGTCCCGCGCCCCCACCCCTACTGTATGAATTTCTACATCACTTTAGTGGCATGCTTTATTAGTAAAAAATTTTGTTTGTTTACATTATATCTTATATATCAATCAATAACACCAGAAATAATACTGATATTAAATTTTAATCCACATAGATGTTTTCACCATGCATATAAACACATGTGTATCAAATTTCATTACGATCAAACAATTATTTAAAGTTTTATGATTTTTTTTAAACTCACGAAGTCATTATTGAGGGTTAATGACGTCAAGCATACTTTATAATCTACGGTTCGGGACATTAACAAGGTCAATTTATGTATCAAGTTTCATTTTGATCTTAAAGCGTGTCTGTCTCCCATACAAACGTCTAGGATCAAAATCTCGTACCGTATGTATATATATATATATATATATATATATATATATATATATATATATATATTATATATATATTATATATATATATATATATATATATATATATATATAATATATATATTATATATATATATATATATATATATATACACATACATTAAAGTATATATTCTTGATCTGTAAGTCCCCCGTCCCAATAAAATTCGTCTTACCCCATTCCCTGTCCTCTTCATAACCCTAATATCATAACCTCATTATACTTTTAAAACTCGTCAAAAATAAGTTTAACTTCCTTTAAGTCAAACAAGAAAGACCGACTTAATTTGCTATTTTGCATGCACGTATTTTAGTTGGGGTAGGTTAGAAAACTTAATTATTTATTAACTTTGGTTGCATGAGTTTCTCGATATTAATATTAACAATTGAGTTTATATTTGTTAACTATTTTAGCTCGAATGAGTTAATATCTGATTAATAATTTAGTATAACAGAAGTGAATGACAGAACAATTTTAATATCAAACTTTGAATCGATTGAATTGGAAATTTCTTACAGAGAGTTTGTGAGGTTTCAGTGACAAATATTAATATAAAGTTATTAGAGCTGTTATTTCACAGGATATTGATTTGGGACTTAATTACTAAGCTTGACTTTATAGTTATACAATATCGAGTAATGGTTTAAAACATTTTAAAATCAAAACATTAAAAAATAGCTGTTTTTGCTTTTCCTCACCTACTGCCGTTGGTATATGAAAAAATTTTATGTTCATGTTCACATATATATATATATATATATAATATATATATATATATATATATATATATATATATGTGACAACATGCATCCTAAATCTCAAATTAATCGACATATTTTTTTCGCATTTTATCAATTTTCGAAATTATTGCTGAGTCATTAATGGGAGTTAACAACGTCATAAAAAACTATTATCCAGTTAGCACAACTAGACTCAAAGATTAATATTTGTACCAGGTTTCAAATCTCTAGCATATATACACTGGGAGTTGATAACAGACACACAACACAAATACAGGCAGTCAATTTTGTAAAAACCACTTAAGAAGTCATTGAATCAGGTGACATCCCGGATTTGGATTTTCTCGCAAATGCAATACTTTCCCTATATACCTACGGTGTTAACGAGGAAAAGTATAAATAATTAACATAAATCTTGGAATGTCAATCTTTGTTTGGAATATATGTCATAAACATTATGCGCTGCATTTTAACTGGTGTGGTATATTAAGTCGTGGTAGGCTAACACAGTGGTTCTCAACCGTTTTTACTCATTGCCCCCTTTTAAGTACCTTGCGTGTATCATTCCCCCCCCCCTCCCCCCTATCTTATAAGGTGATAAACCAGTATCCAAATTACCTGCTAATTATCTTTGTATAGCCAATACATTATTTAATTGCTTGTGTTAATATTCTAAGTTAAGGAAATTAAACAACTAATAACCTAATATTACACATATTTAGTATATTTAATAAAATTGAGTGTGTTTATATACTGACTAGATCAAAAAAAGGATTTTTAGAGATCTCGTAGTGTTTACCTCCATTACTTTAGCCACAAACGTCTTCTCTTTAACCCTATAATAATGAATCAAGTAAAGTTGTTTAAAAACAACTGTTTTGAAGACCCAATTTTTATACATTGTAGCACTAGTTTGTGTCTTTATCGGTCTTGTAGCCATAAGTATTATTTTTTTGTAAAAAATGTAGTTTTTAGGCCCCGCAAACCACACCTAATTGTCTCTTGCTGGGGCAGCACCACGGGCGCTCAAAAACTTATGTTTTTTGGCTCACTCTGTACATACTCAGTGGCTCAATACAACTGAGATCAGTTAAGTTGAAATTTTAAAGGTGTTTTATTTATCAGGACCCTTAAATAAAATTTATTTATTTTTTAACATCTTACATGATATTTAAATTAGTTTATACGTCAGATCCTTCGCAAAACTTAAAATAATATTTCTCTACATTTGCCAATAACTCCCATCATTCCCCCAAACGTCTCACCGCCCCCCAACTACTCACTGCCCCCTTACTTGCCCCCCTACGTCCCAGCGGCCCCCTACATTCTTCAAGCGCCCCCTGGGGGGCGCTAGTGCCCACGTTGAGAACCACAGGGCTAACATACCAAAACAAGGTTAACAGAGATTAAGTTAAAACAAACGTTAGACATGGAAAACAATTCAAATAACTAAAATTTTATTAATAAAATAAAATGTCTATTAAATTCTTAAAAAACATTGACAATTTTCTACGCATTTGTTCCGTCGTCTATTTCTTCATGCATATTGGATCGAAGTATTCGCACTCCACCACACCTTGAAGCATCCTGTCCATGGAGCATCCGGAACATCGGCCACAGTTGCAGGACAATCCTTTGCCGCATTTACCTGAAAATTAAAATGTCAAGGTTATAAAAATGTCATATTACGCTGTTAATATGGGACTTAATCAAAACTTAATCAAAATTAATAGGGAATGAATTTAGCAAAGACAAAATAACAGCTTCATAAAAATGTCTGACATGGTCATTAATTTATTCGCTTCCTTACGGCGCTATAGGTTGAAGTGAGGGTATTTAGGGGATCTAACCAAAGGGGTCTTTGTGTTCATATGGTACAGGACCTCTTAGGTCTCTTAGTCGTTGTCCTTGAGTATGGAAGAACGTAAAATTCAACGGACTTATATAAAAGAAATGAGCCCAACCCTTGGAAGAGAGAGAGCGTGATAGTGATAGTAATTAGGGAGAGGTGAGTAAGCCACTTTGTTTGGCTCTTTTGCAAACTCCTTTAGATATAAGATAGTGTGGTTCTACCTTATGAGTCCAATTGTAGGCATTTCGCATCCAACCCACAGAAGAGCTGTGGCTCTCTATAGCTATAAATAGCCAGACTAAGCTTTCTTGCTTCCTTTACCATCAAGCAGAAACGTATATATATTTATATAAACTATAAAGGGTCCTGAATTTTGCCAAAACCCTGGTTCATTAAGGGTAAGGGATACTTCTATCCCTCGCATCAAAATCCTAGATCCCACGAGCGGGATCGAACCCAGACTGTGTGGGTGGCAGGCGTACGTGCTAACACTAACACCATTGGAATCTCCAATAGAGAGTGTAAAGTATATACGTAAACGTATATATATTTATATAAACTACTATAAAGGGTCCTAAATTTTACCTTAAACCGGGTTCATTAAGGTTAAGGGATATTTTACGAGTACCTGACATCACACAATCTCGGAACCACTGGGTTAACGTCCATTGCAAAGGACGACACGCGAAAGAATTTCTATCCCTCACATCAAAATCCTAGAGGCCACGAGCGGGATCGAACTCAGACTGTCTGGGTGGCAGGCGTACGTGCTAACCATTACACCATTGGAACCTCCAATAGAGAGCGTAAAGAATCATATGGAAGAGCGTTCACCGCAAGCATATATGACACCAAAGAGACTAATCATTTGGAGGGAAGAGGGTAAAAATTAGCGAACGTATTTTAGACTAAACGCACTAATCATTGCGAAGGGGCGAACAAATGAGAGAACTGCATGTACAAATTAGGAAAGTTACTACACTAGTTAATGTATTTAGTTATAGAATTGCCAAGTAGGCACACTATGATCAACATAAAAGATATTTATGTATAGTTTCTAAAAACGCTAAATCGAATAAAACTAGTCCAAAGTCGATACGACCTCTCAAGACGACCAATAAGCCGAAAAAAATTTGGTAAATAACCAGAAACCAAAATTACAGTCTGTAAACACTTAATTTCGATTAGAGTATAATTTAATTCTTTCTTGGAGCACCGAATCAAATAAAACCGGTCCAGAGTCGATACGACCACTTCAAGTGACCAAAGAGTAAAAAAAGCGTGGTAAATGACCGGAAAATTTAAGATACGCTAGGAAAACAACAAATGGAGAGTAGGATGTCGTTTTCAATGTTAGATTCGATCTGAGTACTCGAATTGCTCAAACTTGGTTTGAGCAAGGGCCTTGCTTGATGCCCTGAAGGCATCAGGGCCTTCAGCGCTGATGCGCTGAAGGTCTTTGGCATCTCTGCCTTTTGGCGGAGATGCCAAAGGCGAAGAGAAAAACTAGGGAGAACCTCCCTTAGCACTAACTCAGGGTATTAACATTATGGTTCTCACAGCTTACGCTCATAAAATCAACCAAAATCAGGAGTAATGAATAGGTTTTCTTACTTCTAAAATAACTATTTCAGTTCTATTTCAAAATATATCAGCAATATTTACCTAAAATTCCATGAGGACCACCACAGGACTGTCCAGGACCTGAAGCGCATGTGAGTCTCTTACAAGCGTCCTTAACAACACCATATAAACATCCTGCAGGCTCGTCATCACAGTTATCAGATAAACAAGGAACGCACCCGTAATAAGCACCGGACACCACTGATATTACATAAATGCATGAGATGAAGACAATAATCCTTATCATTTCTTTTAAAGTTTTCCGATGCTTACTACCAACTTAACAGCTTAAATCACAGTGGGTTTAACTGAGTTTCCCCAGGTCTTTATATAGTCCTTATACACCAAAGGGAGAAGGATAATTCTAAATATATTTTCCTATTATCATAAATCTATTTTTTATTAATTTTGATTTTTACACCCCAATAATTTTGTAATTAATGAAATTTCTAGGGGTTTCTTTTTTCTATAACAATAAGAGAAAAACTGATAAATGAATATTAAAATGACCTAGTAAATAAAATGGTCTAGTAAATATGGGCATTCGATTACCAATCACTATTAGTTTATAATAAAAGTATAAGAAATCTCCACTGAAAACATATATCTTAAATAGTAAAGCGAATTCAACCTAATAAGAGGCCATCATCAGTTATAGCTTAGCAAGTAATATATTGCTTTGTTTCTATTTAATTGATTTATTGGCAAGCACTGATGATGGCCTGTTTTAGGATGAATGCACTTTGCTATCATATATATCTTTAATAGCTAAGCACTTTTAAATTAACAAGAGGCTAAGCTCACTCAGTTCTAGCTTATAAAGCAGTAATTGTTGTTTGTTTCTATATAATTAATTCTTAGGCAAGCACTCATGATGGCTTGTTTTATTGCGCTTTGCTATCTTATATATCTTCAATAGCTGAGTGCTTTCATTCTAACAAGAGGCCATACACAGCTCTAGCTTAACAAGCAATATATTCTTGTTTGTTTCTATATAATTGATTGATAGGCAAGCACTGATGATGGCCAGTTTTTAAAGCGCTTTGCAATCAGTTATATCTTTAATAGCTG
The DNA here is from genome assembly GCA_018340805.1 of Microvelia longipes. Taxonomy (NCBI): domain Eukaryota; kingdom Metazoa; phylum Arthropoda; class Insecta; order Hemiptera; family Veliidae; genus Microvelia; species Microvelia longipes. The sequence goes on along the minus strand of JACMZG010001913.1, from coordinate 12,342,160 downwards.
AGTGCTTTCAACCTAACTAGAAGCCATAAAAGCAATAAATTGTTGTTTATTCCTATTTAATTGATTCTCAGGCTAGCACTGATGATTACTTCTGTTATTTGTAAGCGCTTTGCTTTTTAAGATATATGTTTTTATGAAAATTATTTTTCTTTTATTAAGAACAACACTGTTAAAGTTAAGCTTATTTCTGGAAAGTTTTTTATTAAGGTGAATGATGTTATAAGAATTAAAATGGTAACAACAATATACTACTAATATTTTAATATAGCAAGTTTTTAATCAGGAAGAAGATGTTTAAACAGTGCGATGGTAATAATTGAGATCGTAACATGAACAAAATAAAATTATAAACTTGGTAAGATTTGTCATCAATAAAAATATATACTACCATAGTAACGTTAAAAAAATGGACACTAAACGTGAAAGCTGCATTAGTCGAGGTCGCAAAGGAATTATTATTTAAACTGTCACACCACAGAGGTCTGGGGTTCGCATCCCACACTACACTCTCAGTTTATATCTCAGTACTTAAATTAGGATTAAAATATTTCCGATTCTAGATATAAATGAAGACGTTTGTTTGATCAAACAATTTATCACCAAATTTGGATACTAATTTATACTTGAAGTATTATTATGGATGAAGTAGCATCCAGTAACCTGGGATGATACCACAAGTTTTATTCCTGATGAGACAATGTGTCTCATCATGCGTCTCTTAATGCCTGTTAATGTAACAGGGCATTAAGGAATTATTATATAAACTGTCCAATTGGCACTACTGATGTCAGGGGTTCACATACCAGGTTACACCCTTGAGTTATACCTAAATACTCAAATTAGGATTAAACAGATTTTCTATTCTAGTTATAAATGTAGGCGTTTGTTAAATGATAAATAATTAAACAGAGATCACTGCTTAGTTAATTTGATCAAACAAATTATCGCCTAAACTTATTATTATAAGTTCAGATAATACTTTTTAAACTTAAAAAAATTATTGCCTGCTATATGTTCCCACAAAGGTTCTCTCTGATGAGATGCATAAAAAGGACGCATAAATTGTTATCATTATAGTCCAAGAGCCGGACCTGAAAAAAGGTGACTCATTTCGTACTACTTTAAACCAAGTTATTCTGAAAATATACCTTAAATTATGGAGAAAAAACATAGTCTACTTATCCAGAGTGGAGCCCTTCATATAATTGCGCGTGCTCAAAATATTATAAAATCGCACACATTTCAGTTTTCTTGAAATAAGTGGTTCCCTGTGGGTCGTGTGCAAAACATAAATAGAACATTTTTTAAAGAAGATAAATTGTCCAATACAACAAGTGTTCAATCATTAAAATCGGGTAACTACAACCAAAGTTATGGCTCTTTCAAAAAAATAGTCAGCGAATTTCTTTAAAAAAATATCGACTTTTTGTGCATTGTTTGGCCATTTAACAAATGTCAACCTTTAATTATATATATATATATAGTATATATATATATATATATATTATATATATATATATATATATATATTAATATATATATATATATATATATACATATATATATAATATATATATATATATATATATAATATAAATATAATATATATATATATATATATATATAATATTATATATATATATATATAATATATATATATATATAATATATTATATATATATTATATATATATATATTGATTTTGACGAAGAAACACTCGTTTTATAGGAAATTTTATCAGCTTTAAAATGTTCTCTTCATGTTTTGCACACGGCCTACAAGGTACCACTTATTGCAAGAAAACGGGAATTAGAGCGATTTTAATATTTTGAGCGAGCGCATTTATTTGATGAGCTCCACTCTGGATAGGCAGACTATGCTTTTACTGCGTAATTTAAGGAATATTTTCAGAAAAATTTGGTTTGAAGTAGTACAAAATGTGTCACATTTTTCAGGCCTGACTCTTGAACTATTACTGCAAACTTGAATCTTACTTCATTTCTAAGTATATTAATGAATGTAAAACTTGTAAGTATTTTACGACAATTTTCTTTCCTCCCACACTCCAGTAAAGTATTAAATAAAAATAAACCTTTAACAATATCTAGGTATAAAGATTTTCTATTAATAGCAAATCTACATTTAATAATCGGTTCTGACGATAACTAGATAACATTTATTGACGAAACAATGCTTTCCAATCAATTTTAGTTGGATTTGTAAGTTACAATAATTTCCATATCGAATAGATTATTGAAACACTAGCATAAATATGGCAGGAGTTATGCGTCATGCAGACAAAAGTTTATACAGGCACTATAAACATATATATAGCAAGAGTTATGCGCCATACAGACAAAATTATATACAGGAACTATAAACATATATATAGCAGGAGTTATGCGTCACACAGACAAAAGTATATACAGGAACTATAAACATATAAATATAGCAGGAGTTATGTGTCATACAGACATAAGTAGTTGAAGTTAAGCGTGACACTAACACGCAGACATACTAACACAAACACACATCCTGTCAGACCACAGGGTGACAATAAAGAAAAAATAGTTTCGCCACCGTTTTCAAGGAAAATAGATGTACATGGGATAACTTGTCCCAAATAGAGTTTAAAAGTATTAGAGAAGCGAAATAAGTTTGTGTTTTAAGACCTAACACGCTTTGTAACAACAGTCTTTAATTCTAATAATGTTTTATTTTCTTAGGATTTATATAACTTAATAGCCTTAAACAAGGTAAGACTAAATTAAACACTTAAATATGTACAATTAACTACTAAACAATAATAATGTACTAAAATTTAACTTGACATGTTTATAACCTGATGATAGGAAGGATGTAGTAGTGTTACGAGTGCCCGAGGGAGTAGAGGTGGGGGTTGGCGACACTATTTTATATCATAAAAGTTTGATATGTTCCTTCCTCTTTATATAAGTTCCTTGAGTCAGACAGCATGATACAACCACTTTAAAACTTATCCTGAAACGGTTTATTATGATTAAACCCCTGTTTCGTATTTCGTATTTATAGGGTCAACATAATACTTACCCTCTATAACTACAACAGTAGTAGGAGAGGAAAATTAAAAAATTATATTTCCTCTCTTCATATTGTAAGCATGGAAACATTTTTTGAGTTCATATTAGTGTTTTTCACAAAAAAAAATGCTTAAGGAAAATTCAAGAAAACGATTATAAATAAATTAGGACTTAATAAAACGTAACAGTACTAACAGCAATTAATATGGTAATCAAAAAGCTACGGGTTTCTTGTTAAGAAATAAATTATTTATGTATTGGTTTTACAAGAAATTTTCAATAAATTTAGTATGCATTGGATTTTTGTAACAAAATATAAAATCCTGTTAAAAATTAATACAATGTTGGCCTTATTTTTTTACTCTTCCTTATTCATACCCTACCTACATAGGAAAAGTGTTTTTTTGTACTAAAAATTCCGGACTTTTGGCAGAATTATCCATTTCAGGATCTCCTAGATAGTATTTACCATTCCGTCTGTCTGCATGTGTGTGTTTAAGTATTTGAGCATGTGTGTGTCTGATTATTTTCGTAGCTCCTATTGTGCTCATGCTAGAGAGTTGAAAATTGCTAAAAAACTTTAAGTACAGTTGTGCTATTTGGGAAAACACTTTATTATGACGTCAATAACCCGCAATAACAACAAAGCAAAAACTACAAAAAATCATAAATGTGAAAAAAAATTGCGATCGAATTGAGATTTGGGACGCATGTAGCCATGCGTAAGACTAACATATGTGCTAAGTTTAATATGTGCAAACGACTAAACTTTTTTTTTTTTTTGAAAAATGGAAAATAATCCAATTTAGTTGAAATATTGTACAAGAGTATACCTTTACACAATAAATAAGAATATCAAGTTTCGCTCCAAGAGAAGAAGACAATCTATGGTTTTTGTTGGATTATAAAAGTTGAGCATCATTGAGCTTGGTCAGTGCCTGGATAAGTGACAGCTGGGAATTAAATAGATACATTTACAATTTGAGCGCGATCGAAGCGAGTCTGAAGACGAGTTGCAGTACAAATTTAACGACTTTTATAGAGGATAAACGTATGGAATCGGATGTAATAAGGAAAAGTTCCCAGATACCCCATACCCGATTTTTATTATATAGCGTACCGTTATAAATGACTTAGCCAGAGGCTTTGAAAATCACTTCGCATGCAGGTGATTTTAGAATACTATACACATTCTCAGACATTAGAAATAACCATTTTATTACCAGCCATCATCCATCCAGACATTGATCAATTAGACTACAATTTGGTTTTTGTACCAACTGTCAACACTTTAATTTAATTTTTTAGAGAATTATCATTGAAATGTTTTTAGACAATATTAATAAAAACTCTTCTCTCGTGAAGAAACGCTTCATTAGTAATCAAATATGCTTCAAATCTTTTTCAGTCTTCAGCTTTTACAAAAAACAATCTTGATACCTCTTTAGTCCCCATTTAAATAAATGTAGTTGATAAATGGTTGTTCACTGTCAATAAGAATCAATGACAGTTCCATTATCACAGTGAGTATTTGGGGCGGAGATGTCGACTACATGTCATGACAAGGAGATTACACATCTGGGGTCCTTGTTTGATTAATTTAGTTCATTAGAAAATTATCCTCACCCTTTATCTTATTATAGAAATTTACATTCAGGGTATTCAAAGGTAAATTCGCTTGAGAGGTTATTAGCTGAGAATTGAGGACAACTATTTTTTCAGCAAGAAGGATTTACAACATATAAATAACTGCCTTAGTTAAAAATTAACAGCGCATTCCTAAGGAGATTTTTTAAACTTTATTGATTATTGTCTATAATAAAAGTATTTGGCATAGTGCTCATACTGGTAGGCAGATAGGAGGAATAGGAGGAATCACCCAGTGGTGATACACCTTGGTATGGAAAATTTTAATATTTCACTGTTAATTTTAAAATTTGGCTCGCAATTAATTAATGGGATAGAAATTAGTTTAATTTTTAACAATTGAATTTTCTGAAATGATTTTCTGCGTTTTTACATTAAAATTATTATTGATTATATGAATCCTATAATAAATGGCCACTGTCATCGGAATGTAGGGTTGGGACATAAGGATTAGGATGGGAATCTAATTTTGAATAAAAGGAACTGTATCGAGAGGAATCAATATTATAATATTATTTTTTGTTTCAACGGAGGGGAAATGCGACGGTCTCTAGGAGAAAGCTTTATCCATCGGAATCAAAGAAGCTAACGCCCCTAAAAAAGAATGGCTCCTGATCATCCGAATGTTCGTCTACCTAGGATTTCCTGAAGGTAAATTACGGTGACGGACCTAGCGCATGGTACCGGCCACTATGAAGTGTGGGGACTGGCCGACTTCTTAGCTGCCCTATCGGTACCGAAGCAGTGATTTCAGGTATCGTTAATGATATTCGTTGATTATTTTTATCTATTCGCCTTTATTCGTTCGTTTCTATTTATATACTTTTCTTCGTTTATTTTTTGTTCGCCTTATCAGTACTTATTTCTAACAGCACAACAATAATATATAAAAAGGTTTTATATACATAAGAGATCACAAGGTACAAGGCAGACAATGTCGTGTGAAACATATTCCGGAAAAATGGCAAAATGTTATCTCATAATTGATTGTCCTATCAATCGATTTATAAATATCAGGTTGCCTTGGTTGATTTAATTAATTTATACGTTTTTACTGTTAAGGATCTTGAAATAGCCTTTAAATTCAAACTAGATTAAGAGAAGAACAATGTTTATAAATTAGTTACAGAGATAATAAACTCCATAAGATTCCGCGATTATTATGAAGATTGGGATCGTTCAGTGGTGGTTCCGTCAATATTAATTATGAATCCAAAATTTTCCTCCCACTTTAGTAAGCATCTTTAGACATGTAAGACGCAATGTATGAAAATACAATGCTCTACAAAAATAAAATGGGTTTAGTTTTTTACAGCATTTTGTTTTTATCCATGTTGTCCAATATTCTTGAAGACACCTCCCTCAGTGGAAGCGGAACGTAGGATTCATCATCGACATTGATGTGGTCACTACCAGAGGTACTAAATCTTCAATTATTTAAATAATTGAATTTGATGTTCCTGTGTTTATTGACTTATGTAACGGCGTAGAATTAAGACCAGACGTTTCTCTTTTCCATTTGACATTGATATACTTCTAACTATTCAAAGAAACCTTAATTACACATCAGTGTACATCTATACTGATAGTCAAGTTGCCATCAAAGCTTTGGGAACTATTTATTGGAATTTCGAAAACTCTGGGCAAAATATGAATAGAACATTTTTTAAAGCTGATAAAATTTCCTATAAAACAAATGTTTTTTTTCCAAAATCGGATAACTACAACTGCAGTTATGACATTTGTTAAATGGCCAAACAAATACACAAAAAAGAATATTTATTCGCTGACTTTACATAAATTAACCATTTTTTGGTATTTTAGAAAGAGCCAAAAGTTTGTTAGCAGTCATCCGATTTTGATGAAGAAACACACGTTTTATAAGAAATTGTATCATCTTTAAAAATGTTCTCTTTATGTTTTGCACACGACCCACAGGAAACCACTTATTTCAAGAAAACTGAAATTTGTACGATTTTATAAAATTTTAGGCATGGGCAGTCATATAAAGAGCTTTACTCTGGATAGGCAGACTATGTTTTTTCTTAACAATTTAAGGTATATTTTCAGCAAAAAATTTGGTTTGAAGTAGTACAAATTAAGTCACATTTTTTCAAGTCTGGCTTTTGAACTATTAGTGTCTTATCCTGTTCTAAATCCAATGAATCACGGTTAAAAATATTCAAAACATAGATTACAAGCAAACATCTCCAGGTCACATCATAAACCTTTTATTTGAGTCAATCCATAGAGAATATGCTTTTAACAACATCTTTAAACTCATACTAGTTTAAATAGTTTCTATTCAAAGTGCAAAAGGAACATACATTTAAAATTCTCTCTGAGAACTCAGTAAGGGACATTTGACAAGTTAATAGATGCAAACTGAATTCCAATCTTATGCAGTCTGTCTCCTGTAATAACATAAACATTCCACGTGGATCATTTCCATTCTGAAATGAACATTCCATTCCTTTGCTATTCCTATTAACTAGAGTTGCATACAAAATGTTCTGTTCAAACCAATTTTTGCGAAAGAATCGGATATAAATATATTTTTTAAGTCATTAAGGTAAAACGCAGGTAGAGTGTATTATAATAATCAACACGAAAAATTATTGTTGAGGCTTTATGTATATAACTTTGTGGAGAGGCTTTTTCGAATTGATTTTTATCTTTCTTTATGTTTCATTTTAGAGTTGATACTACTCTAAAAAGACTGGGTAACAGCATTTGGTTTTTATTTATTTATATTAATATAATAAACATGTAATTTATTACACGTTAATGTAACATGTTAATAATGTAAAAGTATAACATGGTAATAACTTAAAATAAATTAATTACATAAGGATAAATTTCTTTGCTTCAATAATAAAATTGTATAAACAAACATTTTAATTTTTAACTTCTATTGAATAATGAATTTTAAAAAGATTACTTTGAATTTCAAAGAAAATAAAATTTGAAGATCTTTGCCAACCACAAAGATAGTTGTGCTCGTGTCTAGCTCAACTAAGTCAGTTAATATATAAGAATATTAACTTACCCTTCCACGACTTCCACGGCCTCCACGACTTCAATCTCAAGTTAGCTAATTATCCCTAAGGAAATTCGCTAAAATATAGGTACATGCTCAAAATGTTTACTGAGAATTTTATTAACAAAAAAGATTAATGAAAAAAATTTCAAATGAAAAACAGTCCAATACAACCGATAATGAAACACCGAGCTTTCAACCACGGTTCTTGGTTATCATCAGGGTACAAAGATTTATTAGATTAACAAACAAAAACCTAAAATTAAAGTAAAACCAATAAAATATATAAAAAGTTCTTAATTTTTTAAAATGTGATTTCTGATTGTTTTTGAAAATATATTTTTTTATTCAGCGTACGAAAATTCTTTAGGCATCTATTTTTTAGTTATCCGTTTTATTCCCTGAAGTCACCCATGCACTTGCTTACCTTAAATACCACCTTAATAAAATACCACTTGCTTTGTTTAAATTATCCGTTTAGGTTTTATTATTTCTTGGTTAAATCGGAAAAATCCAAGTCTGTGGTGATAACAGCCTGATTCTATATTTAAAATCCTGGAATAATCGAAGTATTTATCTATGAAATATTGACAATTTTTTAGCACCGATTGTCGTTCTATTAATTTTTACTTCATTTATTACAAATTAACTAACAATAAAGAAATATAAAAAAAATATTTAGGCTCCCATGCTAATCTTATCATAAAAAAAAATATTGACCACCCTTTCGTTTTCCCGCCATTAGTATTGCCAACCTTACAACTATCTCTTTTTATAAAAACTATCTCTAACTATTCATTATATCTTATATTCCTTACATTTCTTATATATTATTTTTCTTATATCTTATATTTCATATTTCTTATATTCTTTATACTGTATTTGCCTTATATCTTATGATCCTTATATCTTATATTCCTTATGTCTTATATTCCTTATGTCTTATATTCCTTATGTCTTATATAATTTAGACATTCAACCTTTTTCCTTTACTTCATTGCAACGTTTAATATCAAAATAAACGAACAATTCATTTGGTAAAAACAATATAATTATTAACAAAAAATAAAGCATTATAATAATTAAACACTTCTACATACTAACTTGAAATAAATAATTTAAATTTTTAATTTAATTATTCACATTATATTTTGATAAAAAAATGAAATATATATTAATACGATAAAATAAATATTTAACAAAAATTTATTTATCAGTCCTTTTGATAGAATACATTTGAATTTTAAAATAATAATTTATCACGATTCATTACTTTTCATAACTAAAAAAGATAGAAGAAAGAATAAGTTAATTAAAATTAATAATTTGATTACTATAAAAAGAGGTAATCATAATAATAAAATTAAAACTAATATCACTGGAGGTGAAAGATATAAAGTCTTTATATAAAAATTGAAGATTAAATTGAAGATAAAGAAGAATTTTTAAGTATTTTAAAACCTACGATGGAGATGGTTGTAAATGTTCAAATCTTAGACGACTAGAGTAGCTGCTCAATAAGTCCATTGAAAGTAGTAATTCAATCCATTAACGTTCGTTTATTTAGGCACTGATGATGACCATAACCTAAAGGTCATTAACAATCTTTTTATACATGTTTTAAAAATTTCACACTTTCTTAAACTTTTTGCGCATTTTGTTTATAATAATTTTAATGTCCTTTGTCGAATTTGATTAAATAAATTTGATTCTTTAATTGAGATGATTATATCTGTTTTTTGACTAATTTTCTTCTATCCACTGACGATCAAAACTTATTATACTTTTATTTTTTTAACATCTGTTGTAAATAGAGTTTGTTTTACATGATCAGTGTTATGAGAAATCGACTTGAGGTCCTCATTTATCAGCTCTGTTCGTTTGCCTATGCTTTGTTTCTTTTCCACTTCCATTAAAGCATTTCTCCATATAGATCCCAATTCAGAAAAACTTCTACCAAGCGCAATTAAAGTTCTTTAGCGACGACATTTTTTAACTAACATTTTCTGTGCAACTGAGCAATGTATTCTTGGTTAAAAAAAATTGAACATTTATCAGCATTCAGATTTATCGGTAAAACATTCTCTAATCCCGAGTGCAATGCGCTCCTTGGAACATCCAGTACACCTTCCACAAGTATTGCACGATAACCCGGCTCCACATTTACCGAACAAACCGATGCTGCCACCGCAGGTTTCACCGGGACCGGAGGCGCACATCCATCTATCACAAGGGTCTTTAACAGTACCGTAAAGACATCCGGTGGGTTCTATATCACAAATATCTCCTGTACATGGTTTACATTTGTAGGGCGATCTTGCTGACACTGATGTGATCAACCCTATTAATATTGACATAACCACCGGATTACCCAACATGCTATTCTTCTCCTCATGTACGCCTCCTCCCCGCCTCCAAACATCCAAACTCTACACCTCCAAACACAAGATGACGTTCCTGTAACATATCAATCCACGCTTTGCTTTAGATACATTTTACACATTTGTTAACTTAAGTCAAATAGAGAGATACATTGTAATACCATCAAAAATGCACTGCATTGAACAAAAGACACAACGTTTAAGCACCTACATGTCTCTAAAAATCACAGAGGTATGGATTAGCTAATACATAATAAGCTATCCATTGATAGCTTATTATTCTAAAACTAATATTTTGAACTATTAGACTACTAATCGTATTCTATTTTCTCAGACAAAGACAGAAATTTCAAAATAAAAAGTATGTTCTCCTGTTTATAAATTTTTAATAAATTTATATTTCTAAATAATAGTTATCAAAAATATACACTTAATTTATTAAAAGTTCCGATATACCTCTGAACTGGACTTGATATACCTCTGAACTATCACCGCAATCGAATTGGGTACGCAATACTCCCTACTTCTGACTCGCTTTGCTCGTTACCAGAATATATAAATCGCCTAATTAATACTGGAACCAGCATTCAGACTCGCTTCGCTCGTCATCAGATATTAAATGCATTAGTTTTATTAATTTTATCACTGCGGTCACCTATTCAGGCACTGAACTCACTCGATGATTCATGACTTTTATGATCCAACAAAACAAAGATACGCTTGTCATGTAGAAACGAAACTTAGTGTACTTTGTACAAAAAATAGTGTACCGCTGTAGTTGTACCATTCGGAAAATATTTTTTATGACGTCATTTTTTTTTAAACAACAATTCTTTATTAATACATAAATAAATAGGTATAAATTTATACAAACAAATAACAAATAAATATACAAAAGATACCTCCTGCTTAGATCAGGAGATCTGTGCTGCAGGAGGGAGTCTAATTGGCTTTATCATTTTTTTTGTATTTGAAAACCCAAAATTTTGTCATTAACCCAAAATATTGACTCTAGCAAAACTTTCATGTTCTATTTGTTGGCTACGCGTGAGATATGGCACACATGTAGCCATGTATAAGAATAACATATGTGCCAAGTTTCATTTTATTATCAGCATTAGTTCTATTTTTATCAAATTACTTGTGTAAGGTTTTTATTTTTTTTAAAAAATTGAAAAACAATCCACTTGAGTAAAAATTTAGTACAAGTATATACTTTTATATAGTACATTAAGTTTCGTTTTTATACAACAAGTATATATGATTTTTGTTGGATCGTAAATGCTAAGCAGTATTGAGCATGGTCAGTGCTGTATGGGTGACTGCTGAGATACATTTACTATCCGAGGACGAGCTAAGACATGCTGCAGTATAAATTTGGCAAATTATATATTCTGAGGACGAGTCTGAAGCATGGAGGATAAGCGTAACGAATCAGGTGTAATGAGGAAAAGTTTCGAGGAACCCCGTCCCGATTTTTTATTTTAAGGAGGTCTGCAGGAGCTGAAAAATCAACATTTTTATGGGAAAAGCGAATATTATTTTTTTTGCTGAGTAATGTTTCCCCTCCTTTTAAGAAGTTAAAAAGCAAAAATAACTACTATCTTAATATTATTTATCTATTCTCTCCGTCAAAACTGCATGTTCATTTGACAGCTATCTAACTCACGAGATTTTGTTCTATTTTGACTAAAATAAATATTTAAATGATATTTTGAGAAAAACATGTTTTTCTGATGGAAAATCTATATCAAATACCTATCGAAAACATAATATTTTTTCAATAAATATTTATTCAAACTGTGTAAATATTTATACAAGAAGATGAGAAAATAAATATATTTTTTGTGTGTGTCCCAGATATATTTTTAGACATAAATGCACTTGATGTACGACATCAATTACAAAAATACTGACGTGGTTTTTGTCATTTTTTTTTAAATAAATATTTCTTAATAACCCGTTCTTGATTTGGGGACATCCATATCTTTTGTGGTCCTATTTTTAAAATAGAATAATAACCTTATCAGACCAAATATGTTTTTGTGTCCGAAACAAAATCACATCAGACATTCGTTATCAAGAAAATAGATCTGAAATGGTGGTTCCGTGCAGTGGGTGTCTAAACATTACGTAAGGCAAATAAAAATCAAACGACTAAACTCTAGAAGTCAAAGGTGCTGATAAAAGAATAAAGGAGATTTCAGTTCTCCAGCACAGGATGTGGAAAAAAATATAACCAGGTTTTAAATTGGTGTCCAGTTTTATCCTGTTATTTTAATCGTATTCGTTATATGTTATAGTACGACACACGGCTAAAATCAGTTGACAGCGTGGGAAAATAATGCGAGGGAGCCAAACCAACCCCTCAATTTCAAATCAGGCTAATCTTATTGGTTCCTCAACACTATTTTCCCACACTGTCAAATAATTTTAGCCGTGTGCCGTACTATAGAGTTGTCAAAGCAATATTTATTTATGCATCAAGTAAAGAATGCTATTATTTCCCTAAAGAGAGTGTTATGTCCTAAGGCGAAAGCCGAACAAACCAAAGAATTTAACTCTCAAGGAAAATCCGAGGGATTTATCCGTTTAACTCCCTAGGCAAAACCGAAGTAGTTATGATCAATACATCCTAAGTGTCGTATAAGCTCATGGTTCGTGCGCGACTTAATTTCTTCAAAATCCGAACCCACACACTATTTATCATGTTCATTTTAGTGTGCTCACTGAAAAGAATAGAGCAAAATTTAAATCTATAGAAATGATTTATCAAATTATCGAAAACTTTATTTATGAATTATTAATAAAAACAACAATTTAATAAATTATCATAATAATTAAAGGCAATTTATGTAATATTTAGCTTAAAAGATAAATTAAAAACGTGCATATATATTTAGGTCTTGTAAGGCTTCTAATGTTTCATTTTTTTCTGTCACTATTCAAATGTTATTTTATCTTATTTCGCTGCGTAGTTTTCTCTAATCAGTTGAAATTTTCCACTCATCGTGAAAATATTTACAATACCTACGAATTCGCGCTCCCAATAAATTAGCTCAATGTAAATATCAAGAGCTAGGGGGTTCCGGTGGTGTAGTGATTAGCACGTGCACCTGCCACCCAGTCAGTCCGGGTTCGATTCCGGTTGGGGCCTCTTGAATTTTCATGCGAGGGATGGAAATCCTTTTACGTGCCGTCCTTCGAAAAGGACGTTAAGCCGGTGGTTCCGAGCCTGTGCGATGTCAGGTACTCGTAAAAGATCCCTAACACTAAATGAACCAGGGCATGTGAAAAAGTTAGGACCCTCAATAGTAGTTTATATCAAATATGTGTTTCTGCCTTATGGTTTCAAGAGCAGGAAAGCTTGGTCTGGAAGTAGGGCACGTGCTGTTTCTAGCATAGAAACTTACAGCAAAGCCACGGCTCTTCTGTGGATAAGGTTTCTGTGGACTCCTTAGGATACCTATGGCAAAGGAAAAATACTATCTTCTATCTAAGGGAGTAAGCAAAAATGCCCATCATCGTGGCCTACTTGCTTGGTAATCTATCACCTCTCATATTACTATCACTAGCAAAATCCGGCACTCTTCCAGATTAGGTGTCCCCTTAGGGTCATCTAAACTAGCTTTGGTGTCATATGGAAATAGATAGTTTAGGTGTCACTTGTGTTTATTTACTTTTTGAACATTAATTAATTATAAAATGGATATATTTTCCATTAATTTGCAATCATACGGGACAGATGGGAACCAGGGGGTTTATCGGTGGGGGGTAGTACACTGGGAAAAGGATACATTTTCCTTTCATTTGCAATCTTTCGGGACTGATGGGAACTAGGGGGTTTATGGGTGGGGGATAATACACTGGGAAATGGATACATTTTCCTTTCATTAGCAATCTTCGGGACTGATGGGAACCAGGGGTTTATGGGTGGGGAATAATACACTGAAAAATGGATATATTAACCTTCAAAAAAATCATTTTCCAGTCTAAGTGACCCCACAATGTTTCAATAGCTTAAAAGGTGTCACTTAATCTGGAAAAGAGGCTATAGGGATCCTTTTCCAGTTTAGGTGACCCCACAATGTTTCGATAGCTTAAAAGGTGTCACTTAATCTGGAAAAGAGGCTATAGGGATCCATTTCCAGTTTAGGTGACCCCACAATGTTTCGATAGCTTAAAAGGTGTCAACTAATCTGGAAAAGACGCTATAGGGATCCTTTTCCAGTTTAGGTGTCCCCTCAATGTTATAATAGATTGAAAGGTGTCATCTAATCTAGAAAAGAGGCTATAGGGATCCTTTTCCAGTTTAGGTGTCCCCTCAATGTTATAATAGATTGAAAGGTGTCATCTAATCTGGAAAAGAGGCTATAGGGATCCTTTTCCAGTTTAGGCGTCCCCTCAATGTTATAATAGATTAAAAGGGGTCATCTAGTCTGGAAAAAATGTTATGGGGATTCTTCTTCAGTTTAATTGTTCTCTAATAAACTAATATAGATATTTTTTAAAACGGAAAGTGTATCCATGGGTTTTTGTCATATCCCTCGGTTTAGCAGCATCGAAAATTGCCACTACATGAACCTTTGGGACTGTTGCAGTTTTTTCATAAGATTAAATAGAGAGGGAATTGAGTGCCAATATGTGTGAACTTAAGCATAGGGAAATAATTACAGAGACAAAAAGCTCTGAGGTATGCCGTTCTCGATCATTTTATTTCTTTCTCTTTCTTGTACTCTAATTTTAAGCGTTACAATGACTTTATGAAAGTTCTTTATTTATATTAATACATAAATATGTCAATACAGCTTTTTGACATTTTATTTTACATGTCACTTCACTTTTCATTAATATTTTTCCAAAGTTTTTCTTTTTTTTCTTATTTATTGAAATAGATTTATTAAAATGAATCAGTTAAAAGGAACCGCACTTTTTGAATACTCTCAATAAATCAGACGGGAACTTCAATCTATGGTTATAAGGTAAGTGTTTCCTTCTCTTTTATTAATTATATACTAAATATAATTAGTTTATTTTAGTAGTTTTCCTAATCTATTAAATCTGGAAATATTTAGATTATAATTTAGTTTGCCTATTTATAAATATTTGTATCACTGTTTTTTGACATTTGTTAAAAATTGTTCAGTACTAAGATAAATGCTTTTTATAGAACTTCACGTTTTTCCTGCATCTTGAATATATCATAATAAACTAAATATATTCAAATAATTAGAATGTATTATAATAATTATAATACATTTTCATCTTAAATGATATTAAAATTTATGATATTATTTTATTATAAATTTTTGTTTTTGACTTTTCAGGTTAATGAACAGAGATTTCATCAAACCAGTAGCTAGGAGATGCTACCCACTGATGCACGTCATTCAAAAAATTGGCGTCAATTTCCAAGAGGATCTCCTATTCCATCTACGGAATGAAGAGCTGGAAGCTGGTGAAATGGACTGAACTTGTTTGTATTAATTAATTAAAATGTATATTCCTTTTTTTTACATAAATATATTTAACCTCTAAAAGGGGACTTATGGAACAGTTATATTCATCCATTTTGTAGAGTATTTTCCCCTCCTATTAACCCCCTAGTTCCCATTGGTCGCATTTTTATTTTTTTTGGCCTTTAAAATAGGGGACACCTAATCTGGAAAAGTACCCAAAATCCTACATCCAAATACTATAATCAACTTTCCTGCTTTTTAAAGTCTATTTATTTATTTATAATAAGGTGCTTAATATTAAATCATTAGCACCTCTACACATGTCAAAAAAATGTAAGGGTGAGCATGAATATATAGAGTAAATAGATAGAAATAATATAGATTACATAGAGTCATAGGTACAAGTATGTAGACGCAATTTTAAGTAGATAGGTACCTAGTTAGTAGTAGATAGATACATTTAATTGATAAGGTTCTGGGTCGATAGATGTAGATATTTCCCTTGTTAAGTATAATGTTATTTTTATGTCAGATTATTATTGTTTAATTATCATTGTACCTTTTAGTTTATTTATTGATTTATATGTTAATTAATTTATTTTTTGAGGTTATATTTCGTTTACGAAGTCATTTTCGATTGGGTCTATGAAGTATTCGATTTTTAAAGTCTATGAAGTATTTAAAACATATGCTATAACAACCTATTACAGGGCAACAAGAATGTCCACATCTCATGTTGTCCACATGGGATGACGCCGCGAAGCGTCAAGAGACTAAAAGCCTCTCGTTTGCAACTAAGCCTTAATCGCATCCACTAACGTTTTCAGGGAAAAAAAGGAACTTGTAAATCTTAGAAGTTTAAAAGTATTGGAGCAACCTATAGAGTAGTCTTTTTTACTCGCAATTTCTAACATGTTTTAATTATTATTAATTATTTAATGTTTTTCCTTATTAATACCGTAAATATATTGCAAAAATATTGTGTTAGCAAAAAAAAAATCAAAACTGGAATTCACCTGAATCATCAGTTTCAGGTGTATTAAGAGCTCCTAAGTTGTTTTCACAAAGTTGTCAGTCTGAATGTATGGGTGTGTTTGTCTGTCTAAAAGTTACTGAGAGTTATAAGTTATGAATAACAATTAATGTGTTAGTTATTATGTGCTAATCTGGTAGAAAAAAGTTAAAGCCGGTATTGGATATTTTGGAATCAGTATTAGGTGTGCTTCATTAAATTTGTCTGAAAGAATATGTTGAATCTCATTATAACTATCGCTGAAAGATATTAATAAGAATGAATTTTAGATAACTATAACGCAAGTGTAACCTAGCCAGCAGAAATGCAGTGATGTGAAATACAGTGAAGTTCAGTAAAATACAGAGAAGTTCAGTGAAATACAGTAAAGTTCAGTGAAACACAGTGAAGTGCAGTGAAGTACAGTAAAATACAGTCAAGTGCAGTGAAATAAAGGGAAATACAGTGAATTCAGTGAAGTACAGTAAAGTGCAGTGAATTCAGGGAAGTACAGTAAAGTGCACTAAAGAGCATTGAAATACAGTGAAAATTGCAGTGAGAAATAAGATTAATTATGCAAAAACCGTTTATTCTTTCGCAAGGTTTAAAGCTAATAAGATCGAAGCACTTTCTTCTAGACTTAATTTTAATTTGGGATAAATGTAACCCCAATAGATAAACCAATTTCCACAGCAAACAGAAACAATGCTGGATGCTTCCAACAAAAGAAAACAGAGTTAAGGAAATTCTGTAGAATTCCCTCCCTTGCATTTCTTATCTAAAACTCCATTTAAAACTGTTCTTCCACAAATAAGTTATCCACCATCTAAACGTAGAATTTCTGACTACTTTTCTGACTACTTACTATTTTGATGAAAATTATCAAAATATATTTCAAAACTGATTTTTACTTCTGTACTGAATAAATTATACAAATATATATATTTAAAAAAAATTATAAAACACAATTGCTCTTTAACTAACGATTGACTTAATTCTTAACGTTTTTGTAATAAACTCAACATTCCATTTTGGATTGTAGATATTAAAGAGGGAAGGGAGGGGTTAAAGATATTAAAGAGGGTTGAGGGGTGTTGAAACTTTTCTATTATTATTGCCAAATGGACTTGGTTTAGATTTTATTAGAGGAATTTAATTATAAATGATAATATGATAAGAATGTTTACGACAAGTACATTTAGATTCATCCTCCGTATTATGCATAAACGTAATTTTATGGTAAAAAGCATTTTAAGTTTTCTTCGTTTATACCTTTGTTATTTGGGAAAATTATTGTGTTTGCGAAAATCTGAGATTGAGATTCCACATGAACTATCCGATTGAGATTATTGTAAACCTCTTAGTTGATTTTTTACAAAGTTATCTTTGTGAGTGTGTTATCCTCGTAGTGCCAAGTGTTTTACGCTAAACATCTGAGCAATGGTACAAACATTTCATCATTACATATAATGGTTATTTTAGCGAATAAGGTTAAAAAAAGTAGTTAAACAAACTAGATCGAGTAATACATTGCTTGCATATTCCGTATACATACATGTTTGCATATTGAGAGTGAAGTAAGCAGCTATGCATATCTGCATAAATATTTATAACAATCTAGCGAGTGAAGCGAGCCTCTTTAAATATATCCTATTTTTTGCTATTTGAGAGCGAAGCATGCTTTTTGCACATATTTGCATTTGTTTTTATAGCATTCTAGCGAGCAAAGCAAGCTTTTTCCACATTTTTTTATATATTTATAGCAATTTAGCAAGTGATATCCCTATATAATTACCATATATTCTATCAAGCATGCGAAAAGAGCCCCTTGTTAATTAATTACATTAGATGTTTTCTTCCAACGAATTAATTACGAATTAATCTTTTTTTTTATTATAACACGAATTAATCGTTTTTTTACCATAACTCGAATTAATAGTTTTTTTGCTATAATACGAGTTCTATAGAAAATTTTATAAAAAGAAGAAGAGCGCTCATAAAAACTATTCAAACCAACTCTAACCAAAATTATGAATAATAAATGTATTTTCGTTGGAGTTTCCAGAACTACTGGGAATTTTTGTTTTCAATTCATCGAAGAAAGACTCTGTAACTTGTTAGAAATAGTTTGGATTTGTAAAAAAACCCTGAGAGTCATGACATAATTGAGCTCAAAGTGATATTTAAGGAATAGTTATTTTTTACATGATATGCATATTAAAACATAAATGGTAAAAAGAACATAATACATAAGAACATAGTATAATTTGTAACATAGATTTCATTGAAATAAGCAATCGTTAAAACTAAATAGTTAGGTTAATACATGGGAGAGTCCACGAGTACAGTGACTGGAGTTTTTCTAATCGCAGTAACAGCGTCTTTATCTAAGGACGTGTTGTGGCCTACGTGTCCTCTACAATGTACAATTACTATTAGAGCAAGTCATCCAATAAGATTATGTGTAAGATAACTGAAATACGACTATTTTTAATGTCTCTACTATTAATATAGATTTTGTAACTAGTTAATCTAATGAGTAGATTGGTTTCATAACTCTATATATAAATAAATATATATATATATATATATATATATATATATATATATATATATATATATATATATATATATATATAATATATATATATATATATTGTTGTTGTTAGTATTTGTCTCCATTATAATGATAATATTAAATTATGACACAGGATGGGACGTAATAAATTTTCTTAATTTTGCATTTATATAATAAATGTATTGCTAAGGAAGGCGAAATAAAGTTATAATGCAAAATTAGAAATTTATTACGTCCCATCCTGTGTCATAAATAATATTTATAATTATATATATATTTATAATATATATATATATATATATATATATATATATATATATATATATATATATATATATATATTTATATTTTATAAGAGCAAGTCATGTAATGAAATTTACATTTAGTAGAGAAACTGTTGTTTATATTCATTAAAACTTATTTTATCTTTAGATGGTGTATGGAGAGAAAGTTTATCGATCAGTGTTTAGAGAGCTAGAGGGAGTATTGAAAAAAATCACTTTATCTCACTTCAGGGTAAAAAGTAAACTTTGTCTCTATTGGGAGTAAAAAGTAAACCTTTTCTCCCTAGGAGTAAAAAGTATTTCCTATAGTTGGGGTTAGAGCCCTCAAATATTATACGAGGAGGTATTTATCTTTTTTATGGGAACGGTATTCTAAAAATTTATAGGGGGGATCGATCCATTTTTAACACTTGGTTATTAGATCAAAATCTGTTTCAGCCCAAAAGCATTTTTTTTTTCAAAACATAAGAGTAATTAAATGACGTCAGCATTTGGAGATAAAATCTTGTATGCACCTTGGGAGCAAAATACTACTTAACCCCTCGTAAAAATTTGCAACGTCTTCGCCTCGGGAGTTAAATGCTTTAGTTTCTTTGGCTTTCGCCTTAAAAAAACCAACTAACTGCTCAGGGCAATAATTGCATTCCTAACTCCCCTGGAGCATAACCTATTAAACGGGACAGACCAGATAATAAAAATAGAACTTATTTTAACTCTACCACTATTTGAATAAAAGAATAAGACAACGTTTATCGTATTAACCTTTTACATAATTAAAATAACTGAATTAACACCAGTGAGTTCTTTATTTGACATCTAATTGGCTCTTGTTGACTTATTTGTCTGTGTGTATATTTGTTTTTTTGAGGTAGTACGTAATTGAACACTTTATTGGACCGTTTTTAGGATGAGAAGCCAATCATTATTGTTATAGGAGGTTATTTAGTACTTTTCACCTCCGAGGACAATAATGAATGTAAAAAACTCCT
>JACMZG010001913.1:12261711-12319211 GCA_018340805.1 Microvelia longipes | reverse complement strand
TATATATATATGATGTAAAAATTAAAAACAAAAACAAAATAAATGCAAATTAATATATGTGTAAACAAACAAATAATAATTAGATTCAAAAGGTATCAAAATGTTACAACAAATCAAACGACAAAAAAATAATAAATACAAATTGATACAAATTATTTCACGTGTATACAAACAAATAATGAAGCAGATTCATAAAAAGCAAAATACTAACACAGAGTGATGAAAAAAGTCGGGTACGGGGTACCTTGGAACTTTTCCTCATTTTATCGGACTCGCTACGCTCATCCTCAGAAATACAAGTCGTTAAATTTATACTGCAAAACGTCTTCAGACTCGCTTCGCTCGTCTTTAGATATAGTAAATACGTTCGTTTCATTCCCAGTGTTGCTTAACTTTGATGATCCACCAAAAATCATGGATCACTTATTGTATTATAACGAAACTTAGTACACTTATTTATTACGTCAAGGGTATATTTTACACTTGTATTAAATTTTAACCCAATCGGATCATTTTCGGATTTTTCACAATTTTCTAAAAAACGTATACAAATCATAATCATTCAATAAAAATTGAACTAATGCTGATAATGAGATGAAACTTAGCACATATGTTAGTCTTATTCTTATACATGGCTACATGCCTGCCAAACTTCAATCGGATGGCATTATTTTTCCGTGTTTTATGATTTTTCGAAATGTTTGCTGAGTCATTATTGCGGGTTAATGATGTCATAAAAAAAATTGAATAGCACACTACAGCGGTTGACTGATTTTTGTGCAAAGTTTTAACTCTCTAGCATAAATTCACTGGGCGCTGCGATGATAACAGACACAAAAACACACACACACACACAGAAAAATTTGCGAAAACCACTTAGGAGGCCTTAAAAAGGCCTGAAACGGATAATTTCAGTGACATCCCGGTTTCGGATCTTTTTACAAGCACAATTCTTTTACCTATATACCTACGGTATAAATGAAGGAAAGTAACAAAGAAAGATAAAAGATAGCTAAAAATTAGTACTGATTGATTTACGTGTATACAAATAAAATAGATTCAAATAAAATCAATATCTTAGTACAAATTATTGTGTTTAAATTTAATATAAATTATAAAGACATGTAATAACGCTATAACATGTAATAACGCTATAACGACACTTCATTACGCTATAAAGACATGTAATAACGCTATAACATGTAATAATGCTATAACACGTAATAACGCTATAACGACACTTCATTACGCTATAAAGACATGTAATAACGCTATAACACGTAATAACGCTATAACAACACACATAATGAAGCTAAAACAACACATAATAACGTTATAACGTCACGTAATAACGCTATAAAGACAGTTAATCACGCTATAAAGACATGTAATAACTTTTTAACAACACGTAATGACGCCATAACAACACTAAAATGACGGTACAACAACACATATTAACGTTATAATGACACTTAATAACGCTATAACGACACGTTATACTAAAAGACAACTTACAAAGTGCTTGCACTAAATTTTTGATGCTTTATAGTTGTCAGATCTTACTCTTTATAAGAGAGTCGTAAAGGAAAATGGATTAACTGATTATCAAACTCCTATCACAATTTAAACGAAGAACAAATACAATTTAAGAATAAATACAAATGAATACAGATTGGTGCACGCGTTTGTTAGAAAATAACACACAAACAAATAAACAATAAATAAATATTGAAAACAAACTTACGGTTAATTCATGAATTGTTTTATTTCTCAACCCAAACAAGTAAAAAACAAAACCCCTCACTAAAACCCCGACAACTCCAAAACTCTTTCAAACTATCAATCTATTTGAATGGTTATAATACTAAATTTAAAATAATTCGTATACTATCTATATATACAAGTGAAATAGATTCGATAGTTATCTATGGTTGACTCTTATCGTATGTAATAGATGTCCTACCCTTCACAGACTAAGGGTATTGAATGACAGATATGTCTAGACTTTTCTATGACAAAGGATTCGTGACGCCTAGTGATATTTCTTGTTATATTTGGGTCTGGAAAAGTTCGATACCTCGACCTCATTAAAATGAATAGATAAACTGAATTTAAAATTTAATTACATGCAAAGACAATAAAATCTTAAAATTTAAATATACTTCAGAATCAATTTTTTTTTATTTATTTTACATTATTTATTTACTTATTTGCCGAGCTTCGCTCGGCAAATATTTCATTTATCAAACAACAAATTATTAATTATTCCTTTGAGGAATACAAAAAATAAAAGTTGTTAACAGCCTGGTACTGCTGTTAACAACTTTATTTGTTGTTAACATCAAGAAAATTCTTTTGATGTTTTGGTCTATCTGGCGATTTTCAAGCCGTGCTTGATTATGATTATGATTGCTGGTAAGTTCCTTGTTTCGATAAGCAGACGATCACAAATGGAGTTCTTAAATCGTGTATTTTAACTTTTAATACGATTACAATAATATTCTCAACAAAATAGACCATAAATCAAACAATTTAATAAACGCCTATTATTTAAGAACACAGAATAGTATTACTTGAGACATATAAATATTATTTATTATATTATTTTAGACTCAAATAATGTTCATTGTGATCAGTCAGTGGTGTTGATTGAAAGTTAGGTCAAGATCTATCGATAAGATTCAATCTGTTAGCTTTGACTATTTTTACACTTACCTCGCGAAACTAAAAACTAAAAATGAATTATTGTTATTTTTTTAAGAAAACGATGGTGCTGCTTCGCGTGATGAGGCCCCCAAGTTTTATAAAACAAAAATACATCGCGAATACTACAGCATACCATAGATCTTTGTTTACTTTTATTTTATTTTACTAAACGATTGGCAACTGTATATTTTTTAAAAAATACTACAGCACAATCTAGTAGAGAATAGAGCAAATATTTTTACTACTAGCGCTATTTAAGACTCTAGTGATGAGGCCCCCAACTTAAATCATAAACGCAAACTTGTCAATTGAGTGTTCCTACTACACTCGGGAGTGAACTATCTATCTTAGGATTGTCTGATTGAGCTGAAACCGGTCGCAATCGTTTTAGAATGACTTCGACCATATAAAGACTACTTCGAGGTTCTTCCGCTTTACGGGCCTGCTTTGCTCGGCGTGGTTTAGTGGAAGCCATTTTTGTCCTGTCTCTCTGGGACAGCAGGCTTACCAGGATGGAGCAAGAGGTAGAGGTCCATCTTTTATACTATATCCCCACCCTCTAACACCACTAAACCCAACAGATATCGTACAAGTCTTTGACCTGGATGTTTACATATATACAACATTATATATATATATGTATACTGTTTGCGCCATTTGTGATGGTCCGATTGAGCTGAAATTGGTCTTAATCGATTTAGCTAGCCGTCTACCTAAACACGAAATACCTTGTTTTAAAGCCATTTCAAGTTTCAAAAAAATTTTTTTTTCATGACGTCATAACTTTGATTGATGACGTCATAATGTTTTTATAAACAATATGCCTCGTAACCTCCTCAACATCTCGCGATTTGCAAAGTTTCGTTTCAATTTGAGAACGCCTTCGAGAGTTATCGTTCGCCATACGAAAGGGTAGAAACTCTTACATACATATATATATATATATATATACATATATATATATATATATGTATATATATAATATATATATATATATATATATATATATATATATATATATATATATATATATATACATATATATATAAACTTTTTTCGGACATTTTTTTTTTGTTATCAGGAAGCCAATAGGAACCGATTCCGCTCACTCCCACCCTCAACTTCCGTCATCCGAACAACCTCATAAGCGTCATTTTCATTATAAAAATTCGCTAAAAGGTAAATACTCAGACCTATGAGTGTTCAAAGTTTATTCAAGATTTATCAATTATATTCCGAGCTGTAAGAACACAAAAAAATAATTGTTACACAAATCCCCTTCAATTATTTTAGCTCTGATCAAGATCTGACATAGTTTGAGACTCCTCCTGATATATAATTAGTCAATCTCTGCTCATACGGTATTTTTAACCGTGAAAAATGGGTTTCAGGGTTGAACGCTGTGTTCAATCCCGTTCACACGACAACTGCCAGGAGGGTTGAACCCCCTAGGAGGTTGAACACGGGGTTCAACCCCCTGCCAAACCCCGCGTCTGAACAAAGTATACCTTCCTAGTTCTTCTTACTTTTTAGCGAATTTTCATAATGAAAATGACGCTTATGAGGTTGTTCGGATGACGGAAGTTGAGGATGGGAGTGAGTGGAATCGGTTCCTATTGGCTTCCTGATAACAAAAATATATGTCCGAAAAAAGTTTATATATATGTATATATATATATATATATATATATATATATATATATATATATATATATATATATATATATGTATATATATATATATAATATATATATATATATATATATATATATATATATATATATATATATATATATATATATATATATATATATATATATATATGAAAGAGTTTCTACCCTTTCGTATGGCGAACGATAACTCTCGAAGGCGTTCTCAAATTGAAACGAAACTTTGCATATCGCGAGATGTTGAGGAGGTTATGAGGCCTATTGTTTATGAAAACATTATGACGTCATCAACCAAAGTTATGACGTCATGAAAAAAAATTTTTTTTGAAACTTAAAATGGCTTTAAAACAAGGTATCTAGTATTTAGGTAGACGGCTAGCTGAATCGATTAAGACCAATTTCAGCTCAATCGAACCATCACAAATGGCGCAATCGGTATACATATATATATATATATAATCTTGTATATATGTATACGTCTAGGTCAAAGACTCGTACGATATCTGTTGGGTTCAGTAGTGTTAGAGGGTGGGGATATAGTATAAAAGAGAGACCTCTACCTCTTGCTCCATCATGGTAAGCCTACTGTCCCAGAGAGACAGGGCAAAAATGGCTTCCACTGAACCACGCCGAGCTAAGCAGACCCGTAAAGAGGAAGAACATCGAAGTAGTCTTTATATGGTCGAAGTTATTCTAAAACGAATGCGACCAGTTTCAGCTCAATCGGACAATCCTAAGTGACGCAAACGGTATTTTATTTTAAATAATCATGAATATATTTTTTCAACCTTAAGATTTTACTCAAATAAACAATTTGTTTACAAAAAAAATTTGACATTTTTCTTTAAATTTTATAAACAATCATAAATGTAAGTAAGTGTTGAAGTTGTCTTTATATGGTCGAAGTCAATCTAAAACCATTGCGACCGGTTTCAGCTCAATCAGACAATCTTTAGTGACGGAAACGGTATTTTTATTTAAAAACAAAAATCATGAATAATATATTTTTGTTTATTATAGCATACTATTAATAATAGAGTATTAATAAAATCTTAATTAGTAAAATCAAATTTGTGAGAAAGCCTATCAGGCCCGCGAAGCGGGCCTGTGTGGAGAGGCTGTGAAAATTCGCTAAATACATGGCAAAATGCCATGTAGCAAGAACAATAATGAAACAACACATAATGTGGCCACAACAACACAACAACAATGTGGCCGCAAAGCGGCCACAGGGAGGCCCCCGGGCCGCGAAGCGGCCCGGTGGGCCGACGCCGCGTAGCGGCTACGGGCCGTAGGCCCGTATTTTATTATCAAAATAATAATCGAACGTTATTGTTAACAAAGTTTTGTTATTTTCGGAAAGTGAATTATTGATTATTTATTCTCAAGTATTTAATAATCAGGGATAGTGATGCAGACATTGAAAATACGCCACCAGAATTTAGATGGTAGCTCAAAGGCACTCTCAGCTATTTTATGTCACAATTCTGATGGCAAATATATGCCAGAGGATCCTGACTAGTTCTGAATCTAAAGTTAGTGTGGCACTAATTTTATTAGTAACTTCTTATAATTATGAAGTTAAATATGTAAGGTCAGAACAAAATATTTCAGATTTCTTATCTCGTTCTTGTGACCAGGAAGATAAGACAGCAATTAAACTTTCAGATTCTGACATTAGTTTATAAAATTTCATTGATGAAAAAATTATGATTCCTCTAACGTGTAAAGAAGTTTGTTTAAGTTCTCAAGACAAAGTTTTGTCAAAAATATTTAAGTACATTTAGTCTGAGTGGCCTTGTACTGTAGAGGACTCATTAAAACCATTTTTCACAAGACAAAATTAATTATAATTATATTGACCAAGATTGCATCATGTTGATAGACAAAGTGATAGTTACTATAAAATTAAGAAAGTCATTACTTGACGAACTTTACTCTTGTCATATCGATGCAAGCAAGATGAAACCTTTGGCAAGGTCATATTTTTGATGACCTGGTCTTGTCCGTGAAATTAAAGAATTAGCCAATAGCTGTTTAACTTGCATGCGGTTTCGTGAATATCCCCCATAGTCTCAGCTTTACCCTAGGATTTGACCTCAAATGCCATGGTCAAGGTTGTACTTAGATTTTTTGGGTCCATTTTACAATAAATATAGTTTAGTTGTGATCGATGTCAGTAATAAGTGGTTAAAATGTTTTAAAGTCAATTATCTATCAGTAATTTCAACTATAAAAAATCGGGAACTGTTACCTCGGAACTTTTCCTCATTACATCAGATTCGCTACGCTCATCCTCCCTGCTTCAAACTCGCTTTTTTTAAAAAAACGTAAACTAGTCATTCAATATAAATTGAACTAATGCTGATAATCAGATGAAACTTAGCACATATGTTATTTTTATACATACTCACATCGGTGCTAAATCTCAATCCGATCGCAAAATTTTTCCACGTTTTATGATTTTTCGAAATTTTAATCAAATCGCAATAAGTCCATAATTGTGGGTTAGACTTCATAAGAAAATATTTTCCGAATAGCACAACTGCAGCGGTAGACTGATTTTGTACAAAATTTCAACTCTCCAGCATAAATACACTGGGCTCTACGATGATAACAGACAGAAACATAGACACACACACACATACAGACAGACAACTTTGCGAAAACCACTCAAGAGGCCTTAAAAAGCCTGAAACGGATAATTCCGGTTTCATCCCGGCTTCGGATTTTTTAGCAAACACAGTGCTTTTTCTATATACTTACGTTATAAATGAGGAAAAGTAAAAATTGAATGAGCTTATGTCTAGTTTTGGTATCGTTTAGGATATATTGACTGATAATGCTGCTTGTTTCACTTGTGCAATGTTGCAAAAGTTTCTAAAACAATATAAAATACATCATTTGACTGGTGCACCATGTCAGCCCAAATTCAATGGGATTGAAGGTGCAGTCAAATTTTTAAAAAATTATATTTTAAAAGCTAGAAATGATACTCCTAATATTGATATTAACGATGTTATACAGAAGTTTTTGTTGCAATATCGAAACACATCTCGTTCCACCACAGGTCAGACACCTGCCAATCTAATGTTGATAGACCTTTAGAAAAGACAAAAACTTTATAGGGACCTCTATTTTAAATATTCAAGCTTTTGAGGAGGAATAGGTCCTAATTGATAAAAAAAACTAATTTTGTCGAGCTTTCGATATAATTTTATCTTTTTCAAGGCTTAACATATTAAATAATAACAAATATCTATTTGTTAATAACCATTTAACGGTTTTTGTTATTATTTAATATGTTAAGCCTTGAAAAAGATAAAATTACATCGAAAGCTCGGGAAAATTAGTTTTTTTTATTAATTAGGACCTATTCCTCCTCAAAAGCTTGAATATCGTTAAGAAAAGTGCATTCGATACTGTAGCACAGAACCAAGTTTCTCAGAAAAACACGTATCATATTAGATGTTGTGAATTTAAAATAGGTATCACAATGTTAGTTAGAAATTATAGCTCTAACTATCCTAAATAGATACCTGGAGTAGTTGATCAGAGATGTGGTAGTAGGCCAGAAGACATATCCATCACTTATTAACAGTCAATATATCAACGAAATTATTCTCTTCACAACCTTCCTCAAATACTAGTGAGACAACTTCCCATGTTCAAGCAAACAATAAGTCATTTCATCAAAAAATATTCGATCACCTGTTTAGCAAAATATCTGATCACCTGTTTAGCAAAATATCTGATCACCTGTTTAGCAAAATATCTGATCACCTGTTTAGCAAAATATCTGATCACCTGTTTAGCAAAATATCTGATCACCTGTTTAGAAAATATCTGATCACCTTTAGCAAAATAGCAAAATATCTGATCACCTGTTTAGCAAAATAGAATTTCTCCAGGTTGCTCAGTCCAGTCACCTAAGGCATCCCCAAACTTACCTTTAAGATCATTGAGACTCAAGTCTTAATTACAAGCATCTGACAGGTATTAGTCGCAATTTGACCCTAAAATTTTTATTTTTCTTGAAATGAATTTTGATTTTGGCTAGACTCTGAATTTCTTTTCTTTTTCTAAAAATTAATATTATGTTATTCAGTTATTATGTTATATTTTGTTATTTAATATTATTTTTTTTATGTTACTCAGTAAAGGGTCACCACTTTTATTCTCTTTCAGAACAATTTATACTTTTTTCAATTTTTTTGATGGCGCATATGTTATGACCTATGACCCCCTTTATGATGTATTTTTTTTAAATTTTATTATATGTAATAAACTTAACACATACATACTTACATATATATATATATATATATATATATATATATATATATATATATTATATATATATTATATAATATAAATATAAATATATATATTATATACATATATATATATATATATATATATATATATATATATATATATATATATATATATACATTATCAGAGAGGGCCCTCCTCCTTTTAAAACTCTACCTCCCCCACTCCCCTTCTTCATGGCCCCAATCTGTAAGCTCTATTTTTCTTTGAAAATTCATTGAAAAGAAAGAAATGAATTAATCCCCCACCACTCACTTCCGTCATCAGAACAACCTAATTAAGTAATAAATATGAAGAAATATTAAATAATATTAAGAAATAACGCTTAGTCATTTCCTCATATTAATTCGCTAAATGACGGTTCTTTCTTAAAAAAAAACTATAAAAGTGGCGAAAGTACATAACCTATTTATAGAACAAACAAGTTTCAAAGATACACTAAAATACACAGACACATTATGAGAAAAGAAAGTATTGAATGTGCACTGACTGAGTAATTCCAGCGATTGTACTCAGAGCTCCCTCTGTCGGCCAAAATAACATCTTAGTAAATAACCCAACCTTCACATAAGTATGTTCTTCTTCTTTCTATAAGCTAAACTTATTCTTCTTTTCCTATAAGTTAAAATAAAATTGCACAGAAAGTTTATTTCTTTCTTATTTTTATTTTTATATGGTAACATTGTAAAATATTATATATTTAAACAATTGTGGTATCAACAATAAGAAGTAATAGTGAAGTTTTGTAAAAGTGAAGTTAATAATTAGTAATAGTGAAGTTTCGTAAAAGTGAAGATAATAATAGTGACGGTTTAAAAATAAAAAATCGATTGGCGAGTACCTCAAAACAATTTCTCAATATACTGGATTCGCTACGCTTATCCTCATCACTTCGGACTTGCTTCGCTTTTCCGAAGGACATAAAAGTCACCTAATTTATATTCCAGTATGTCTTTTATTTTATTTTTATTTATTTATTTATTTTTTTATAGAAATCCTTTATTTACAGGTATACACTTACACTTTTCCTTATTTACAAGGTACCACGGAACTTTTCCTTTTCACACCGGATTCGTTACGTTCATCCTCACTACTTTTGACAGGCTTCGCTCGTCCAAATCTCTACATTTATAATGCAACACCTCTTCGGACTCGCTTCGCTTGTCCTCAGATAGTCAATACATCCGTTTTATTCTCAGCGGTTACCCATACAGCACCATGCTCAATACTGCTAAACTTTGATCCAACAAAAACAATACATATACTTGTCGTATTAAAACGAAACTTGGAGCACATATTTATTGCGTAAAGGTGTATATATATATATATATATATAATATATATATATATATATATATATATATATATATATACACTTGTACCATAGCTCAACTCTATCAATTTTTTTGCTAAATGCCTTTAAATCATAAATTTATAAGGTGATGTAAACAAACCGAAGGCGGAGGTTATAACCTGACTTTTTTTTATTAATAACGTGTGATGTCATTGAAGTCGGTATAGGTGATCAACATTGAAAATTTACCATTTATTCCTGCAATGACGTCAATGCCGAACTATAACCTAACATGTCAAAAAAAATGATTTCATTCATGAAACCTCTCAAATGGAATCGCCTAATAAAGTCTATTAGCTTTTACTAACTCTAAAAATTAAGTTTAAACTCTTTAACATCAACATACTGGGAGTCACGATGATATTAGACACTCATATAAAAAAGCACACTTACAGACAGACCATTCGGTAAAAACCACTCAGTTAGTCTTATATACACCAGAAATGGTGAATTTGATAAAAAAGTCTGGTTTGGGGTCATTAGTGCTGAGGCTTATTTTTCAATTTACCTACGGCATAAATAAGGAAAAATAAAAATATTATTAAATAAAAAAACTTTTATAAAAATACAAAAAAAAATCGCCAGGTTTCTTTCTCACCTACCAAGTAATCAAAAGGGATGAGATTTTATCCCAATGAAAAGTGAAAACGTTCTAAAATTATTTTTTTCAGGCTAAGATAAACTATTCAAAAGGCCAAATTATCTATAAAATAAAACAAAACTTTTAAATAAATAAAGAAAATTATAGAAACTATACTTTATGCCTGAAAACAACTAATAAATAATTGGCTTAGGCCAGTTTAGGATTTGGTACCTAAACTAATACTTAAAACTAAATACTTAATGCACTTAGAAAAACCAATCAGGTACTTAGTAATCTAGCTAGTGAAGAGGCGGAAGTGTATTGCAAGATGAATCTGTTAGGTCTTCTATTTAAGCTATGTCATCTCATCGTTAGCCATATTCCGACGTGCTATGTCTAAGGCGTCCCATACGTAATCATCATCCAAGACTAGGACCCTGAAGAACAAGAGAAGGAAAAAAATATAATATAATGCTATTTAAAAAAACAGAAAGCATGAAAATTAGGGTGGATCGAAAAAACTTGATTTTTTTATTTTTAAAACGTAATAGTGCGGAAAAGTTGTGCACTGGTCTAACAAACAAAATGAGCCCAATAAATCGAAATAATATCTTAATATTAATTTAATATCTTCCGTTCACGCATCGGCGGCAAAGTTTACAAAATTTGAAAAAAAACGGATTTTTTTAAAAAAAATAAAAAATACAAATTATAAAACTACTAACGTGTAATAGTATTTTTCGTGTAGGTCAAAGGTAAAAGTAAATAAATATAATTAATTATTATAATATATTTAACATCTTTCGTTCGCGCATTGCGTTGGAAATGGGTTATTTGTACCGTTTTTATCATGAATTTCTGCAGCCTTTCGCCCGTTAACCAAAACGAACTAGAACTTACCACGAGGAGTTGTCTGCAAGAAGTTCTACCCATGCCCAACCATCCATGTAGGCATGCTACGTGATTTTAAAGAAAAAATATATATATATATTTTTTTTTTATTTATTTAATGATTTATTTAAAACTGGCGAAATTGAGACAAAAGTCTCCTCTTTCATTCTGCCAGCACTCAAACAATACAATTAATACACAATACAACATATCTTACAACTAAACTAATTTAAAGGTGTAATTAAATTAGTTAAATTAGTAAATGAATTTTCTTTTAAGACATTCAGCTTAAAGAAAAGAAAAGATATTTTTTCATTCTAAAACAAATGACTTGAAGTCAGATTTTGTGGAACTGTCAGTCATTATAGATCTTAAAAAATAGAGTAGATTTTATGAGACATCAGGGACCTCTGAAACAAATTTCTTTCATGGTCCAAGGTTCGACTCCCTCCGTGAAACCTGTCCTATTAGCGTATTTTTCCAAAGAAAATTCGCTAAAATACAAACGAGTGCCTGAAATAATTAGAATAGACTATAAACGTATTAGAAAAATGTATTGCTGTATTAATCTAACAAAAATCGATAAGGTTCTCTCTTGTAAATATTTCGACATTCCTCTTACTATTACAAATAAGCCATCGGCCTCTTAGCCACTTATATTATAAATATGAGACGCTTAAACAAGGTTAATTTGTGTACCAAGTTTCATTTCAACCCAAGGTAAATACATACGATTTATTCCATTCGGTCACCCATCCAGGTAAAGTACACGCTCAATGCTGCTTAACTTTTATGATCCAATAAAAATCATAAATCTTCTTGTCGTATTGAAACGAAACTTGGTGTACTTATTTATTCCGTAAAGGTATATACTTGTACTAAATTTCAATTGAAACAAATCATATTTTAATGATGATAAAGCTTTTTGCTTGTTACATTTCCTAGGTGTCTCTCGCATAATTATATTGTGTAACTATTCATGTTAGCTAAACACGGTAGTATCAAATAATATACATTAATAAGGTTTTAGCCACATTTCTAAGTCGAACTCAAATGAAAACTTTCAAGAATTAGGTGATTTTGTATGCAGAGTGTGATTTTCTTGTTTCCATGAGTGTTCGCCACCCAGACAGTCCGGGTTAGATCCTGGCCAGGGCCACTGAAATTGTTATGCTCAGGATATAAATCCTCCCATGTGTCGTCCTTCAAAAGAGACGCTAAGCCGATTGTTCTAAACCTGAGTGATGTTTCGTAATCGTGAAAGATCCCCAACTCAAAATGAACAAGGGTTAAATAAAATTTAGAACCCGAAATATATATATATATATATATATATATATATATTATATATATATATATATATATATATATATATATATATGCGTGTGTGTGTGTGTTTTGCCTTAAGTTGTCAAGAGCAAGGAAGCTAAGTCATAAAGTGTTATTCTTAATTAAAGCGATGGAAAGAAATAGGAGGGCCATGGCTCTTCTGTGAATTAGACACGGAATACCTCCACTTGGAATTAAAGTGGAGGTAGTACGGTAGTACTTACTTGGAATTAAAGTCAGTACGGTAGTACTGACTTTAATGGAGACTGTTGTTTAGAGGTGATTGCGTTTGCAGATGACAGCAACATAGCCCTAGAGCATAATAATGAGCAGTATCTTCATGAGCAGGGTCAGCTGTACCTGAAAAATATAAACACATGGTTCAGTGACAATAATTTTAAGATGAACGTGGAAAAAACACAAACATTATTATTAAGCTTAAAAGTTAACAGAAAACAAAATGATATTAAATTTTTGGGGCTTACCTTAGATGAAAAATTAACTTGGAGACCTCAGGTAGACAAACTTACCTCAAAAATATCCTCCTTTGTTTACTTGTTTAGAAAACTTAAGTATAGAGTACCCATTGAAACCATGATCATTGCATATAAATCACTTGTACAAAGTCAAATTAACTATGGTATTCTATTATGGGCCATGTAAATACCACAGACATTCTGTTGGTTCAAAAAAAGATTATTAGGGTCATATCTGGAGCTAAGCATGATGATCACTGTAAGGAATACTTTAAAAGATTTAAAATAATGACAGTCGTAAATTTATTTATATACAGCTCATTAAATTATATAAAAACTAATGTAAATATATTTAATAAAAATAATCATACGCACAATTACAACACAAAAAATAAAAACATATTGATGATTCCTCCCCATAGGTTATCTAAGTCAGAAGTGGGACATAATATATTAGGCATTCAACTTTTTAATTATTTAGATGAAAATATAAAAAATCTACCAGATAAACAATTTAAAAAATATGTAAAAACTTACCTTGAAGAAAACCCTTATTATTCATTAAGTGAGTATTTTTATAAAAAAAACTCAAAACAAATGAGAAAGAGGCTTAATTTATACATTGATGATTACTATAGCTTGATTGGCTCTTAGAATATGTAGAATACTTGTTTTATTAAATTACTATATTTAAGATATTGACAATTTTCTAATGTTTTATCTGTGTAAAATTTAATGAAAAATAAAGATTTATTATTATTATTATTATTATTATTAAAAGGGTAGAACACTATCTCTTATTTAAGTGAATCACCAAAAAGACAATAAAATGTAACTATCACTAGGCAATGGACGGGTGATGAAGGTAATGATATTATATTTCGAACAAATCTTATATAAGCTAAAAATTCTGGCGCGGTGGTCCGCATGTCGGGCGAATTTCCTTTGGATGCGTGTTTCCGTGCTTTTTACATTACATAAGTTTACAACTACTAAAATAAATAAATCCGGCGCGGTGGTCCGCTGTCGGGCGAATTTCATTTAGAATACGTGTTTCCGTGCTAAACAACCATTTTCTTGCTTATGCAAGAACCATGCCCATTGCGTGGTTCCGGTTCATGCTTTAGAACCTAAGCAGTTACTCAATTGTCAAGCACTGCACGTAACTCATTTTGTCTGTATTTTCCAAAGGAAATGCGCATAATCATCCAGTTGTTGTACAAAACTATGTCTCTAAAATTAGAAGTACGCGCTATTATTTGCACTAGTTTAAAGCTTAGTTACTTATCTTTAAGCTTAGTCAGTTATCTTCAAAGGTTTTAGCGCATTTCCTTTGGAAAATACAGACAAAATGAGTTACGAGCAGTGCTTGACAATTGAGTAACTGCTTAGGTTATAAAGCATGAACCGGAACCACGCTATGGGCATGGTTCTTGCATAAGCAAGAAATGGGTTGTTTAGCACGGAAACACGCATTCTAAATGAAATTCGCCCGACAGCGGACCACCGCGCCGGAATTATTTATTTAGTAGTTGTAAACTTATGTAATGTAAAAAGCACGAAAACACGCATCCAAAGGAAATTCACCCGACATGCGGACCACCGCGCCAGAATTTTTTTTTTCTTCTATAGACTTGCTGTCTTCATGCATCTTGACAAAGAACTCCACGCAGTGTTTACTTTCATCGAAGATCATCTTATCTTGAATAAAACAATAGTTATACGTAACACCAATGTTTTAAATTTTAATGTATATTTATACGTACTATCTCAACTCAAAAAATATTCCCGGTTTGGCGTTATTTCTTAGTTATTTTAAACTGCTCGTGAAATATAAATGTAGTTAATGTATTTAATTATTTAAAGTAAATGATATAAATTATATTCTAATTAATGTAACAAAGTATGTAAAAAAAGTATGTAACAAATGTAAAAATATAAAAATTAATGTAACAAATTACACACTCGATCAGACGAGACGGATAGTCAGGTAATTTTCAGCTATTAAGTCCTTTCTATTCGTTATCACTAGGTTTGATTGTACGAAACCAAAATGTTTTATAGGTGGCGTCATTAACCATAATGACTCAGCGAAAATTTAGAAAAATCATAAAACGCGGAAACATGATGCGATCAGATTAAGATTTAGCACCCATGTATAAGGCAAACATGTGTGCTAAGTTTCATCTCATTATCAGCATTAGTTTAGTTTTTTTAAAATGACTTGGGCACAATTTTTACCAAATTTAATTTACAAAAAAATCAGAAACAATTTAATTAAGTTGAAATTCGGTACATGTGTAAACAATTTCGTAATAAATAAGTACACTAAGTTTTGTAATAATATGACAAATATATCTATAATTTTTATTAGATTATAAAAGTTAAGCAGCCTTGAGCGTGGTCAGTGCTGTATGGGTGACTGCTGAGAATGAAACGGATATATTTACTATCTGAGGACGAGCGAAGAAAGTCTGAAGACATACTGCAGTTTAAATTTTGTGAATTGTATATTCTGAGGACGAGCGAAGCGAGCATGAAGTAGGGAGTATGAGCGTAGCGAATACGATGTGATGAGGAAAAGTTCCGAGGTACCCCGCAACCGATTTCTTTTTATTAAAGATAGCACATATTAATAACAATAACTTTTTTCTATAATTCCACATGGATATTTCATAATTTGAACGAATAGTATGGTGAGGAATATGCTCTTGAAAATATATCATTGATAGTTTATTATGAGCAAAAAAACTTAAAAACATTCTCGGGTTTTTCAGAAGGCCATAAGTGCCTTATCTAAAAGTACTATTTGATGTAATTGGTATTAAATTTTTCAGTAAAGTCTAGTGTTTAAGCGGAGCATAATTAATGTTCTCTCCGTTACTTAGTTAAGGAGATAAGGAGTAAAATATCGAGAAACTTCAAAGAAAAAAAAAAATTGTTTATCTTTGTGATTTTCAGAGAGCCATAAAGTGCCTTATCTAAATGGACTATTTGATGTAATTGGTACCAAATTGTTCAGTGAAGTCTACTGTTTAACCCGAGGCTTGTCAATATCCGCTCCGTTACCTAGTTTGGGAGCAGTGGAGTAATACGTGCCAAGACACCATAATTTTCTTAGATTTTGCTTCATTTTAGTGTATTTTCGGGGTATTCTGAGGGCAAAAAAGTACCTTATCTAAAAGGACTATTTGATGTAATTGGTATTAAACTTTTCAGTAGAATGTAGGGTTTAAGCGGAGCATAGTCATTGTTCTCTCCGTTACCTAGTTTAGGAGCAAAAGCGTAAAACGTGTAAAAACACCCTAAAAATAACGTATTTCGCAGAGTAAATAAAATTAATGAGTAAATAGTAAAAGTAATCAAATCGTAAAAAGTAAAATCGCAGTAATGAAGTAATCTAATGATTAAATTTTTTTTCCTTGTATTTAAAGTATTTACTAATCTATGAACAATGTATTTATTATATATAGGAAATTTTACACAACAAAATGGTAAAAAAAACAACACATAGGGATGCAAAATAAAAATTTACAAAATCTTATCACTAAAAGGTCAAAATACTGATAACATATTGATTTATATCTGTAATCATTAACCTTATCTCTGACTCTAATCAGCCTCCAAATATTCTTCTATCTAACATGTAAATACAGATGAAAAACTTTAACGTCAATAATAAAATACGTTTTAGTTACTACTACAGCTTGTAGTAAATAACAAATTATTTTAGTAGATTAATAATAATAATAGAAGTAGATTAGATAAATACTAAAATAAGTCCATTTCAAAATAAGATTGTTGAGTCAAAAAGTTAAAAAAAAAATAAATATAAGTAGACCAAATAAATACGAAAATAAGTTAAATTTAAAGATAAAAAAGGATTTTTGTGCCAAAGAAATAAAATTAATATTACTATAGTAATACTATTAATAAAAATATAAAACATTAAATGAATAAATTTATAACGTAAATGTTGAAAAGAAAATACTTGAATAAAAGACATGTTTATTCAAATTAAATTAATAACTATTGTATAACCGACATTTTTTGTGTTTTTTTTATTTTCGTATAAACCAAAAAAAAAAAATTAAAAAGAAATAAAAAGTATAAAACTTTTAAAAACATTATTTATTAATAATTTAGAGATTATAAGAATTATTAATTTCTGGAGTGCTTCGCATTGTTAGATTCGTACTTAAAGAAAAAGTTTTAAAGCAAGTTTTTTTTCTATTCGTGTTTCTTTATTCAAGTACATTAATTTAATTTTTTAATAATACGTAAAATCTAAATAATTATTAAAAGTGAACAGATTTGAAAAAAATTACTAAAAAACCAAAATGTGTTTAACCATTTTCATATTAACCAAAAGAAGTAAGTTTTTATGTTTATTTTAATTGATTATTTCTAGAAAAATAAATGCAAAAAAGGCCTATGGAAGGTAGAAATATTAGGAGAACAACACAACTCAAATAATATTTACACAAGTTATTTCACAATTAACCTATCGAACAGATTATTTGAACAACAAACCGTCACATGATCTGTAGATGGAACAGTTGATCTGCGCAATTAAATTGTCGTGTGATCTGTTCTATATGGAACAGTTGATATGTGCAATTAAACCGTCGTATCATATAACGCGGATGGAACATTTGATCTGCAAAATTAAACAGTAATATGATTTATTCCGGATGAAACAGATATTCTGCAAAATTAAACGTTAATATGATCTGTTCCAGATGGAACAGATTATCCGTCTGATGTTCTTGTTCGTATACGTTGTACGTTTCTCAACAAGTATGTCTTTGAGATACAAACTTTGTTAAGTCTAGTCAACATCAATAAAATACTTAACTTAATTAAAGACCTTTCATTTGCAACCCTGGGATTGACTGTAACTGACGTCAGCTATACTTTCTCAACGTAGGTAAAAAATAATTTTACCAACGACTTGCGTCGTAAATTAGATATTGATGAGGAGCGACCAGGCCCGTAAATACAATTTACGTCCATAGGGACGCAATAATCAGATATGATTTGCCCGTGGTAGCATAAACATCGTAGATGTATAGTTTAGTGCAGTGAAATTAGTTTTATAGCTGACATTTAAAATTGAAATTTTAAAAACAATAAGTGAAAAAATGATGACATCTACAAAAAGTGACTACCTTGAAGCATTTAACTGTACCAACGTGACAAAGACCTTACAGACCAAAATAAAAACATTATCTGTAGGAAATGTTGATTTTCTTATCATTTCAAATGTAATGAGTTAGGATGAGCCCTTACTAATGCTCTTATTGAAGGGAAAACTCCTGGCAATATAACTAATGTGAAGAGACCTTCACTATAAGCGGAGCTGAAAATTATGAAAATTTATTATAAATTATGATTGTCATCAATCACAAAGAAAATGGTAAGCAAGGAGAGTGAGCTAAAAAGCTTAAGAAAAAATATTAATAACAAATAAATTAATATAAAACCGGTTGAGATTCGAGACTCCCTCAAAGGACTAAATAACTTTAGACCTATCTTCTCTATTGTCCTAATTTCCTCTAATTTTTTTATGAATTCTTAAGGTTTTAAATAAAAATAATGTTTTTCACAAAAATCAGTTTGGGTTTAGGGAAAATTACTCAACATACAAAGCTCTAGCAACTATAGTTTAATATATTTACGATTCTTTTGAAAACAACGAAGACTTGATTGCTTTGTCGTGTAATGTGTTTAAAGCTTTTAATGGCATGAACTTCCACTGTTGAACTTCAACTGTTGAAACAAAACTGATAAGTTGTGGTATTAGAGGACATTCTCTTGAGCTTATAATATCTAACCATACAAATAGGTTTTATCTGGTCTGGTTAAATGGCAAATTGTCAAAACATAAAGAATTAATCCATGGAGTACCACAGGGCTCTGTTCTTGGCCTATACTCAAACTCGTGTATTGCTATCATTTGCAAGAATAACATATAAGCAAGAATAAGTGTGTAAGGTTTGCTGACGATACTACACAGATGGCAATAGAGAGCAAATGTTAAGAAAATTGCAGTCATTAAACAAGCTAAGGATTGGTTTTTAGCCAACTCTTAAGTCTGAATGAAAGGAATCGCCAACCTCTTATATTATCATTACAAGATAATACCCATAATAATTCCCCTGACAGAGAAAGTTCTCTATAACTCCTTAGTACTACATTAGATCCACTTTTGACTAGGGATAAGCATATTCCTATTCTTTCAAATAAACTCAGTTTTACTTTTACTAAGGAAGTTATCGGAAGTGTTGGATATTCGGACTCTTTTATCGTGTATTATATTTACTTTTACTCAAGGCAACTTCCTTATCTCTGTTTATAATATAATATAATAAATAATATAATGATAACCTTATCAAATATAAGAATAATCATAATTATAACATCAGGAATAATAACATTTTAGTTCCTTATTGTAGATTGCATACAACTTTTATTCTTCGTTGGTCAACAAATATACATCAACATATACATCCCACATTAATTTTTAATAAATGACGATACAAATGATTAAAAGTTGCAAAAATAGTGTTAAAAGTGTGTCATAAAATTTAGAACATCAATGAAATATAATTAAAATACAACAATAAATTTATATAAATATAAATGGTCACTGATAAGACATGTATGCAGGCATAGAGATATATACTAGAGGGGGCATAGCCTATCTCAATACATTGAAAGGCCTGAAACCATAGAGATGTATTACTAGAGGGGCCCTATTTGTTGAATTTTGAAACATCGAAAAAGTAACCTGACCACATTTGATTAGCATTATCATCAAAATACAAAACAAAAAACAGTAAATTATATAGTAGAATGTTTAAAATACAAATCACAACACAAACAATCTGCGGGAAGCCGAAAACAATTGATTAATTATATCCTTAACTCCCTCTTAGAGGAGGTTTCAATGAGGTTACACAGAGCCCCTGAGAGTCCCACTAAAAATGTTTCAGGCCTCTCAATGTATTAAGATAGGCTATGGCCCCTCTAGTATATATCTCTATGCCTGAAACATCGTATTGGGGGCTCTCAGGGGCTCTGCCCTCATTGAAACCTCCTTCAAGAGTAAGTTAGGGCAATAATAAATCTATTGTTTTCGGCTTCCTATACCTTGTTTGTGTTTTGATTTGTATTTTTAACGTACTACTATATAAGTATTTGTAATTTTGTACTGATTATTTGATAACATTATTAGCGAAGGTGGTCAGGTTATTTTGTCGGTGTTTCGAAATTCAACCAATAGGGCCCCTCTAGTAATAATATCTCTATGTATGCAGGGGCAGGGGTATGAAGCATATCAACCATATGATTTCTCTCCGTGTTTTAATGCATGCGTTAGGATTCCCGCTTTAACTACAAAATCCTAGCAGCCATATTGCAGCGCAGCAGCTTTATTTTGGAAAGCGTTCATTAAGTTCTAGTTGTACTACCTGGAAGATAGTTTTTTTGACCGCGTAAACCTTTTAGCTGAGTCATAAACATCAAACCCTGAAAAATCGAAAATCTGACCAATCAAATTCAAATTCACGGCAAGCCTGCGTCTCTTAGTGAAAAATCGATTAAATAAATTTTATTTTATTAACCGCAATTTTAAATATGACATTTTTAATTTGCAAACGAACTATAAGTTTAAAACTCCATACTTCTTTATCAACCTGTGATATGTAACAGAACACGTAAAACCAAACGAGCAAGTAAAGAATAATTGTCCCCGAGGTTTGAGAGCCGGGAAAATATTCTTTGGAATGATTGCTTTACTAATCTCCAATCCAGTTCTTCCTTATTTTTTTCGGTTTAAGCTTTATAGTCAAAACCGTTACACTTCGACTTGTATGATGTCAATTTTCCTAGACTTTTCAAAGGAAAAGTCCATTGAAGTAAATGTTTTCAAAAGAAAACACTTTGGAGATTATCATAAACTAAGCTTTATATGACATTCCAAAATTTTTTTGCAGAACTGATGTAATTTTATTTTACTCTAAAATTACATATCTACCAGAAGATTGCAGGACCTTTTCTCATAAAATAGCTCATCAATTAATGCTTGTTACGCAATGCAAGAACTAATTTATAAATGAAATAAAACTGGGAAGCAAACAACTTTTTTCCTAAGAACTTAATTAAGAAAAAAAGCCACCAAATAAAAAACTCATTTTTATTTATTCTCTTGATTATGATTCTTTTAAAGTCAATTCAATTTCCTTTTCATTTTTTTAGTTCCTTATCTTTATATTTATTTTATCTTGACCTTTTGATTAACTTTTCTTTCATTTGCCTTCTTTGTTTAAATAAAAAGAACTCTTCAACTTCATTTAGTAATAATAAAAAAATTAGAAAAACCCTCTTAAAAGTACGAATTTTTGTATTCATTTATTCATTTCCCACAAAAAGATTTCTTTTTCCTTTCAATTTATTAAAATAATTTTTTTGAATGAAATTATTTCTCTGAATTTTTACACCTAGCTCGATTTTATTACTTATTTTTGAAGTGGAAATATAAAACTTTATTTTAATCAAAATTTATCATTTCATTTTATTTATTTATTAGGAGATTTATGCAACCAAGCAACAAAATACATATATGATATTTTTTAGTTTTTACTTTTCCTCGTCTATAACCGTAGGCATAAAGTAAGTTATATCGTCTGATAAACATACTTTTGATTTATTCCTCGTCAAAATACGAAGTTCGCCAACAAAAATTCAAATGAACGGAATATTTAATAGATAATTAAAAATATTGCTTTAATTCGTTTAAAGGATTTTAATACTTGGCTGAGGGATGATTACAGGTCATTTTTAAGCCTTTCGTGGCTTACAAATACCCTAAGCCAGCGTTTCCAACCTTTTCAGTAACGCGACCCTATATTTGCTTTTCTAAAGTTTGGCGACCCAAATGCATTTATTTTGCATAACCTGAAAATTGCAGGCGTTTTTATTTATTGCCGAACTAGTTATGATCCTACAGACATCGCCAAATCATAATTTTCATGAGGTTTTTAAACTTAAATAGAAAACTACACAGTAATTGGAGTTCAGAAGAAGTATATCATATAATTATATAATAGCAATAAAATAAAAAAAAATAAATAAAATATAAAAATTAGCATTGTTAAATATAAAATGAGCATTTATTATTTAAAGGAAAAAATCAAATAATGATTAAAGTAAACAAATAAAAGAATAAAAAAATAAAATATGTATCATATCAATGACTAATTTGTTGCTGTTGGTTTCCACTAATAAGTCAAGTAGTGTTTTGTTTATTCAGTTCACTACTTTAATTAAAACGCAAAACTATAAAATAAATAAACTGATGAAACAATTATAATTAAAAACTTGTACGCGATATTAAACTACGTTGATGTTTGTTAGAACCAAATTCACATATAATTGAACATTATAATTTTAATAACTCGAAACTTTAAAAGAAGTAATAAGAAACTGTTAAAACACAGTATTATCATAGGTATAACAATTCATCAAAGTTAGCAAGAATTAGATAAAAGCGGGTGCCTCTGTCGTTAAAGGACTTCTAAGAAATGTTTTGGCCGCGGCTTCTTTTGTTATCACATGTTTAAAGTATTATCAATTTCTCAAAATAATATCTGTTCAAGCAAATCTATTATTTGCTTATAATAATCTTTACACATAAATCTTTGTCATTTTTTGGTTGTTAATAATACAAAATTTGGCGACCCAAAAAATTTCGTTCGCGACCCAATCTGGGTCGCGACCCAAGGGTTGGGAAGGGCTGCCCTAAGCCATACGAGCGAAGCGAGTCTGTTGAAAGGATTATAATAGTTGGATTACTATAATACTTGGCTGAGGGATAATCGTTGGTCATTTATAAGCCTTTCCTGGCCTACAAATACCCTAAGCCAGACGAGAGAAGCGAGTCGAATGTCAAAACACCCTAGACTTAGGATCAATATTTTATACTGAGGTACAGCTTACAGAGAACAAAGTAATACCACATTAAACATTTAGATGACGAGAGAAGCAAGTTGAATGTAAAACACCCTAGAATTAGGAACTTATTTTATTCTGAGGTATAGCGTAGCGAGACCAAAGTAATGCCATCTTAAGCTATAGACAATTAAAAAATTTTGAGGATGTTCGAAACGAGTCTCCCCTACCGTGAGGAAAAGAGCCCCAGACCTTAAGGTGGTCCCCCCACCAAACTTTTAAGTTGTTTTGAATCGGAATTCGAATCGTAAGTATTTTGTAAATAACCTGATGAAATACAATAATAAAATTTTAAATTTGTTAACAGAATTTGAGGAAATGGCACAACCATCAAAACAGAATGAGGATGTTGGTTCAGGAAAATACAGGCAGTTTCTAGCGGCATTTTTTGGTAAGTTGACATGTCAAACAAAGAAAAAAATTAGAAAATTATTCAATTGAGTTTAAAGTTGGTACCAATGTATAATTTTACTAATTAAATAAGTACATTAAGTTTCGTTTCAATACGACTAGTAAATCTATATGAGTATTTGTAGGATCATAAAAGTTAAGAAGCATTCAGGGTGGTCAAAGAATGATACTGATGCATTTACTATATAAGGACAAGCGAAGCAAGTCCGAAGACATGTTACAGTATAATTGACGAATTGTATGTTCTGAGGACGAGCGAAGAGAGTCCGAAGCAGGGAGGATGAGCGTAGCAAATCCGACGTGTTGAGAAAAAGTTCCGAGGTTTTAATTTAAAATTACGATTAGAGTTCTTTCGCATAAAAAGAGTAGAAGGAGAGGTTGATCGACTCTATTTTTCCTGATTGTATAAAAATATTTATTT
This sequence comes from Microvelia longipes, assembly GCA_018340805.1. Classification (NCBI taxonomy): domain Eukaryota; kingdom Metazoa; phylum Arthropoda; class Insecta; order Hemiptera; family Veliidae; genus Microvelia; species Microvelia longipes. The sequence goes on along the minus strand of JACMZG010001913.1, from coordinate 12,295,021 downwards.
TAATGAATGATTAATGCTGATGAATTAATTAATTTACGCATATAGACAATTAACAAATTGTTGATAATACGTAATTATACACACACACACACACACACACACACACACACACACACAACCACACACACACACACACCACACATATAATATATATATATATATATATAATATATATATATATAATATTATATATAATCAAATAATTAGAATTGTTTAACATTATAACTTTCATAGAAACATTTTGATAAAAAAGAGAGTTAAGAAAAGAATAAGAGTTCTTGTACATTCTGAGGGTTTAAGACCGTAGAGAAACTTACCAGGGATATTAAGTTTTCAAGTATATTTGGGGCTTTTCAAGTCGTCTCGAGATTCTTTTCTTGGTCAGAAATAAGACCCGAATGATACTCGAACTTAAAGTACAAGTTGTGTAATAAAAAGTTATAATGCTTCTCAATAGAATTTTCTCTGGCGATTTGAAAACTTTATAATTTGATAGGAAAATCAGTTTTGAAAATTTTTAATTTAATTTATTTCTAAAAAAAATATTTATTACAATGCTAGTATATCTGTAATAACTGAACGAACGTCTGTGGGTATTTTATTAGGCTTAATGAGACGATACTTGATTGTATATAAGTTTGTTTGTATGTACGTCTCGCGATAACTGCCTTAAAAATTAAGCAATTTTAATCAAAATTGGTGTGCGTATAGTACTAATTACATGTCAGAGCTGTTAAGTTTTTTTTGTACTATTTGCTTTATTGTACATTAGGCGTATAACTTGTAAGATTCAATAGAAAAATTTGTCTTTTTATGTCTCAAAAATAAAAGCTAATAATTTGGTTATTTGCCTTTAATTTAGTTATATGAAAAACAATTAAGTTTATGCATATTAATAACTTATTTAATGTAATTTGTTTTATGAATATTAATTAATACATAAATACCAGACAAACAAGGTCATTATCATGGAGTTAACGGAATCTATTTATTTTCTTATCTCCCGTCACATTTTCATTTACCCAGCTTAATTAAATATTTTTTTTCTGATAAAGAATTTAGAGAAAATCACACTATGAAAATATTTAAATTTAATATTCAGTAAACAAAAAGTCATTCTCCATGATTATTAGCGAATTTCCTTCGGAAAAAATTCGCTACATGTAATACACGCACATACCTCTGACACGGATTTTGGACTCTCTCCTCGGGCTTAAATTTCGCATCATTAGAGAATTTTACCAAAAAAATTGAATTGAAATTCAAAAAAAATATTCACCAAATTTGTCTTTTTGATTCTCGGTCGAAACTTCCCAGTCATCTGGTCCAATATTATTTTTAGTTAACAAAACAACTGACTATAACTCTATAGTTTCTAAACTAACCATAGAGGAGAAGAAAATCTCTATAGTAAATTTAATTACACCAGTAAAAGGGTTAAAGGGGAGAGGGCTCTGAGATAACAACAATAGATACAAGGATTAATGGCTTTAACCTAAAATTTAACAACAAATAAAGTATTGTGGCCGTTTAAAAAGCTGGTAATCCTAAAACTTGGCTACAACAGCCCTGAGAGAGAAAGTTTATATATTATTAATTTATATATTTCGCTTAACTCTCCGCACAATATATGAACTGTGACTGGGGTTTTCTAAAAATATTTAATAAAATAAAGTGGTTCTAGTTATTTTTACCTTATTTTGGCTTTAACTGTAATTACGGAATGAACCAAAAACTGGTACGGGGTACCTCGGACCTCCTCCTTGCCACATCGGATTTGTTACGCTCATCCTCTATACTTGAAGCTCCCTTCGCTCTTCCTTGGAATTTAAGCATCCCTAGTTTAAACTAGGGATGTTTAAACAAGTGATTGTTTTAAACATGTTTTAGCAATATTATAAAGAAAAATAAAATTAGGGACATAAAAGAGGAAAAAGGAAGTAGTTTTTCTAAAAGAATATATATAATATATATATATAATATATATATATATATATATATATATATATATATATAATATATATATTAATTTTATGAAGACTGTTAGGTTTTTAGGCATTTATGACGATAGACATATTTATATCGTGGGAGCCCCACATTGAAAATGTTTCCTGAAAAATTAAGCACTAGAATATAAACAGTTTGTTAAAGCATCATCTTGTTTCTGTTCATGATTTTATTTATCTGTTAGAGTTAGATCATTATTAACTCTATGCTATGCATACTTTTACAGTCATGTATCTTTTGGTGAAATTATTTGGGGTAATGCTTCTGTAGTTTTTTATTTATTTTTTTGTATTTATTATAAGATAATTACAACTACGATTAATTCGTTATAAGTAAGTAAGTGATATGAAAAGCTCTGACATGTAATATCACGATACAATGAGTCTGCCCACTGGCAGATCTTGCTGGGATGATTTATACAAAGTATGATTACTTTTTTAAGGTTACATTAAAGTTATAAGTCTCGATCTGCGTTGCCGAGTACCCTGCCCCCAAACGAGGACCAATCTTTATTCACGCTTATGTATTTTTTTTATCAAAATACAAAAGTGTGGACATCTATGCTCTCTCGTCAGGGACACATCATACAGAGCTAGAATGAAAGAGTATGTTATTTTTAACTTGGATTAATTTTAAGTAGGTCTTGCGGCCACTGCCGCTTGAGTCTACGGGGAGGGTTATTAGGATTTTCTTTAGAGGAAAAACTATGTACAAGAGGATTAGGATGATCGGCAAGGGAGGAGTGAAAGGATTTATAGCGATATATTGCAAGGTCAAGGAGAAAAGGAATATTAAAATTATGATGTAGGGTACAATTTGAGACATCATATGGAGCATTAGCTATTTTACATAGAATTATTTTATAGGATTTTATAGGAATTGGAAGGTTTGTTGCTACCCCAGAGTTCTATTCCGTAAGTCCACATGGGTTTAATAATAGTCTTGTAAATAAGTAGCTTCAGTAGTTCAAAGTTGTTTTTTAGCCAAAGAAAGTTGTTAGTTATTTTTAAGTAACACCCTCAAAAATCTGAACTGTTTAAGAATAAAAGGATTTTAACTTCATGCACTATTTTATTCCTCTGATTCATAATTATATTTATGACACCCGAGAGGAATACGACCAAATAAACAGCATCTATAAGTATCAAACTATAGATTGAGCATATACTACTTATAAGGAAACACAGACGTCCAAACATAAAATTAAATACTTTGGACTAAAAGTATACAATCAATTACCTGACTCAATAATTACTTCAATTATAAAAACTATTTTCTAACAAAATTAAAAGATGTCTATTTTATAATCCCTTTTATTCAATTGATAAATTATTCTTAAGTAAATCTTACTATGTTGGAACAATTGCTTTATTATTTTTTAATTTCTTGGAGCAAATAATTACTTAAATAAATTACTACTTTTGTTAATTTGAAATTCTTTACTAATTTTTACATATTTGTTTTTATTTCTTGCATCACTTTTAAAGAACATATCTTCCATTAAAATTATTATTGTAAATTATGATTCAAAAAACTTTATAGAGGCCTCTATTTTAAATAATTAAAGCTTTTAAGGAGGAATAGGTCCAAAATAATAAAAAAAACTAATTTTGCCGAGCTTTCGATATAATTTTATCTTTTTCAAGGCTTAACATAATAAATAATAATAACAACAAACAGTTACATGGTCGCTAACAAATAGATGTTTGGACAACAACTGATAAAATTATATCGAGAGCTCGGCAAAATTAGTTTTTTTTATTATTTTGGATCTATTCCTCCTCAAAAGCTTTAATAAATTATGATTGTTATTTATTATTGACATATTGTCATTGTACTTCAAAAATTGTACTTAATGAAAATAAGTTTGTTTATTTATTTTTTGACAAGTATATTTTTATGTAAAGAACTTTAGATAAAATACATCCAAAGAATTTGGAATTTTGAATAATCAATTATCAAATTTCTACTATATAATTAGTTAATAGGAATTTTCTTAACATTAACATTAACATGAAATGAACAATGTAAGCTTTTCGCCTATAAGAAGGCTACTTTGCCAACGCTAGGTTATCTTACCAAGAAGTACGTGATCAAGAGGCCGAAAACCTTTTATTGGTTTACCTTATTAGCCAAAAATGGCTTAAAATTCCATAATTGGCAAAAGAAAGAATAACAATTGCACAACATTTTTCTTAAGAGAAGTCATTATTGCTTTGAAAATTCTTCGTGACAATTTCCAATTCACTTTCACAGTTTAGATTAGGAAAAACCATTTTAACATTTTTTTATCTCAGTTTTAGCAGAAAGGGTAACAAAAAACAATTGGATGGTATTTCACAAGTGAAATTGACTAATAATTGACTTTACTTTTCCATGGATCTGAAAAAAGTAATTTTTGTTTTACTAGAAAAAAAAGTAATTAGGAAACAATTTTCAACTTATTCTCTCACAAGGAAGTCAAGTGTTGAAATGGAGCAAATGAAAAAAAATGTGCACAGGTTTAACTTAAAGTTGTTCTGCCACAAAGAGGAAAACACCTCGTTTCACTCTTTAATTTTCCTCATTTATACTATATATCTATATAAAATGGATAAATGGATTTTTTTTAAATTTTTGAGGACTAGCGAAGTAAGTCCAAAGACGTGCTGCAATATAAATCCGGTACTTGATGTGGTAATAAGGTACCACGTATCCGATTTTTTAACATTATTGTTAATGTTAAAAATAATAATTGTAGCAGATGATCTAGTTACTATGTTGTAAGTAGATAAAATAGTATATGCTACTATATAGCAAAGGAAACATTGCCAACTCGTGTCTGTAATTACCTGCATCAGCTCCGCCTCTGCAGGCAAATCGCCATTTGCCTCAAAGTGGTTATTTCCAGCCTCGGCTTACACCTTGGCTGGAAATTTCCATAGCCTGTCCTCGCCTTCTGCTCGGGGGGTAATTTATAAAACTCGTCTGCAAAATTTAATTTTGCTGCCTAATAGCATACTATTTAACATTAATAATATACAAACCTATTTATTACATTTGCAGGAAGTATGATAGCCTTATCTTGTGGATCACTTATAGCATGGAGTTCGATAGCACTTCCACTTTTAAGGACATTTGGATCTCGACCAGAAATCAACGCTGAAGAAGGTTCTTGGATAGGATCACTGCTGACATTGGGCGCATTTGTTGGAGCATTACCTGCAGGCAAATTAGCAGATTCTATAGGCAGGAAAAAACTTCTGGTAAAAAAAATTATAAGGATTCTTTTTCTAAAATTTCTTTAATTTTACAAATCATCCCTATTAGAAGAAAAAGCGAGTAGCAAAACTGCTAAGAAAAAAATCTGCAACATGACTAAGCTGAGGAGAGTGACTTGAACTTAAATCAGTACAACCACGCTGACTTGAACTTGGCCTTATAGTTAAACAGTATAACCTTATTAAGCAAACTTAAGGACACAATTGGAAATCTGGGTTCAGTTAGTTCAATTTAATATCCACCGGGATTGGTTAAACTTAAAACGTTTGTTCAAAGTTAAACAATTTAAAATGTTGTATTTACCGCAAGTTGAGGAAGCAATTGAAGAATCAGCTACCGTCGATACTGGCAGTATGGTAGCTGATTCTTCAATTGCTACCATACTGCCAGTATCGACGGTAGCTGATTCTTCAATTGCTACCATACTGCCAGTATCGACGGTAGCTGATTCTTCAATGCTACCATACTGCCAGTATCGACGGTAGCTGCTGCCAGTATCGAGACGGTAGCTGATCTTCAATTTTTTTTTTTTTTAATAATTCCTTTATTTAAATAAATAAATAATCACAAAATCAAAAAATATAGAAAGGTTAACCCACATAATAGGAAGAAAACTCCACTGCTATGTGGGTATACATATTTAACTAAAATATTCTAGTAATTATTATTGTTAATAATATATTATAAAGCATGCAAGTTGTTAAATTAAGATAAATAAAAGGATCACATGTAAATAAAATTGCTACCATACTGCCAGTATCGACGGTAGCTGATTCTTCAATTGCTACCATACTGCCAGTATCGACGGTAGCTAATTCTTCAATTGCTACCATACTGCCAGTATCGACGGTAGCTGATTCTTCAATTGCTACCATACGCCAGTATTACTGATTCTTCAATTGCTACCATACTGCCAGTATCGACGGTAGCTGATTCTTCAATTGCTACCATACTGCCAGTATCGACGGTAGCTGATTCTTCAATTGCTACCATACTGCCAGTATAGCTGGCTGTATTAGCTGATTCTTCAATTGCTACCATACTCCCAGTATCGACGGTAGCTGATTCTTCAAGCTACCATACTACCAGTATCGACGGTAGCTGATTCTTTAATTGCTACCATACTGCCAGTATGAGTACCAACTGAAGGTCATCATCAGTGCCGGTGAGAAGTTAGGAAGCTAGGTTTTGAGTCTTTTCTTACTGTTGACTGGTATAAGACAACTGGTGTCTTATACCAGTCAACAGTAAGAAAAGACTCAAAACCTAGCTTCCTAACATCTACTGATGATGACCTTCAGTTTGTTGAAAGCCAGTTATGCTTTATTTTAAATAAATAATACATCAGTTGAGAGACTTATTTTATTATTCTGATTAAAATAATGATGTAAATACACATAGCCTGCCTGTTCAGAGTTGAGCCCTTCATATAATTGCGCAGACTCAAAATTTTAGAAAATTGTACAAATTTTAGGTTTCTTGAAATAAGTGTTTCATTTTTAGTCTAGAGGAAAACTAGAAGATGGGTCATTCCAGGTCAAATCAACACAAAAAGGTAAATTTTTGGACTTGATGTCACCGATTTTAATATAATTTGGCTGACAGGTAGGCACCGTAGAAGAACGAAAAAGTCCAGATTTTTAGCCCATTTGGTGCAGCCATATTGCCGCAGTAGGGTTATGAATTTTCCAAAAAATGTGATTTTTCAACATTTCTTTGACTACAAAAATGGCTGTATCTAAAATTCTGCATAGAGTGTAATTTTTATTTTGGTGGCATTTGAAAGCTTAAACTTGGTCCTTACAAATAAATTATATATACTTTTGGATAATTAGTTACAAGCTTTTTATTATAAGCAAATATAAAATTCCTAAAAAAGAGCTTAAACTGTTAGTAAAATGTCCACAAAGTTTCATGTAAAATAAAACTGAGTGCCGCACATAGGTTAAATCTTAGAGCTATACAATGTGTAACAATAATATAAAGTACGGGCCTTCGGCCCGTAGCCGCTACGCGGCCTCGGCGCTTCGCGTCTCGTCCGCTCCGCGGCGTCGGCCCACCGGGCCGCTTCGCGGCCCGGGGGCCTCCCTGTGGCCGCTTCGCGGCCACATTGTTGTTGTTTTGTATGATGCGTTGTTTCATTATTGTTCTTGTTACATGGCATTTTGCCATGTACCTAGCGAATTTTCACAGCCTCTCCACACAGCCCCGCTTCGCGGGCCTGAGAGGCTTTCTCACAAATTTGATTTTACTAATTAAGATTTTATTAATACTTTATTATTAATAGTATGCTATAATATTAAAACTAACAAGCATTATAAACAAAAATATATTTTTGATTTTTGTTTTTAAATAAAAATACCGTTTCCGTCACTTAGGATCATAGATAAACAATATTAACATAGATGGCTCACTCAAAGATTTAAACAAAATATTTGATGGGATGCAGGAGGCTCAAGTAGTACAGTCTAGTGGTGACAGCGTGAAACTGTCACATATTTTTATTTCTGACATTTTATTTATTTATTTTTATTTTTTATTTTTTTTTTTTTTAAAAGATTAGCCTGTTCATGATGGCCCCAAGGCCTGAGCTGAACAGGCGTTGACTTAATACTTAATACTATGCTTGTAAACTTTATATAATTATTATACATTTTTATTTTCTATTATATTATTAATTATTACTTTTTATTTTTTAAATAATATAAATAATTTCTATTTTAAATATTTACAATAAGTTAACTTATTGTAAAACTCGTTGTTTGGTCTTATTCAACCAAACAACGAGCTGTTGAGGGTAATCAAGTCTTTCTATCCGCTTTTCAGCGCTAGAATGATGAGGAGTCGATGGATGAGTGATCCCAAGAAAGCTCTATAAGAATTTCGTATAAATTGGTAAAAAGTGAAAAAAATTAATTTCTCACACTTACTTCACCCATTCTGTCGTCCCCCCTTGGATTTGAACCTCTAATGTCAGAGTTTCAATTTTTGTTTGTTTTCTTTACTTATCCGTTGGCGCCAACCCGAGATGTTATACTCAGATAGCAAATTTAAATGTTAAGTCTAAAAAACTAAGAATAAATTATTGTTATTTTTTTAAGAAAACGATGGTGCTGCTTCGCGTGATGAGGCCCCAAAGTTTTATAAAACAAAAATACATCGCGAATACTACAGCATACCATAGATCTTTGTTTACTTTTATTTTATTTTACTAAACGATTGGCAACTGTTTGTTTTTAAAAAAAATACTACAGCACAATCTAGTAGAGAATAGAGCAAATATATTTTTACTACTAGCGCTATTCAAGACTCTAGTGATGAGGCCCCCAACTTAAATCATAAACACAAACTTGTCAATTGAGTGTTCCTACTACACTCGGGAGTGAACCATCTATCTTAGGATTGTCTGATTGAGCTGAAACCGGTCGCAATCGTTTTAGAATGACTTCAACCATATAAAGACTACTTCGAGGTTCTTCCGCTTTACGGGCCTGCTTTGCTCGGCGTGGTTTAGTGGAAGCCATTTTTGTCCTGTCTCTCTGGGACAGCAGGCTTACCAGGATGGAGCAAGAGGTAGAGGTCCATCTTTTATACTATGTCCCCATCCTCTAACACTACTAAACCCAACAGATATCGTACAAGTCTTTGACCTGGACGTATACATATATACAAGATATATATATATATATATGTATACTGTTTGCGCCATTTGTGATGGTTCGATTGAGCTGAAATTGGTCTTAATCGATTCAGCTAGCCGTCTACCTAAACACAAAATACCTTGTTTTAAAGCCATTTCAAGTTTCAAAAAATTTTTTTTTTCATGACGTCATAACTTTGATTGATGACGTCATAATGTTTTTATAAACAATAGGCCTCGTAACCTCCTCAACATCTCGCGATTTGCAAAGTTTCGTTTCAATTTGAGAACGCCTTTGAGAGTTATCGTTCGCCATACGAAAGGGTAGAAACTCTTACATACATATATATATATAATATACATATATTATATATATATATATATATATATATATATATATATAATATATATATATATATATATATATATATATATATATACATATATATATAAACTTTTTTCGGACATATATTTTTGTTATCAGGAAGCCAATAGGAACCGATTCCACTCACTCCCACCCTCAACTTCTGTCATCCGAACAACCTCATAAGCGTCATTTTCATTATGAAAATTCGCTAAAACTAGTTCTTTATTTAAAAGTAAAAAAAAATAAGTTGGCTATCCTGATTTTCTAAAATCATTTTAAGATTTGCATACTCATTGTTTTTTTTTCGACAAAATATCATTAAATCAAAGTTTTTTTTTAGTTTAAAACCTTAGCTTTAACTGTTTAACCTGTCTTAAACTTTTATAATTAGCTCAAATATTACTTAAAACTGCTCTAATATTCTACTCTAATATTTCAATTATTGTTTGTCGTTTCAATTATTTATGTTTCTGATATTGACGAACTTTTAGCGAATTTTCATAATGAAAATGACGCTTATGAGGTTGTTCGGATGACGGAAGTTGAGGGTGAGAGTGAGTGAAATCGGTTCCTATTGGCTTCCTGATAACAAAAATATATGTCCGAAAAAAGTTTATATGTGTATATATATATATATATATATATATATATATATATATATATATATATAATATATATATATATTATATATATATATATATATATATATATACTATATATATATATATATATATATATATATATATATATATATATATATATATATATATATATATATATGTATGTAAGAGTTTCTACCCTTTCGTATGGCGAACGATAACTCTCGAAGGCGTTCTCAAATTGAAACGAAACTTTGCAAACCGCGAGATGTTGTGGAGGTTACGAGGCCTATTGTTTATAAAAAACATTATGACGTCATCAACCAAAGTTATGACGTCATGAAAAAAAAATTTTTTTTGAAACTTAAAATGGCTTCAAAACAAACTATTTCGTGTTTAAGTAGACGGCTAGCTGAATCGATTAAGACCAATTTCAGCTCAATCAAACCATCACAAATGGCGCAATTGGTATACATATATATATAATCTTGTATATATATATATATACGTCTAGGTCAAAGACTCGTACGATATCTGTTGGGTTCAGTAGTGTTAGAGGGTGGGGATATAGTATAAAAGAGAGACCTCTACCTCTTGCTCCATCATGGTAAGCCTACTGTCCCAGAGAGACAGGGCAAAAATGGCTTCCACTGAACCACGCCGAGCTAAGCAGACCCGTAAAGAGGAAGAACATCAAAGTAGTCTTTTTATGGTACAAGTTATTCTAAAACGAATGCGACCAGTTTCAGCTCAATCGGATAATCCTAAGTGACGCAAACGGTATTTTTATTTTAAATAATCATGAATATATTTTTTTCAACCTTAAGATTTTACTCAAATAAACAATTTGTTTACAAAACAAATTTGACATTTTTCTTTAAATTCTATAAACAATCATAAATGTAAATAAGAGTTTATACCCTTTCGTATAGTGAACGATAACTAAAGCTGATGAAAGATGAAACTATAATCTTTTCTTACCCTTTATACAAGGTTACTTGAATAGTTGCAACGTGTGGATTTTTTCCTTGTATTCTTTATACCTCTATAAAAAACGTATTAGTTATGTATTTAAATATACTTATTATTTTCTTATATTGCTTGTTAACTGTAATATTATTGCTTACTATTAATAGAGGATTAATAAAATCAAATTTGTGAGAAAGCCTCTCAGGCCGCGAAGCGGGCCTGTGAAACGAGTCTGTGAAAATTCGCTAAATACGTGGCAAAATGCCATGTAACAAGAAACGATAGTGAAACCATACATCAATACAAAACAACAACAATGTGGCCGCGAAGCGGTCTCCAGGAGGCCCCCGGGCCGCGAAGCGGCCCGGCGGGCTGACGCCGCGGAGCGGACGAGGCGCGAAGCGCCGAGGCCGCGTAGCGGCCACGGGCCGAAGGCCCGTATTTAACAATACACCTCCTGACATTGCTATTGAAGCGAACTTGGTAAAAGAAAACTTGTTACCAACGAAATCGAAAAAGTTATATGACAAAGCAAGTAACAATTTTAAAAGTTGGTGTCATGATCATAATATACAACATGTAAGTGAAAATGCGTTGCTTGTTTATTTTAATAATGAATGAAAAACAAAACAAGCGTCAAGTCTGCGGTCACTGTATTCAATGATCAAATCATCTTTGCTTTGTGAGAGAAACTTTTAATATCAATAGCTATGCATCACTAATAGTGTTATTAAAAAGAAAAAAACAAAGGTTATGTTGCAAAGAAAGCGAATGTTTTTACTAAGAATCAAGTTGAAGACTTTTTGCATAATTCATCAAACGACGAGATTCTTATGATAAAGATAAGATAATTTTCAGTTGAAAAATCTTAAAAAAAGAAATGAAAAAAGTCATTCTTACTTTATTTTCAATGTCGACGTCTGGAGATAAAATCTTGTATGCACCTTGGGAGTAAAATGACATTATTCCCTCGCAATAATTTCCTCCCTCGGCTTCGCCTCGGGAGTAAATAGCTATAGATCCCTCGGCTTCGCCTCAGGATTTAAACAAATAAATCCCTCGGCTTCGCCTCAGGATTTAAATCCTTTGGTTCCCTCGGCTTTTGCCTCAGGAACCAACATAATGCTCAGGGGAATAATGACATTCTTTACTCCCTTGGTGCATAAATAACTATTATACATTTAAAATTTGCATACGGGAAATGTGAAATTAACAAACCCAATAATAAATGACGACACTAAATATTTTATTTCGTCTGTTTCAGCTGATCATGGCGCTTCCATTGTTCATATCATGGAACATACTAGTATGGAGTATAACAGTTTACGGTCTTTACGCAGGCAGGTTCCTCGGAGGGTTCGTCATCGGTGTTATTTCTGTCACCATACCCATGTATATAAACGAAATTTCCGACAAATCTATTCGAGGCACTTTGGGAACATTCTTTCAGTTACAACTAGTCTCAGGAATCTTATTAATGTACCTATTTGGTAAGCTGTAGTTTTTATTCATTTTTTATATATTATATATTTTCAGCTTGATTTATATATATATGTATATATATATATATATATATATATATAATATATATATATATATATATATAAATATGTATATATATATATATATATATATACTATGTTGAGGTTTGTTTAACTTAGCCCCTCCTAAAACATTGAAGACAACAACCTACTCGAAAATTATTTTTTTATTCACCTTTATTTTATTTTTTTTAACTTTTTGGTCTCTTAAAACGGATGTATCGACTCCGGACCGGATTCATTCAATTCAGCGCTCCAAAATACATTAATTAATACCTTTTTTACTTACTTTTTACCCTTTCTTAGTTTTTAACACTGAAAATTTCACGTTTAGCGTAGGAAGTCGAAAATTGTCGTATGTTTCGATTTTTATGTATGAATACACAAGGGGTTGTATTTACCGCAAGTTGAAGAAGCAATTGAAGAAATAGCTACGGCTGATCCTTGCTGTTGTCAAGTCAAGTAAGTAAGTATCGACGGTAGCTGATTTTTCAATTACTACTCAAGGGCTTAAGACATATCAAAAGAGCTCTCATAAATTTAAATAGGTTTAGTTGTGTAGGCTGTAGATTCGTCAATGTAAAACAGATTAAAGAATAATGTTGATTTTATCGTTTCACATATATAATTTTATGCAAACAAATCACTTTTTACTTTTCCTCATTTATACAGTAGGTATATAGAAAAAGTATTGTGTTTGCAAAAAAAATCCGAAACCGGGATGAAACCAGAATTATCCGCTTCAGTCGTTTTTAAGGCCTCCTGAGTGTTTTTCGCAAAGTCGTCTGTCTGTGTGCGTGTGTGTCTGTAGAGTATTTATGATAGAAAATTGAAATTTCGTACAAAGATCAGTCTACCGCTGTGTTTTTGCTATTCAGAAAGTATTTTTTTATGACGCCACAAACCCGACTCGCAGAAAAATAATGCGATCATATTGAGATTTGGCACGAATGTGACTATCTATAAGTCTAACTTATGTGCTAAGTTTCATCTCATTAACAGCATTAGTTCAATTTTTAATGAATGACTTGTGTACGTCTTTTTAAGAATTGTCAAAAATTGGGTAATGGTCCAATTGAGTTGCAATTCGGTATAAGTTTACATCATTACATAATAAATAAGTACACTAAGTTTCGTTTTATTTCGACAAGTTATTGGATCATAAAAATTAAGGAGCTTTGAGCTGTATAGGTGACCGATGAGAATTATGCGAATGCTTAACTATATGAAGACGAGCGAAGCGATTCCAAAGACATGTTGCAGTATAAATTTGGCAAACTGTATTTCTGAGGACGAGCGAAGCGAGTCCGAAGAAGGGAGGATGAGCATTGCGAATCCGATGTGATGAGGAAATGAGGAAAAGTTCCGAGGTACCCCGTACCCGATTCTTTACCTAATACATTTGGCAAATCGCTGATAATGTGGCAGTATGCCACATACAAAGCCTTATCAATTAAGTGATAACCTAATAAAGGAAAACAAGAGTCTGGCTGCGATGCGACTAAGACGCAGATGGGTTCATGTTTCATATTAAATAAAACAATAACATTTTACCCGAACTAACAATAAGATAAAAACAAAATTAATTAATTATATTTTCAGGCCTTTTTTTCATTAAATCCTACATTCTTTCCTTTGAAAATGAAGAATATTTTCTTTTATTTTTCATCCTAAATCATCGTGAACACTTAAAAGAAAAGGAATGTATTACTTGAAGGGAAAGAAAAATATCTCATTTGTAACTGTCTCAGAAGAAGGGCGGTTTCCTCGTGTTGTGAAAAACCTTGCTATTCACTAAGATAAACTCCTAAAGCCTGAACAGTAACAATTCTCTTAAAAACTGCCAGACCCTTGTCTGTTTAGCAATGCTGTCTGCGCATGATCATTGGGTAATTTATAGTTTTATATATGTAGTATTTAGGAAACAAGTGTGTTCTTAATTTGCAATTTTGCAAAAAACAAAACTTGCATGAAATTGAGCACTAGTGAAGTTGCTGATTATTGGTGAAAAATGTCTCTCCACTAAAACTAATTGTAATTGACTAAAATTAATTTGTAAAATTAATTTGTAAAATTAAGTTGTATTTACCGCAAGTTGATTTAATTTTAACATAGCTAGTCATGCTAACATGTTAAACACCTTCTTCTTTCTTTCTCTTAAACTACATAACACTATTGCAAACATTTGGTTTAACAGACAATGTCTTACACATAGAGTCATACCTACTTATGCTAAAATAATAATTAAACAAAAAACTCTGGCAGCAAAACATACACAAACAAAATGCCAAATACTTAGAATAAAAAATGAAATACACTCCTTACATAGTAAAAAAGACGCCATTAACAAAAAATTACTTTACAATCATTTAAAAATTGCCAACACTGTAACAACTGAAAACTTTCTCATATTTTACGAAAACATGAAAATCGACATAGATAAACAAATGGAAACAAAATATAATAATCTTAGGAAAAAACTTGATAAACTTATTAACAAAAAACATCCTCCCAAAAACAATAATAATAAACATGCATTTCACCAACGTACCGTTAACTTAACAGACACAAACTTTACTACAACTGAACTGACATTACTAGACAAAGGACTGAAACATAACTTAAATTCTAATAACCGACACAAAGCCATAGAACAATTAGTCATTGACACCGAACTCGCCATAAAGAAACTCCCAGTAGATAAACAAAATCATGCTAGACAACAGCAAGTATCGACGGTAGCTGATTCTTCGATTGTAATTGACTAAGATTAATTCCTTAACCCTGGACAGTATATAACTAGATGAGTTCTCCACTATCGGTTTAGAAATGCCCTTCGACTAAAACTAACTATAATAAACAAAGATAACTCTTAAAGCCTAAACATTAAATTGAATACTAGTGGACTTATTTTAGTGAAAAACGTACCTCCACAAAAACTAATGTTAATAATAAAAGCACTTTAACCTAGCACCAGACCTATCAGTTGTCTGTACAAATGATTAAAATAAGCTCCAATTAACAATAAGAGAAAATGACGCGAAACAACAAACAAAAAATTAAAAGACTAAACAGCAAAATAAATTAAAAAAATAAAGAAATTAGAGTAGCACAAATAAACAAAAATTATCAATTATTTTGTTTTTGTTTAATTATTTTACGTAGCTTTGACAACTTTTGATGTTGATCAAATGACAAGAGGGAGGGGGCAGTGATGGATTCCATTCTGTTTGGCCTCATAAAACTAAATATCCCATTAGCAAATTTTTTCCCAAAGGAAATTCGCTAAAAGATATATCTGATCAAATCTCAACAAAGTGTATATATATATATATATATATATATATATATAACTTTTTTATCTTAACATAATAAATCACTGGAAGGGAGGGATAATATGACAAAATCTCTACACGTACAGTTAAAAGTTTTTTTTACTAAAGAGAAAATTTCTCCGCACAAAAACTTGGCAGCGTAGCCAACTTAGATGATTTTATTACTTCAATCTTAAGTGAGTGATCCAAAAGTGTTGCCAAAAAGTTCTCTTAAAAGAGTAGAGGAATAAAGGAAAAAGACACCGAGTCAATGAAAGAGAACCAATGCTTAAGATAGTAAAGCATGGTGATTTTACACAACATGCAACCCTTCACCCTAAAATGTAGTTTTTGATTTTGTTAAAGTTTAGATTCTTAAGGAACCTCAGGTATTTCTTATGTTCAGTTATTCCTTTCTTACTTTTTTCTGTTTTTAGGATATATGTTTTATTTTAATTAATCTTTATTTAGATTTGATTCGATTAATAGATTGTTTTACTTTTTTTTCATATTTTTTATACCGTGAATATATACTAACAGTAATCTGTTGGCAATAATAAAGCGAAATAGAGATTTATACTAGAGACCTTTTAAAAGGTTTTATTAAGTTGTCTGTCTGTCCGTGTATAATGCACACTGTAGTTGTGCTTTTCGAAAAACACTTTTTTATGACGCCTTAAAATCCTATGAACGACTGAGTGCAGTAGAGGTCATAGAATCATGTACATATACTCAAGAAAAAAAAAAAAAAAAAATTATATATATATATATTATATATATATATATATATATATATATATATATATATATATATATAATATATATATATATTTATATATATATACATAGCAGCATGTAATATATACATGTTTTGAGACTTTAAAAGTTTGGTCTTAGGAGGCCAAACGAAATCGACTTAGAACCCCCCCCCCCCCCTCCCCACCGCAATGGAGCCCCCCAATATTTATATTCTTATTAACGCTATTTAATGAAATAGCTAGAAAATTGTTAGATCTAAGAAATTTGATCAAATGATTGAAAACCACTGTATTATCAATCATCATATGGCTTTTTTGAATGAAGATTGTTCAACTATAGTCTCAAGTTGTCTGAAACCGAAGCAAGTAGTTTGGGAAACGGAGTTTCTCCCTTTATAGTAGTAATACGTGTGAAATTGGCTGTCAGAAAGCTTTACCCTTGACACTTCATGTCTTCTTTCATGTTACTTCCACGCTGAATAGTAGAAACCATTATGGAATTTGTAGTACTATCTCCATCAAATAAAGTCCTCCTCCGCTGTCAATGTTGTTAGAGTGCTAAGAAGGGGTGTCAAGTGTTTCTGTTAAAGTTTTCGGATCTCGGGCACCGCGCATACATCCCTGGTCGACCTTTTGACACCACGCAGACATCCCTGGAGGATCTTTCGACACCACGGAGACATTTGTGGTGGACCTTTGACACTACGCATTTATCCGTGGTGGACCTTTGACACTACGCAGACATCCCTGGAGGATCATCTTTGACACCACGGAGACATTTTTGTGGTGGACCTTTAACACCGCGCAGATATTTGTGGTGGACCTTTGACACTACGCATTTATCCGTGGTGGACCTTTGAAGCTACGCAGACATTTTTGGTGGACCTTTGACATTTCGAATTTATCCGTGGTGGACCTTTGAAACTACGCGGGCATTTGTGGTGGACCTTTGACACTACGAAGACATCCGTGATAGACCTTTCACACCACGCAGACATCCGTGGTGGACACCACAGAGTTTAGGAACATTTCAGGTTACGCTGTTGGTTTATATAAAACCAGCAGTGATATTCAATCCTCTCGCGGCAAATTGTTTATTTTTCAAACAATTGTTTCATTAGTCTTTTGAGGACTACCAAAAGTAATAACTAATTTAATTATTTATGAAACTTTGTAGCCTAATCATATACACCCGCTTTATTTTAGAACTGACCTCAATGAGACAAAGAAGCCGACTAAACCAATATCTTATTCTAAACCCATTTTATTTTAAAACGGCTGACTCTAATATCATGACTACTCATCAAATATTTTGATGAGCACTCATTAAATTAGAGTCACCCTTTAAAACAGACCTCGGGGAAACTTAGAAAATGACTATTCTGCGCTATAAGTATTTTAAGTAAAATAAAATTTATAGATTCATGATTTCGCAAGAAGATTCCGCGTTGTAATCAATAAGAATGTTATTTAAGTCTATACCTATAATAGTTTGAAACAGATCTCAATAAGCATAGAACGCGTCAGTTCATAAAAGTTGTAGTTAAAAGTTTAGTCATGATCCGTCGATTAGGTTTTAAACTGAAAGCACTAAAAATTTGGTTTTCACAACCCCTACTACTTTTGACCGGATCTTGATAAGACATAAAATTTGTTCATTTTGACCAATCAGTAGTCTAAATTTAAATTTAAAGTTAAGTTCAGATCCATCGATTTGATTAAATCTGTAAGCACTGACTGTGTTTTACCTAATTATTTTTTTTAGATCGGTTCTCGATGAAGCATAAAATGTTTCATTCTAACCAATGTGTCGTTTGAGAGAAAGTTTTAGTCGAAATGTATCAATTAGATTCCAAGCAGTAGGGTCTCAAAGTTTTAGGTTACACTAAATTCCTATTTTTTTAGATCGTATCTCAATGTAACTTAACAAGGACCCTTTCAGGTCTATGAGTAATCTAAGATTAAATCCCTTAAAATAAACGGAATTACAATTATCAAAGATGACATTTCCGTTTAGAATTTAAGAAAATATTTATACGACATTTCAAGTAAAGTACATATTGAAAGCTCGAAGCCGTGTATCAGTAAGTTCGGCGTATTATATTTTCATGTGGACTTGTTTTTCTGTATAAAAATACAAGTCCGAAATTGGTTTAGTTGTCTAATAAAAAGTTTTGTTCCATAGATATCCCCCCTCCCTTCCCAGCCTTGTTCTAAGTGTTAACAATTTCCAAACACGTATCTCTGGGCTCTAACACTGAATATTTGGTAGAATAGTTTAAAATTACTAACTTCATATAGGTTTAAAAAGTATTGATTTTATTTTTATGAAATAAACTTTATTTTATATTTGATTTAACCTTGATGGTTTCTTAAAAATGCTACCTTACCTAACAATCCTAATAATAGGAAGAAAGGTATACTTAGAGGAACATCTGCTTCAATGAGGGGATAATCTAATACAAAAATGTCTTATAATAAGAGGGAAATCTTCTTATTATAAAAGGTAAATCTTCTATAATAAGAGGAAAATCTTTTTAAACAAAAGAAAATGTACTATAATAAGAGGGAAATCTCCTTATACTGAGAGGAAAATCTGCATTAATCGAAGAAAATCTTTATTATTAAGAGAATTATATTTATACTAGGAAGAAAATATAGTATAATAAGAGTGGCATTTTCTTATACTTTATCTTAGGAAGAAAGTATCCAATAATAAGAGGGAAATCTTATTATACTAATAGGAAAATATACTATGGTAGCAGAAAATCTTCAGTACTTTGAAGTTTCCTTATACAAAATAAAAATATCCAATAATAAAAGAGAAATTTCCTTACACTAAGGAGGGAAATCTCCTATATAAGAGGAAAAATCTCCTAAATCAGAAGGAAAATCGTAATTAAAAATATTTGTAACAGCGAATAATTGAGTAATAGCAAAAAAATTAATAATAGCAATACATTCAGTGTAAAATGCCTGCTATGCATTTCATAGGGGCACATTGTTTTTGTTTTGTGTTATGTGCTATCTCATTGCAATGGCCCAAAGCATAGCTGATTTTCAAAGCAAAATAAATCCGTTTTACGACCGATTTTAATACAACCGCTGTTTCTCAACAATATTTAAAATGTAAGATAAAAATGCTTAAATTTGTTTTTATAATACACTTAAATCCATTTTAAAAATTAAACTCTTTCGAAATTAAATCATGACACAGTTGATAAATTTGTAGTGCTCTCTCAAAATCAAGAATTTCATTCAAAATAGTAAAATAGATGTGACGTCATCAACCAAAACCACCCCAATAAGTCGAGCCCCCCTTTCATTTCTGAGGTTTCCATACTGAAATCCAATCAACCATAAATATGGAAGTCAAATTTTCACTTGATAGTGGTGAAAGCACTATGAATTCAAAGACCAAACCCCCTTTTGTATCTAATAAGACTTTCTTCAGAGAAAGCATTCTGTCTTGGTTTTGATTTCGATATAAGAGGTACGATAATTAACCCTTTTCAGAGTCGTACGTCTGAAGGAAGTCTAGATTTGACTTTGATAATTTTGTAGAGCTTTGAAACAGAAGCACCCCCTCCCCCTTTCATCTTCATTTACAGAGATTTTGAAAATAATTAAATTAACATTCTGAAGAGGTGTTATCATTTTCTTTATAGCTAATTTAGCATAGAGAGAGATGGAATTAAATGATCCTTAAAAAGGTATAATTACCTTTTTGACGTTTATCATATTCAAAGAGTTAACAAACACTTAACAAAACTAACAAATTGTAAATTTGAGATATTCTTATTTGTATGCTATAGGAAATGAAAGCGCTAAAAGCATTATTTCTTTAAAAATTTTACTGTATTGTTACAATATTTTGTATCTATGCCCTGCTCAGTCGGCGCCAAGGGGTGGGGAAATGAGCAGCGAAAAAATTGGACTAGAGGGGATAAAATAAGTAAAATTTATGCTCAACCTTGGTTTTTCCAACAATAATATAATGTATTGGTAGCGTATAATACAAATAATCATACAAATAGTTCTGAAATAAATTCTTAAAACTAAGCAAGCAGGAGTTATAACTAATAACTAAATTGAATAAATCAGAGCATGCAAGTACTAACCTAATACCTAATCTAATAAGTAAGAATGCAGCAAAGCGAGCAATTAAATGAGCCGTAAAAAGTTAGAGTAAGGGAAAGCAGTAACTTATAGCTAAGCATGCATATACATATATATATATATAGAGGTAAATATAAGTATTTTACTTAATTTATAACTTATAGTCTAATAATTATATAACTTATAACTAAGACCCATAACATCAGGTACCGATTCTCAGGTTTACGACAGACCGTTAACGTATACGTTAGCCCGATCGACAAGTGTACTTTCACCCGAACGACCGACAGGTAACCTCTGGCCAGAGCGGTAATTAGTAGAAAATAGTATTTATACTTTCGTGAGTAGGTATAAAATAGAAGACTTAAGTCTAAACTTAGCTGAGCTTGGATGTGGCAGTAGTCAGGTTCCAGTTATAGATACCAGGGTTGGACATCCCCCGGAGACAGGTAAGGTTCTCAGGTAGCCTCCTAGCTACTTATCTAACCTTTCTCTAATTGTTCACCACAGGTACTCAGGTCGCTAGTTCTCACCACAACACGACACGGCGTGACGGTAAGTAACGAATCCCGTCTACGGTACAACAGGTACGTGTTATCGCTATAACTATAACTTATCACTAACAACCTTTAATAACCATCACTAATGACTGAACATGAAACTATCACTTAACAATGACTTGACTAACTGAACCTCTTAACAACTAACTTAACTCACAAACTAGAGAAAATTATTAACATGACTAACTACGGACTAAATTAATTATAACTAATAACTAGTTATATCAGAGGTCAGACCCTTGTCCTCAATGCACACCGTGGCCGCACTAACTCGGTTGACAGCGTCGTCTAGGCCTCTCGGTATTATCTCCCCTTCCTTGCCCACTCAGACCAGGTATATCAATACATCATAAACATAAACACAAATCTTTGACCTGGACGTGTTTAGATCCATCTAAACAATAAATAAACCCTAAAATATTTTATAGTAAATGAAACATCGATATAAATCAATTTATATCGTCACAGTATGTAAAATTAAATATAATCTAATATGAATTATATTAACTATTTAATATGAAATATAAGTATTTATTAATGTACAATAAATATGAACCAAGTTCAAGAAATCGGGGACGGGGTACCAAAGTAGTTTTCTTCATTACTACGGACTCGCTTTGCTCGCCACAGAATTTCATAATTACCCCAAGCCTAAGATGACATTACAAATGCCATGCCCTTTAGAAGATAATCTAAAGCTTAAGGTAATCTTACATCGGCCTAGCTACAAAATGTTCATCCATCATTCAACTCAAGTCATGAGTGGGCGAACTCGCTTCACTCGTCCTCAGAATGTCATGGGTACTAAAAGCTAAGATAACACTATATCAGTCTCGCTACACTCGACCTTACAACAAGGTATTAATCTAAACTCAAGGTTTTTATGACTCAAGACTCGCTTAGCTCGTCCTCAGAATAAAGCATTGATCCAAACTCAATGTTTTTAAGACTCAAGTCTCGCTTGGCTCGTCCTCAGAATAAAGCATTGATCCAAACTCAATGTTTCATGACTTTGGCCTTAGTTTTAATTCTCTAGCGTAAATTCAGTTTCATATCACACCTGGGAAGATATGCGTGACACACAGCATGAAATCAGCCGCAATGAAAACCGATCCTAACGTCATAAAAGAGTGTGAAACAAATCTATTCTACTCTAATACAATCTGAGCAGAAAAGAGAAAATACCTGAATTGACCATACTTAGTAACGAGATACTTCTAAAAACAATATTCGAAGGAATGATAGCAGGACAAATTATTAGAGGAAGGCCTTGACTCGAGTTTATAAATATAATTAAGGACGATGTCCACTGCCAATCGTATTATTATTTGAAAACTGTAGCCGAGAGCAGAGATGATTGGAAAGCCGCGACAAACCATTCTTAGGATTGATGACTCAAGCAGAAGATAAGCCATTTCAACTACGAGGAAAATCAGCAAGTAAATTTGCTCAAAGAATGCGTACTTGGGAATATTATTCTTTATAATCCAAGTTAAGAAACTCTGCGAGTCTTAAAACCAAGATATAAAGAGAATGAAAAGATTTGTTCTAATAGTTAAAGATATTTTAACGGGTCTAAGGTTTTATTAGAACACTATGCTAATGACTTTCACCCAAAGCTATTGTGGCTTTAAGAAATTGTTCTTGGCATAAAGCCAAATTTCCATTTACACTTTTCTATTTTCATTCTAAAGAGGCATCAATTTAAATTATACTCAAAAGTTTATATCTGAGTTTATAACTGCTTTCTCTATTTCAACCCATTCTTTTCTTTGCAAAATTTACTTAGATGCAAAAAATATTTCGTGTTTTGTTTTTATTTTTTTATTTGTTTAAAATGTGCTTTAATTTATTTAAAAATACAAAAACACACTCAGAGTGAATCTCAACAATACGAGTAAAAACAAAGAACTAAGTTGAGTTTATTGAGCATTGAGATTATAGAATAAGCCAAGTTAATCGAAATAAGTTAAGCTGGACCTTATAATACGTTAGCATTGGACCACGCTCAATGCTGCTTAATTTTTATGATCTAACCAAAAACATGGATATACTTGTCGTATTAAAACGAAACTTTATGTACTTATTTATTAAGTAAATGTAACATTTGTAATAAATTTTAATAGTACTTAATAAAATAGTACTTACTTTCGTGAGTAGGTATAAAATAGAAGACTTAAGTCTAAACTTAGCTGAGCTTGGATGTGGCAGTAGTCAGGTTCCAGTTATAGATACCAGGGTTGGACATCCCCCGGAGACAGGTAAGGTTCTCAGGTAGCCTCCTAGCTACTTATCTAACCTTTCTCTAATTGTTCACCACAGGTACTCAGGTCGCTAGTTCTCACCACAACACGACACGGCGTGACGGTAAGTAACGAATCCCGTCTACGGTACAACAGGTACGTGTTATCGCTATAACTATAACTTATCACTAACAACCTTTAATAACCATCACTAATGACTGAACATGAAACTATCACTTAACAATGACTTGACTAACTGAACCTCTTAACAACTAACTTAACTCACAAACTAAGAGAAATTATTAACATGACTAACTACGGACTAAATTAATTATAACTAATAACTAGTTATATCAGAGGTCAGACCCTTGTCCTCAATGCACACCGTGGCCGCACTAACTCGGTTGACAGCGTCGTCTAGGCCTCTCGGTATTATCTCCCCTTCCTTGCCCACTCAGACCAGGTATATCAATACATCATAAACATAAACACAAATCTTTGACCTGGACGTGTTTAGATCCATCTAAACAATAAATAAACCCTAAAATATTTATAGTAAATGAAACATCGATATAAATCAATTTATATCGTCACATTGAAACTTCCCCTTAAAGGAAAGGGTGTTAGACAAAGCCCAGGAAGGTCTAGGATGATGGGAAGGTCTAGGTAAAGGGGACAAGGTCTGATTTGTCGTTTAAGAGAGTAAAGGATACCTTCAATTTTTTTCTGAAGAGTCAGGCTCCATTTCTTTATCGGGGCCATCTTTTAAGTCTTTTATATGCCAAGTCCCTAACGGTCTTCCATCTAGGTCCTCAAGCTCATATACTAGAGATGATTTCTTAGTTTTGATTCGACACTCTATAAATTTAGGTGCTAATTTTGCCGAGAAGTAGTTGCTAGCATCCGACAACGGGTAGGTTCTTCGCCACACTATATCCCCTTTCTCGTAGTTTCCATACCTGCGGGTTTGGTTGTACGAGGAGGCACTTTTGTGGTGAGCGGCTACTAACCTCTGATTGATGTTTTGATGTAGCTTCTGTAGGTGGTTGAGCTGTTCGTCGTGAGGGACTTGTTCTTCACCTTCAGGTAGGGTGAGCCTGTGTTGCTTTCCAGAGTTGCATATGCGTCTTCCAAAGTTTAGATACGCCGGAGTATGGCCAGTAGCTTCGTGCTGCGCCGTATTCAGGGCAAATCTAATTTCTGGAAGGAACTTATCCCAGCTACGGTGGTTTTCTCGAACATATGCGCCGATGGTAGATTTGATTACTCGGTTTACCCTCTCTGTTGGATTGCATTGTGCGGTGTAATGAGGTGTATACTTTATCACCACGTCGTAGTCCTTCATACGCTGCTTGAAGACTTCACTCTTGTACTGTGGACCATTATCGCAGATGATATTTTCTGGTACACCAAATACTAGAAAAACATCTTGCTCCAGGTGCCGAAGAATAGTATTTGAGGTAGCCGTACGAAGAGGAAATAGAAGTACAAACTTGGTAAAGCAGTCCAACACTACAAGTAAGTATTTATTTTGTTTTGACGAGGAAGGGAACGGACCCATCAAGTCGGTGCTCAAAACTTGCCAAGGTTTTCCTGGGATTCTACTGGCTCCCATGTGACCTTTTACTTTACGTTGTTCGGGTTTTATTGAGAGGCATGTCTTGCAACGACTAACGTACTTGTAGACGTCCGCTGACATACTGGGCCAGTAGTAGTTCTCAGCAATTCTTTGTAAAGTTTTAAAGCGTCCTAGGTGTCCGGCGGTCGGAACATCATGGTTCTCATGTAGTACAGTCGGGCGGAGTACTTTGGGTACCACAGTCTTCCAAGGTTCGATGTCGTGGGCATTCCGCTTGTTGACTCTAATCCTCTTGAAGAGCTTTCCATCCCTTATCATCCAGAGAGGGTACCTGGTGGGTTTCATACGAACATTTTCTAACATTTTCTTGTACCATTTGTCGTGATCTTCTTCGGTGACGTCGATAACCGCGATGGAGCTACATATCTCTTCGGAGTTGGGATGTGCGCGAGAAAGAGCATCCGCTACTTTATTTTCCTTACCGGCTCGGTGCACTAGGGTGATATCATATTGCTGCATCTTGAGGGCCCAACGTGCAAGACGTCCTGCGGGTTCCTTAAGGTTTTGCAGCCATAAAAGGGAGTGATGATCCGTTATGACAGTGAATGCTGTCCCCTCAATATAAGGCCGAAATTTTTCTACCGCCCATATCACTCCTAAGCACTCGAGCTCAGTAGCCGAATAGTTCTTTTCTGCCTTAGTCAAGGCACGGCTAGCGTAGGCAATGACTCGTTCTCCCTCTGGCAACTGTTGTGATAGAGTCGCTCCTAAGCCTACATTAGACGCATCTGTCTGGATGAAAAATCTCTTTGTGAAGTCCGGGGGCGTTAATATCGGAGCGGAGACCAGAGCAGCTTTTAAATGTTGAAAAGATTCAGTACACTCTTTGGTCCATTCCCAATTCTTATTTTTACGAAGTAAAGACGTTAGCGGTGAGGTAAGAGCCGCAAACTCTGGTACGAACCTCCGGTACCATGAGGCTAGACCGATAAACCGTCTAAGTTGTTTAGTCGTCTTCGGAACTGGAAAGTTCATTATGGCTGACACTTTCTCGGGATCCACTCTCAAGCCTTTAGCATCAACAATGTACCCTAAATACTTGAGCTCAGGTCGACACAAGTGACATTTCTCCCGATTCAGTGTAAGTCCGGCTTCGGTAAGCCTTTGAAGTACTTTATTTAGAATCTCAGTGTGTTGTTCAAAGCTATCAGTGACAACAATTATGTCGTCCAAGTATACGTAAACATACGGTTCCAGATCTGGTCCAAGTACGCTATCGATGAGGCGTTGCCAGGTCGCGGGGCTGTTATGCAGACCAAAAGGTAAGCGTTTAAACTGGAAGAGCCCGCGGCCTGGTACAGTGAACGCAGTCTTCTCACGGGATTTCGGTTCCACGGGTACCTCCCATACGCGGACTTGATGTCGAGTGAGGTTAAGTACTTGGCGTTTCTGAGCCGATCTAAGATGTGGGTGACATAGGGGAGGGGATAAGCATCTTTCTTCGTCACGTTGTTAACCTTTCGGAAGTCGACACAAAAACGGAACGATCCGTTCGGTTTTTTTACCATCACAACCGGAGACGACCACGGGCTGCTTGACTTCTCCACTATGTCGTCCGCAATCATTCTATCTAACTCCTCGTTCATCGACTTCTGTATGGCAGGTGACACCGGATAATATCTCTGTTTTATCGGGCGGCATCCCCGGTATCTATTACATGTTGAACCAGACTGGTACACCCTAGTTTTTTGTATACGAGGAACAGTATTTGTCCATCAGATCTTGTAATACTAATTGTTGTTCGATAGTGAGAGATTCTTTAGCTCGTAAACCTTCCTCCACATTCACAGAACAGACAGGTTCACTAATAGTCCAGGTACCTTGTGAGAGGTCGGGTACCAACTTCATCTCCCTCCAAAAGTCTAATCCGAGAATAAGTTTATTTTTAAGTCGAGGAACGATCAAGACTGAGATAATCTTTACTTGAGCATCCAGTTGGAAAGGCACATCCACCATTCCATCAACGTCACAAATTCCACCGTCCGCTATTGTTACTAAGATGCCTTGAGTAGAGTGCTTCTTCAGACCTAAGTCTCGTAGAAACTCCCAACCCTCGGCACTGACTAAGTACGGGTCGCGCCGGAATCTAGTAGTCCGTGAATCTCTCGACCAAGCACGTTCACGTTTAAGTAGGGTCGACGGTCTCCTGGTAACGAATTAAGTAAACGATCAGTTGCTGCGCTTATTTGGATCTCCGTGAGCCAGTCTTTCCATTCTTTGGTGTTAGTCTTTGGTCCGGGGGGATGAGTCGAAGGCGGACCTACCTCCGACCCCCTCTGGAGTTTAAACGCTTCGACTGACACGCTACGCATCTTCCATCCTGAAGATTCTCATTTCCACACCGAGTGCAGAATCTGATGTTAAGCTTAGGACAACTTCGGTATCCATGTCCGGATTCTTTACAGTGCCAGCACGATAGACATTTAACTGACCGATTATTAGAATTAGGATTTGCTTTCGGGGTCCGGTATCCATATGAAGGTGATTCATGTTGTATGGCAGTTACATCCACCTCAGAAATTTTCTCTGATTTTTCTTTCCTAGGTCCTGCATAAGCAAACTCTGGTTCTAACAGGTTCTTCCTAGCAGGAGGAGGTGGCTTAAACTTCTCCATATGTTCGCGGTCACGCTGGATCCGTCTACCTGCCGGTAAAAATTCATCCACTGTTTGGATATTAAATCCACTTAATCTTTCATAAAAGTAAGGTTGCAAGTTTTTCTTAAGAATTTTAACTTTCTTATGTTCCGTCAAGGGCTCAGGTAATCGCGCGAAAAAAGTTTTCATGATAGCCACATACGTGCTAAATTTCTCGTCGGCCCCTTGAGTTCTTGACTGTATTTCTCGCATCAGGTTCTCACCATACTCCTCATCTTCATACTCTTCCCGCAACAGATCTTCTAGTTCTTTCCAGGACCGCACATCTTTATGGATAGATCGATACCACACAAGAGCTGGTCCTTGGAAAAAATCGATCGCCCCCTCGAAGAGATCCTGGTACGAAGCATTACGTGCTCGTCTGTGAAGTTCTATATCGTCTAGGAAGCATCGTATGCTTGCTCCGGTACCATCACCGCGAAATGTAACACCCCAGTCTTTGATGGGTACCTGGTTTTTAACTACCTGCACAGCTTCGCTCGAACGGAGCTCTTCTCGAGGGGCTATATCAGGAGGGAGTGTCTGATCAAGCTCGCCTAAGCCAAACCGGTTTAGATCATCGGTAGAATTCCTAGCCGGTGTTTTGTAGTCAGCTGGTATCGCCAGGTGGTTTACTGGATGGAATGAGTAGCCCATTCCACGTAGGCTAGGATGACCTTCCGCTATTTGTCTAGAATGACCAGGAACATTATAACCCTGAGATCCAAGTCCTGGTAGATTTGGTTGTCTTAATGTAGCTTGGGTGTGGGCGTGTGGTTCTAGGCTGGTGTACTTATAATGGCCTGGAAGTGTTGGATAGAGAAGATGGTCCGTTGTAGGGTTAGTCGACGGAACTACTCTCGTATAAGCTGGTAACTGCCCAGTTGGCCGGAGCATTGGCTGGCTTGTAGTCGGCACGTGTGTTCGCTCGACATTGAGAAGCCGGGTGGGCCATGTATCGTTACAGCCGGTTGACCACTACCCTGTAAACTAGCAACCTGAATACTGGACTGGCCTTGGTGTTGATTAACTTGTTCCTCGGTTCTAGATGCTGTAGACTCATGGCCAGTTCGATCTCGAAGAGCCGCAGACTCAGTATTCTGTATATCTAGTACTTGAACTTCAGGCTTGTTTATATTTTCATCATTCAAGTTTATCAGGTTACCTTTTGCTGTATCACCGGGTTTGTAAGAGTCTTCAGGCTTCAGAATATTTGTGTCGGTTTGGGCTTCTGCTTCCCTATTGCCCTCAGTTGGCTTATCTTCAGTAGAGGTAGAAGACTGGGCTAGTTCAGGATCTATTGTTTCCCAAAAAGATAGAATCCGTTGGAGAAGAGTCGATTTAGCAAGAGACAGCTCTTCAGTGTCAGTTTCAATACGTCCTACATGGCCCATGAGATGTGTCAGGACCGTATCAAACTTCCTTTTTGAAGTGGCCGGCTCTTCTTGAAACAGGGTCTCTAGTTTATCCAGCTTCTCGGTAGCCTTCGATAACTCTTCTTTCCAGTCCATTTTAACGGGTGACCTAACAACACATTTACCATCCTTCTCTAACTTAACTAGTTTCCGGAGAGTTGCTTTCATGTCCTCGTTCGTCGCATTTTCGTGAGTCTTAACCCCTCGTATAAGCAGCTCATACTCGAGTTCATCCTTGACCAAACGTCCTATATCCATGGTGAATCAGGTAAAGTTGTGAAAATTAAAGTATATAAAATACAAAAATAATATAGTACACTACCACTAAACTTAATAGTACATCCGGTAGCACAATTAAAAAAACATTCAATTTACTACACATAAATATACAGGCACTAATTAATTACTATAGATCTTGATCACTTTCTAACTATATTCACAAGTTTTAATATTCAAACTTAATATCAACACTAACCACAAAATAAACACTGAAGTAATAAAATGAGCTTCAATAAATAACTTCACGGGATCAGCACTAAGTGTCCCTCTAATGCCCTACAAACAATCTTAAACCACAATTTTGGAGAGCAAAGGCGGACAACCGTGGAGGGGAAACAAATATTTATATTACTTTCTATCTGTATAATCAAGTAGTTACAAGGAAAGAAGCACTTTAATATAGTATAGTATGGACCAGGATAGTAATAGAAAATATTAATAAATAAATAACGAACTATAAATAAGCTGAGCTGATGATGAGATATAACTCTTTCATCAGGTTAACGTAAGGTAAAAAGGATAAAAAAAAATAATAAGTTCAATAGCGTAGCCTGTAATAAAATATGTCAACTCCTATAAGATTAAATAAATTAATACGTTACTGAACTAAGTATTCTAAAATATACCATGCAATAAGATTAAAAATGATTAAATAGTTTAGACTAATAATTATAAACAATAAACTATGAGAAAAAAATACAAACAAAATTATAATAAATTATTATAAATCAAAGTATGTATAATCAACAAACAAATAGGGCGCCACCTCGTCTTATTTTTATTTACTTTTTCCTGGTAATTGGTTGGAATTTGAAATATCAAAATCTGGTTTATTACTATTAGGGCGAGTAGGAAAGACAAGGAAATACCTATTTCGCCCCTATACATATAAATTTCATTTAAAATAAATATTTCAAATGAATAAACAAAGTCATTCCTTAACAATAATAAAAAGGTAATAATTAAAAAGAATGTCAAGATAGACTGGAGATATGATCACTTGATCAGATAAATTTAAAAAACTTAATGACTTAAGTAAAATGAGAAATAACTGACAAAATCTATACTGAAGATATCTGTAACCGGAGTACAAAAAGTGCAAGCTGATGAATGAGAACGGAAAGTAATATATTGATAAGCAATAATAGAAGGTGAGAAAGTATAGGAACGGTAAAGAAAGGGGTGTGATAGGAGGGAAAGTATGGTACGAATCTGGATAAAACTACCAGGGAGGGGGGTGAGATCTGCCATCCAATGTGATAATTAATCGGTAGGTCTTCTAAACCCAGTAATTAAAACTCAAAATGTCCTAATTAAGCAAGTAAATAAAATACTAAAAGTAAAAATAATAAGAGAATATTTACTCCAAGAACTAGATAATATTGATAGATGGACCTTTACAAAATAAGTTATTAACCAACATTTTGATGTGTAACTTCAGCTAAAGCTTGATCTAGTTATTATCCGAAATAACGGTCAAACTAACAATTAACTTTGTTACACGTATTAAGCCGGATCATAAATAGCGTAACTACTTTTATAATATTATAAAAGTTACCAAGTGACATATATATATATATATATATATATATATATATAAAATTTACAATACTATTAATAATTAAAATTAATAAATAGATTAAAACACTTATCAAAACATACTGTGATCCAAATACTTTAGATAAAAACATGCAGGTGATAACATTCAAGTTAATTAAATGTAAACATCAAATAACAATGCCTATGCAACTAATATTTATAATATAGTAGATTAAATTCATATATTTATATAACAATTCTTTAAAATTTAGAAAAAAATAAAACAACAAAAATCCAATCTGAGATAACCAACTATAAAACTAGCAAAATTATTAATCATAAAATTAAGTTCGATCTTTTACTTATTTGTCCCCAAGAAGTTCTGGTAATATCGCCCTAGAATCTTTTTAATTCTCGGGCCCCACGTTCGGGCGCTATTGTTACAATATTTTGTATCTATGCCCTGCTCAGTCGGCGCCAAGGGGTGGGGAAATGAGCAGCGAAATAAAATTGGACTAGAGGGGATAAAATAAGTAAAATTTATGCTCAACCTTGGTTTTTCCAACAATAATATAATGTATTGGTAGCGTATAATACAAATAATCATACAAATAGTTCTGAAATAAATTCTTAAAACTAAGCAAGCAGGAGTTATAACTAATAACTAAATTGAATAAATCAGAGCATGCAAGTACTAACCTAATACCTAATCTAATAAGTAAGAATGCAGCAAAGCGAGCAACTAATAGCCGTAAATAAGTTAGAGTAAGGGAAACATAACTTATAGCTAAGCATGCATATACATATATAATATATAAGGTAAATATAAGTTTTACTTAATTTATAAATTATAGTCTAATAATTATTAACTTATAACTAAGACCCTGACATCAGGTACCGATTCTCAGGTTTACGAATGACCGTTACCGTATACGTTAGCCCGATCGACAAGTATACTTTCACCCGAACGACCGACAGGTAACCTCTGGCTAGAGCGGTAATTAGTGCAAAATAGTACTTGATACTTTCGTAAGTAGGTATCAAATAGAAGACTTAAGTCTAAACTTAGCTGAGCTTGGATGTGGCAGTAGTCAGGTTCCAGTTATAGATACCAGGGTTGGA
Source organism: Microvelia longipes (assembly GCA_018340805.1). Lineage (NCBI taxonomy): Eukaryota > Metazoa > Arthropoda > Insecta > Hemiptera > Veliidae > Microvelia > Microvelia longipes. Next base: position 12,263,014 of record JACMZG010001913.1, on the reverse strand, counting down.
CATCCTCCGGATACAGGTAAGGTTCTCAGGTAGCCTCCTAGCTACTTATCTAACCTTTCTCTAATTGTTCACCACAGGTACTCAGGTCGCTAGTTCTCACACAACACGACACGGCGTGACGGTAAGTAACGAATCCCGTCTACAGTACAACAGGTACGTGTTATCGCTATAACTATAACTTATCACTAACAACCTTTAATAACTATCACTAATGACTGGACACGAAACTATCACTTAACAATGACTTGACTAACTGAACCTCTTAACACTAACTTAACTCACAAACTAAGAGAAATTATTAACATGACTAACTATGGACTAAATTAATTATAACTAATAACTAAGTTATTAACTAGTTATATCAGAGGTCAGACCCTTGTCCTCAATGCACACCGTGGCCGCACTAACGCGGTTGACAGCGTCGTCTAGGCCTCTCGGTATTATCTCCCCTTCCTTGCCCACTCAGACCAGGTATATCAATACATCATAAACATAACACAAATCTTTGACCTGGACGTGTTTAGATCCATCTAAACAATAAATAAACCCTAAAATATTTATAGTAAATGAAACATCGATATAAATCAATTTATATCGTCACAGTATGTAAAATTAAATATAATCTAATATGAATTATATTAACTATTTAATATGAAATATAAGTATTTATTAATGTACAATAAATATGAACCAAGTTCAAGAAATCGGGGACGGGGTACCAAAGTAGTTTTCTTCATTACTACGGACTCGCTTTGCTCGCCACAGAATTTCATAATTACCCCAAGCCTAAGATGACATTACAAATGCCATGCCTTTAGAAGATAATCTAAAGCTTAAGGTAATCTTACATCGGCCTAGCTACAAAATGTTCATCCATCATTCAACTCAAGTCATGAGTGGGCGAACTCGCTTCACTCGTCCTCAGAATGTCATGGGTACTAAAAGCTAAGATAACACTATATCAGTCTCGCTACACTCGACCTTACAACAAGGTATTAATCTAAACTCAAGGTTTTTATGACTCAAGACTCGCTTGGCTCGTCCTCAGAATAAAGCATTGATCCAAACTCAATGTTTCATGACTTTGGCCTTAGTTTTAATTCTCTAGCGTAAATTCAGTTTCATATCACACCTGGAAGATATGCGTGACACACAGCATGAAATCAGCCGCAATGAAAACCGATCCTAACGTCATAAAAGAGTGTGAAACAAATCTATTCTACTCTAATACAATCTGAGCAGAAAAGAGAAAATACCTGAATTGACCATACTTAGTTACGAGATACTTCTAAAAACAATATTC
>JACMZG010001913.1:12218184-12260748 GCA_018340805.1 Microvelia longipes | reverse complement strand
TTTAATTATTTATGAAACTTTGTAGCCTAATCATATACACCCGCTTTATTTTAGAACTGACCTCAATGAGACAAAGAAGCCGACTAAACCAATATCTTTATTCTAAACCCATTTTATTTTAAAACGGCTGACTCTAATATCATGACTACTCATCAAATATTTTGATGAGCACTCATTAAATTAGAGTCACCCTTTAAAACAGACCTCGGGGAAACTTAGAAAATGAACTATTCTGCGCTATAAGTATTTTAGTAAAATAAAATTTATAGATTCATGATTTCGCAAGAAGATTCCGCGTTGTAATCAATAAGAATGTTATTTAAGTCTATACCTATAATAGTTTGAAACAGATCTCAATAAGCATAGAACGCGTCAGTTCATAAAAGTTTGTAGTTTAAAAGTTTAGTCATGATCCGTCGATTAGGTTTTTAAACTGAAAGCACTAAAAATTTGGTTTTCACAACCCACTACTTTTGACCGGATCTTGATAAGACATAAAATTTGTTCATTTTGACCAATCAGTAGTCTAAATTTAAATTTAAAGTTAAGTTCAGATCCATCGATTTGATTAAATCTGTAAGCACTGACTGTGTTTTACCTAATTATTTTTTTTAGATCGGTTCTCGATGAAGCATAAAATGTGTTCATTCTAACCAATGTGTCGTTTGAGAGAAAGTTTTAGTCGAAATGTATCAATTAGATTCCAAGCAGTAGGGTCTCAAAGTTTTAGGTTACACTAAATTCCTATTTTTTAGATCGTATCTCAATGTAACTTAACAAGGACCCTTTCAGGTCTATGAGTAATCTAAGATTAAATCCCTTAAAATAAACGGAATTACAATTATCAAAGATGACATTTCCGTTTAGAATTTAAGAAAATATTTATACGACATTTCAAGTAAAGTACATATTGAAAGCTCGAAGCCGTGTATCAGTAAGTTCGGCGTATTATATTTTCATGTGGACTTGTTTTTCTGTATAAAAATACAAGTCCGAAATTGGTTTAGTTGTCTAATAAAAAGTTTTGTTCCATAGATATCCCCCCTCCCTTCCCAGCCTTGTTCTAAGTGTTAACAATTTCCAAACACGTATCTCTGGGCTCTAACACTGAATATTTGGTAGAATAGTTTAAAATTACTAACTTCATATAGGTTTAAAAAGTATTGATTTTATTTTTATGAAATAAACTTTATTTTATATTTGATTTAACCTTGATGGTTTCTTAAAAATGCTACCTTACCTAACAATCCTAATAATAGGAAGAAAGGTATACTTAGAGGAACATCTGCTTCAATGAGGGATAATCTAATACAAAAAATGTCTTATAATAGAAGGGGAAATCTCTTATTATAAAAGGTAAATCTTCTATAATAAGAGGAAAATCTTTTTAAACAAAAGAAAATGTACTATATAATAAGGGGAAATCTCCTTATACTGAGAGGAAAATCTGCATTAATCGAAGAAAATCTTTATTATTAAGAGAATTATATTTATACTAGGAAGAAAATATAGTATAATAAGAGTGGCATTTTCTTATACTTTATCTTAGGAAGAAAGTATCCAATAATAAGAGGGAAATCTTATTATACTAATAGGAAAATATACTATGGTAGCAGAAAATCTTCAGTACTTTGAAGTTTCCTTATACAAATAAAAATATCCAATAATAAAAGAGAAATTTCCTTACACTAAGGAGGAAATCTCCTATATAAGAGGAAAAATCTCCTAAATCAGAAGGAAAATCGTAATTAAAAATATTTGTAACAGCGAATAATTGAGTAATAGCAAAAAAATTAATAATAGCAATACATTCAGTGTAAAATGCCTGCTATGCATTTCATAGGGGCACATTGTTTTTGTTTTGTGTTATGTGCTATCTCATTGCAATGGCCCAAAGCATAGCTGATTTTCAAAGCAAAATAAATCCGTTTTACGACCGATTTTAATACAACCGCTGTTTCTCAACAATATTTAAATGTAAGATAAAAATGCTTAAATTGTTTTTATAATACACTTAAATCCATTTTAAAAATTAAACTCTTTCGAAATTAAATCATGACACAGTTGATAAATTTGTAGTGCTCTCTCAAAATCAAGAATTTCATTCAAAATAGTAAAATAGATGTGACGTCATCAACCAAACCACCCCAATAAGTCGAGCCCCCCTTTCATTTCTGAGGTTTCCATACTGAAATCCAATCAACCATAAATATGAAGTCAAATTTTCACTTGATAGTGGTGAAAGCACTATGAATTCAAAGACCAAACCCCCTTTGTATCTAATAAGACTTTCTTCAGAGAAAGCATTCTGTCTTGGTTTTGATTTCGATATAAGAGGTACGATAATTAACCCTTTTCAGAGTCGTACGTCTGAAGGAAGTCTAGATTTGACTTTGATAATTTTGTAGAGCTTTGAAACAGAAGCACCCCCTCCCCCTTTCATCTTCATTTACAGAGATTTTGAAAATAATTAAATTAACATTCTGAAGAGGTGTTATCATTTTCTTTATAGCTAATTTAGCATAGAGAGAGATGGAATTAAATGATCCTTAAAAAGGTATAATTACCTTTTTGACGTTTCTATATTCAAAGAGTTAACAAACACTTAACAAAACTAACAAATTGTAAAATTTGAGATATTCTTATTTGTATGCTATAGGAAATGAAAGCGCTAAAAGCATTATTTCTTTAAAAATTTTACTGTATTGTTACAATATTTTGTATCTATGCCCTGCTCAGTCGGCGCCAAGGGGTGGGGAAATGAGCAGCGAAAAAATTGGACTAGAGGGGATAAAATAAGTAATTTTATGCTCAACCTTGGTTTTTCCAAACAATAATATATGTATTGGTAGCGTATAATACAAATAATCATACAAATAGTTCTGAAATAAATTCTTAAAACTAAGCAAGCAGGAGTTATAACTAATAACTAATTGAATAAATCAGAGCATGCAAGTACTAACCTAATACCTAATCTAATAAGTAAGAATGCAGCAAAGCGAGCAATTAATATGAGCCGTAAAAGTTAGAGTAAGGGAAAGCAGTAACTTATAGCTAAGCATGCATATACATATATATATTATATAGAGGTAATATAAGTATTTTACTTAATTTAATAACTTATAGTCTAATAATTATATAACTTATAACTAAACCCATAACATCAGGTACCGATTCTCAGGTTTTACGACGACCGTTAACGTAACGTTCTACCGATCGACAAGTGTACTTTCACCCGAACGACCGACAGTAACTCTGCCAGAGCGGTAATTAGTAGAAAATAGTATTTATACTTCGTGAGTAGGTATAAAATAGAAGACTTTAAAGTCTAAACTTAGCTGAGCTTGGATTAAACCTGGTGGCGCAGTTCTAGGGTCAGGTTCCAAGTGTTATACTTATAGACTGCGCTACGTGTTTGTGGATGCATCACCCGGAGACGAGGTTAAGGTTTCAGAGCTAGTGCCTCCCTAGACTTACTTAGTGTAACCTTTTACATCCTGAATATGCGTCTCACTACACCGGTAGCTCTCTCGATACGGGTCAGCTCGTGATGATCTCCGGTACACTGATGTTTTAGGGTCTTCCTGACTAATCGGAGTTATATACATTATTAGGACTATAAGTTTACGAAATTAAGTAAACATACTGTACTAGTACGGTTACTATAGTAACGTATACCCCGTTACTATATCTTATGGCTATGACTATAACAGGTAGTAAACGGTGTATATCGTACTGCTTTCCCTTACTCTAACTTTGTATACGACTCATTCTATTAAAACTTATTTACGCTCGCTTTGCGTGCTTATCCTATACTCAAATCACTCTTTAGATAACCGTATCTACTGTGAATTGGACTGACTACTATGTACATTGCATGCATCTCGATTTATGTATTTCACTGACATTTAGTATACATAAACGTGATACGTACTACCTTAACACTGCTACTGCTTAGTAATCTCACAGAACTAAGATAGATATATTTCAATGATAACTGTTGTGAGCTAACATTAGCGGACATAATATTATGTGTATTATACTACATTATGCTATCACGATATATTATCTAGATGGTTCTCTCTCATTTCCTCTCTAAGTTGTGCCACACACGTAAGGCCGCAACTACGCGGGGTTTGACAGCGTTACGTCTAGACAAATCTTTTACTCCTTAGTGGTTTTAATTTCCACCTCTCTACGTCCCTTCCATTTGCCCAACTCAGACCTTAATTTCGCTGCTATTCATTTATCATACCCACCCTCATGTGCGCAAGCACTGTAAGCAGAAAGGCACACATAATACTGTGAACTACTCGGAAACAAGTATTTATGTAATCACATAGCATCTAGCCCAGCAAAATAAAACTGAGTAGGACCCTTTAAAACCTAGTTTAATAGTAATAATTAGAAAACTCAATATAAAATCAGATATTGCGTAGGGCTATTCGATCACGTGTATAGTTTAACCAAGATTAACTAATATACTTAGGTCGCATAGTCATTGAATTATAATGGTATAAAAGAACTATTCCTGAAAAATCGTTGAAATTATATAGTAATGGATGTTATTTTGTACTAAATATTATTAATATGATAAGCTTTTATCAGAGTCATAAGAGATCGGGGGATCCCGGATTGATTTTTGTTTGTTTTATATTTTTCTTTAAATGTTAAAGAAGTTGTTATATAATGATATGAATTTAAATCAACAGTTTGACTTCTTATATTGATTCTTATCATATTGAATCTAGTTGCATAGGCATTGTTATTTGGGACATGCTTCGCTTACTTATATGCTTTAATTACAACTGTGCATGTCTAATCCACCGTGGATATTTGTAATCTTTATCATGATATTTAGTAACCCCAAGCCCATCCCCGATGAATTACAAAGATGGTCTTTCATGGATCCCTGTTTGAGTAAAGATATATTCTTAAAATAGCTTACTAGGATATAACTTTATACATTCGGCTCCTTAGCTACAAAAATGTTTTTTTAGCGCATCATTCAAGCCTCAAGTCAATGAGGGGCGAAATCTCGCTTTCATCTTTGTATCACTGCAGAAATGTCATGTAATGGGTGACATTAAAATGTTTATAATATAACTAACTATATTATCAGTCTCGCTACACTCGACACTTACTAATCAAGGTTAATTTAATCGTAAAACTCAAGGTTTTTTATGACGCAAAGTACTCGCTATTAGATCTCGTCCTAAGAATAAAGCATTTGATCCTAAACTCAATTGTGTTTTTTAAGGACTTACAGTCTCGCTGGCTGCGTCCTTACAGAATTAAAGACATTTGATCCTAAATGTCTGATAATGTTTTACATGATATATTAGGTACCTTATGTTTATTTATATATTCTATATCTTATGCTAGTTATAAATTTCTAAGTATTTATTGTGACACTATTTGGTAAACATTCCTGGTTATAGAAGATGTTAGTGATTATGAATCACAGGCAAAATGAGAACAGCCAGGCTTAGATGTAAACTGATCCCTGTAACGTCCATAAAAGAGTGTGAAACAAATCTAGTCTATCTAGAATACATCGAGCAGAAAGAGGAAAAGTACCTGAATTGACATACTTCGAGTGAACGAGATACTTCTAGAAAAACAATCTATTCGAAAGAAATTGATAGCAGGCAATTATTAGAGAAGGCCTTGACTCGAGTTTATTACAATATAGATAAAAGGACGAATCAGTCCACTGCCAATTCGATATTATCTTAGTTTGAAAAACTGTTAGCCTGTAGAGCTTAGAGATGAGTGGAAAGCCGCGACAACCGATCTTAGGATTGTGTAGATGGATCGCAGAAGATTAAGCCAATTCAATCTACGATGGGAGATAAATACAAGTCTGCAAAGGGTAACTTTTGCTTCCTAAAAGAGCATGCGGATACTTATGGGTAACTAATTTTCTTACTTATTTATTTAATCAGAGCTTAGAATAACTGTCGAGTGGCGGTAAAAAACCAAGATGATAATAAGAAAGAATGGAAGATATTGTTTTTTAATTAGTTTAGGTATATTTATTAACGGTCTAAGGTTATTGGTATTAGAAACACCTAATGCTTAATCGACTTTCACCCACTTAAGCTATTGTGGCTTTATGACCCATTGTCTCATTGGCATAAAAGTCCAATATTTCCATTTATACACTCTTTTATCTAGTTTTCATTCTTAAAGATGCATTCTAGATTATAAATAATATACTCTAATCATAGTTTTATATACTGATTTTATCTAACTGCGTTTCTCGGTTTATTTAAACCTATCTTCGTTCTTCTTGCAAAATTACTTGATGCAAAAAATATTTCGTGTTTTGTTTTTTATTTTTTTTTTGGTGTTAAAAATGTCTTTAATTTATTTAACAAATACAAAAACACACCAGAGGAATCTCAAGCAATACGAGTAAAACAATAACTAAGTTGAGTTGAGCATTGAGATTATAGAAATAGCAATTAATCGGAAAATATTAAGTTGAAGCTGGTTTTCGCGTAGTTTTATTACTGGTATTTATACGTTTTACAGTAGTGGATCCTCCACCGCTCATGTTGCTTTTAATTTTTTTTTGATCTAACCAGAAAAAGCATGGGAGCGTCCCCTTATTACTTTGTCTCCATTAATTGGAGCGAAATCTCTTGATTTTATTCTCAGGATTGTACGTTTCATGCTTATTTAAAGTACCAACATGTAAACATTTGTAATAAATTTATAGTGATCTTAATAAATAAGTACTGACTTTTCGTGAGTAGGTACTAAAATAGAAGACTTAAGTCTAAACTTAGCTGAGCTTGGATTGTCGGCAGAGTCAGTTCCAGTTATACGTATACCGGGGCTTGGACCTCCCTCCGGAGTACAAGGTAAGGTTCTCAGGTAGCCTCTTTAGCTACCTTATTCATAAACCTTTCTCTGAATTGTTTCACCACACCGGTACTCCAGGTCGCTAGTTCTCACCAATCAACACGATCACGGCGTGGACGGTATAAGTAACGTCCGTCTACGGTACAACAGGGTCACGTTTGTTATCGCTATAACTACTAACTTGACTCACTAACATCCGTTATGTACTAACCATTCCACTAAGTAATGAATATGAACATATCACTTAGGACAATGACTTGACTCAAATCTGAACCTGTAACAATGTACTTTAATCTGCATAAAACGGTCAGAGGAATATCTACGCATGAATATGAGCTACGGACTAGTAATTGTAGATATATAACGAATAGAACTAGTATAGTATCGAGAGGTCAGGGACCCCTTGTCCCTCAATGGCAAGCACCCGTGCCGCGACATAATCGGTTGGACAGCGTCGTCTGAGGCTTCTTCGGTATTATACTCCCTTCCTTTGCCACTGCAGACCAGGGTATGAGTCGAATAGCATCATAAACATAAACAACAAATCTTTGACGTGACGTGTTGTAGATCCATCTAAACGATAATAAACCCTAAATGTATTATTAGTAAAATGAAGACAATCGATATAAATATCGATGATTTATATCGTTCATCAGTTGAAACTCCTTAAGGAAAGGGTGTTAGACAAAGCCAGGTGTGTCATATTGGATCTAAGATTATGTTTATTTTAAATGATTTATATGATTGGAGGGGAAGGTCAATAACGAGGAATAAGGTGAAGTGTTGATTTTGGTTCGTCTCCTTGAGATACTGGTTCTAGCCTAACGGCGCTAATAGTCTCAATTTTATATTACCAGATGTTTAGATATTGTTCACAGCTCACAATGTCTATCATTCTACTACGGGCCATCTTATTTGACGTCCATAGTTGTATAATGCCAAAAGTAGTCCATATAAACGAGTCATTACCGATCTAGGTCCTCACAGACTCATATGAGCTTGAGAGCGCTAGTTTTGTCTTATGTGTTTTGATTGATTCAAGAACCACTTCACATTTATATTTGATATATTTGATGTCTAATTTGTTGCGATGAAAGTAAAGTTGCTGCTTCGGTATCAACGTTGCTTTTCTCATAGGTAGTTTATCTTCGCCACTTAGCTTATTTTTATCTCCTTATTTGTTAACAGTACTTTCTATATTACCTTCAGACGTGGTTTTTTGGTTTGTATCGACGCGAGGACACTTTTGGCTATTTGATTGACGGCTGACTGCATCCTTCATGGATTAGATAGCTTATTGATGTTCGCGTCTGTAGGTGGTTGAGCTGTTACGTTCTAGAGGGACGCGTATTATGTTCTTTACTTTTCAAGGATAGTGGTCGAGCCTGTGTTTTGGCTCAGCGAGAGTTGCATCATGCGTCGTCGCAATAGTTTTATTAGATACGCCGGAAGGTATGGCCGTTAGCTCTGCGATTGCGACACTCTACTGTTATTTTATCTCTATGAGTCACATATTTTTCTACATTTCTGGAACCGGAATATCATATATCCTAGACTACGAGTAGAAGTTTATCGTTCGAACAAATGCTTTCTCGATGGTAGATTTGATTAACTCGGGCTTACCTCTCTGTTGGGAACTTTGCATTGGCAGCCGGTTCGATTAATGAGGTGTATATACTTTTTATCACCAGGCGTCTTTGGTCCTTATTTACATACGCTCTATGTCTATTGATATATGACTTTCACTTCTATGTACTGGGTACGACTCATTCTCTATCGCGATGCCTAGATATTTATCCTGGTATCTGTAAATCACCCATTATAATAACTAGAGAATAGACATCTTGCCTCATGGTCTTTCCTTCTGGTAAAAGCTACTTAGAAGATAATTTATACGAGTAGCCGTACGAATAGAAATGATATAAATAGTCAAACTTTTGTTTCCCCCTGTCAAAGCAGTGTCCTTAACATCTACAGCTAGAGTTATCTTTCACCTTTTGTATTTTTTGAAACGGATGGAATCTCTCTCTCTCTCTCTCTGGTGTCTCTGCAATAACTTGCCAAGGTTGTTGTCATTAGGAATTCTAACTGGCTCTCATGTGACGTTTTCCACCTTTGGGTAACGTTTGTTAACTGGTGAGTTTGGTATAAGGGTCAATTGAGAGGCATATTTGTCTTGTTCAACGGAATCTATTACTTTAAGTGGTGATTTTAGTGTTAGACGTTTCCAGTCTGATAGGTCTATACTGGGCTCATGTTGAAGATATATATACTCTAGCAAATACTGTGATCATTGTATAGATAGAATTATTGTTAAAAGCGTCCTAGGTGATCCGGATGTCGTCGTAACGGATAGGATAATTCACTTTTATGGGCTTGTCTTTAATGTTAGTTACTGAGTGGGGCGGTAATACTTTTGAGGTTTTACCAACAGTTGCTTTCCAATGTGTTCTGGTGTATGTCGTGCGCGAGTTCCGAATTGTTGACTTCTAATCCCTCTTGAAGGATAGTTAAGTTCGTTGCGCTAGATCCGCTTATAATCACTCCAGCCGAGTGTATTCTGTTGGGTACTTCTGTGGTTTTCAATAATGAACATACTTTATTTAACTATTTTTTCATCATGATGTACCATCTTTATTCTGTCTGGTGATCTTTTCATCTGTTGTAGGGTGACGTCAAGGATCAACTCGCGGATGGAGCTAATATCTCTTACTGGGAAGTCTGTCTAACCCGAGGGGTTTAAGACGGGATTGTGCCGCGAGAGAAAGATGCCAGCATCCGCCTACTTATTTTCACGACTTACCGGGTATCGGCTGCGCGTAGACATGAAAGCAACGTCGTCTGCGGAAACGTAGTTTAAGGTAGGAAGGGATGGTAACTGTAGTTGTGTAGGTCCCCGTTAAATGGACTGAAGGAAGAGTTTTGATTCGGGATAATCAGTGGGTGTCGCTATCGCCAGTCAATGTGAAGCGTGGGATATCCCAAAGACGTGCCCTCTTTGACAGGTCAACTGAGACGGCCGCGGTGCTACTCTCCTTATAAAGGGGAAGTTTTTTTGTCAGCGCAGTATCAAAGGGGGAAGTGACGATCCGTCTCATGACAGTGAATGATGGGCTTGTTGTGACCCCCTCATAGAATATAAAGGTCCGGAAATAATGAAGCTGCGCTGGCCCTTATACTGACCCCGGACTCCTTCGCCAACCCGCATGATTCACTACACTAAGGCACTCGAGTTGTGGCCTCGTAGGGCCGAACCAAATAAGTTTCTTTGGCATCCCTGAACTGCTGCCAGATTAGTCGATAACTGCCACGGCTACGCCGGTAGGCAATGTTCATGCGTTCTCACCTGCCTGGCCCCACTGTTGTGATAGGAGATCGCCATCGCAAGCACCTCCCAAACAATTACGGACGCCATCTGGATCCTCGAGATATGTGAAGTGATTTCTCTTGAGGGTAACACGTGTTAAAGAAGCGTTAATATCTTGGAGTTAGCAGAGCGCACAGAAAGCAGCTTTTACCAATGTGGTATGAAAAAATTTGAAGAATGAGATTGAACACTCTTTGGATCCCATTCTGTCTCGAATTATGTATTTTTCGAATGCTCCAGAACGGTACTAGCGTGTGTTAATACGGAATAGGGTGTGAGCGGCCGCCGAAACTCCTTCGGAGGTATCAGAACCTCCCATGAGCTGGCTTACCAACAGCTAGAAGGTACTCATTGAACCGGAATAAAACCGTCAAGGTTAGTTTAGGTGGCAGCTACTTCTGTGAAAATACTGCGAAAGTTCACCTCTAATGGCTGAGCCCAACTTTCTCGGCACTCCACTGCTCATAGCCTTTAGCAAGTCATTGATCAAGATGATGACCCTGAGAATACTTGAGCCTCAGGTCGGACACTAAGTGATCATTTTCCCAGATTCAGTGAAGGTGCGCGGGGCTTCGGATAAGCCTGGGTGTTGCAGCATAACTTTAGTTTAGTTCAGATCTCAGTGCCTAGTATGATTTTCAAAGCTATCAGTGACAACAATTGTGTATGTCCGCGATCCAATAGTCAATAGCGTGAAACCAACAGTACGCGTTCCAGATCTCACTGGGCTTCCCACAGGCTACTGCTATCTCGGGATCAGAATGGACCCAGGTGCTTATTTCGCCAGAGGTAGGTAGTACTGCGGGTCTCGTGTATTGCACAGACCACCACTACAAGTCCAGGACCATCGTTTTACTTACACTGGATCCAAACATTCGCACGCCACGCGCGCGATTTAAGTCCTACACCAGCGGCTAGTACACACGGACGACCCCAGCTAAGTCTCTTACCACTGAGTGAGAGATCAAATTCAGGTTATTCCACCGGACCGTTGGTCAGGGTGGATCCTGTCCAAATAACTCGCGCGACTGGTTACTGTTTTGTTCGAGTGACTGAGTAGGCTTAGGAGTAGAGTGAGCGTTTTTCTTGAGCGCGATCTTTAGATGTGGGTGACATAAGGGGAGGGAGGAGGTACGTCCTCCGTCACTGCGGTCGCTTGAATACAAACACCGGCTTAGGTATCTATCTCATTCTGACTTTAAACTCCTCGTAATGACTCCCCGGCTTTTTTGGCGGATAGTGTCGACGGACAGAACTTGGAATACGCAGACCATCATCGCTCTTCGCGTTTTGAATAATAGCCCCTCGAGAGTAGACGCTTATCCATTGCCGGACCGCGGAGACCGACCGAACGGCTGATCTGGCTCTAGAGGCTTTCTGTCCACATATTATCAGAAGCTCAGCTACCATCATTCTTCTAAAATCTGAGAACTCGCTCGTTTCGGTCTCGGTACTTTTTTGACATTTCTACTGGTCATTGGGGTTAGACCAGGCGCACGCAGCATACGATGGCTTCACTAGACGCGAATTATAGAACATTATCTTACTGTGTTTCGTCGGGACGTATGGCCTTCGTACAGGGCATCTTCCTCGCGTTTATCCTATGTACGGATGCCTGTGGAATACCGCAGGACTTGGTTTTTCCATAGCACCAAGCATTTCTTTGGGTATGGTACGTGGTATCACCGAGATTCTTCCTCTCGCTCCCCCATATCAGAATGTTCTGTGCTCCAGGGATTTCTGGAACATGGAAATTGTGTACTCTAGTAAGAGTGATGACTGAGTTTCTTCCGTGAGGCTCGTAAACCTTACAGCCTACATTCTACGAAAGAATCAGAAGCAGGGATTACTGGGATCTCAAGTCCTTTCCACTAGGCTAGCCATGGATGAGAGCGTACGTACAGTCCAAGATACGCAGGGCCAGCGTTGAACCAACTAATCATTGATCGTCCCAATCACAATAAAGGTCGTAATCGTGAGAAATTACGTTGTGAACTATTTTACCAGCTCCGCGATACGCATGTAACCGTAACGAAGACTAGGAATAAAAAGTCCTATGTCTGGTGGGCAATCCAGTTTTGGAAAGGCAAATCCACCACTTCGCGACATCCCCTTACGTTTTAACATGGGAATAATCCACTCTGAAATAGTCCGGCTATTTAATGATTTACATAAATCCTTGGTGAGTTTAGATGTTGATCTGTCTATTTTTCTAAGACGCTCAGGTAGGCTCGTACTGCCTCGAAAAGACTCGCTCGCACACACCCTGCGCGGCACTGAACTACAAGTATCGGGTCGGGCAGACCGGAAGGTCTAAGTGTGCAAGTCTGCCCAGAACGACCTGTTCAAGATGACACAGGGTGCTCTTCGAACATAGTCACGTTCAGCGTTATAGGAGTAGTGAAGTCGAGAACAAGGTCTACACGGAGTAATCGACACAGTGAGTAAGAAACGAATCAGTTATTTTGCTGCTGCCTTATATAGGTGGACTGGGAGCTCGAGTCCATTTTCCATTCATAATTGGTGATTGAATTATGTCATTCCCTGTGTCGTTATATGGATACCGGAGCCGGGAATGGCAAGATGCTCCGTAAGGTCGGTTATCTACCTCGTCCAGGCCCCTTGAGGGAGTTAAAACGCTTCGATACTAATTTACAGCTGGCTTACCTCAGTCCTTCCAGTCGACTGAAAGGTCATCATTCCGGCGAACAACCTAGGGGCAGTAAAATCTGATGTCTCAGAGTATAGGACGATACTTCTCGGTTCCTAGCTTATCCATTTAACACTTGCAGATTCGTGTGCATCCCCTTATACGGTGAGGCTGCTGGAGCACGATAGAATCATAGTTAATCTCAGCGTAAGATGAGAAGCGTGGGTGTCCCGAGTAGATAGGGTGGATAGATATCAGAGGGGATTTGCTTTCGAGTGATGGGGGGGGTCCGGCATCCATATGAAGTCGATTCATGTTGTATGGCAGTTACATCCACCTCAGAAATTTTCTCTGATTTTTCTTTCCTAGGTCCTGCATAAGCAACTCTGGTTCTAACAGGTTCTTCCTAGCAGGAGGAGGTGGCTTAAACTTCTCCATATGCTCGCGGTCACGCTGGATCCGTCTACCTGCCGGTAAAAATTCATCCACTGTTTGGATATTAAATCCACTTAATCTTTCATAAAAGTAAGGTTGCAAGTTTTTCTTAAGAATTTTAACTTTCTTATGTTCCGTCAAGGGCTCGGGTAATCGCGCGAAAAAAGTTTTCATGATAGCCACATACGTGCTAAATTTCTCGTCGGCCCCTTGAGTTCTTGACTGTATTTCTCGCATCAGGTTCTCACCATACTCCTCATCTTCATACTCTTCCCGCAACAGATCTTCTAGTTCTTTCCAGGACCGCACATCTTTATGGATAGATCGATACCACACAAGAGCTGGTCCTTGGAAAAAATCGATCGCCCCCTCGAAGAGATCCTGGTACGAAGCATTACGTGCTCGTCTGTGAAGTTCTATATCGTCTAGGAAGCATCGTATGCTTGCTCCGGTACCATCACCGCGAAATGTAACACCCCAGTCTTTGATGGGTACCTGGTTTTTAACTACCTGCACAGCTTCGCTCGAACGGAGCTCTTCTCGAGGGGCTATATCAGGAGGGAGTGTCTGATCAAGCTCGCCTAAGCCAAACCGGTTTAGATCATCGGTAGAATTCCTAGCCGGTGTTTTGTAGTCAGCTGGTATCGCCAGGTGGTTTACTGGATGGAATGAGTAGCCCATTCCACGTAGGCTAGGATGACCTTCCGCTATTTGTCTAGAATTACCAGGAACATTATAACCCTGAGATCCAAGTCCTGGTAGATTTGGTTGTCTTAATGTAGCTTGGGTGTGGGCGTGTGGTTCTAGGCTGGTGTACTTATAATGGCCTGGAAGTGTTGGATAGAGAAGATGGTCCGTTGTAGGGTTAGTCGACGGAACTACTCTCGTATAACCTGGTAACTGCCCAGATGGCCGGAGCATTGGCTGGCTTGTAGTCGGCACGTTGTGTTCGCTCGACATTGAGAAGCCGGGTGGGCCATGTATCGTTACAGCCGGTTGACCACTACCCTGTAAACTAGCAACCTGAATACTGGACTGGCCTTGGTGTTGATTAACTTGTTCCTCGGTTCTAGATGCTGTAGACTCATGGCCAGTTCGATCTCGAAGAGCCGCAGACTCAGTATTCTGTATATCTAGTACTTGAACTTCAGGCTTGTTTATATTTTCATCATTCAAGTTTATCAGGTTACCTTTTGCTGTATCACCGGTTTGTAAGAGTCTTCAGGCTTCAGAATATTTGTGTCGGTTTGGGCTTCTGCTTCCCTATTGCCCTCAGTTGGCTTATCTTCAGTAGAGGTAGAAGACTGGGCTAGTTCAGGATCTATTGTTTCCCAAAAAGATAGAATCCGTTGGAGAAGAGTCGATTTAGCAAGAGACAGCTCTTCAGTGTCAGTTTCAATACGTCCTACACGGCCCATGAGATGTGTCAGGACCGTATCAAACTTCCTTTTTGAAGTGGCCGGCTCTCTTGAAACAGGGTCTCTAGTTTATCCAGCTTCTCGGTAGCCTTCGATAACTCTTCCTTCCAGTCCATTTTAACGGGTGACCTAACAACACATTTACCATCCTTCTCTAACTTAACTAGTTTCCGGAGAGTTGCTTTCATGTCCTCGTTCGTCGCATTTTCGTGAGTCTTAACCCCTCGTATAAGCAGCTCATACTCGAGTTCATCCTTGACCAAACGTCCTATATCCATGGTGAATCAGGTAAAGTTGTGAAAATTAAAGTATATAAAATACAAAAATAATATCAGTACACTACCACTAAACTTAATAGTACATCCGGTAGCACAATTAAAAAAACATTCAATTTACTACACATAAATATACAGGCACTAATTAATTACTATAGATCTTGATCACTTTCTAACTATATTCACAAGTTTTAATATTCAAACTAATATCAACACTAACCACAAAATAAACACTGAAGTAATAAAATGAGCTTCAATAAATAACTTCACGGGATCAGCACTAAGTGTCCCTCTAATGCCCTACCAAACAATCTTAAACCACAATTTTGGAGAGCAAAGGCGGACAACCGTGGAGGGGAAACAAATATTTATATTACTTTCTATCTGTATAATCAAGTAGTTACAAGGAAAGAAGCACTTTAATATAGTATAGTATGGACCAGGATAGTAATAGAAAATATTAATAAATAAATAACAAACTATAAATAAGCTGAGCTGATGATGAGATATAACTCTTTCATCAGGTTAATGTAAGGTAAAAGGATAAAAAAAATAATAAGTTCAATAGCGTAGCCTGTAATAAAATATGTCAACTCCTATATGATTAAATAAATTAATACGTTACTGAACTAAGTTATTCTAAAGTATACCATGCAATAAGATTAAAAAAATGATTAAATAGTTTAGACTAATAATTATAAACAATAAACTATGAGAAAAAATACAAACAAAATTATAATAAATTATATAAATCAAAGTATGTATAATCAACAAACAAATAGGGCGCCACCTCGTCTTATTTTTATTTACTTTTTCCTGGTAATTGGTTGGAATTTGAAATATCAAAATCTGGTTTATTACTATTAGGGCGAGTAGGAAAGACAAGGAAATACCTATTTCGCCCCTATACATATAAATTTCATTTAAAATAAATATTTCAAATGAATAAACAAAGTCATTCCTTAACAATAATAAAAAGGTAATAATTAAAAAGAATGTCAAGATAGACTGGAGATATGATCACTTGATCAGATAAATTTAAAAAACTTAATGACTTAAGTAAAATGAGAAATAACTGACAAAATCTATACTGAAGATATCTGTAACCGGAGTACAAAAAGTGCATGCTGATGAATGAGAACGGAAAGTAATATATTGATAAGCAATAATAGAAGGTGAGAAAGTATAGGAACGGTAAAGAAAGGGGTGTGATAGGAGGGAAAGTATGGTACGAATCTGGATAAAACTACCAGGAGAGGGGGGTGAGATCTGCCATCCAATGTGATAATTAATCGGTAGGTCTTCTAAACCCAGTAATTAAAACTCAAAATGTCCTAATTAAGCAAGTAAAAAATACTAAAAGTAAAAATAATAAGAGAATATTTACTCCAAGAACTAGATAATATTGATAGATGGACCTTTACAAAATAAGTTATTAACCAACATTTTGATGTGTAACTTCAGCTAAAGCTTGATCTAGTTATTATCCGAAATAACGGTCAAACTAACAATTAACTTTGTTACACGTATTAAGCCGGATCATAAATAGCGTAACTACTTTATAATATTATAAAAGTTACCAAGTGATATATATATATATATATATATATATATATATATATATATATATATATATATATATAAAAATTTACAATACTATAATAATTAAAATTAATAAATAGATTAAAACACTTATCAAACATACTGTGATCCAAATACTTTAGATAAAAACATGCAGGTGATAACATTCAAGTTAATTAAATGTAAACATCAAATAACAATGCCTATGCAACTAATATTATAATATAGTAGATTAAATTCATATATTTATATAACAATTCTTTAAAATTTAGAAAAAAATAAAACAACAAAAATCCAATCTGAGATAACCAACTATAAAACTAGCAAAATTATTAATCATAAAATTAAGTTCGATCTTTTACTTATTTGTCCCCAAGAAGTTCTGGTAATATCGCCCTAGAATCTTTTTAATTCTCGGGCCCCACGTTCGGGCGCTATTGTTACAATATTTTGTATCTATGCCCTGCTCAGTCTGCGCCAAGGGGTGGGGAAATGAGCAGCGAAATAAAATTGGACTAGAGGGGATAAAATAAGTAAAATTTATGCTCAACCTTGGTTTTTCCAACAATAATATAATGTATTGGTAGCGTATAATACAAATAATCATACAAATAGTTCTGAAATAAATTCTTAAAACTAAGCAAGCAGGAGTATAACTAATAACTAAATTGAATAAATCAGAGCATGCAAGTACTAACCTAATACTAATCTAATAAGTAAGAATGCAGCAAAGCGAGCAATTAAATGAGCCGTAAAAAGTTAGAGTAAGGGAAAGCAGTAACTTATAGCTAAGCATGCATATACTATATATATATATAGAGGTAAATATAAGTATTTTACTTAATTTTAAACTTATAGTCTAATAATTATATACTTATAACTAAGACCCATAACATCAGGTACCGATTCTCAGGTTTACGACAGACCGTTAACGTATACGTTAGCCCGATCGACAAGTGTACTTTCACCCGAACGACCGACAGGTAACCTCTGGCCAGAGCGGTAATTAGTAGAAAATAGTATTTATACTTTCGTGAGTAGGTATAAAATAGAAGACTTAAGTCTAAACTTAGCTGAGCTTGGATGTGGCAGTAGTCAGGTTCCAGTTATAGATACCAGGGTTGGACATCCCCCGGAGACAGGTAAGGTTCTCAGGTAGCCTCCTAGCTACTTATCTAACCTTTCTCTAATTGTTCACCACAGGTACTCAGGTCACTAGTTCTCACCACAACACGACACGGCGTGACGGTAAGTAACGAATCCCGTCTACGGTACAACAGGTACGTGTTATCGCTATAACTATAACTTATCACTAACAACCTTTAATAACCATCACTAATGACTGAACATGAAACTATCACTTAACAATGACTTGACTAACTGAACCTCTTAACAACTAACTTAACTCACAAACTAAGAGAAATTATTAACATGACTAACTATGGACTAAATTAATTATAACCAATAACTAGTTATATCAGAGGTCAGACCCTTGTCCTCAATGCACACCGTGGCCGCACTAACTCGGTTGACAGCGTCGTCTAGGCCTCTCGGTATTATCTCCCCTTCCTTGCCCACTCAGACCAGGTATATCAATACATCATAAACATAAACACAAATCTTTGACCTGGACGTGTTTAGATCCATCTAAACAATAAATAAACCCTAAAATATTTATAGTAAATGAAACATCGATATAAATCAATTTATATCGTCACAGTATGTAAAATTAAATATAATCTAATATGAATTATATTAACTATTTAATATGAAATATAAGTATTTATTAATGTACAATAAATATGAACCAAGTTCAAGAAATCGGGGACGGGGTACCAAAGTAGTTTTCTTCATTACTACGGACTCGCTTTGCTCGCCACAGAATTTCATAATTACCCCAAGCCTAAGATGACATTACAAATGCCATGCCTTTAGAAGATAATCTAAAGCTTAAGGTAATCTTACATCGGCCTAGCTACAAAATGTTCATCCATCATTCAACTCAAGTCATGAGTGGGCGAACTCGCTTCACTCGTCCTCAGAATGTCATGGGTACTAAAAGCTAAGATAACACTATATCAGTCTCGCTACACTCGACCTTACAACAAGGTATTAATCTAAACTCAAGGTTTTTATGACTCAAGACTCGCTTGGCTCGTCCTCAGAATAAAGCATTGATCCAAACTCAATGTTTCATGACTTTGGCCTTAGTTTTAATTCTCTAGCGTAAATTCAGTTTCATATCACACCTGGGAAGATATGCGTGACACACAGCATGAAATCAGCCGCAATGAAAACCGATCCTAACGTCATAAAAGAGTGTGAAACAAATCTATTCTACTCTAATACAATCTGAGCAGAAAAGAGAAAATACCTGAATTGACCATACTTAGTTACGAGATACTTCTAAAAACAATATTCGAAGGAATGATAGCAGGACAAATTATTAGAGGAAGGCCTTGACTCGAGTTTATAAATATAATAAAGGACGATGTCCACTGCCAATCGAATTATTATTTGAAAACTGTAGCCGAGAGCAGAGATGATTGGAAAGCCGCGACAAACCATTCTTAGGATTGATGACTCAAGCAGAAGATAAGCTATTTCAACTACGAGGAAAATCAGCAAGTAAATTTGCTCAAAGAATGCGTACTTGGGAATATTATTCTTTATAATCCAAGTTAAGAAACTCTGCGAGTCTTAAAACCAAGATATAAAGAGAATGAAAAGATTTGTTCTAATAGTTAAAGATATTTTAACGGGTCTAAGGTTTTATTAGAACACTATGCTAATGACTTTCACCCAAAGCTATTGTGGCTTTAAGAAATTGTTCTTGGCATAAAGCCAAATTTCCATTTACACTTTTCCATTTTCATTCTAAAGGGGCATCAATTTAAATTATACTCGAAAAGTTTATATCTGAGTTTATAACTGCTTTCTCTATTTCAACCCATTCTTTTCTTTGCAAAATTTACCTAGATGCAAAAAATATTTCGTGTTTTGTTTTTATTTTTTTATTTGTTTAAAATGTGCTTTAATTTATTTAAAAATACAAAAACACACTCAGAGTGAATCTCAACAATACGAGTAAAAACAAAGAACTAAGTTGAGTTTATTGAGCATTGAGATTATAGAATAAGCCAAGTTAATCTAAATAAGTTAAGCTGGACCTTATAATACGTTAGCATTGGACCACGCTCAATGCTGCTTAATTTTTATGATCTAACCAAAATCATGGATATACTTGTCGTATTAAAACGAAACTTTATGTACTTATTTATTAAGTAAATGTAAACATTTGTAATAAATTTTAACTCAATTTAATTATTTTATGATTTTTCTTAAACGTACACAAGTCATTTGACAAAAATTGAACTAACGCTGATAATAAGATGAAACTTAGCACATATGTCAGTCTTAGCCACATGCGAGCTAAATCTTAAACTAATCACATAACTTTTCCGCGTTTTATAACTTTTTGACATTTTTGCTGAGTCATTATCAATGACTTGGGTTAATGACGTCATAAAAAAATTATTTTCCGAATAGCACAACTACAGTGGTAGATTGATTATACGACAAAGTTTCAACTCTCTAGCATGAATACACTAGGAGCTACGATGATAGACACACACACATACAGACAGACAACTTTGAGAAAACCATTAAGGAGGCCTTAAAAACGACTGAAACGAATAATTGCGGTTTTATCCCGGTTTCGCATGTTTTTGCAAACACAATACTTTTCTTATATACCTGCGGTATAAATGAGGAAAAGTAAAAATAAGTTTTTTTTTTTTTAACTTTATTGATTATTGTCTACAATAAATAAGTGAGCATTGAGATCGGGAAATAAAAATAAAAATCGGGTGCCTCGGAACTTTTCGTCTCCACGTCGGATTAGCTACGCTTATCCTCACAACTTCAGACTCGCTTCGCTCGTCCTACAATAGTAAAAACATTCGATCTCGCTCGATGCTGCTTAATTTTTATGATTTAACAAAAACCGTAGATAAACTTGCCGGATTGAAACGAAACTTTCATTAAGTATTACATTAAGAAAAACACTTGTACCAAATTTTAACTACATTAGATTATTCTATTAAGAATTGATAATCCTTTTATAGTAAAATATGAAAATAAAAGCATGATTGTAAAAAAAATTGATCGATAATAATAAATTTATTGGAAAAGGTAATTTATAGAAATAAAGAAAGAAATATAGATAATATGGATCCATAAATATCTTTTTAGTCTCTGTTTAAATATTTTTAAATTTACAGAGAACCTGATTTCTAGTGGTAATTTATTTAATATTATTGCTCGTCTCTATGTTCAGCATTGTTGGCCAAATAATGTAGACATTCTAAGAATTTGGAAAAGTTAAAAACAATGACTTTAATTCTATAATTTCGTAAGCTATAAAATTAAGCTATGGCCATTTCACCCAACACAGTGGGCATCATCAGGCTAATAAACTAAACACTACATTAACAACTAAAAATTACAGAAAACAATTAAAGCACATATACATAAGACTAGAATTAAATAAAAATGAAAAATCACAGAATTAGCTAAAACTTAACTTTGTCAACAAATAAAAACCAATAAAAACAAAATAAAAATAAAAAGTTTTTATTTGTTGACGAAGTTAAGATTTAGCTAATTCTGTGATTTTTCATTTTTATTTAATTCTAGTCTTATGTATATGTGCTTTAATTGTTTTCTGTGATTTTTAGTTGTTAATGTAGTGTTTCGTTTATTAGCCTGATGATGCCCACAGTGTTGGGTAAAATGGCCATAGCTTAATTTTATAGCTTATGAAATTATAGAATTAAAGTCATCGTTTTTAATTTATAAAAATGTGTGAATTCTATAAACTTAAAAGTGAGACTAAGGATAAATTACTTAACTTGGAAAAGGTTTAATAATGTAGATCAGGTTATACGAACCAGGTTATATCTCAATTATCGGTTATTGCTGATGAATAACCGAAAGCCTATTCAGTTTTAGATTTTACTATGTGATGACATAGTAAAATCTTGAAATGAAGGTTTAGAGTGGGAACCGTGTCAATGTTTCCTCTGTGGAAGTCATCTTTAGAGTTGTAGGACATCATGGATAAAAATACAATTTTCAGTACTTTCGTCTAAGTACATTATCTAAACTTATTGATTATTTTAACTTCAGACTTCAAGTATTGAAAGACTCAACATCTCACCGGTACTGTAGACGGCATTACAACAGAAAGTTGTATACGATTTTAAAATTGAAACCAATATGGCTGAAGCCAAAATGGCGCCAATGAATCATAAAAATTGTGCAATAATTGTGCTGTTTCATAATCTGTAGTTAAAAATAAGATTTTTTTACTCTTGCATTTTTTTTTTCTAAAATCGCCAGATTAAGCAGTTATTTACGATGACGTTTTGAAAATTGCTGATCTTTGCTGCCGCATTGCTGCCAAACTATTAGGTTTAGCGAAAAAACATCAAGAGCAAAACAGTTTAGTTTTGACCCATAGAACCCAAAATTGCCATAAAAAATATACCTTCCAATTTAATATTTCAAATTTGAGTCCAATATGGTGGAAACCAAGATGGCGGCGATAAGATGAACCATACGGAAAGATAGCTTTTTTTAAATTGATTTAGATCCCCGCAAACCGCATCCGCAGATATCTCAGTCAGGGCCTGAGATATTAAGGCGTTTCCGAACTTTTGACACACCCTGTATATTTGTGAGTGTGTATTTTTTTCGAAGGCTTTTTTTAATCAAAATGAAACTTGATTCAAAAATTAATCTTGTTAGTATCCTGATAACTATTGTATATTAAACATGTGTGTCATCATTAACCCACAATAATGCCCCATAAATATTTCAAAAAATCACAAATTTAAAAAAAATGTTGTGATGGGGCTGAAATTTTTATACATGTACTACTTTGCAGGGTTAACAAACATAATCAATTATTCCACTGAACAGATTTATAATGTTACAGGGCTATTCAGAGATATTTTTAGAATGACACTGATAAGTTGCTTACTGCCTATCATATTCGTCATGACTTTTTGGTTCTTCCCGGAATCTCCAGTATGGTTATCAGAAAGAGGTCGAAGAGAGGAAGCTAAGAAATCGGCTCAATGGTTAAGGTTGCCAAACCAAACAGCTCAGCTATCAACTTATCGGGATGAAGCAGATACGTTATCCTTCATACAGGTATGGTGTTGCTGTTTAGTTGTTATATAATCAAATACACCGGATTCAAATGTTGCCTCGTTACCTCCTCAACATCTCGCGTTTTGCAAAGTTTCCTTTTAATTTGAGAACGCTTTCAAGGGTTATCGTTCGCCATACGAAAGGGTAGAAACTCTTACATACATACATACATACATATATATAATATATATATATATATATATATATATATATATATATATAATATATATATATATATATATACATAAATTTGTTTCGGACATATTTTTTGTTATCAGGAAGCTAATAGGAACCCATACCCCTCACTCCCACCCTCAACTTCATCCGATCTAAGCGTCATTTTCATAATGAAAATTCGCTAAAAATAAAATTACCGTTATAACAAAAAAAAAGAAAGGGGCTGGTTTCAAACATAAACCATTCATGGAACCTTTCATCCTAGAACTTATAATGAAAAATGAGTTTCAGAATTGAACCTTGAAACTCACCTGTTCATACGACAACTGCTGGGGGAAGGGTTTGAACCCCCTATGGGGTTGAACATGAACCCCCTATATGGGGTTGAACATGAACCCCCTATATGGGGTTGAACATGAACCCCCTGTCAAACTCTGCGTCTGAAAATACTGGTTTATTTTACATTTAAAAAGTAAAATAAAGCAGTTAACAACTTCGTAATAAATACGAAAAACAATAAAATCTATACCCTCTTATTTTGCATTTAAAATTTACTTTACTTGTAGTAGTTATTCAAGGACATTGCATGGTATAAATAAATTAAAGTAGAGAAAGGACCAATGTGGATCATTTTTGGCCTGGTTCGCTCTGCAATAAAGATGTACTTTTTATTTACTTTTAGGGCCTCATGCTAGGTAATGAATTTGTCCTGTATGCATAAGCCTTCAAAGGAACCTAAGGGCTTTAAAATAAGATCTTTTAAAAAAAAATCAAAAGGTATAACTACCCAGGTTGTATGAAATTAAAGAAGTTCGTAAAATCTATCAACGAAATATTTAGTAAATATGAAAGATTCTTTAGAACCTTTCATTAAAATGTACGATTGAAATCTTATTTGTAGGTTCTGAAGAACGCAGCGGCTCGAAAAGGATTAATTATCAGTTTGTGTTTAATGTTGTTTCAACAATTATGCGGCATCAATGCTGTTGTTTTTTACACCAATGATGTTTATAAAATGACTGGTACCAACATTGATCCTCTCACAGCCAGCATGATCACAGCTGTCGTGCAGGTAATAAATTAATCATCAATAAACTAGTGATAGTGATAGAATTGAGATCTACAAGCAAGTAGGCCATGTTATTAGGTTTTTTTTTGCTAACTTTTCAATTTACCCTGAATTGAAGTTAGTATTTTACCTTATGAGTCGTATTGCAGGCATTTTGCATCTATCCACAGGATAGTAGTGGCTTTACTATAAATGTTTATAGCTTTCACTAGAAACAACACGTGCCCAAATGCCAGACTAAACTTTCTTGCACTTGAAACCATAAGGCAAAAACATATATAAATTTATTATAAGCTACATTTGAGGGTCCTGAATTTGGCCTAAACCCAGGTCCATACAGGGTAAACTAATTTATAAATCAAGTAGGGAAACTCTTATACTAACCTGAGAAAAATTTCAGACATGCGTAGTCAGCTGATAGCTAGCTCAAAATCAAAAAATAAAAATTGCTAAAATTGGAATAACTGCCCATGAGCCTTTAAGGATTTACGTTTTTTTTTTTCTTTTTCTATCTAAACGTAACCCGTTTAGAAAGCCATTTATTTTCCATATGCCCCAATAATTATTACATATGTTATCTGCTATTGAAAACTTAAGATGTATAAATTACTTAAAAGGATATTTATTTTTATAAATGAAAACGGAATTTAGCTACAAATTAAAGTAAAATAAAGGTTAATAATTTCGATTTCAAGACTATATGGTTTAGCCTAGTAGAACAATAATTAAATAAGATAAAAATTTAATAAATATAAAATAAATCTAAATAATAAAGTAAAGGAAGTAAATTATTATAAAAATTACGTTTTTTTACTTAATTATATTGGCAACCCTGATAACATAGAGTGAGTTTTATTTTTTATCGTGTTTTCGAACTTAAATATGTACGAGGAAATCTAATGATTTTGTATAAAATTCTGTGAAAAATTGTTACAATAATTGAGTAAAAGAAACAGAAAAACTATATTAAATATAAATCACACATACTTATTAAGATTTTGAAGAACATACAGACTACAATGTATTGCCTTAAATATAACTTCAAATTACAATTGCTTTAATTATATTCAAAAATTTTAGGTTAAAGTAGTTTTTTTCCGGATTACCCGCTTCGACATCTAGGTCCTTAGCGGTTGGTTAAAGTAGTTAAATTACTAATTATAATTAATATTTGAAGGGAGAAAACACACTCGCGAAAATGCACTAAGTTAAGTAGTGCACACAAAAAAGTTTAATTAGCCGCTCAATTAAGGTAATTTAAACAATCCTAAAATTTTCAAGTTTCACACTCAAACCTCTGTCAGATGTGACGAAACGTATTCCTCACACAAATTATTAACATTTTATACTAAAATGTACAAAGAAATACAGTAAGAAGAAAATTTTTGAGTACCGTAAATAGTCTGTTTACATTTATAAGGGTAAAACAAGATGGCTGGGCCTATAGGAAAATTAGAGCCAAGTCCCTGTTGGACAAAATATGAACTAAACATGCCAGGTCTGACAAAAATATTAATTGTTTTCCCACTTGATTTATATATTACTTTAACTCAGGGTAAGGGTTCTCTTCTTTTGTGGAAATATTGGTGGCCACATCAACGTATAGATATTTTTATTTAACTCGGCCATCGTTCATATTCAAGTCAACCGTCATTTGATCAACATCGCGATTATTTATGCAAATTCTGATTTAATAATTTTGCTAGGAGCAAAATTTTAAATTTGAGACATCTTTTTATCTTATGAAATCTCTTAAGCGTAATTATCTTATTAAAATTCGCTAATAAAATAGAAACTAATGAACAAAGAGTAAAAAAGCTTATCTTTACATAGCTGCAGAAAGGTCTGTTAAATCAAGAAATAAAGTAAAGCGATGGGAAGCGATAACTCCATTTACTCTTAAAGCCTCTTTTTAGCAATTTTTATTTTAAATTTCTATTCACGTTCCTATTCTCTCAAACAGACAGAAAAAGTATTCAGTATCACACGGAAAAAAGTTTTCCAAAAAAAGGTCAAATAAATTAATTAGGAGGAATTCTTTACTTTTATATAGACACTATTATTTTGTTCAACTACACATACAAAAGCTATATGAAATCAGTTTACCCGTAAAATAGAATAAGATTTTAGTTTAGAAATAATATTGTTATCTCACCAAAAACCACTTGTGTGGTAAAAAAAAAATTCCCGCCATATCTTTTAGTCCAAAAGAGTTGTGACATCAACTTTCTTTCCCGCCAAGCCATTTCCTTTTGGGTTGGAAACGTTTGGGTTTCGAAGTGAAGTTGTTACGTTGGCAATACTAACAAGGTCTTATTTAAAATGAGAGGCAATCATCAGCTTATTATCCTCGGAAGAATGTTATACAATTCAGAGATGATCGTGAAGATAAATCATAACAGATTACAGCAGTTCTACTAGTTGCAGTTTTACCTCCATAGATCCAGGGCCTAACAAGTGAAATTAATGAATGAAACGAGAAGGGTATAGTCAGAAACTAAAGGTTTTATATTATATTATATATATATATATATATATATATATATATATATATATTTATATATATATATATATGTTACTATTTATATAATATTATGCTATTATGTTTGTTAACCCTACAAAGTAGTACATGTGTAAATATTTCAGCCTCATCAAAACATTTTGGATATATTTGTGATTTTTTTAAAAATATTTATGGGGTCATAATTGTGGGTTAATGATGTCATACATGTTTAATAAACAATAGTGTTCAGGACACTAACAAGGTAATTTTTGCACCAAGTTTCATTTTGATTCAAACAAGCCTTCAGAATATATATATATATATATATATATATATATATATATATATATATATATATATATATATTTATTTATTTATTTATTTGTGTGTGTGTATGTGTATGTATGTATATGTATATAAAAGGAATGTATGCATATTTATGAATGTGTAAGTGTGTGTGTTTGTGTAAAGGTAAAATCGAAAGCAAGTGTTTTAAAATTTAACCGATTGTTAAAATTTTGATTTTCCTTTTAAGCTTAGTTTTCCTTTAAAATCTTTATGATGCACAGCGGAGATAAATAAATGCCACAAATATCTCTACTCTGTTCATATCTACCAAACTTGTTTACTAAAATATAATACAGAGATTGATTGGAGGGTTTTTCCAACTCACTTAGCCAGGACTCTAGACTGGAAAATTACTCGATATTACTTGTAAACAGCGACCTCTGACTTTTCAAATCTTTATGAAGTTATTTTTCTTGGCATTTTTCCCATTAAGGGAATATCAAAATAAAGTTGTTTGTTACATAGGAAAAATAAATAAAAATATTATTTTAAAAAATGATATGTAATTTATATTAGATCAAAAGTAATGCAAAGGCACCACAGCCGAGCTGAAAAGAAAATTTACACTTATGATAATGCTACGAAAGGAAAATATTTCTAACACATAAGAAGCAAGTAGTGTATAAATAGGGCTACTTATAAATCTATGTATTCTTATAGATTTAAGATAGAAGAGAGGGGATCTTAGAATAATACTATATATAGAAGGAGCACTACTGATAACACGAAAGGCGGTTCACTGGTGCAACTAAGTAATGCTGCCACCCTAACATATACAATTTTCTAAAAAAAGTTGGCAATACTTCCGGTTGCTGAATTATTATGTTCTATATTAATTAATGATTGATTATTCATAAAATACTAATATAAATATCGGTGCATTACAATTTTTAAGCATTTTAAATTGTAGTTTAACGTATTATTAAAATTATATACAAATAGTAGTCCTCGTCAACTAAATGTAGATTCTTGTATTTCGCCACCCTTTTGCCATCTAAGACCAGTTTTATTAATACTCTGCAGGTGTTTTAAGTTATATATTTTGTTCTTTACGATCTTTCTTCATTAATAGATATTTATGACAAATATTTAAATAATGTTTTGTTGTCAGGTTGGCAGCATTACTTAGTTGCACCAGTCAAACCGGCTTTCGTGTTATCAGTGGAATTACATTGTTTTTACGCTCCTGTGCTCCTTCTATATATAGTATTATTCTAAGGAGGGGATTAATCCTCTCCTTTTCTTATTACTACTACTAGCGCAGACTTCATATGTTTCTAATTCAGTTTTAATTCTTCTTATTATAATATAAACCTAATCAAAACACCATCAAAACTATAATGTTTTGAAAATCCTGCAAGGAAATAAAAATTAAAATACCCAAACCAAAAAATATGAAAAATGATCCTCAACCCAAACAAACCCTCCTTACACCCCCAAAAAATACCCAAATTTCATATAAAAATAAATAAATAAATAAAATAAATATAAAGAGGCACTCATTGCCCCAAATCAATAAATAAAATATAACTCCGGTTTACACAAAATAAATATTGTATACTTTTGCCAATAAAGAACTTGTTTAAAAAAATTCTTCTTATATTTTCCCCCAAAGGACAGAATACTTCTTACAATAGAGGCTTCATTAGTTGTTTTATAAAAAATTGATTTGTAATATTTTTGAAGGTCTGTTCGACGCTTGTATCTACATTTCTCATAGATAGAGCTGGAAGAAGGTTGCTACTATTGGTTTCTTACGCTGTTATGACCACGTGTCTTGGAGCACTAGGATTTTTCATCTACTTAACCCAAGACAGAGAACACAATCTACCTGGTAAGTACTGTTAGTCCAATTTCTTAAAATAATTTTTACTTTTCCTCATTTATACCGTAGGTATATAGGAAAAGTACTGTGTTTGCAAAAGATCCGAAACCGGGATGTCACCGGAATTATCCGTTTAAGGTGTTTTAAAGGCATCCTAAGTGGCTTTCTCAAAGTTGTCTGTCTGTATGCGTGTGTGTCTATTATCATCGTAGCTTCTAGTGTATTCATGCTAGAGAGTTGAAACTTCATACAACAATCAGTCTACCGCTGTAGTTTTCTTGTACGGAAAATATTTTTTATAATGCTATTAACCCGCAATAATGAATAATGATGAAAATTTTGAAAAATCATAAAACGGGGAAAAATTATGTGATCTGATTGAAATTTGGCACGCATGTAGCCATGTATAAGAGTAACATATGTGCTACGTTTCAGCTCATTATCAGCATTAATTTAATTTTTTTCGAATAATTTGAATACTTTTTTCAAAAAAATCAAAAAATAATCTAATTGAGTTGAAATTTGGTACAAGTGTATCCTGTGAAGTAATAAATACGTGTACTAAGTTTCGTTATGATACAACAAGTCGATCTATGATTTTTGGTGGATCAAAAAAGTTAAGCATGATTGGTCTGTGCTGTATGGGTGACCGCTGAGAATGATACGGATGCATTTACTATCTGAGGATGAGCAAAGCGAGTCCGAAGACATGTTGCAGTATAAATGTAACGACTTGTTTTTCCTAGGATGAGCAATGCGAGTCTGAAGCTGGGAGGATGAGCGTAGCGAATCCGATGTAACGAGGAAAAGTCTCCAGGTGCCCCGTACCCATTTTTTTTAAAAAAATATGCATTAAATGATAAAGTCTTTAAAAAAAATATGATATAATTTTTTTTAAATTATAAACTTAAAATTTAAAAACCAAAAATTGGTTGATAAATTTTTAAGCTTGGCAATCATATGAAGGGCTTCACTCTAAATAAACAAACTATGTTTTTATTAATCGTTTAAGGTACATTTTGAAAAATAAGCTGTACAAAATAAGTTACGCTTTTTCACGTTAGGCTCATGGACTATGTCTTCATTCCACAGTTTTAATTTATTTGTTTGCTTTCATATTTATCGTATACAATTGTTAGCATTGTACATTTAATAGTATATTTTTGCATTTTAGTATTTGAATCAAAGACTTTAGACAAAACTTTGAATGTTATCTACCTGGTACCAATCTAATAAGGTTCCTTTTTAACCTTTTACTTCCTAATAATATATCATACCGAGGTCTTCCTAATTTGTAATCCTGCTCTTTTAACTCTTTCTTCAGCATTGGTATCCATATGGGATCGATCTTTATACATGATTGGCTCAATAAACATTCTCAAGACCCATATATAGACCGGTGGAGGCACCAGGTAGATACGTTTTAAAGTGCTATCAAAGATTATTAATACTTGCCTCAAACAAGTCAGGTTAAAATTCTGACACCCTTCATACAACTTACACAGAGTCTTTCTCAAGACGAACCTGATGATGGGAGAAGTATCTGGTTCCGAAACGTCGTTGATTATAAAGAACATTGACAATGGATTACGTCCAACTAATTTTACTCATAATTCACCATTTTAACGTCAAAAATATTTGTTGTAAACTTTACTAACTAGAGTTAAAAGTTTTAACACGATTTTCTCATCTGGTTCTCAAAAAGTATAATTTTATCTTCAGAGGTATATGCTGTAATGATTTTTAAAATAGAAAAATTCTATTTCTAGGTAGAGATACAAAATGTTTACTGCCTTAAGAGAATTAAGTACTTCTAACTCTCTTAAAAGCTACTTATAGTATAAATAAATTTACTTACTTTATACAAAAAAAAATTTTTGAATGAGGACGCATTCATTTTTAAAATGGAGTCCGACCATAAAAAAAAATATTTGTGCCAATTTTTTTTTAAATCAGTTGAAAATGCTTTAAACTATTTGTAACTTTTCGCAGGATTATCACTACTACCTGTTATATCCATTTCAACTTACTCATTCGTCTTTAATTTCGGAGCTGGTCCGGTCGCTTGGATAATGATGGCTGAATTAGTTCGTCCTCAAGCCAGGGGCGTTATTTCAGCAGCAACAGCAGCTGTTTCCTGGGGTCTTGCGTTTCTTGTAACCAAAACATTCGAAGATTTGATCCAATTCGTCGGAATCGGCCAGACATTTGGACTATTTGGTGTTGCGGCATTTTTAGGTGGAATTTTTGTTTTGTCTTGTGTACCTGAGACTAAAGGTAAAGACGTTGAATGTGTTGTTAAAAAATTATGTAAAAACAATTCTAAAAATAATAATATGTTATAATGAAATGAGTTTTAATTTTATGGGCCTTTATTTTTGTTCCCTAAATTTTGTTTGTAGGAGAGTAGGAACTTTGCGGAAAAAGTAAGAAATTTGTTATCGAGAGAGTAAGAACTTTCCAGAAGTGTTAGACCTTTGTTTGAAGGAGAGTAAGAACTTTGTTAACGGGAGAGTAAGAACATTCCAGAAGAGTTGGACCTTTGTTTGTAGGGGAGTAAGAACTTTGTTAACGGGAGAGTATGAACTTTCCAGAAGAGTTAGACCTTTGTTTGAAGGAGAGTAAGACCTTTGTTATCGGGAGAGTAAGAACTTTCCAGAAGAGATAGAAATTTACTTGTAGAAGAGTAAGAACTTTGTGGAAAAAGTAAGAACTTTGTTAACGGGAGAGTAAGAACTTTCCAGAAGAGTTAGACCTTTGTTTGAAGGAGAGTAAGAACTTTGCTATCGGGAGAGTAAGAACTTTCCAGAAGAGTTAGAAATTTACTTGTAGGAGAGTAAGAACTTTGCGGGAAAATAAGATCTTTGTTATCGCGAGGGTAAGAAATTTCCAATAGAGTTTGAACTTTGTTTGAAGGAGAGTAAGAAATTTGCAGGAAAGTCAGATTTTTTACAGGATCCTGACGAATAAGGATTTATAATCCAGTTTATAAGACTTAAAGATTTTGAGAACTTCAAGCATACCTCGTGTAATTCACGGATAACAGAGATCTCTCATGGAATATCTAAATTCTATTTTGCATTCCTACCGTTTGGGAGGGGGAGCAATACATTAGGAAAAAAATATAGCACCCACTTCTTTCATTAAAAGTTGACGTTTCAGCACCTTAAGATACCAAATTATCTGTAAGAATTGGTGTCTCTACGTATGATTGAATTGTATTGATATGCACATTTTTTGTTAACACCCAAGCTCAAAAAGGTACTTTAATCAAACTAGATGGTCCAGGGTCCATTAAAAAATAATTCCCATTATAATAATGATAATAATAATAATAATGCCCGTTTAGAGCCTTGCGGCTCATCAGGTATAACCCCTGCGGGAACAACCTCGGGTGGTAGTAGCAACCGTTACGCTCAAAGTGTATTCTAAAGCTGGCGATAATATGTCTAAACAATAATCTTCTATAAACTGAAAGCGTAACCTGGGATGCGAACCCCATACCTCCGTGGGTGTCAAAGGTTAGTGTAAAGACTAACGCCTTAACGACCTTTATTACGTAAGTCATAAAGTTCTGTTTGCGATGAGAATCAAAATAAATGCAGTAAAGCATCAAAGAAATAAATACTTGATGGGACTTTTAAAACTATGACATCTGTTTGTTATAGCTCTGGAAACTAAGTTGTTTCAAGCCCTGGTTCTTTTGGGATCAATAAGACATGAAAACTTTATGACCTAGTTATATAAAAAAACAACTTTTCAATAATATACTGTACCTATACGATTTATATGTAATACTGAAATTAGTAAGTTGTGTATTCTATTAGTTGATAGTGTTTTTTACTATGAAATAGTGTATTATGCTACTAGGCTGTAAATTGAGTTTTTTCTTAACCACAACAAATATATTTTCT
Source organism: Microvelia longipes (assembly GCA_018340805.1). Taxonomy (NCBI): domain Eukaryota; kingdom Metazoa; phylum Arthropoda; class Insecta; order Hemiptera; family Veliidae; genus Microvelia; species Microvelia longipes. The sequence goes on along the minus strand of JACMZG010001913.1, from coordinate 12,228,094 downwards.
TTTAAACGAAGTGACACAGTAAATAGCTATGTGATACAAGTAATATAGCATATGCTATTTTTATGATGTTGGTGAGAATGAAAAAATAAAAATAAAAAAGAACTTTCAAATTCAAAAACTAGTACTTTTTAAAACAATCTTCTATACATATAAGAAATGGATATGCAATCTTTATTTTCTATCTTCATGTCATAAAATTGATATTTATGGATGATAAAACACATTAACTTATATTAAGTATTTGACTAATTTATTATTTAAAAAAAAGCAATTAAGTGATGATGTTAATATATTTTTAATCGGGTTTATCGAGGAAAATTACTCAAAACCTAAATTACGGTCGTTAAAAAATTACAATTAAGTAAAAAGTCATTTCCAATATTTTTTGGAATTAAATTGAATGAAATCGATACAGAGTTAATACACTCTCACATACCAAACATACAGAGTTGATAACACCAAATCAAGATTTGTATCTTGTAAATATACAAGAAACCAAATCAAGTATAATACGGTAAAATATAACAAATGTCAAAGTAGGAAGTCGTTTTCGACTCCTAGAACTAGAATGAAATTGGTTCAAAGTCAATTCGAGTACTCAAACCTAAAGAACGGTATACATTTTTATAGTTTATATTTTTTACAATGTAATTTTTATTTATATTGTTTAAGTTTATAGCTATGAAATAATTCTGGTACGGATGTCAGCAAGCAAGACGAATTTACTTTGGTATGCTTGCTTCCTCGCTCAGGTTATCGGTTTGCACTTCATTGTCGGAACAGTAACACATCTACTTTATGTAAATTTTTCAGAAATTTCAAAGTAAATGTGCTAAAACATTTGAAAGGTTAGCATAAACCAAGCTTCGTATTAGTGCGTAGAATGTTATGATTAATCAATTTATCTTGATTGAGCAGGAGAGAGAATAGTTTAAAGCAATCTAAAAAATAAAGATGCTAATTTCCTTTGAAAAATCTATGAAAATTTACAGATTATTATTAACTGAAAAATTGAAACTTGTCTGCCTCCGTGGCCGTGATCGTAAAGGCGTTCGATTTCGGCACCGGAGGTCCGGGGTTCGCAGCCCGGGCTATGCTCTAAGATTTTATGAATAGTATTTGTATTAAAAAGATTTCGCCAACTTTAATTAATTCTTAGAGTGTAGTAGATGCTACCCACCTGAGGTGGTTCCCGCAGGGTGAATACCCTGATGGGCCGAAAGGCCCTAAAACGGGCATTTATTTATTTATTTATTAACTGAAAAATTAAAACTGTTCCGACTACGAAGAAGAAACCGAAAACCTGATCAAGAAATGAATTGAAGAGCAAGACAATAAGAATTCTAAAGGAAGTTCGCCCGGCTTACGAACCAGAATGTGATAAAAAAATTCAAATTCCCTTTAGAGTAAGCTTCTCCAAGCTCAGGCAGCGAAAAAAAGTTTTATTCATTTGAATATCTAATTGATTTTCCATTTAAGTAAGGAAATATATTCAGTAAAAACCCAACAAATTAGGTCACGTCTTTTAAACTCCCCTTCATAGTATTAATTAACTAGAGTTATCTTCAACAAACAAAAAAAACTTTAGGCAGAGAGTATCTTGTATTAATTATTATTTATCATATAAGTTTAAAGATAAATAGCTTGGTAGAATAAATAGCTTTAACAACATCAGTACGAATATTTTACAATAACAAACGCTCCAACTTCGTATTTTAACAAAAACTTTATTTTACGAAGCAGAGGCGGCTTACAGGAGCAATTCCAGAGTGATGTTATTTAAATGCGATGACGCGAAACATTTTTACTTTTCCTCATTTATACTGTAGGTATATAGGAAAAGCATTGTGTTCACGAAAATTCCAGAATTATCCGTTTCATGTGTTTTTAAGAACTCCTCAGTAGTTTTCACAAAGTTGTCTGTCCGTATGTGTGTGTATATCTGAGTGTGTGTATATTTGAGTGTGTGTGTGTCTCCGAACACATACACATCGGATTCTTCCGGTTTCGGAAAAATCCAGGATGTCACAGGAATTATCTGATTCAGGCGTTTTTAAGGCCTCCTGAGTGGTTTTCGCCAAGTTGTCTGTCTTTATGTGTGTGTCTGTTATCATCGTATCTTCCAGTGTATTTATGCCAGAGACTTGAAATTTAGTTCATAGATGTAGTTGTGATATTCGGAAAATAATTTTTATGACGTCATTAATCCGCAAAAATGACAGAGAAAACTTCAAAAACTCATAAGAAATGCCAACCATAGCCGATTTTTATTACGTCTGTTTTCTATAGTCATGCTATGATTCCAGTTTTGGAAGTGAGAGGAAGACAAAAAAAAACCATTATTACATTTGGAACCCTTTCAGGTCTGAACCAATGACTATTAATTTGAACATAATTAATAAAATTAATAAGTAAAGTCACAACACAACATATCCTAATCTTGCTTACACAACCTGATAGTTTCATTGTTATTATAGAATGCCCATAACTGAATGAGAATTTATGTTTTGGGGTCCCACCAAAACTTACTTGTGTTTTTTTTGTTTCGTCACTCATCCCACCTTTACCACCTCTACGTTATAAAAATGTTGTGAAATCTTATTATTTGTGACGTGTTATTAATTATTTATTATTTAAATGTCAAATGAACCTATTTTTAAAACGTCTTTAAAAGATATTGCTAAAGCAGAAACCTGAAGTATAACTTATTTAGATTCACACCTTAAGCCAAAGGCTTTTGGTTTTTGTTACATTTTGATTTATAATTAAATAAATATTATTAAATTTAATATATTCTATACATATAATACACTCCTAAAAATTATTTCAAGGCAAGGAAAATTAGATATAAATATGTAAACAAATCAAAAAGTTTAATATTACATTACAAAAATGTAGTTAGGGTCTGTATAACCCCTACTACATTACTATAAATATCGTCTGAACGACTCCTACTTTACCCTAAACGTCAACTGTATGACCCCCAATTTATCCTAAATGTCATTTGTATAACTTCCAATTAACCCTAAATGTCTTCTTAAATACCCTACCGTACACTAAATATCATCTCTATGACTCCCAATTTACCCTAAATGACTTCTTAAACACCCTACCGTACCCTAAATATCGTCTGCATGACTCCCACCTTACCCTAAATGTCATCTGCATGGCCCCACATTACCCTAAACTTCGTCTCTAAAACTCCCAGTTTACCCTAAATGTTTTCTTGAATACCCTTCCGTATCCTAAATTTCGTCTCTATGATTTCTACTTTTCTATAAATGACTAAAATTCACTTTACTCTCCAAGAGTTTATTTTAACTTACTTATTTTCTTTTGTAGATCGTTGTCCTTTATTTAGTTCCTCAAATACATTTAAATTATAAATTAACACGAAAGTCAATAAGTTATAAATGAATAATGATAGTAATTGAAGCATTTGAAGCTTTTTAAAACCGTTTATACTCTTATGATTTGCATGATGGTCTCCATATTAGTTTAGTAGTGAGAGTGGGCACAAATGAGACAAGTGAATATTGTTTTTATTGAACTATATTTCGCTCCACACTGAGCATATTCATGTTACACGTCAATACCTAAAAATAAAAACCTTAAATAGTGAATAATTCACAATAAACAGGGAAATCAAAAAAACTAGTCATGCTGTTAAAAATTAAGAAAAGAGTCATACGGTTAGATAGTCTAACTAAGTTAAAATCAAGATCTGAATAATGTTACACATACCTAAAAATAATATCAATAAATTACCAATTGAAAATAACTCATAAAAAAGAAGGAGTAAAAACTGATAAGGCTAATCAAACAAAAATATTATAAGAAGCTAACTTACTATTAAACATGCAAAAATCGAAGTGCATATCTACACTACCATCTACTATTACTACCAATACTACACAAAATAACCAAATTTAATAAAAACTAATAATTAAATGAAATGGTTAAGCAGAGATAATACAGGAAATGATCAAGTGAAAATTTTTTTAAAGGTTAAAAGCTAAAGTTAATATGTTATAAACAAGAAAGTCTACTAAAAGGAAAAGGAAGATAAGTTTAGTCATTAGAATAGTTCTTGATTATGCCTGCATAGTATTTATTAAAATCCTTGGCATCTCTTTTAAAATTGATGTTGTTCGTTTCAGTAGAGATATGCATGGCCTCTAATAATAGACGTTTGCGGTTGTTATTTTCCTTATCTAATATTTCTACATCATCGAAGTTGAAACTATGTTTGAGTTTATGGGCATGCGATGCTAGAGCTGTCTTATCCTGAGTGGAATTGACATCTGCTTGGTGTTGGGATTTTCTATTGGCCCAAGTCTGTCGTGACTCTCCAATGTAACGACCAGGACAATTAGAACACGGTACTTTATATAAAGCCCATAGTTTCATCTCGAGAGTACTTATCTTAAGAGGTGTGTAATAGGAATTTCCTATTTTATTAATTGATTTAGACCAAATTTAATATCTGGCAGTCAAAGTCTTTAAAAGTTCTGCTTATCGCATGTGATAGACCCTTGACATAAGTTAAACTTGAATAAATAATTCTATTGTTATTAGTGGACGGGTCACGGGTTAATTGACTGTTGTTGTTGTTGTAATGGAGTAAGATTTGTACCACAATGATCTAATAAGTTTTAAAGGAAAAAAATTATCCATAAGTTTTTGGTACACCACTGTCTTAACTTGAGGTAGGTAGTCTTCATCAGTTAGATTTATAGCCCGTTTAATAAAGTTAATGGCTGTGTTATGAATTGACTAATCGGATGATTAGATCTATAATTTAAAAAACGATTACCCTTCACCTCTTTGTTGGTCCACGTTTGATGTGAAATCCCTTTTCACAAATGTACCTCTACTAGAAGTTACAAACTTATTCGACTTAATTGGACAGATAGTAAACTGAGACTCCAATCAAATCCCCGGATTTATTCTTAGAATGTATACAGTTTTGTTGTAATAACACCTTCTTTTCATTCATTTGCAAATATATAGACGATTTGTTTCTGATAATCAAATCTAGACACATTGATTTTTTGAAAAATGATCTGAATGGATGTTTCCCTAACTTTGAATTCACTGTGGAACGAGAGGAAAACAATCAGCTCACCTTTCTAGAGTTAAGGTTATCAAACTCCTGAAGGCTACCTTAAAACCATGTGGACCAACAAAGAGTGAAGGGTAATCGTTTTTAAATTATAGATCTAATCATCCGATTAGTCAAATTCATAACACAGCCATTAACTTTATTAAACGGGCTATAAATCTAACTGATGAAGACTACCTACCTCAAGTTAAGACAGTGGTGTACCAAAAACTTATGGATAATTTTTTTCCTTTAAAACTTATTAGATCATTGTGGTACAAATCTTACTCCATTAACAACAACAACAACAGTCAATTAACCCGTGACCCGTCCACTAATAACAATAGAATTATTTATTCAAGTTTAACTTATGTCAAGGGTCTATCACATGCGATAAGCAGAACTTTTAAAGACTTTGACTGCCCAGATATTAAATTTGGTCTAAAATCAATAATAAAATAGGAAATTCCTATTAACACCCTCTAAAGATAAGTACTCTCGAGATGAAACTATGGCTTTATATATAAAGTACGTGTTCTAATTGTCCTGGTCGTTACATTGGAGAGTCACGACAGACTTGGGCCAATAGAAAATCCCAACACCAAGCAGATGTCAATTCCACTCAGGATAAGACAGCTCTAGCATCGCATGCCCATAAACTCAAACATAGTTTCAACTTCGATGATGTAGAAATATTAGATAAGGAAAATAACAACCGCAAACGTCTATTATTAGAGGCCATGCATATCTCTACTGAAACGAACAACATCAATTTTAAAAGAGATGCCAAGGATTTTAATAAATACTATGCAGGCATAATCAAACTATTCTAATGACTAAACTATCTTCCTTTTCCTTTTAGTAGACTTTCTTGTTTATAACATATAACTTTAGCTTTTTAACCTTTAAAATAATTTTCACTTGATCATTTCCTGTACTTATCTCTGCTTAACCATTTCATTTTTAATTATTAGTTTTTATTAAATTTGGTTATTTTGTGTAGTATTGGTAGTAATAGTAGATGGTAGTGTAGATATGCACTTCGATTTTTGCATGTTTAATAGTAAGTTAGCTTCTTATAATATTTTTGTTTTGATTAGCCTTATCAGTTTTTACTCACCTTCTTTTATGAGTTTTTCAATTGGTAATTTATTGATATTTTTAGGTATGTGTAACATTATTCAGATCTTGATTTTAACTTAGTTAGACTATCCTAACGGTATGTAACTTTTTTCTTAATTTTTAACAGCATGACTAGTTTTTTGATTTCCCTGTTTATTGTGAATTATTCACTATTTAAGGTTTTTATTTTTAGGTATTGACGTGTAACATGAATATGCTCAGTGTGGAGCGAAATATAGTTCAATAAAAACATATTCACTTGTCTCATTTGTGCCCACTCATCACTACTAAACTAATATGGAGACCAATCATGCAAATCATAAGAGTATAAACGGTTTTAAAAAGCTTCAAATGCTTCAATTACTATCATTATTCATTTATAACTTATTTATAAAATCGATTTATAAAATCGATTTATGATTCAATTTAGTAATTTAGTTTGAGAACATAAATATCAAAAGAGTTTTCTTCTTCGTTGTATAAAAGTATGGCGCAAATATTGAGTTCAATTTAGCGTAATGAAAGTTTGTCAGAGTTTGGATGTCAGTCAGTCGTCTGCAGTACCAAATCAAGCAAAAGACAAATACTACAGTGGTTAAAACTGAGCTGCCTCCACCTTTTTAGCGAATTTCCTTGGAAATTCGCCTAATGGATAGGCGTCAAGGCGAATTTGAACCTCGTACCACGACACAAATCCGTTTCAGAGGTCCCTAATGACGAACAAATAAGTTTTGCGAGACTTTATATATATATATATATATATATATATATTATATATATATATATATATATAATATATATAATATATATAATATATATATATATATATATGATATATAATATACACATATATATATATATATATATATATATATATATATATATATATATACTATATATATATATATATATATATATATATATATATATATATATAATATATATATATATATATATATAAATATACATATTTCTAGACACTTTCTTGTAAACACTCTATCATTCGAACGGTTAATATTTTTTAACCAACTTGATAACAAAAATCAACCTTCAGGAGGACACGAACCCTATTGAAAACCAGGTTTTGGTGACGTCATTAACCCGGTTTGCTGAGTCAGCGAAATTTTCAAATCGGCAAAATTCAGGGTTAATATTTTTTTGCCGCGAAAAAGGTCAATAGTTATGTTTTTGAGACGCTGAATCGAATGAAACCGGTCCGAAGTCGATACGACCACTCTAATGACCTAAAATCGAAAAAACCATTGTAAATTACCAAAAACCAATTTAGGTCGATAAAAAATAAATTTGAGTAGGGTGTCGTTTTTCTATGTTTTTGGGCGCTGAATCGAATGAAACCGGTCCGAGTCAATACGACCACTCTAAGTGACCAAAAAGTCGTATTTTCCAAAGGAAATGCACTAAAACCTTTAAAGATAACTGACTAAGCTTAAAGATAAGTAGCTAAGCTTTAAACTAGTGCAAATAATAGTGCGTACTTTTAATTTTGGAGGCATAGTTTTGTACAACCAACTAGATAATTATGCGCATTTCCTTTGGAAAATACAGACAAAATGAGTTACGAGCAGTGCTTGACAGCATGAACCGGAACCACGCAATGGGCATGGTTCTTGCATAAAGCAAGATATGGGTTGTTTAGCACGGAAAACACGCATTCTAAATGAAATTCACACCGACAGCGGACCATCGCGCCGGAATTATTTATTTGTAGTTGTAAACTTTATAATGTAAAAGGCACGGAAACACCGCATCCAAAGGAATTCGCCCGACATGCGGACCACCGCGCCAGAATTTTCTTATATCCCGTCACTAGTTGTAAAAGCTTAAACATTTCGTACACATGCTTGACATGCTTAGCAAACTATACTGATTATTCAGCATGGTTAATCTAGTTACAGCAAGATAACTTCTAAAAGCCTTTATTCTTTCACAAATTCAAAACATTTTATCTTCTCGATGTGTTAGTGTTTTCTACCATGATTAAAGTTATAATGAAAAATATAACTGGAAACCTAATTCTCAACCGTTAAAAAAAATTGATTCCTTTATCATTTCTGCCATAACTTAAGTTATTATGAAATATAAATACCCGAAAACCCAATGCAATTTAAATAAAATTTAAAATTTCAATGTTCAAATGGATAGAAACTCAAATTATTTACACCATTAAAATAAGTTCAAATCCTAGGTGTCATCAATCATTTTTGTCTTTTATTTTTTCATATAATTGTAAAATCTTATTCGTGCCGTGAAGCCAAGCGAATTTGATTTTAAAAGATGGCTTTCCAATAATTTACCAAAATAATAAATTAGAACATCAAGTCTCTTTCTTATTCATTGTCTGATGACATAATAAGTCATCAAACTAAAGAAACATAATCAGCTTCTTCAGAACAGATTTTAGAAGGATAATAGTATACCGAGTAAGCATATCATTTTCTTAACTAAAAATACGAATACTGTGAGTGAAGCTGATTATACTATAATAGATCTATAACACGTTAATGAAATTAATCATTCCAGAAAAAAATCATCTGATTCCACCAAACTAATTTAATTTCAGTGTCTTGAAAGGTATCAAGAGTATTTTTTTCTCTGTAACCTAAGTGTAAATAATGAAAGAAAATAAGTTTCTCCACAAATAAAACTTTATTGGCAAAGCGCTTTCAACTAACGAGAGCCATCATCAGTTTGCTTGTTTGTTACGTTTTACACTGATGATGGACTCTCGTCAGGTTAAAGCGCTTTGCCAATAAAGTTTTATTTGTGGAGAGACTTCTTTTTTTTATTATTTATAATGGACTCCATTGACGCTCACTCTAAGGATATAAGTGTAAATAGTTTTAACTCACTAAGTAAAGAATAATATCTGTAACAGTTTATTTCTTACAGATCAACGAAATACTACTTATCTGTATTTGTAAATTGTAAAGCAATGACTTATTTATCTACCTATCAATAAATCAGTAATAATTTACATATTTTCAAATAAATATTGAAATAATTATTTATTTGTCTGTAATAACTAGGTAAATATTGGTTTAGACCAAGAGCCCAGGGGTGTTTTGTTAATAAAAAGTGTAATGGCTGGAACCGGTCTCAATTTTCGTAAATACCTTCCTGAAATACCTTCCACCCAAGTTAATAAAAAGTGTAATGGCTGGAAAAAGGTTTAATTTTTCGTAAATACCTCCCTGAACAAGGATCTGCAATTCTGCCGACTCGTATCGGATGGGTGTCCCAGGCAAAACGCACTTTAGGGGTCAAAAGTTCTGCCTGGACACCCATCTGATACGAGTCGGCAGAATGCAGATCCTTGTTCAGGAAGTATTTACAAAAATTAAATCCTTTTCCAGCCATTACACTTTTTATTAACTTGGGTGGTAAATTTGACCTGTAAAGTACGTTCTGCTTGGGACACCCATCCAATACGAGTCGGCAGAATTGCAGATCCTGGTTCAGGAAGGTATTTACGAAAAATTGAGACCGGTTCCAGCCATTATACTTTTTATTAAGAAAACACCCCTGGGCTCTTGGTCTAGTTTATTTGTCAGCAGATATAAAGAGAAGATAAGACTCGTTAATCTGCCAATAAATAGTAAATTATTTACTTATTTGTCTGCAAATAAATAGTAAAGTAATAACTTATCCGCAGATAAAATCAAA
>JACMZG010001913.1:12165684-12215684 GCA_018340805.1 Microvelia longipes | reverse complement strand
AAAAAAATACAATGAAAAAATAAAAGCAGTACATTTTTAAAAGAAAATTCTTAGTATCTAAACTAGTTATAATCTATAGCTTTATTGATTTTTTTTTACAAAGATATCAGTTTATTATGAACTTAAATGAATGTAGTTGCAATAATTATTATGACTCTATTTGAGATCTTTCAACAAAATACTAAACGAACATGTGCCCTATTACTAGACTAAGCTTTCCTGTCCTCAAAACAACATGTGCCCTAGTACTAGACTAAGCTTTCCTGCTCTCAAAACAAAATGTGCCCTAGTACTAGACTAAGCTTTTCTGCTCTCAAAACAACATGTGCCCTAGTACTAGACTAAGCCCTAACGTTTGTCTAAACCCAGATTCAATTACGATTAGGGATCTTTTACGAAACCATCGGATTTCGAAGGAATTCGAAAATCCACCCTTTCAATAGACAGCTCGTAAAAAGCTTTTTATCTTTCGCATGAAATCATAGAAGCCCCGACCGGGACTGAACCCGGTTTGTCTGGGTGGCAGACGCACATGCTTGTCAGCACACCACCGTTACTGCCAACGTCCACAGATATCCATATTAAATAGAAAGTATAAACGCAAGTTGATTCTTAAATTATTTTTACAAATATTGCTCCAATAAAAAAAATATGGTTTAGGATCGCGTTCTCGACAGTGTTTTATTAAGTTTATACAATTTATTTTATTATAAAAGAGTAATTTTTTTTTTGGACTGGTATAAAATATATAATTAAAATTTTTTTGAAGACTGCAGTCCTAAATAATAATAATTTATTTAAAAATGGCTTAGTTTCGTTGAGCAAAGCTCAACAGCTTCAGGTGATTGAATCCAAAATAAAACTAAAATCGAAAATTGTAATGCAAAGTTTGTGATAACTACTCAATACCAAATGTAAGAATTATTTTTTTTTAAACGAAACTTATAAAATTTAACATAATTTAGAATAAATGACAGAAAACGTTAGTAAACAAAAAAAGATTAAGGAGGCAGGGAGAAACTCTTAATTGAACGGTGTATCCGTTTTAGGTGTTTTAAAGGCCTCCTGAGTGGTTTTCACAAGTTGTTATTTGTAATCGAAAAAACATAAATCGAGGAAAAATGATGCGATTCGATTGAAATCTATATTATATGCATTGTATGCATGTAGCTATGTATAAGACTAACATATGTGCAAAGTTTCATCTCATTATCAGCATTAGTTCAGTTTTTATCGAATGACATGTGTACGTTTTTAACTAAAATGAGACAATTCAAAGAAATTATTCAATTGAGTTGAAATTTGGTACAAGTGTATACCTTAACTCAATAAATAGGTACACTAAGTTTCGTTTCAATACGACAAGTATATCCATGATTTTTGTTGGATCATAAAAGCTAAGCGGCATCGATCGTGGTCAGTGCTGTATGGATGACGGCTAGGAATGATACGGATGCAATTACTATCCGAGGAAAGCGTGTGTGTGTGTGTGTGTGTGTGTGTGTGGGTGTGTGTGTTCTTGATCAGTGAGTCCTCCTTTTTTGAAAAAAAAAATACCTAACTCCCCAACCCCTCCTTCACCACCATAACCTCGACGTCATATCCCTTGGCTAAAAATCCAATTGTCAGCCCCTGTGGCTGCTTTGTCTCGGACCACAGTGGGGTCTCTTGTCACGTTTGTAGTTAGTTACATGGCTTGATTATACAGAGCAGTATAAAATATTAGAGTAAAAAGAATGAACATGTTATAGGTGAGATTAAAACAATCGACGGTACTTAAATTACGATACTAGGATCCGACTGAATTTGATTTAGGATAAAAATATTAGACCACAGTTAAGTGAAGTGATTTAGGATGAAAATATTAGACCACAGTTAAGTAAATGATTAGGATAAAAATATTTTAGTAAAATGATTTAGGAAAAATATTAGACCACAGTTAAGTAAAATGATTTAGGATAAAATATTAGACCACATAAAATGATTTAATAAATATTAGACCACAGTTAAGTGAAATGATTTAGGATAAAAATATTAGACCACAGTTAAGTGAAATGATTTAGGATAAAAATATTAGACCACAGTTAAGTGAAATGATTCAGGATAAAATATTAGACCACAGTTAAGTGAAATTAGGATAAAAATATTAGACAGTTAAGTGAAATTCAGGATAAAATATTAGACCACAGTTAAGTGAAGTGATTTAGGATGAAAATATTAGACCACAGTTAAGTGAAATGATTTAGGATAAAATATTAGACCACAGTTAAGTGAAATGAGAACCATAATGAGTATATTTAACAGGGTAAAACCAAAAAAGTTGAAACCTCAAGTTTTAATATCGAATTATATTAAAAAAAACCAAAACGACTACACTTATAAAATACTTTCAGGTACATTGACTCGTTTCATACTAATGAGTTATAAAATTTTACAAATTAAAATTAGAAAGAACGACAAAATAAATATCTAAAATTAATTTTCAGCATTTATTTTTGTTTTTAGTAGAAGCTATTCTGATAAACCGTAGCAACCTTGGTTGTATCTTACCTAGCTAACTAAAAAACGATGTTAACATTGTTTGTAAACGTTCACATAAATAGTACTTCACAAATGAATGTTAAATTATTTTCTTAAACAGTATTTGAAATGCATTAGTGATTTATGAGTTGAATTTATAAATTACACAATTTATGAATAAAATGATAATAATAATAATGATAATGCTCGTTCCTGAGAGAACAACCTCAGGTGGTAATGGAAACTGGTAATGCGCCCCAAGTCTACTCTAAAATGGTGACATTTTTTTTTAAAGAACAAGACATAAATTGAGAGCGTAACCTGGGATGCGAACCTCAAACCCTCGTGGTGCTAAAGGTCAGTTAAAGGGCTTTAATTTCAGAAAACTAAAATTATCTAACTCTTCTTTCGTTTCTGTTTTTTAGTTTTTATCCTAAGTATTTTGATTCTTTTCTCTTAGTCTCCAATAGTTCACAACTTTTATTTTGATAAGGCAAAGTAACCTATTCTTTTAATTTTTTGAAGGGTTCATTTTCTTTTGAATTAAGTTTAGTTTCTTTTAGTACACTTCTGAAACCAGTTGTTTCAGTGGGGGGTATGTTGGACTTTGCTCTATCACTTTATTTAGATTTTCTTATAGTTTCTAATTATAGATAAGGGATTCGTTACTAGAGTGGGGGGGTTTCTCTGTCTCTGTGTAGGGCAGGTCAGTGTGTTATATGTTGTTCTGCACAATTCCCTGTTTACCGACCTCTCTATCTATCTTTAACTTCAAATTATTAAGTTATAAGATAAGTCAGTTTTTGGGTTTGGATTCTTTCAAGTATATAAACAGAATTAATTTGGGCTTCTTCTTCCTGGAGGGCCCTCCCCGACATCACCTTCACATCAAAAAAGGTACATTACCTCACCTGTAATTGAAGTCTCTCTTAACATATTTATTTTCTCAAAATTAGGCCTACTAATAAACAGGATTTGTATATTTTGATCGAAAATTGTTAAAATGTATGTATATGTCTTAGTCCAAGAGCCGGACCTGAAAAAATGTGATTCATTTTGTACTATTCAAATCGAATTTTTCTGAAAATATACCTTAAATTATTAAGGAAACGCATAGTCTACCTATCCAGAGTGAGGCCCTTCCTTCATATGATTGCGAATGCTCAAAATATTAAAAAATCGCACAAATTCTAGTTTTCTTGAAATAAGTGGTTCCCTGTAGATCGTGTGCAAAACATAAAACTTTTTTTAAAGCTGATAAAATTATCTATAAAACGAGCGTTTTTTGGTCAAAATTGGATAAATACGTCTAGAGTTATAACATTTGCTAAATGGTCAAAAAATGACAAAAAGCCAGTATTTTTCTATTGAAATTCGCTGACTTTGCAAAAAATAACCATTTTTTAGTGTTTTTGAAAGAGCCATAACTTTGGTTGCTGTTATCCGATTTTGATGATTAAACACTCGTTTTATAGAATATTTTATCATCTTTAAAAAATGTTCTCTTCATGTTTTGCACTCGACCCACAGGGAACCACTTAATTCAAGAAAACTGAAAGTTGTGCGATTTCATAAAATTTTGAGCATGCGCATATTATATAAAGGGCTATATAATATATGCTAAATAAGATTTAGTAAATATTCATACATTGTATTTAAATTTGTTTAGATGGCAGCCATTGGTCACCAGCACAACATTTGGATATACACAGTGTATGCTTCTCCTGTACTAGTATTGTTACTATTGTATTCAAATGTGATAAGAACCGTAATAAAGTTATACGTTTGAGCTTTAAATTTAAATTTATCGGATAATGTTCAAGCAACTGATTTCCTTAAGATCTTTTATGTCCAAATGCTTAAACAAGCATTAGATAATTTTTTACCTATAATTTTTAAACTTTTGAAACGTGATAAGATTTTTCATAAAAACTGCGTGATAGATTTCTATCTAAATCATATACTTGCTTTGTAAGAAGTTTTAGAGTTAATAAATGCATGAAAAGGTCCATGCATGAAAAACTCATATACACCACCGGTTTTGTGAATTCACCAACGCTGAACAATCAACCTAGATGGGAAAAGTGGGATAATCCCTTTTTACAATTAAAACTCTTCTCTGTTTGACTGATATACGAGAGAACAAAAAAGTTAGTGATAATGTTTTTGACAATATGTTGTCTGTCAATTCCAAGTAGCACTATCTTAGTATAAATACATAAATAATGAAAGGGAAATACATCCATTTAACGTATAGAGTGAAACATAAAATCCTTTTTGTATTTAAATACATTATTCAAGATAAAAAAAGAAAGTAAATAAAAGACAGTAAACGAGTTAAAAACGTAGGAGATATAATATATTAAATGAGGAATAATTAATTATTTATTTAAGTTAATTCATTATTTATTAAGTTAAGCAATATTTTTTTAATTAAAATTGTTGCAGAAAATATCAACAATGTTTTTAGAATATCACGCGTATTTTACTTAATTTACTATTTTATTTATTATTGAATAATTTATAATTGAATAAAGAATGATTATATGGTTTTCATATCAAGTACTATTACATTTCCCAATTTATACCGTAAATAGGAAAAGAAATGTTTGTGCTAAAATTCCAAAACCGTAATCTTACAGATTTATCAGTTTCAGGTGTTTTTTTTAGACCTCCTGAGTATAGTCTTACCATGTTGTTTGTTTATATTTGTGCGTGTGTGTTATCATCGTTGCTCAAAGTGAGTTAAGAGAGAATGGCAGTTAAAACTTGGTAAAACAGTCAGAAACGGGGTAAATCAGACCTTTTCCCCATCACATCGAATTCGCTACGCGCATCCTCTCTACTTCGGACTCGGAATATACAAGTCGTTAAATTTATACTAGGTGCAACAGCTCCGAAGAGCTGTTACACCCATCCAGGCACTGACCATGCTCGATGCAGCTTAATTTTCACGGTTCAACAAAAATCATGGATATATTTGTTGTCTTGAAATAAAACTTTATACTGCAACAGCTCTTCGGACACGGTTCGCTCGTTTTCAGATAAAAAAAATACATCCTTTTTATTCCCAGCGGTCACCCATCCATGCACTGACCATGCTAGATGCAGCTTAACTTTTATTGTCCAACAAAAATCATGAATATATTTGTCGTCTTGAAATAAAACTTAGAGTACTTATTTATTACGTAAAGGTGTATACCTTAAAAATTATCAAATGATGCGTGACGTTTTTTAAAAAATGTCAAAATCCTAAAATAATATATCTAAGTAGAAATTTAGTACAAGTGTATACTTGTACTAAAGTCCTACTCAATTGCACTATTTTACTTTTTCTTGAAAAAGGTCACGAATCATTTGATAATTTTAACTAATGCTGATAATAAGATGAAACTTAGCTCAAATGTTTATCTTATACATAGCTTTATGTGTGCCAAATCTCAATCCGAACGTATCATTTTTCTGAGTGATTGCTCAGTAATTATTGCAGGTTAATGACGTCATAACAACATTTTGCAGATAGCACAACTATACCTATAGACTGATTTTCGTACTCAGTTTCAATCCTCTAGCATAAACACACTGGGAGCTAGGGTGATAACAGACACACACACATACAGACAGACAAGTTTGTAAAAACCACTTAGGAGACCTTAAAAACTGAAATGGATAATTCCGATGACATCCCGGTTTCGGATTTCTTTTCAAACACAATACTTTCCTGTATACTTACGGTTGAAATGAGAAAAAGTAAAAATAAATCTTTATGTCTAGATGTTCTACCCGGATAACAATTTTTATGACGTCATTAACTATCATTATTTACTTAGCTAAAATTTCAAAAATTCATGAAACGATAAAAATGTTTGTTTTGATTTGAAATTCAGCATGCATATAATGTATGTGTATATAATGTAATCTATAATGTAATCTTTATTATGATAATAAAGATTAGATAGATATATAATATCTATCTATTTTTTAATCTCAATATCGGAATTAAATTCTTCATCAAATAACATGAATACAATTTTTAAAAATTAAAAAAAAAAATATATTTGAAAAATTTTATCTATGATTTAAAAAAAAATATAATATCAACACTAGTATCAGATTTTTAATATAATATCAAATAACATGAATACGATTTTTAAAAATTAAAAGAATATTAAAAAAAAAATAACTAGGATTTTGAAAAAATTATAATATCAATATAAGTATTAGTTTTTTCATCGAATAACATGGATACGATTTTTTAAAACTAAAAAAAAAATATTTAAAAAAAATTATATCTAGGATTTAAATAATTTTAATATCAATATCAGTAGTAGTTTTTTTATCAATGACATAAATACAATTTTTAAAAATTAAAAAAATATTTTTAAAAATTTATATCAAGGATTTAAAAAAATTTATAGTAATATCAGTATTAGTTTTATTATCGAATATCATGAATACGGTTTATAAAAAATCAGTAAATCGTGTAATTAGGTTGAATTTTGCTTATAATTATATCATAATTTAATTTAATTAAATTTAAAGATAATTATATCATAATTTAATTTAATTAAATTTAAATGATAATTATATCATAATTTAATTATATTTTATTTCATTTGTGTAATTATAAACCTGTTTTTTAACACAAGTGTTAAGAGCATAGAGCTAGATCAGTAATGGATAAGTGACCGTTCAGATGTTTTTCTGTTTAAGGACAAGCGATGCAAGTCAAAATGTAATATAAAGAAGGAAATAATAAGTTTTTTTGGACGAGCGAAGCGAAACCGACGTGCTGAGGTTAAGCATAGCGAATCCGATAAGGAGAGGCAAAGATCTGAAGTAACCCGTTCCCGATATTTTTTTTTATAAATCAATAATTTATTTTATTGATAATAATTTAAGTTATTTATCAATAATAAATAATAATATAAATCAAAAATTTTGGGTAACTACGAATTGACTGCGAATATTGTGAAGCTAAACAAATTAAATGATATATTTTAAGGGGGCGGTTTATGTTTTGTTTCAGAAGCATCAATAAATTCATAATAACTACTGACTTTCGTCATAGCAAAAAGCAAGGGTGTCATTTTATAAAGCCACAGATATTCAAAAACATTTGATCTGCTCTCTATTGGATATTAATTGATATTTGTTCCAAGTTTTTATTGAATCAATTAAGTCGTTTCGCTGGTAGCATGTTTTTACGAAATTTCATATAAATCCTAAATAAATATATTCACTATTTGCACCCACACACTAACAACAATTTACAGCTTTTGGGATCAGAAGGTGGACACAACCACGTATATTTAGTGAGTGGGACAAACCATGGATAATAAGTGGGTGTCCCATTTTTTCTATTATCACAACGTCTACGATTCTGAACATTTAGACTTCAAATTAATCAAATTTAGCAAAAAGAAGTTACAATTTTTATTAGGCTCAGGGAAATACTGTAAAATTATTATTTCTTCTATTAAGAGTCGAATATATCTATTAATCTAAAAGAGTGTAATATGAAAAATAGATTCAATATTTTTTGATTTTTACTAAAATTTTTAACTAAAAAATCAGGGACGGGGTACCTCGGTATTTTATCTCATCGTATTCGCTAAGCTCTTACTCACCACATCGTATTCGCTAAGCTCTTCCTCACCACATCGTATTCGCTAAGCTCTTCCTCACCACATCGTATTCGCTAAGCTCTTCTCACCACATCGTATTCGCTAAGCTCTTCCTCACCTCATCGTATTCGCTAAGCTCTTTCTCACCAAATCGTATTCGCTAAGCTCTTCCTCAATCGTATTCACCAAATCGTATTCGCTAAGCTCTTCCTCAATATTTCGGACTCGCTTCCCTCGTCATCAGAGCGAAAAATTCACTAAACTTATACTGCAATACTTCTCCTGACTCGCTTCGTCGTCCTCAGATAATAAATACATTTGTATCATTTCCAGCGGTCACCCATCCATATACCGATCTCGCTAGATGCTGGTTAACTTAGATTTATTCCCTTGTTAAAACGAAACTTAAAAAAGATTAAAATTAATAAAAAGATTTTTTTCCTTTTTAAAAATTGATTCAATAATGATAATAAGGTAAAACTTAGCAAATATGTTGATGTTGATCTTATGCGTGCCAAATTTTAATTAAATCAAAACATTTTTCCGAGTTTTATGATTTTCAAATCTTTTGCTGAATCATTATTGTCGGTTAATGACGTCATTTTCCGGAGAGCACAACTAGACTTAAAAATAAACTTTTTTAACAAGTTTCTTATCTCTAGCATACATATGACACACAACACACACAGATAAACTTTGTGAAACCAGTCAGGTTTTAAAAACGCCTCAAACGGATAATTGAGGTGTAAACCCTGTTTTGATTTTTTTTAAATACAAATACTTTTCCTATATACCTATGATATAACTAAGAAAAAGTAATAAATAAAAACTACAATATAAAAAAAGCTCATTATAGTTAAGTATTTAAAAATAAAATCCCAAGCAATACATATTTTACCACTTTACTTAAAAAAACCCCTTCGAGCGTACAATAAGCCTTATCAAAAGCACTAAATACGTATGAGGAACCACTTTCATTAGTTTGAAATTTTAGATTTTGTCTAAGGGCCATATAATCTATTTCATCACAGGGCGTTGTTGCAACAAACAACGCCGTTTGCAAACAAACGAGGCTTACAGAGAAAAATAGATCAGTTAGCGCACCGAGACTAACTGACGAAGATAGATCAGTTTGCGCCGAGACTAACTGACGAAGATAGATCAATTTGCGCCGAGACTGACTGACAAAGATAGATCATTTTGCGCCGAGACTAACTGACGAAGATAGATCAGTTTGCGCAGAGACTGACTAACGAAGATAGATCAGTTTGCGCCGAGACTAACTGACGAAGATAGATCAGTTTGCGCAGAGACTGACTAACGAAGATAGATCAGTTTGCGCCGAGACCTAACTGACGAAGATATCAGTTTGCGCCGAGACTAACTGACGAAGATAGATCAGTTTGCACCGAGACTAACTGACGAAGATAGATCAGTTTGCGCCGAGACTAACTGACGAAGATAGATCAGTTTGCGCCGAGACTGACTGACGAAGATAGATCAGTTTGCGCCAGGACTAACTGACGAAGATAGATCAGTTTGCGCCGAGACTAACTGACGAAGATAGATCAGTTTGTGCCGAGACTGACTGACGAAGATAGATCAGTTTGCGCCGAGACTTGCTCAGAAAGATAAATCAGAAGCATCCCTTAAATCTCTTATAACGAAGATAAGAGATTAATAGGTCAGCACCCGAGGCTTGTCAAACTTAAATTATTAATGTATTTTTGTCCCCTACCTTTATTTTGGGAAGATAAAACAGTCCCCAAGGATTGTTGAAGATTAAGACTCAATTATTGTTCTCCAGGATTATCTGAAAGTGATAAATTAGTGATAGCCCGAGGATTAACCAAGATGATAACTGAATTATTGATCCCGGGGCTAATAGGAGGAAGACAAATCAGTTAGTGCACGAAGATTTCCGAAGAAGATGACAATATTATTATTGCCGAGGCTTAACCAAAGGCGATTGTAAAAGATGATAAATAATGATGACATATTAATCAGCGCCCTCGGTTTGCTGAAAGTAATGACTACATTATTGTTCCCAAAGCTAATCGGAACAATAATCGATAATACATCGATTATTGCCTCGAGATAATCGATGTAGGGATTGGAAGATACTTTAAGCACTCAAAGTATATAAATAGGTGAGTATTTTACTTAGTTTACAAGTTCAGTATAATAATTGTTATTATTGGCTCAATGGGACATTATTACCTTCATAATAATTAGTAAATACTTGTCATGTAAGGTACCTATGTAAATAGGTACATCATAGATAAATTAGTACACGTTCAAAACTACACAGTCTTGAACATGTAAATGTTACTTTAAAAAAAGATGTAAAAACATTTTATTTAAATACTACACAACCTTACACAATAGAAACTAAAACAAACAATCAATTATAATTTAAAGTCTTAGAAACAAAAAATACTTGTGGGATTAAATTAGTCTAATTAATTTTTAATTTTAACAGCTGAAACAATCGATTAAAGCGTTTTCAAAATATTATGCTTTTTAACAACAAAATTAGAGTTTAAATTTTGGGAAATTTGTATCTAAACTTAAAGACGAATAGCGTAAGTATTCCCCCACTAAGGTCAAACTTCTGCCGTTTATTATAAAATTATTTATTTATTTATACATTTTATAACTATTATATATATATATATATATATATATATATATATATATATATATATATATATTATATTTATTTTTATTTATATAGCGGGTGGAAAATTTCAAGTGCCCTAACATTATATCCGAACAAATTGACTTTTGATACTAATGTTGATACTAATTCCACTATATTACGGTATTTTTTTAATAAGCTATTGTTTGACATACATCATAGATTTTTGTTTAAACCACACGAAAAAAATATTTTGAACAAAGATAGAAGAAATATATGAAAAATTACGGAATATGGTTATATTAGTATTAAAGTTTTCCGATTCAATGCAGTTTTTAAAATATTTAATATTACGGTATTGTCCAATTACCTTTAATAACAAAATTATCGTATTATGGGAATAGTTAACAAAATATTATTGGTAAATTGAGACTAGTAAGAATGAATTTGCTTAAGGTAGAGACCATTCTCAAAATTCTATGACTATGTTTCCCGATATTTTTAAGGATATAATATTGATGCATCTGACATGTTCCACTCGGTGTATAACCCATCAAAGGAACAATGGTGAGTCAAAATGTAAAAACTTATTTCGAGGATATAGCTATGTATGCATTATTTAGCTACCTATTAAAAATATATTTTATACCAATAGAATAATCATGCTAGATAGAAAAAATATAATTTTATAACAAAATTTTTAATAATTTAACTCACCACAATTTTTTGGACAGTTTTATAAGGGTTTCCAAGAAAAAAATCACTAGAGAAAAAAGTTATAAATATTATTTTTAAAAAAAATTCTTAGAGGACAGACATGTATTTATTTATATTTATTCCTGTGATTTTTCTTATAATATATATATATATATATATATATATATATATATATATATATATATATATATATATATATATATAATATATATATATAATATATATATTGTGCGAAAATTATATGTGGTAATAATAGAATATTTTTAAAATGCCTTAAATTACCTTTTTTAACAGGTAAGGGTTTTACGATTATTTTCATAAAGATTTAAAAATAATCAGATACTAACATTGCAATTTGTATTCTACTAAAACCAGCCGTATGATGCAAATCTGGACGTAGTGATAGTAACAAAGAAGAGATGAAGGATCACCTGCTGAAAAGGTGATAGATACCTAACGAGTAGTATACGACTATTAACTTTTTTTACCCTTTTAGATAGAAGATACCGTTTACTTACTTTTAAATTAACCTTATACATGACATCGGATCAGCTTAGGACTAACAATTGGCTTTAAGTTTCAAAACATTTAAGGATTTTCATCTCGCATAAAAAAAATTTTAGAGACCCCACCCGGCATTGAACCCGGACTACCTAGATAGCAGACTCATGTGATACATGACCTCAACAAGTCTAAGCGGTTATTTTCTCTATGTGCTAACCGTTCTAACTTTGGCTCTTTAACTCTCTTTCTATTTTAATATGCCTCTAACAAACATTTCAATAATGCTCCGAATAATTATAGATATCATTTCAGGAAATTCTAAAAATTAAATTATTCACAGTGAGTCGATAAATCGATAGGTACCTAAAACCATTATAAGTTTTTTTTTAAATACAATTAAACTAATCACTTTTTTCTCTAGTGCCGTTTTTAGCTAGGAAACCTATTATATCTAATGAATCACAGCCGTTGGTTACTTAAAACTACTTAAATATTTCATAAATATATTTACATTTTAAAGAACCTATAAGTATAAAAATATACCCAAAAATTTAGTCATGTTTAGGAAAGAACATAATAAACCTTAATTTTTAACAAGATAAGATAGGAGAGAAAAAAGTATACCTACTAAAAATTTTGAGAAGAAAAAGGAAAAATATACCTAACAATTTTGAAGGTTAGGGTACGACAGAAAAAAATATACCTAAATGTTTGACGAGGTTAAGCTGAAAACAATTATGCCAACATAAAATTGTTGACAAGAATAGGCTGGAAAAAAAAAGCTCAATTTCTGGAAAGGTTAAAGAGAATAATAAAAAAATTATGCTTAAATTTATAACAAGGTTAAGCTAGGAAAGAAAAATATACCAACCAATTTTGACAATGTTAAACTGGAAAAAATTTTGATCCTAAGCTAGAAAAAAATAAAAAATATTGGATATAAATTTTTAAATTTAATAAATAAATATACTGCTAACAAAATTATAAGAATTCCCTAAAAAATATTAATTCAGAATTTAAAATAAACTTACATCTCAAATCATAAAATTAACATTTTTTTCAACAAGAAACCAATTTTAAAAAATTGAGTGAAAAAAAGAGTTGATAGTTATATACGAAAAATTGCAAAGATGTTACCTTTAAGAACATTTTTTGAATTCAAACGAGCTTGGAATAAGATGAGAAAATACATAAGGGGGTTTGTAAGAGTGTGATGCGGGTTAAGTCTAGCGTAGAAACATACGTGTCTTGAATATCATGTATTAAACAAGTCATATTTCACAAAATTTAATATTTTATTATATAAGACGACTTTGTGAAGTCCTAAACTAGGTACACGAGGAATAGTGACAAAAAAAATTGTCTATTTTAATATAAATATATATCATTTTTATTTTTCCTTATTTATACTGTAGGTAATAAATTAGGTAAATTAGGTAATATAATTATAGGAAAAGTATTGTATTTGCGAAAACATCCGACACAGGGATGTCACCGAAAATATCCGTTTTAGGCGTTTTAAGGTCTCCTAAGTGGTTTTCGCCACTCAAGTTGCCTCTCTGTATGTGTGTGTGTGAGTAGGTGTGTGTATCTGTTATCAGCGTAGCTCCAAGTGTATTTTTGCTAGAGAGTTGAAACTTCGAACAAAAATCTGTGTTATTCAGAATTATTTATGACGTCATTAACCCGCAAAAATTACTAAGCAAATTTTTCGAAAAATCATAAAACGTGGAAAAATAATGCCATTAGATTACGTGTGCCAAGTAACATCTTATTATTAGCATTAGTTTAATTTTTATTAATGACTTGTGTACGTTTATTTTTAAAAATTGGTAAATAATGCAATTAAGTTGAAATCCGGTATAAGTAATAAATAAGTAAACTGAGTTTCGTTTCAATTTGACAAGTATATCTATGATTTTTTATGGATCAAAAAAGTTAGCAGCATCGAGCATGACCAGTGCCCAGATGGGTGACCGCTAGGAAAGAAACTAATGTATCGAGGACGAGCAAAGCGAGTCCGAAGAGGTTTGGCAGTATACAAATAACGAATTGTATATTCTGAGGACGAGCGAAGCAAGTCCAAAGTAGGGAGGGTGTAGCGTAGCATTTCCGATGTGATAAGGAAAAGTTCCGAGGTACCCCGAACCCGATTTTTTTAGTTTATGTTTTTACTTTTTCTCATTTATATCGCAGGTATGAAAAAGTAATGTATTTGCGCTTAAATTTCGACACCGGGGTTTAAACTGAATCATCCCTTTCATGGATTTTTAAGGCAATGCGAGTGGTGTTTACGAAATTACCTGCATGTGTGTGTCTGCTATTATCGCAGCTCCAAATGTGCATTCTAAATATTTGAAACATGGTAGAAAATCACTCTTAGGGGGTAGTTTTGCTATCCGAAAAATATTTTAATTACGTCATTTACCGCCATTCATAAATCGAAAATATATAAATCGTCATAACGAATCCAATATAATGAGAAAAGGTTCCCATGTTCCTCGTACTCAATATTTTTACACTATTTACTTATTTATTTACTATTAAGGATTAACGTATAATTATTTGTAATTTTAATATATACTACTTTTTATTAAAAATTTTAACCCCTAAAGTTTACTATATAATTGTATGTACTATATGTTTCTATATAATTGTTAGTTATATTTATGAAATATAAAAAAACATATAACCAAAACTTACAATATAAACCAAAAGAGAGTAAAGAAATGGTCTTTTAGAGGAATATAAATGAAAAAAACAAAATATAATACTAATATTAAAGGAAGAAATCGGACCTATCAGTAGAAATCTGTTCTATACTACAAATAGGACATTTAATATTTTAGACGGCGCAGCGTCTAGTGTTGTCTACCAAAATAGTTTCGTTATACCATATTAGTTCTCTTCAAACAGCCAAAAGAACAATGACCAAATTTGATTAAGGAAGGTGGGGAAAGGTTACAGATCAAGAATATATCTACATCTCTCTCTCTCTTTCTCTATAATCTATAATCTATATATATATATATATATATATATATATATATATATATATATATATATATATATATATATATATATATGCCTTAACTTTAAGACAGCCTTTGCGTGTGGGTCTAAGTCCGGGTCTTTAGGGCAAAGCCAAATCTGTTCCTTGTCAACAATGCTCGCTAATGTGGGTCGTGCTTAACTGAGAATTGTATAAGTTGGCTGTCGCCATTTATTCTTTTATACTAAAAAGAGACATAATTTTTTATTTACAACTTAAGAACTACAACTGTAAAGATAAACGTCTGTAAAACTTCATGCTCCATTTATATACATTTTTAGCTACAAAATAAGATTTACATACAACTATTATTGCATGTTTACGTTAAATTTACCTTGTATAAAAATGTCAAAATAAACTTAACCAAAAAAAGCTATAGATTACAAATATATAACATTTTAGGGGAAATGATAATTAATATCCAATTTAAAATAATTGTAGAAAAAAGTACTTTTCCTAAATACCCATATCAGTAGGCTTTTCCTCTTCTTCTTTTTTTTTAAAAATATAAAATATGCATTTAGATAAAATTATGTAATTTTTTTTTATAAACGTTCAACACAATACAATAATTTTTATTCTTATTTTATAATTTATAATACATATTATTCCTAGTTCATACTTTTTTATTTCAGTATATTTTAGTATAACAAAAAAATTTCAAATTATTATTTTATCATTATTTTTCTTCAATATGAAATTTTCAAAAACGGAAAAATTATACATAAAATACAAAACAAATAATACAGTAAATTATGTAGTAAAAACTATACACACGGTAGAAATATACAAAACATTTATGATAAATTATATAGAACAAAAGATAATTTATTAAGTATGAAATTATAGACAAAATTAATAAAATTATTAACAATACTAACATAAAAAATAATAATTATAAATATGGAAAAATATCATAAATAATAATAAAAAATCAAGTTAAAGTAAGAAAATGTACAAAATAAGTATACAAAAAACCATATTCATTAACAAAAGATAACTTTTTAAGAGCAAACAATTAAAAAAATACAAACATTAAACAGAACAATAATAATAGTTATAAAAAATTAAATAATAATAAATTACGTAGTATACAAATGTACAAAATGGTTATATTAAAAATTATAATCAATACCATAAGATAATTTGGTAAGAACGGAAAAATAGAAAAATACAAACATCATTAAATACAAAATAATAATATATAATAATAAAAAATAATATTAATAAAAATAATAATAACAAATAAAGTAAAAGTATACAAATGTACAAATTAAAGTATAAAAAATAGTGAATTTTTACAAAAAACTACAATCTAATAATACTAATTTATATTTCTATAATAAACACTTCCATCACAGTCTTAAAATTTTCAATTGCACGGTTTCACCATATTTGTATACTAATGTAGGTTAAGATTTTGTCAAATAAAATTAGTAAAAAAAAGTGTTAGTCATGGAGTTATAAAACTCTAAATAGAGTGTATGAGGAGAAATTCTAGCATAAACATTATCTGGGTTTGCTTTTGTATATAGACAAAAGGTCTTATATATTAGGTTTTATTAGTACAAAAAAATCAGGTACGGGATACCTCGGAACTTTTCCTCATCACTTTGTATTCGCTACGCTCATCCGCCCAGCTTTGGACTCGCTTCGCTCGTCCTCAGATAGTAATGCATCCGTTTCATTCTCAGCGCTCACCTATACAGCACTGACCATGCTCAAGGCTATTTAAGTTTTATGATCCAACAAATATTATGGATATACTTCGTCGTATCCAAAAGAAACTTTGTGTACTTATTTATTAAGTAAAGTTATACATTTGTAATAAATTTCAACTAAATTGAATCATTTACTGATTTTAAAATTTTTTTAAAAAAAACGTACACAAGTCATTTAATAAAAATTGAACTAATGCTGACACAAAATTCAATAAGATTACATAATCTTTCTGCTTCTTATAATTTTTTGAAATTTTCATTGAGTCATTATTGCGGGTTAATGACATCATAAAACAAATACTTTCTAATTCTAATCAACTAAAGCGTAGACTGATTTTTGTACATAGTTTCAACTCTCTAGCATAAATACACTGGGCGTTACGATGATAACAGACACACACACGCACGCATACAGAAAAACAACTTTGAACCACTCAGGAGGCCTTAAAAACACCTGAAACGGATAATTCCTGTTTCGGATTTTTTAGTAAGCACAATACTTTTCCTAAATACCTACGGTATAAATGAGGAAAAATAAAAATTAGATTTATGAACTCTGGCATAAACTTTCCCTGGATTTTAATTTATTTATACACAAAAGTGCTCTTTTAACAGGGTTTCATTATTAGTAGTATCGAGTGTGGTTGGAGTTAAGGAAGGAACCCATATGCACAGTATCCAGAGCAAATGGACGAAGGTATAGGCAGTATGGGTACTGTTGGTCTAGTGTATTGTACAGTCTTCTCTGCTCAGTGGTCCAAGTCAGAATAGTCGTGTCTCACCGAACAAGGTCCAGGATCTATTTTACCAGTGATCCATTGGTAGAGTCAAACTAGATATGAGCGCTGCAACCAAAGTTAGAGATCCAAAGATTTTATTGGCTAGTGCCTCGCATTTCTAAAGTACATGAGTCATGAGTGGCAGTTTCGGTATCTGATAAACAAAGCTTACATACTGGGTACATAGATAACCTTCATAACATCGGTATGTTATGAAGGTTATTGCGAAGATGACAGTGACCCAGTTTCTGTCTTAGATCATAACAGCATAAGCTGATTTGACCCTCAGTTAGCTAAGGATTGGGCCTTTCCAACATTAGCTTGCTGAACGTCATGCCAGAGAATTTGCTCCAGAGACGCAGGTGATTGACTGAGAATACGGGCCTTAAGCTCGACTAAGGAGTTTATAAAATGACAGGACCTTTCCACTTTCATCCATCGTCGTAGTAGGTTTGTCTAGGATAAAATAATGAAGGTATAGTGATAGGTATATGATTACGTGATGGGTGAGCTACAGGCTTGACTATAGTCCACTCTAATTACTACAAGTGCTAAGATTGAGTCAGATTTATCTTATGTTAAAAACAAAGAAATTAGGTTTACTCAATTTCAAGAAATATCCTTGAATACAATCTAGTATACAAATAAGGTACTCTTTTCTCTACACATATGGTCACACTCTTTATTCGTTCCACTTATCGTTTTACAATGTTTCCTCTTAACAAAAACATAAATTTAAAAGGTCTTGATAACTTTGACATTCACCATATTACATGATATAATCATTTTCTACAAAAGAGAGATTTCGTAAAAAGTATCTAGTCCACAATAGAAATCGATGGTAGAAATGATAACATTTTAAGATAAATGATAAACATAGTAAGGCAAAACTAGGACAAGGTACATAAAATATAGATGTCGAGTTGTAAGGGGGTTTTCCGGTTTTGTGTTTTTCTGTCGGCACTCGGGAGTATGACGTCTTCTGGAGACCCAGTGTAACTAGAACTCCATAATTTCATAAACTATCATGATGTAGATTTTTTAAGTCTCCAGAAGTCATTGTTAAGTCTAGTACTCATTTTTAAGTAACCCCTATAGGACATGTGAGAATGTGTGCGTGGCGTGTCCCACTGATAGAAACACTACTTTCGTGAAATGAGACGAAACAAAAGGATTTCAGTTCAGGCTTGGGGGAGATGAAAATCGCCAGCTACAGAAACACATTTTGCTTGAAACGAGACGATACGAAATAAAAAAGGTTGCAAAAATACCTCCCAGGTTTGGACTAAGATGCGATTAATCCAAAATCCAGGAACCCTTGACTGCATCTCTTAAAAACAGGTCACAGTCCAAATATTTTATAAAAAGATATAAATGAAAACTCAAAGACCCTTATTTATTCAAGTCAATTCGAATTGCCAGATAACAATTACTTCAGCCAAAATAAACCTAAGATATATAATAATTTTACTAAACATAACTAATATTGTATTTAAAAAGTTGTGAACATTGCAAACGAAAAAGTTAAACTAATGACCACAAACAAAACGACTTAACTATAGAGGAAGGCATCTACTTTTAATAACGCAAGCACAGTAGATGTTAGCAAGAGTAGAGGGGTTAATACAAGGTCGTATAGCTATACAACTAATTTCAAAGAGACTCATACTTAAAAGGAGGACTTAGGTAAAATGACACAGGAGGGATAAGGGGTCTGAATGTGTAACAGTTTCCATAACTGTACTTACTCCTACTAGGGCCTCTCTAGGGGATGGCTAAACTCCCCACCACTCTGTAAACCCTATCAAAGCATATTTATATACATATTTTAATTTTACTTATTTCAAGACAAAATATTCAAAAAATAATGCAATATTTACGTGAAATCGAAATAATTATGAAAAATTAAAAAATGTCAACACCAATGTACAGTTATGGTACCAAGCTACACATGGAATAATGAGAGAGCTGTTATATCCTCCCTCTAAGTAATAGTCTCTTTGTGATTCCCAAACAATTGACGTCAGGAGGAGGACGTCACAACGTCAGAGGGAGGTTACATTCTAAAATCCATGTCTGAAGGTTATGATGTAAAAACAAAAAGAATATGTTTTTCATAGAAATATATTAATAGAGGGTATTACCCTCTCTCAGTACACATGAGAGAGGGAACAACAATAGCACACTAACAATGTTCGCACATTCTTAGTGAGTTATTGTTATACCCTCTCTTAGTACATATGAGAGAAGGAACAACAATAACACACTAATAGTGTTTGCACATTGTTAGTGTTTTATTTTGTATTTCAAACGTTCTGTCGTATAAGTTACTGCAAATTTGAACCGTTTAATTAGTTATATCAATAGTCGAAGGTGATCAGGTAACCTTTACCTTTTCTTTTTTACCTTATCATATTGGGGCCTCTTTAGTAGTAATATACCTTTGGTTTTTTTTACAGATATTTTACTTCAAAATAGGGTCTTAAAATGTCTTATTATTTTTTTAAAGTTTTGATTGAAATTATTCAAAACATTTGTGCTTCATCTGGATAAATAGATGGATCAAAATTTTGTAAGATGTGAACAAACCAGGTGGACAACAGGACTCCTGTTTTCGCTGTAAATAGTTCAATTGTTGACTATAATTGTTAATGTATCTATAACATACCTGAGATGTGTGTGAAGTGTTGATTCTATAGAAAGCAAATTTTACGGTACTTTTAATCCGATGCCTAGCCTTCTTGGCATCGGTTCAACATAGGCTCTTTCAGACCATATTTTAAAGTAAATATCTAAAAATGAAAAAAAAACAACTCCTTCCTATTATAAAATTATAACCTTCTAACACGGGTTTTAGAAACTAACCTAACAGTGATGTTCGACCTTATCTAATCAATGCCAAGTTGACAAATTCACTCTTCTTTATAGACTAGTCTATTTGTCTACAACCTATAACTAAGCATCTCTTGATGATATTATCATAGGGAAAAATATATATCTTCCCTTATACCTTTTCTACAGTCCCTTTGCCAAGAAACTATAACTAAGCATGACTTGATATCATCACAGGGTAAAATATTTATCTTTCTTTATACTTAATTTTACAGTTTTTTTGTCAGTAACCTATAACAAAGCATGTTTTGATGATATCATCACAGGGAAATATATATATATCTACCCTAATACAAAATTTACAGTCCCTTCGCCAAGAAACTATAACTAAACATGACTTGATATCATCACAAGACAAAATATTTATCTTCCTTTATACTTATTTTACAGTTTTTTGTCAGCAACCAATAACAAAGCATGATTTGATGATATCATCACAGGGAAAAATATATCTTCCCTTTACTTATTTTAAAAATATAAAAACCAAAACATTCCTAAAAAATAATGTCTTCTCTTTTTAAAAATAATTTATCAAGTTTTGTTTAAAAATCAGTTCTTTAATAATTTTTATTCTAAGATACTGAAGAGTAAATAAAATTCAGAAAAAAACCAATTATCAAGGAAGAATTATATTTATACCTCGGGGTGTTTCTGAATTTATAAATGTTTGTCCAGAAAGACCGCAGTATATTTTTTTTTATTTTATACTGTTTTACAATAATGTAACAGATTCGTAATATACTTTGAGTTTTTTATAACTTTAAGTTTATATTATGAAGATGTACAACTTCTGTATTATCTTTCAGCTATGCTTACATACGTCAAACATGAACTAAAAAGATATATTTGACTTAATAATTATGAAAATTAAAATAAACATTAGGATTATTGTAACCTCAGTATCTTATTACAGCATAGTATTATATATCTTAAAATTATACATATCAACACACGATGTATCTTCATATAATTTGTTTGGATTAAAGAGGAATATGGTTTTACCATTTAGACAAGTTTTTCATAATAAAATATTCTCTTAGTTTGTGAGATAAAAGGGAACAGGAGGAGTATAGAAAAAAATAAGAGATCATGACCAAACCGAACTGTATATGTCGTCACCTGCTATCCGATTGCGGCTCGTTATTATGATCAGAGTCGGAATGTCGGTTCACAGCATCGTTATTATTGTTGAAATTCGAAGATCTGCGTAAAGGATCCGTTCTTCTGGACGCAGCCAATTGAGACCCTTCTGATCCCCTCCGGCACTGATCCGATCCGGTTAGTCCGCACAAACATCTACATATTATCTTTTTAAATGCAAAACGGAAATCTTTGGAGAACAACGCATAGATACACGGATTCAATGCACTGTTGCAGTAACCCAACCAAAATAGGACGGAAAACATAGTAGGGTTCATGCATTCTCCAGTACAAAAAGCACCGAAAAAATAAATAGTGAAAAATGGAAGCCAGCATAATATGAAACAACCAACAATAATGCCTAGCGTTTTGGCAGCTTTTGTTTCCATTTTGAATCGTTTAACTTGTGCTTTTATATTTCTTTTCCCCATTCTCGATATCAGTTTAGGCTTATTGGATTCTTCCAGAGTGGGCGAAGGTGATAAATCTTTTTGCTGGGATTGCCCTAAACCTTCACCGAGTAATTTTGGACGAGATCCCCTTTCTTTTCTAGATCTCGATTGAAGTTGACTGGAAGGATACGCCTCGGTTGAAGTATAATGGACAGTTGATTGTAGTCCTGGAGGTGAAACGGAAACACTCGATTTCGGTGATGTAGCTGCGGTAGAAATAGCTTCGGTTGATGGATAACTAACACTAATTTTAATTCTCTCTTTTCTAGCTCTTGGTGATCTTCCGGGTGAGTTAGCGACACTATTAGGCACGCTGTTAGTCGTCTGACTGGCGGCTGTCGAGTTACTTCCACTGTTACTGCCACTGTTCATCACACTTCCTCTTCCTCTGTGTATTCTTAAAGTCAACCTTTGTTCGTCGAATCTACCGTATCTCGAACTTTTAGTAGTTTTAAACCCTCTATTAATCGCGCGGGTTGTACTTATAGCTGCCCTATAAATCCTCCAGTAAAAGAAAAGCATAACAAACATAGGTATATAAAAAGAACCCAATGCTGAATAAATAACATAACCCGAATTATTGTTCAGCTCACAGGTCCATGGACATTCCGTGCTTTGCAGTAATTCGCCTTCCTCTCTCCATCCAACCAATGGAGGAAAACAAATAATGAAACTTAATATCCAAACAGCAGCTATTAGTCCTTTTGCTCTACCCATTGACATAATGCTTGGATAAGTTACTGGACGAGTTACTGCTACATACCTATCAAGTGAAATGGCGCATAAGTTTAAGATAGATGCGGTGCAGAGCAGGACGTCAGTAGCCAACCAGGCGCTGCACCAAATGTCACCAAATATCCAGACCTGCAACAAAATTATAATAATTGGTTACCAAATATGAATAAAATTCGAACAGCAACAAAGGCTTGATACAAATCTCTTTTTAGATTCTTGCGTAATCCCGGTAAACCCCTACAGAATTTACCTCGGGTTGTATAAGTGACACCTATCACGCTTAAAGGGTTAAATAAAGTTGGTCATAATTTAGTAAACGATAAGTTAACATAACATAAGAGCTTATCCTTAAATAAGGACTGAAACCTTGACGTGCTGTCATGGGTAATTACATAAATACTGACCCTTTAATCTCCTTGACCCCAGAACAAATACACTACTGGGTAACATTCTATTGACAGAGTCACTATTAAAAACTTTAAGGATCGCTACCATTGGAAAAAAACAATAAATTATTCATATAATACTATTTTAGGAAACTAGAAGTTGAATTGCATTACAAGAGTAGAAATTAATCTTTGAATCACTTGCAGTGTTGATGCCGAGAAAAGAAAGTCTATAAACAAAGCAAAAAAGAGGCGCACAAAAGCCTTTCCACATACAGGATTCTGATTAAAAATCTCAGATTTTTAGATTTATACCTAAGTTTGCTTGTCTATAAATTTTAGTTGTTGAGGAGTTTAGCATTCGACGTGAACGACTAAATTACAAAATCTAATTAGTTGCAAAAAATGCTATTAGCAACGTATTTCAAATACAAATCAAAGATTGAGCGCTAAAGGAGTTCGCCATAATCAGAATAATAAAATAAGTTTCTCCACTGATATTATTATTTATTTATAATAATAACATCAGTGGAGAGACTAGTTTGCTTGTTCTGATTATTTCAAATAACAATTAGTCCTGCCTTTTGTTGTTAAAAATTCTGAACTCCAATGAGATTTTCATTTCCTTATTTCTACCGTGGGTAACTATGAAAAGTAATGTATTTGCACTAACAACCCTAAACCGGAATTTCAACTGAATTTACTTTTTCATATCTTTGAAGACCCCCTGGGTAGTTTTACCCAGCTGTCTGTCTGAATGTGAGAGTGTGTTATCAGCAGTCGTCGTAGCTCCTATAGTGTGTATCTTCCGAAAAGTTTAAACTAAGGAGAAAAATTATATTTCTACATTATTAAAATTTCAAAAACGAATGAAAATGTTTGGACCGATTTGATACTTAGCTCGCTTGTAGTTCAACAAAAGAACAGAAAATTCCTAAGTTTGAGGTACTTCGAGCATAAGTTCTGAGTACTCCGACGAGCATAAGTTCTGAGGTACTCCGCACCGAGCATAAGTTCTGAGGTACTCCGCACCGAGCATAAGTTCTGAGTACCCGCACCGAGCAAGTCTGAGTCCGAGCATAAGTTTGAGGTATCCGACCGAGCATAACTGAGGTACTCCGCACCGAGCATAAGTTTGAGGTCTAAGTTCTGAGTACCTGCACCGAGCATAAGTTATGAGTACTCGCACGAGCATAGTTCGAGGTACTCCACCGCATAAGTTCTGAGTACTCCGCCGAGCATAATTCGGTACCTTAACGAGTTTTCATAATTCTTATATCCCTCACCTAATGTTTGGTAAATAGAGAATGTAATTATCCTAAAAGCAAATCTTTCTCCTAAGAAAAAACAAATTTTTAAAATGTATAAGATATCAGTAGTCGCGGAGACGCAAGAGAACCCTAGCTTAAAGCTTCTACATGATCAAGGAGTATAGTATTATTATTGTATTATTTTGCCGAAGGATCAAAACAGGTATGAATTATACCTGTACCTTACGATGTATAGACTAAGACTGATGCCAGGAGACTTAGCTAAATGGGGTTTCAAAATCCCTAATCTGCGTTCTTCCTCTTCTTCTACTATACTCTTTGACTATATGGCATTCCTTAAATAGGAATCCCAAAGAAGCTCCATAGAAAACCACAATAAATATAATATAGCCTATTCTAGTTAGATCACGGAAATAAATTGTATGGATGGTGGACCACCCAAATCAATATACTCATGGCATTGGTTGGATTTAAGTCAGGAATTAACGAGGGCTAGTCAGGGACACTTAAAAAATATACGCTAAAGTAGATAGTATGCCCATATGCGTTAATTTAGACATGTTACACAGCTATAGTGTTCCAGCAAAAACAAATTCGTGAAAACCGAGTGGCCTTCACGTATTTGTTTTTAAGGCGTATTTCAGGTGTATTCTCCTGAGTAGGAAGTCTTAACACCAATAGAGGATTACTCAAGAGAAATTTTAGTTTCGTGTTTTTAGTCCACACAAAATACTTTTCCTATATACCTACGGTATAAATGTGGAAAAGTAAAAATCAGATAAGTGAGTACCTTGGGACACTTTTGAAAATTATAATCACTACACTCATTTTCGCCATTTCCGACGAGCTTTGCTCTTCCTTGGAAGATAAAAATCTACAAGCGTAACAAATTTCAAATCGATTCGTTCATTATTTATGTTTTAAATTTTTACTCAAAGTCATTATTAACGTCACAGAAGTATTATTTTCAAGGCGCAACTAGACCTAACTGGTTGGTTTTCGTACCAATTTTCAACTCTCTAGAGTAAAACACACATCTCTAGTTCAAGTACGGTAGAAGAGGTAAGATTATCAGCAAAAGAAGAAAAATTTATTACATTGATTTTCCAAAAACCTAATACTAGAGAGCCTAACCAATATTAAAGTAATAATATGATATTTATGTGGCTGCGGCATCGATATTACAACATTAGAGATTTATAGATATAATAATGTCCACATTTACAATAAATTTTGTAGCAACAAGAAGAGCAATACTTTTGTCAGCTTTAATAAAGATTTACTGTTACTTAATAGACTTTGTTCAGTACGATGGTATGTATTGAGGGTTTTTTATGTCCTTTAAAAAAAGAAATAAAACAAAATTAGGCCTGCTTAGCAGTAAAACATGTATTCAATTATCATTATTAATTATTTGTTTTATTTTTTAAGTAGTTTCGATTGTTATTGTATGTCTGATGTTGTTGGGGTGTTTAAAGCAAGTAGATTGAAGTGTTTTTGCTATGTTATCAGGAAAGATGATGAAGGTGTTCGGAGGCAAATTATTAAAAAAAATCAGGCAAAAGACCCGAAAGAGACTTAGACTGCAAAGCATAGAATGAGAAAAAAAAGACACTAAAGAAAAGAGATAGCGACATATCTGTAAATGTATGAACATTATTTCAGAAGGTTAAAAAATATTTCAGCGAAATCTCTCAATATATATATATATATATATATAATATTATATATATAATATAATATATTATATATATTATATATATATATATTTAATATCAAAAAAACATCAATGAATCATAAAAACACTTATTATTAAACAAATAATTTTTGTATGTGTTTAAAAGTTTGAAGTGACGGTTTGAAAGATTAACTCCTAAATCTAACAGCACTTCTTCTCATAGAACTTAATTTTTGAGCCATGTTTCATTGAAATTGGTTGGGCAGATTAAGCTTTAGCTTGTTTAACAGAAATGCGTACATGGATACACTCATTTGTGCATACAACACCATTTGTTTAGATTTTGGGGTCTGCAGATTCTAGAACGTCGACATTTGTTAAAATAGAGGAAGTGTGGTGTGTTTGTGTGCATACATGAATCTATATATATATATATATATATATATATATATATATATATATATAATATATTATATAATATATATATATATATATATATTATATATATTATACTCTCCTGAGACACAAATTTAATAATCCATTTTTCCTTTGAAAATTCGATAAAAAACCTATACCTACTTTTTTACTTAAAATATTAGGAGAGGAAAAGAAAAAAACGTAGATATTTCTTTAACAATAAACAAGAAATAAAACAACCTTTACTTTTAACCATCTTATAAACAATCAACTCTTATCACTGAAAGAAAAAACATTTGAAAAAGAAAAAAGTCTGTTTGAAACTCTCCGGGGATTTCCAACAACAAACAACATTACTCCAGTTCTCAACTTCAGATAATTAAAGAGGTAATCATAAAATTTTTCTTTAAAACAAAAAAAAACTTAAGTCAGAAGAAAAAAATAGCTTTTAAAAATAAAAGTACTTGGGTTTTTATTGAAAATTTGACAACAGAAAACGAAACAAATACGAACACAATGCTGTTAAAACTTAAACAAATGCTACATACATAAAAAAATCATTTTAGCGATGTTTTGTACAATGGCACTGTTGATTCCTGGCATTATTTTTAAAATACTGAATGTCAATTTATAGAAAAGACTAATAGCTGTGAAAGTTCTAAACAAATGACAGAATAATTACTCGTAACAGATAGAGAATAATGGAATCATATCTTGATGAAGAATAATAGGAAACACAGATTGCTGAGAACATTCTAAATAAAAAAGGTACTAACAAAAGAGAGGAAAACAAAACACTAAAAATAGAATAGTCGTTAGTTAGTTGCAGTAACTAACGAGTGTATAAGCTAAAATTAATGCACAATTTTAGCAAAATTCTTAAAGAAGATTGCTGCTAAAAATAAGAAATTTATAAAAATTACTAAATACATAAAGATAATGTAGGTTATTTTTTAACATAGTGTATCCTATATTATACGAAAACCAATTAAACTGTAGTACTACGAACTGCATAAATCATACTTGGCAACTGTGATACCTTTATGAGACGTGACGTTGCTTATTTATGAATAATGTTGCATATATAATAATATATATATATATATATATATATATATGTATAGCAATCTTAAGAAGGTTTAGCCCTTACTATATATAACACACACACCCACATATATATATAATATATATATATATATATTATATATACTATAATCTTCTTATATATATACATAATATGTATATTTGTGTTACTATTAACCAATATTACATTTCTTTCTATTTGACCTCTATGTAAAATTAATCTAAAAAAAATAAATTATGTTGATCGATAAATTATTAAAAAAAATGGTGGATCCAAGGGAAATAATGTTGGAATTATGTTGTTTACACGCCAGCACAAACTAGGCAAGCTCCCAATAGTTATTAAATCACAACAGTTTTATATGTAATTCAAACATTTATGAAATAAATCAAATAGTACTAAATAAAATTATATCAGTTTTTCAAAATATCTTTTTTTATAAAGATATATACTTATTCAAATCAGAAAGAAAAATGATTATAGTCGGATTTTAAGGGTCTAGGGAAAGAGGTGGAGTGGTCAGAACCGGTAATCTGTGGTAAGTTGTGGTTACATTTTTAAAGAGCTTTTTTCACCCAACAACATTAATCAGAGGGTATAATCTTTTACAAGAAAACTCCAACCTTCCTCTCCATTTTGTAGGTAAAACCAATTTTTCTCCTTAGTAATTTTATTTTATTTTTTTTTAGAAATATAATTTTTTAAAAAATATATACACCTCAAAATGTTGGTTTATGAAGGGAATTGGTAAAAATCTGATGAAGCAGAAATTTTTAACAGTTTTTTTTTATTATTAAACTTTTATTTATTAAGAGCTAGCAATATTTCATTTTTAAAGCGTCAATGTGCCATTAATTTTATTTATTCTTGTTATAACATGATTTATAATAAGGAAGCTCTACATAGAATATTAAAAAAAATCGGAATAGATCTCTCAACCGTAAGAACTCCAGGTTAACCCATTGGTAATCTGACTATCCCAGGGCTCCTGGTAATCTGCTATCCAGCTCATTCGGTCCCATTGGTAATCTGACTATCCATGGCACTTTTGGACCCGTGGGTAATCTGGCCACCCCAAGGCTTCTTTGAATCCATTTGTAATCTGAACACCCCAAAGGCTCTCTTGGGTCAATTGGTAAAATTATTATTTCAAGACTCTTTCGGATCCAAAACTAATCTGACAATCCCAAGGCTTCTTTGGTCCCATTGGTAATCTGACTATCCACTGCAATTTTAGACCCGTGGGTAATCTGACCACCCCAAGGCCTCTTTGAACCCATTGTAATCTGAACACCTAAGGCTCCTAGGGTCTATTGGTAAACTGATTATTTCAAGACTCTTTCGGACCCATAACTAATTTGACGACCTCAAGGCTTCTTTGGTCCCATTGGTAATCTGGACATCCCAAGGCTCTCACGAATCTAATGGTAATCTGATAATCAATCCCAAGATTCCTTCGCGGCCATTAGTTATCTAATTAATCCATAGTTTCTCGGACACAGAGGTCATCAAAACAAACAAAGGCTTCCTCGGTCCCATCTACCATCTGATCATTCAAATTTCCCTGGGACCTATCAGTTATCTGGGCACCTAAAACCCAACATAGATTATAATTAATCATTTGACTTGAGATCCTTTAGGCACCTTGGTAATCAGTGTACCGTGACACTAAAATTGAAGTTGGGTTTCATAGACCAATTGCATCTCAAATTTTCGTTCTAAAAATAAACATTTGGAAGTCATACACTTGGACCTTTTGAAAAATATTAAAATTTTAACAGAAGTTACGTCTCCTGAGCTCTCTACGCCTCCTACTAAACTCTAAGGTTGCACCAAAGAATATGTAGATAAGAAAGATAGTCCCGGGATTTATTATTTTGGTCAAGAAAAGGTTAGTTCCGTAGCCAGCTAACAGGAGCGCTAGTGCGTAATTTGGTAGTTTCACCAAGCCAACTACGAGAATGCGCTTCATTCGTCTTATTTAAGACGAAATGAAGCGCGCTTTTTTTTTATTTCATTTCTGTTCTTTTTCTGACACTACTTTTGGCAAAAAAAACTGATTAAGCCTAATATTTGCTTAGTATGGTAATGACCATTATCAAGAAGATACTATGGTAATCAATTTTATAATGCTAACTCAGAAAATTGGAAAGAATGTTATGTTAAGAAGAGTTAGTTTCAGAGCTGCCGCTTGATGCCAGCACAAAGTTCACCCCCACTTTCTGTCTGACTGTATCTTATACCTTCTGCCATTCTAAACCTATTATATTCTTTGGGTTGCACTAGAATCATAATAACAAACTAAACCACAAAATTCGTCAAATAATGGGTCTCCAAATTTAATAACCCAACATGATTCAAGCAAATTTCGCCAAAAATAATAAGTCAAGAAATAAATCATGTTAAATTTCTGTTCAACCTTAATAACTCTCATGATTAACCATAAGCAAGGCCAAAGACTAAACTTCAATCAGATTTTTAATTATTCATTTTAATATTTACTAAGAACACTCACTAAATATTTGTTTAATTTTATTATTTACCTTACAAAGAGTTTTTTTTACGAGAAAAGTATTAATCGATAAAAAAAGAAACTCAAAAGATAAAACTCATTCATTAATTTCTCATCTAGAAAAAAGTGAGGATTAAATATTTTTTGTTTAAAAAGCTTCTACAACTTAGGTTGAGGTAAAGGGGGAGGAAAGGGTTATGCAGAGATAAAAAAGAGATAGGAAATATAATAGATTAAAAAAGCTAATATAATGGATACACATAAATAAAATTAAAACTGTTCAAGAATATATCATCTCAGGCAGTAAATTTAAAAAATTAATTTATTCACAATAATTTTAACAGGAACAAAAAGGATACAGCTTTTTATTTACCTTTTTACGCTATTAGACACCTTTTATATACTTAAGTGCACTGCTGGCAAAAACTTATTATATTTTTTATGCATTTTCAAAGACCTTAAAAGAAAATAAAAAATAGTATAGAATATTACAAAGAAATAATAATTTTTAACAACACGATGAAGTCAGAGTAAAAATATGTTAAAATCTTGTATTTGCTTCTTAATAGTGATATTGAGTCGTGGACAAATTAAAACTATTTAATTTTTTTATAGAGTTGAATTTACTTTGTAAAACAAGCTGCTTATCGCGTAACGAGGCTTCCCAGTCTATAGGCTTCTACATAATAGAAGAATATGATATTTCCGTTTAATGCTAAATATATATAACAAGGCTTATCATGAGACCCAATTAAAACTTTATTAACTCTTTATTTAGGTCTCCCTGGAATTAGTAGAAGAATGCTAGTCAGAATTAATCAGGCAACATCGACTCAAAAACTTGTAGATCTACGTTTAGAGTAAGCAATGGCTGTTTAGAGCTGATAAATTGTGACCAAGCAACCTGTAGTAATTTTCGTGGGTGATTAATTGTGGTACATTCATATTAAAAATAAGAATAATTTGGAATTCCGATTAAAACATGACTATCATGTTCTTAAAAACACATAGAGTTCAGGAAAACAGGTAAAGAGATTTAGATTAAAACCCAGAATACATAATCCTTTCAAAACGTCTTGAAAATCCGAGTTGTGACATACATCTTCTCAGCTTAACAACAATTACTTATCCGGTCAAGGATAGGCTATTATGGTATCAGTTTTTCCTTGCTTCGGAGGCATATGATATTTTGGTAGTGTTTTATAAAAAGAAAAATGCCTTACTAAATTTAGGTAGATACTAGGATTTAGACAACTCGCTTCTTTTCCTCTTCAATCTAATCTAAACTAATATATATATATATATATATATATATATATATATATATATATATAATATATATATATATATATATATTCCAAAAGATCAACCTCCCAGAAAGAGCCCAACCTCAATAGGTCATTTTGTTCATCGAAATTAATGCTAATGTGATTGGACTTTAGAACGAAATCAAATAAAAATAATTATATACATTGACTATTTAGTTACTTTCTAAAATCAGTTAAACTGACGAAATAAAAATATCATAATAGCGAAAAATCGTAAATGCTCTTAATCTAACTTATTCAGATAGCGATTCGATATCATATATAAAATTATATTTTTCCGAGGTCACATGTAAAAAAGCATTTGTAAGGGTACCTTGGAACTTTATATAAACCTTATTAGATTAGGAATCTTCATTTCCACTACTTTAGCTCGCTTTGCTCGTCCTAAGAGTATTTATAACTCTTAATACAATTGCATTACGTCTCTTAACTCGCTTTGCCCGTCCTCCGAGTATTTACATCACCTAATTCATATGCAGTACGTCTTTGGACAGTATTTGCTCGTCTTCAGAGTATTTATATCTTTTTATTTAATTCCAGTACGTCATTGGACTTGCTTTTCTCGTTCTCAGGGTATTCATATCTCCTAATTAATTTCCACTACATCTTTAGACTCGCTTTGCTCGTCCTAAGAGCACTTATATCTCCTAATTCATTTGCAATACGTCTTTGGTCTCTCTATGCACGTTTTTAGAATACGTATATCTCCTAATACAATTTCATTACGTCTTTGAACTCTTATTTCGTCCGCAGGCAGTAAAAACATTCGCGTTATTCCTAGCTGTTACTCATTAGTGTACTCAACTCTCAAGGTTGCTTAGGATTAGTTATCCAACAAAAACCGTAAATTCTTCAAGAGCAAAAGCTGTATAGAAAGTAAACTTATAGTTAAATATTATAAAAAAGGGAGACACTCGAGCTTACTTTCAACCTAATTGGATTTATTTCGATTTTTTACATTATTAAACACGTATACATATTATTCTGACTCTAATTAATTTTGATAATGA
Organism: Microvelia longipes; assembly: GCA_018340805.1. Classification (NCBI taxonomy): domain Eukaryota; kingdom Metazoa; phylum Arthropoda; class Insecta; order Hemiptera; family Veliidae; genus Microvelia; species Microvelia longipes. Next base: position 12,183,218 of record JACMZG010001913.1, on the reverse strand, counting down.
GATGAAATTTAACACTTTTGTTGACAATATATAGGACTATAATGATCCTATCACGTTTTTGAGTTTATTGGATTTTTTTGATTAACAATACAATAATTATTAAGAATACAAAAATTTTCATTACACATTTTTTTACTAAGTTTCAGGTATACAGATTAATTTTAGTATAATGTTAATAGATATACAGATTAAAAAGTTAGTAAAACATCTCAAAAGGTCCTAAAACACTTGAAATTAATAAATTAAAATAAATAAGTTCAACCCTTAATAAAATTAAAAGTAACACAAGATGATTTTATAGGGCAACAAAAAGCAGTCATTTATGGGTTCATTTAAAGTATTAAACTATTATAATTGAGGTGATATTTATAAACGATGAAGTATAGTTGCTTTATTGCCAAAGTGATGAAAATTCATAGAAGCCTTGTATCACGATTTTCTATCAATGTTTCGGTTTAAACGTAGCGTGATAGCTATAAATACTTCACTACTAAAAAGAACACAATAAAAATAAATTTACCTCTTAAACGATATTTTACTTGTGTCTGGTTACGACATTTTTACTACCCATGTTTCAAAAGTATTTTAACTCTCACAAATTAGTTTGCCAATAAAACTGTTGCGATACGATTATCGATTTCCTTTAACACAATCACTAGTTGGTACTGAAATAAAGTTGAAAAAATCAAGTAAGACACACAAAAGACCTCGTTCATATTACGTAAGTCAATAAAATAAAATGCCTATATTTAGAAAATGAGAAAGTGTAAAAAAATTAGGAGTCCACCCATGTCACTTAGTGAAGTTAGTTTTAGATGAATTTTTCTCAGAAAATTATGTTAATAGATTGTTTGAATGACGTATATGAAGTAGAATTTATATATATATATATATATATATATATATATATATATATATATAATATATATATATATATATATATATATAATATATATATATATTATATATATATATATATATATTAGGTATTTACTTATAAAAAAATCAAGTAGTTAAAGTGTCATTAAAACAGTTGTTGAGTCAGCAAACTTATATTTATATTCAAATAAATATAAAAAAAATTATAATTTTACCTTAATTTATTCATGAATTCATGAATAAATTAAGGTAAAATTCAAGGTTATCAATTTTCGCCACAAAAAGGTCGTTTTTATATATTTGGGGTGCTAAATCAAATAAAATTGGCCCAATGAAGCATGCTGTTTAAAGAAAATTCGCCCGGCTTGCGGACCTCTGCGACAGAAATTTTCATAAATACCAACGGTAGTAGGTGAGTTTAAATAAACAATAAGCTAATAGTGTTTTTGTTGGGATAATAATTTAATAGCAAAGCTTTTAAACGAAAAAAATAACGTAAAAAACCTCCATAAAAAATAAACTGGCTGTTTAAAACAATGCTCGTGGAAGTATAGGAAAAGTAAAAGGGGCGCAAACTGTATTTTTAATTTAGTCTACTTAGCGACTTTTTATTTCAGTCTATAACTGCGAATATATTTTCGACTGTTTTTAGGGTTGTGATATTAAAGTTTTGTCTATAAAAAAATTAAGTTAATATTTATCTCCTTTACAGATAAATGTAACTTAAAAATGTAAACATTGCTTGTCAATGTTGATATTTAGGTCCCTTGAAAAAATGAAAATGATTTAAAAATTTCGCATCACCTAATACTTATTTGTTCTTTTATACTTTGCATTCATTGTGATCAATTAATTTCCCATTAATAATTAAAAACTCATTTTAATTAAAAATATAATACTTTATTTTCAAAAAATCGATACTTTTTTATTTCCTTGATTATTTTTTTAACGTTTAAAAATATAAAAAGCTAAATATAAATAATAATAGAAGAACAAAGACAAATAAAAGAAGAATAGTACATGAAAAGAAAAAGGACCCATTAAAATATAAAAAGGTTAAAATAAAAAAAGAAATAAAAAAGAAAAAATAATGCGGAAAAATTATCTTTCATAAAAAAATTTAATGTGATAGAAACTTAAAATCCTTTTTTTCGTATTAAACAGGTTAATAGTAAGAGTAGAACGCTGTTCTTAAAAATCCTAAACAAAGACTTTGGACTTAATAAGTTCATTTTAGACTTTAAGGTAGGATTTGAATTGTTCTCTAAAAGAATCCCACACCTTTTTGCCAAACCTGAACCCAGGCAAAATTTAGGCAAAACACGCAATAGTAAGAATAGTAAATAAGAATTATAGAATTCAAAAAAATGAGAGCTAGAGGAGTGTCATAATCAGAGTAATAAAATAAGTCTCTTCACAGGTATCAAAAATTTATTTAAAATAAAGAAAGAATAATAAAGAGAAGAATTATACATGTTTCTGCTTGTTTTAAGAGCAGGATAGCATAGTCTTGCAGTGAGGCACGTGCTGTTTCCAGTTAAAGCCATGGAAACTTAGGATTGCGGCTCTTCTGTGAGGTAGACACGGTATACCTCCGCTTGGAATCATATAGTAAAATACTATGTATTATCTATCTGAGGATAAAGTATCCAACGCAAAGAATAAATAGATAAAGATAGATAGTCCTGGGATTTATTATTTAGGACAAGAAAAGGTTAGTTCCGTAGCCAGTTAACAGGAGCGCTAGTAAATAATTTAGTAATTTTATTATACCAACTACGAGATTGCGTTCTTGCCGTCTAGTTCTTATCAAACTACTAATTACACTTTACTAATTTATCAAAATTAACAATTTATCAAAAATTAATTATCATTGATTAAATGATAATTAATTATCATTTTAATGAAGATTAAAATGACTTAAAAAATAGGAAGTGTAATGGTAAAGAAAGTAGGTTTCAGATCTGCCGCTAGAGCCCAACAGTGAGTTCACACCTACCTTCTGTCTGACGCTCTCGACTACTATCCGACATTCCGTACCAATTATATTCTTTGGTGCAACGATGTAGTCTACATGCGAGGAGATCTATTATCTCTTCCTTATCGGTATTAAATGACAAGGATAATGGAATTTAAACGTATCTGGTAAAGAAAAATCAGAATTATAGCTTCGTAAATTTAATATTAATCTTAATATACTAAATAACTGAGATGAGCAGAAGAAACTTAATGACGTCACTGACTGAGAAACAAAGCGTAAGACAACCTAACAATAATATTATTGACTTTATATCAAGAATATCCTCATTCCTGCTTAACCTCCTACACAAGCATTAACATAAGGGATCACACATTATGTTCTTTCATTTGTAAAATTGAGAAAATGAGAGAAATCGTGCTTCATTCTAGCTGACAAAACATTTCAAACCTTTTTGTACCCACACTATTTTCAGAAAATCTAATCTATGACAAAGTCATAATATACACTTTTATAATTACATTAGATAAATAAAGCTCAAGATCTCTGTTTTCATTAGACCATAAGAAATATCTTTGAAATAATTAAATGAATAAAACTAGGTATGTTATATTTAACTAAGTTTTGGGAAAAGGGTTAGAAAAGTTTATCTCTTCTATTAAGCTATTCTTTCCTTTGAAGTAATTCGTAAATGAAGTGGTCCGCATGCCCGTGAGTATAACACAAATAAGTTTCCACACACACACACACACACACATATATATATAAATATATTATATATAATAATATATAATATATATATATATAATATATAATATATATATATAATATATATATAATATATATGTGTGTGTGTTGTGTGTGTGTTGTTCTGTGTGTATGTATCATAACTGATTCACATTTAACTGGAACTAAAATTCCTATCATCCATGGAAGGATTTTTCTAACGGTGTTACATATATACACAAATTACAAAAATCAACCTTGAAGAGGCCGCAACCCTCTTGCATACAAGATGGTTGATTTTAATTCAAAATTATTTACTTACAATATACAAATACAATAACAAAATATAAATAGTTTAAATTGATTTTTTAATTAGATTATTTAATTCGTGTTTATTCCTGCCAACCATAGAGATATTATTACTAGAGAGGCCCTACAGGTTAAATTATGAAACATCGAAAAAGTAACCTGACTACCTTGCTCATGAATGTAATCAAATAATTAGTACAAAATGACTGTAACTTATATAGAAGAATGTCAAAAATACAAATCAAAACACAAACTATACGCGGGAAGCCGAAAACAATAGATATATTATAATTTTAACTCACTCTGGGAGGAGGTTTCAATGAGGTTACACAGAGCCACTGAGAGCCCCAAAAAGATGTTTCAGGCCTCTCAATGTAATGAGATAGGATATGCCCTCTCTAATATAAATCTCTATCGTGCCAGTAGACAAGTTTAGGCATTGATGGCACGTTAATCATTTGTTAAAAATATGTTTATGTAATTACTATCTATTTTAGTAACATAAATAAAATAAAATAAAAATAAATTGAAATATTTATTTCTACAACAACAGAAAATACACATAAATGGTTTCCAAGCTGAAGGTAAAATATAATTTTAATTAATGAAATGAACATTATGAACTAAGAATTTATTTAAAACTTAAAAATTGAGTTACTTTAAAAGAATATTGGATTTGGCAATAATATAAAGATAAATAAAATAGCTTAAGAGTTAAATCAAAATAATAGAGATTTTTGTAAACAATCTCGTATTTTTTACACAAAAAATAAAATACTAAAAAAGAGGTTTTACGTTTAATACGTAAAAAATAAAAATCAAATATTTAGTATGGACTAAAAATGATTAAATAATAAAAGTTATAAATAAATAAAAGTTATAAATTAAAATACTAAGGCGATTAAACAGGCAAATTTGGAATATTTCATAATACGTATGATGGATGAAATATTACTTTATAAGTTGATAACATATTTATAATCATTATTGATTTGATGCATTAATTTTATGTTTTCTAAATATAGTTAATAAGGGGAAAATATCTCTATTTTCCGGAGATAAAAATTAAATATAAAAATTATTGAATTTTAAGCATTAAAAAATTGGGTACAGGGTACATCGGAACTTTTCCTCATTACATCGGATTAGCTACGCTCGACTTCCCTACTTCGGACTCGTCCTGAGAAATACAGTTCGACAAATTTATACTGCAACATGCCTTTGGACTCGCTTTACGATAGTAAATCGAGTCTGAGGACTAGTCATTAGATAGTAAATGCATCCGTTTCATTCTCAGCGGTCACCCACAAAGCACTGACCACGCTCAATGCTCCTTAATTTTTATGATTCAACAAAAATTATGGATATACTTGTGGTATAGAAACGAAACTTAGTGTACTTATTTATTACGTAATGGTATACATTTGCACAAAGTTTCAACTCAATTGAATCATTTTCTGTGTTTCTACAATTTTTTAAAAAACGTACACAAGTCATTCAATAAAAATTGTTCTAATGCTGATAATGAGATGAAACTTAGCACATATGTTCCTTTTAAACATGGCGTGCTAGATTGCAATCAGATCGCATAAGTTTTTCGACATTTTCACTGAGTCATTTTTGCGGGTTAATGCACAACTACAGCATTTGACTGATTTTTGTACAAAATTTCAACTCTCTAGAATAAATACACTGGGCGCTAAGATGATAATAGACACAAACACACACACATATACAAACAAAATACTTTGCGAAAACCATTCAGGAGCCTTAAAACGCCTCAAACGTATAATTCCAGTTTCATCCCGGTTTCGGATTTGTTTGCCAAAACAATACTTTTCCTATACACCTAAGGTAAAAACGAGGAAAAGTAAAAAGTTGAAAATAAAATTATAAAAAACAGATGTGTGATTTATTGGAGCTTTCCTTATCACCTTATCTGTCTCGAACTCGTTTTTTCAATGCTTACCATCTAATGCTAAGCATTGGAAAAATGCACTTTTATCTAATGCTTCCCATCGTTACGATAGCTCAGGATTTGTAACTTGTAGAAAAATACAAAGTGAATGATGCCACAAAAATAAATAGGAAAAAATCGGGTAAATAGTACCTCGAAACTTTTCTTCATTACGTCGGATTCGCTATGGTCATCCTCTCTACTTTGGACTCGCTTCGTTCGTCCTCAATATATACGAGTCAACACATCTTCGGACTTGTATCGTTAGTCCTCAGGTAGTAAATAAATCCGTTTCAATTCAAGCGGTCACCCATCCAGACAATGACCACGCTTGATGCAGCTTAACTTTTATAATCCAACAAAAGTTATGTATATACTTGTCGTATATCCGAAACGAACCTTGGTGTACTAATTTATTGCGTAAAAGTACATGCTTGTTCCAGATATCTATACTCAATTATGTTCTCTGATTTTTTAAAACCACTTAGAAGACCTTTACACCTAAAACGGATAATTCCGGTGACTTTCTGGTTTGAGATTTTTTTGCAAACACAATACTTTTCCAATATAACTGCGGTATAAATGAGGAAATGTAATAAGTCTACCAGCATGTCTTTACACAAGAAAAAATACCCTGCTTTTATTAATTTATGTGCGGTAGAAAATATAAGGGGGGGGGGGCCTTCCGTCCACTCGGTTTATTCACCAAACTCTATTATTACGAACTATAATAGGTGAAATTTTAGATCCATGCAATCAAGTAATTGATAGGTTTGGAAGTATACAGTTCAGTCAACTCAGGCTCGATAAACCTAGGGACACTGTAAAACCAAGTTTTGATTAACTTCGATAGTGGGGTTGGGAGTCAGGAAGTTTGAAAAGGAGTTTTAATTGAAAAGTGTCATGTGCGTTGAAAATCCTGAGTAAAAACAGAAAATTGAATTATAAGTTCTATTTTCGATTCCAGGGAACCCTTACAAATATTGTAACAATTTTTCCCTTACGAGTCATTTACGATTTGGGTCAGGATTATGAAGTAAAAAGAACAATTACACTGAGGTAATAAACTGCTGGGCTTAAGCGGTTATTCTCATAAAGATTTAGGTCTTCCGGTAGAGACCGCGTCCATTTATTAGATGGAGAATTCGACGTTCCCTCCAATTGTAGGAAGCATCTTCAGGGATGTAGGGCATCATGGATGAAAACACAATGCTCTACAAAACTGAACTCACAACACTTCTGTTTTGAAGAGTATTGTGTTTCCTCAGTGATGTTCTACATCCCGGGAGATGCCTCCCAAATTGGAAGCGAAATCTCGGATTTTTATTCATTTAAACGACACGGTCACTGCCGGAAAACCCAAATCTTTATACTAAGGTAGTATTTATTTTGCTATATTGAGTGTAGCGAGACTAATAATAATGGTACTAATAATATCTCCTATCTAGTTATTGCATTTAATCACTAACTAATATATAACTTAGTAGTAGAACGCCAGCTTTGCGACACTGAAGTATTAAAAACCAGCCGAAAAGGACATTATAAGATATATGTTAACTCCTTGACCAGACATTTAAAAGATTTTGAATTCATGACCGGGCTTCCCAGCTTAGGTTTTACATGGACTTCTTTAGTATATAGTAAGTAAATGAAGTTTCAGGTACAAATCTATCTAAGAAAAGGCAAGTCCACGTTACCGCTGTCTCAAGCTTCCGTCAACGAGAGTCCTGTTGTTGAAAGGGAATTGTTTTGGAGCTGTCTCCAAGTTGAAGCCAAACCTGACTTTCAGGTAATGATAAAAGGGAAGTATTGTGCGGGTTAGGCGTCGGAATTGCTTGCATCCCGAACATTATTATCGATTAGATATCTTATTTTCCATATATTCATTATCTATATGACTTCCGCACCAAAATTATTCAATTTTAAAAATTTAGTATAAGAACAAATAGTTCTTGAATTTATTTATTTCTTTTTATTTAGCTTTATTGATTATTATTTAAAATAAATGTATTTGAGATCGTGCTCATACTGGTTAATGTGACTTTGCAATATCGATAGTCAGATATTGGTGGTTTGTCACTATAAATGACAAAATACGGAATCATCACAGTCAATATTCAGTAAATATCAAGTACTGATATTTATCAGTAGTACTATTGACACTTTTACAGATAGCCATCCCTACAATATGCTTCATAAATAAATGAAACAGGTATCGCCTAAGTAAACCTAAAAAAAGGCGTAGCTCCATTAAAAAGAAAGATCACAGACTAAATCCTTCTAGAACACAAGGCGATGCACAAGTTACCGCTATGACGTCACGCTATGAGAACATCCTCTAAAACAAACTCATTGTATTGGACCAAGAATAAACTTTTGTTATCCATTTAGTCCAACTAACAAGGCTTAAAACGACTAATTGATAGATTTATTTCGCTAAAAGAGACTTTCATTTGTTTTTATTGGTCGAATTTGACTTCCTTTGTCTCCTATAAAAACAAAGATGATTCGTTTTTATCTCTCTGAATGCGAAGTCGTTTTAATTTTTATGTGCTTTATCTTAATTTTTATTAGTTTTTTAGTTCTCTTTTATGCGTCATAAAATTTAACGTCTAATATGCGTCATTTTAAATCATAAAATTAAATAATGAGCATTCATTGAAATCCTAAAACGAAATAAATTTGCTTCTTATCTAACATTTAAAAATGTATTAGTGTAAAAACACGTAGTAGGCAAAAAATAATCGGTAGACTAAAATCCTCTTCAATAAACAAATTCGTATTTATTTTTGTATTTATATTAGTATTTTATTTATATTATTTTCTTATTTATATTAGTATTAAAAAATTAATATTAACCGTAGTAAGCGATTTAAGTTATACTACTTGATAGTATAACTATTTTTTAAAGAAAACTTCGCAAATAAGATATCATTTAATGTTCTGTCGTTATATAACTATTCTACTACTGATACTCTACATTAAACCACGTTAATACAAACGATAAAATCATAATATAATGAAATCAAATTTTGACATGACATCTGTAAAATAATAACAAACAAAGGGGGTTAATACATAACATTTAAATTATCTGCGAGTTCTTAGTACCAAAATTTGACCTAACATTTGAGTCTTGGTTATATATCGACTCTCTATACAATTTAACACTCTTAGCGTGGAAAACATGTTATACGAATTTCTATAACATTTACTCGTAGATTCCCAATAACATTCGCACCTCTAGTTAGTTTTCTCAAGAAGGCTACAGATCAATTCATTCTTTAACTGTCATAGAAAATAAAATTCTATGCCTTGTTTAATAATTAACTATAAACACATGAAATATCTCTTAGACGAAAAAAAAATATAAAACAAGCTCAACCCAGTGTAAAATTTACCCTTTTTGATTACTTAGCCCTATAGACTTGTCTTCAGAATATAATTTATAAAAAAAACCTTTTAAATTCAAACGAGTGTTTACACAGTCATCTGAATATTTTTATAATAGGTTTTTCTTTTAACGAGTTTTATTCTGAAGGATGAATATTTTCTAGTGGCTTCTGGAAACTCGTTTTATATTCCCTTAGAAAAGATATTTCTCAACACTCAAGTTTGAGAAGGTCCGCAGGAGCGAATAAACCCTCCGGTAGTGTTTGTATGAATGTTAGTGTGACGTTACATAGAGAAATAAATTATCTGCTTTACTTCTTCTAGCGTTTTCCTAACATTGACTTAATACATTGTACTGATGCAAATATATTCAAACACTAAAGTTAAACTTTTTTAACGTTTCTCTAAGATGTAACATTTAGTTCATAGAACATTGCGAACAAAATTTAGCTAAACCACTAATATTGTATTCAAAACTTGCTTTGTGAAAGCTAAGCTGTAAGCAGAAAAAAACTAAACAAGTTTTCGTCTCTCCACTCATTATAATTACTAGAACAAAGCCGACTTTCAACCGTTAACGTCATCATCAGTGCTACATGACAAACAAAAAATAATGATACAGTAAATACATGAAGAGTTAAAAATAAACAGAAATACAAACATTAAACATATCAAAACTTAACAAAACCTACCGGTGATTATAAAAAAATAGATCAGTCTACCAGTGAGTCTAATGGTACAAACTTGACTAAAGGACAGGGCGCCTTGACTATAGCTTGTACACAGACATTTAAGCTGTAAGCATTTAATTGTTCTGGTTTATGTTTCGTCAATTTACTTTGCTCATTTGATCAACTTAAAACTTCAAAATTTTATAGTGAACCTATTACAATATATATGCACCTAAAAAATCAAATTTTACTAACACAAAAAGCTCTCATTTATTTCAAACACAAATTACACGCATTATACACTTTCTCAACTATAATTAAGGGAATCAACATTGTGGGAAAGTTTATAACATTAGCTTGTAGATTCCCATATATTTGCTTCCTAAAGAGTCACTAACCTAGAGATCCTCTCTAGGCAAATTTCATTTAAAAAAAAATAATTTGGTTTATAGTCAATATGGTTTAGACTCATACCATTTAGATAAAAAAATTGTTACGAGGCATATTATTAACCATAGTAAGACTCGAAGCAACTTACCAATATAATGCTTGCTAAAGCATTAGGAAAAGATAATGTATTCAAAGGACTTATTTGATAGATTTTGGTCAGAACACTTGACTCTAAAGCATTTGTCCAAAGTTTTAAAAATGTTTCATTTGGCTAAAGGTATCATTATTATTATTTTTTCTGTAAGATTATTGTTCAAATAAATAATCACTAACTTTAGATTACACTTTGAGCGTAACGGTTGCCACCACCACTTGAAGTTGTTCCCGCAGGGGTTATCCCTGATGGACCGCAAGGCTCTAAACGGGCATAATTATATTTATTAACTAAAAAGTAATATGTGGGGTGTGTTGAAGTATTAAAGGAAGTATATTTTTACTTTATGAAATTTATCTAGGGTCAATCCATATCAACAGATGCAGAGAGGTTAGTCGACTTCTAGTTTATATATCTCGAGGAAAAGCTTTTAGAGATAGTGATTTTTATAAAAGATAAGAGATAAATGTAGACCCTGCTTTATCACTTACTAAATATAAAGAATGATATCGGCTTTAGACTTCCCTTTAATTCACTTCAGTAAAAAGAGAATTCTATTTCAACTTTTCTCAACAATTTTATTTCTTTTATCTTTCTACCAATTACTCTTAAAAGTTTTACCGTTTGAAATGCGACTAAACAAGTTTAATTAATTTTAGGGATGCTTAATTAAACATAATTAGGTTTATGCAACTGGTACACGTTTCCAAATTTAACTAAGTTACGCAAAATAAAAGTTACCAGAATTTTTAAAATTATCTATTTGTTGTAAACATTATATTACAAGCCGGTCACATTATAGAAAATTTGATTTTGGTAATGTTATGGCAAACAATTAAATTGGATCTCTGCAGGACTATGATTGCTTTTTACTCCGATGCCACCAACAACCAAATATTGTTTGTTTGGATCTTTCTATTTTTTCCAATTAAATGAACTGCGAAGCTGGCAGAAACTTTTACCCAAAGTTTTTTTATAGCCAAATACTTTTACCAAATACTTTAAAACCAAGTGTTTTAACCAAACGACATTTGCCTAGATCATCAAAATAATAAATGGTTTTTAAATATCACATATTTGGATAATGAATTATAAATAAATGTCATTAGGGTAACTCACCTTGAGAATAACCTTAAGATGAATTTGACTAATTTTCCCGGTAAAATTAGATTTTTTTCGGTTTACCAAATAATCGGTTTTTCCAAAGGAAATTCGCTAAAACCGGTCAAAACTTTTTGGCATACATACATGCATAAAAAATCAATGAACAATATTCGACCTACATTTATACATACAAAGCCATTCGTGAACATATGTATTTGTGTAAAACATGCTAATCTACTGAGCATTTTTCTTTGACACAGTTTCCCATTGATATAAAAGTGTATATTCCCAAAAAATTTACATAAAAGGGGTTTAAGCATTCCTTTTATCAGTTTTTCATTTTTACCTTTTTTGGGGGTATTAGTTAGCTTGGTTTTGATTTTTTTTTGTTTATTTATGATAAACATTTTTTCATTCATTCGACTTAAAAATAGAAGGAAGGAAACGGTTGTAAATAATTCAAGTGAAAATTTTATTGTGAAACACTATTTTTTCCGTGAAATGATTTTACATTTTTTTTCTTTTTATACGTTTTTTTACTGTATAAATATTAAGATCTAACTAAAAGATACAATTTTTTTTTCATTCATATCAAGACTAAAAATACATAAAAGCAAAAATAAACCTAACTTTGGTAAAAATTCACAGAGAAAAACTAGATAAAACACAAAAAAAACCCTTCTATGTTTAAACACTGAAAAATCTGAGATAAACGCAGATAAATAAAGAAAACAGTAAAACCCTTTATTTAGGGTTGCACGGATATGTATTCAAAAGCATTTCTTGAGTTTGTTTTTTTATGTTATTTACACATCAATAGTTAACAGGGATGGGTAAATACGCATATACATACATCTTCAAATTTATTACAAATTTAAGCAATGTAAAAATGTATTTAACATTAAATACATACAACAATTACGGGTACCTTCAAACTATCATTGGAAACAGTTTTTAACAAACAAATATGTTTTTATTATTTTTTATGATTTGTTACGCCCTTTTGATACGCCGCGTTAAATTAACCCGAAAATCCAATCAGTTTTTCCTCATATAGGATCTGCTTTTTGTGCCTAGTTTTATTAAAATTGAATGAGCCTTTTGAGCTGTAGTGTGATTACAAAGTGGTTGACAGATAGGATTTTAATATCAGTACAACCAATATAACTTGATTATTATTGAATAAAATGGACCTGTATTTCTAAAACTTTATTTATAATAACTTTAACTATAAACTGGTTGATAGCCCTGTTTTCTTTAGATTATTACCACGTTTTAGCGAATTTCCGTTGGAAATTCGCCTATTTTATTATTCCACGTCTCAGAAACCCCGTTTATAATAATAATATAATATTTATTATTTCACATTTTAAAAACAATACCATTATATTCTTTTTTGCACTTTTTTAAAATCTTTTAAAGAATTGTTAAGAATTTAGGGTGCTCTATCTTACCAATGTGAGAGCCCTCGATAGTTTGAAAAAAAACTTGAGTGAGGGCTGTACTTCTGGTAGTCATATATATTTTGTAATTAAATAAAAGTTGGCTATACAATATATAAATTGATAACATAAATGTTTAAAGTTAAGATATATAAAGATGGATATGAAATTAACTTAAATTAATTTACGCTAATGGACAAAACAATAAAAAAAAGCATAAAAGATTTGACATGAAAAGATTTTTTCTAATAAAATAATTAAAAAATATCAATCACATTTTTATTAATATTGATTCTTAATTTATAATGATATTCTTAATACCACACCAATTCAGGATTTGTCACAATAGAAATAAATCAAATTATTTCTCGAGAAATAAATAAAATTATTTCTCGATAAAAGGACGACTAATCAACTAACTAACTAATTAATAATTAAACTAATCAACCACAAAACTTTTAAGCTAATCTGTCGACTAAATTTAGTTTTGATACTACTAACTTTTGCAAAACTAGAATAGTTAATATAAAGTATCAATATAATTATACGATAGACACCTAGGGAAATGTGCAAAATGTAATGCTACATCTGGGAACTGTTCCATCATTCGACATTCGTCATCATTGACGGCTCGAAAATATGTTATCTCACTATGTTTCGCTACGTCTAACTCATCAGTGTGCCGAGAGAGCTTGAACTCACTCTGACCTTCACTCAAATTCCAATGAATATAAAATGAAGTAACTTTCACATAATTATAGCTTCTCTACTTGCCTCCTCTTTTTACCCACCACAGATCCATCAATGTCCAACTAACAGGTGTATTCTCAGACGTATTAAGTTAAGCTGAAAGTAGAAGCATTGAAAGCCAATCCTTAAATATTTATGTCTCCTGGCATAGCACAAACTAGTATAATGTAGCATTGCATTTTGCTCGTTACATTTTCTACAAGTCTCTTGCACAACTATATTGTTTTAAACTTAGTTAAATAAGTTTTTAACCCTAGCATAAAAGAGATAGTAAAAAGGACCTAACAAAGTGGTCAACTTACCAGGGTTGACCTTCCAACCGACCCTTATTATTACACTATTAACAGTAACATTTCTATCTGGGACATCTCGAAATTACATTTTCTTAATCTTAGTATTTTTAAGTGTCAAAAACAGAAAAGGACCTTTTAATATGATTTTCCAAGTTTAAACAAAAAGAAAGATAACTTTGCCCTAAAAATGTTGATTTCCTTCAACTTTTAATTATTTTACTTTTAGTCCAAGCTTTGTTTAAAGTTGCACATGAAATGTTTTAGAGATAATCGTTTTGATTATTTATAATAAGGGGTAATAAATTATTAGGATTTTACAGTTTTATAAAAATGTTTAACTTTTAGCTCTAGTGTTGTTTGTAATAATGAACATGAAAAATTATTAAAATAAAATATTTTAATTTATTAAATGATTTTTTCTTTTGAAGTTGTGTTGCTTTTATAGTTGGCATTATTATAATTATAGAAATAAAGCAATTGCTTCGCTATTAATTCTTATATTGACGTACGTAGTGTTGCTAGTAATAGTGGCAATTATAATAATTATAAAAATCGGGTACATGGTACCTCGGAACTTTTTCTTATCACATCGGACTCGCTTCGGTCGTCCTTAGAATATACAAATCGCCAAATTTATACCGCAACATGTATTCTGACTCGCTTCGGTCATCCTTAGAATATACAAATCGCCAAATTTATACCGCAACATGTATTCGGACTCGCTTCGCTCGTCCTCAGATATTAAATGGATTCGAATTATTCTCAGCTTGAACCCATACATCACTGACCACGATCAATGCTACTTAACTTTTGGGATCCAACAAAAAGTATGGATATACTTGTCGTATTGAAACGAAACTTAGTGTACTCATTTATTACGTAAAGGTATACACTTGCATCAAATTTCAAATCAAGTAGATTATTTTCAATTCTTTACAATGTTTTTTTAAAAAAAAAGTACAAAGGGCATTTGGTAAAAGCTAAATTAATGAAGGTACCCAGATAAAACATAGCACACATATTAGTCTTAAAACTGGCTACAATGCGTGCCCAATCTCAACATTTTCTCGCGTTTTATGATGTTTCGAAATTTTACTGAGTCATAGTGGCGGGTTGATAACATCATAAATTAATTTCCAGATAGCACATACTACACTTACAGACTGATTTTTGTACAAACTTTCAACTCTCTAGCATAAATACACTTGAAGCAACGATGATAACAGACACACACACATACAGAAACAAATCTTTGTCAAAACCACTTATGAGGCTTATATAAGAATCTCCTGAAACGAATAATTTCAGGAGACATATTCGTGTCGGTCTTTTTTTGCAAACACAACTTTTTATTTATACCGACGGTATAAATGAGGAAAAGTAAAAAAAATGTATAAAAAGTTTAACTAAAATTAAATATTAAAGGAACAAAAATTAAAAACACACATTAAAAATAAGTAATTTTTTTAAACTAAATGACCTTTCTAAAGTATTAAAATTCCTCATAAATATAAGACATACCTGCAAATAACACATTTTTAGGGCAAATTCAAAACAACGGAATATTATTTTTTTTTAAAAAAAGACACAATGACACAGACAAAACAACTTCTATTTATAAAAAAAAGAAAATTTTAAAAATGAATGAAACGTGTATAAAAAATGCGACAGTAATAATTAAAACAGAGGAAAATGAAAACAAAGAAAACATGTACAAGTCATGCTGGAGCATAAAAACATGAATTTTTAACATCAGCCAGAAAGAAAAACTCTAAGAAAGTAATGTTAAGATAAAATATACAAGAAGCATATTAAAAGCAACTATCGTATAATGTTATTTCAACAAGATACCCTCTTTACTCGTTTCTATTACAGTATAAACATTTTAAGCATGACTTGACAAAATAACTCGAAAGTTTAAAGTAGAATTTTGAACGTAGAAAGTTAGTTATTAGCAGTAATTTTTTATTTACATAATAATTAAATTAATAGCAATTATCAATTAATTTACAGGAGGTTATGGATATACCGTTTTTAGCTTTCAAACTTAAATTGTTTGTTTACTTCTCATCATTTATATCATAGACAGAAAAAAAAATCGAAACCGGTATGAAACCGGAATTATCCCTTTCAGGTGTTTTTAGGGCCACCGGATAATTTTGTTAAGCACCTGATTTAATTTACGATTAAAGTTTTTCTATACAATGAAATAAAATTTTTTGAAAGATAAGAACTAAGCACTATTGAAACCTTCTTACATTAAGTATTGGTAAAAATAAAAAAGCACTTAAATTTCTTGGAAGCATTAGTTACGAGTTTTCTATGACCAAATAAATAAATTATTTTCAAGATAGAACTAAGCAGGCTATTGAAACAGATTCTTACAGTTAAGTATTGTAAAATATAAAAGACCTATCTTTGGAAGCATTGTTAGTTTTCTAGACAACAATAAATTATTATTTTTGGAAAGCATAAGAAATAAGAAGCTCTTGGAACTGTTATCTTACATTAGGTAATTGTAAAATATAAAACCTATTTTGGAGCGATGTTAAGTTTTCTAGCAAATAAATAAATTATTTCTTTAAAATTTAAGAACTCAAGCAGCTATTGAAACGATTCTTACATTAGTATTGTTAAAATATAAAAAATCCTAATGTTTTGACAGCATGTTTAAGTTTTATCTAGACAAAAATAAATATTTTGAAGCATAAGAACTAAGCAGCTATTGAAACGTTCTTACATTAAGTATTGTAAAATATAAAAACCTTAATTTTTGGGCACTTAGTTAGGTTTTCTAAGAAAATAAAAAAATTATTTTTTGAGATAAAACTACAGCGGCTATTGAAAGTTTCCTTACATATAAGTATTGTTAAAATATAAACTAATTTTTGGAGCATTGTTAAGTTTTCTAGACAAATAAATAATTATTTTTGAGCTAAGAACTAAGCAGTATGAGAACGACTTCTTACATTAAGTATTGTTAAAATATAACACATAATTTTGGAAGATTGTTAAGTTTTCTAGACAAATAAATAAATTATTTTTGAAGCATAAAGAACTACAGCCGCTCTTGAACGCCAACGAACACACGTCAAACACCTTTCTTACATTAAGTATTGTAAAATATAAAAACCTAATATTTGGAAAAAGCGATTGTTAAGTTTCTAGAAATTAAGATGAATTATGTTTTTGAAGATAAGAACTAAAGAGGCTATATGATACACGTTTATACAGTCTAAGTATTGTAACATTATGAAAAACTTTTGTGGAGCATTGTTTAAAGTTTTCTAGGACAAGATAAATAAATTATTTTGAGTCGATCACGAACACAGCGCTCTTGAACACGTTCTTACATTAAGTCATTGCTAAAATATAATATAACCTAATTTTTGGAGCATTGTTAAGTTTTCTATACAAATAAATAAATTATTTGAGGCATCAGAACTTAGCATGCTATTGAAAACGCTTCTTACATTAAGTATTGTAAA